>CM061536.1:75294472-75342467 GCA_030545055.2 Neoaliturus tenellus | reverse complement strand
AAACGTCAAACCTCAATGTATTTATAGGCCAAAAAGCACTTAGGTTTCCTTTTGAAGGAAATATAATCTCAGTAATTCTTTCCAAGAGGTGATTTACGTGAAATGAGCCAGATTACATGTCTTTCATGGAAGAAAACTACACCACGTGTTTTTGCCTATAATGCATGTGACTATACATTTCACTGACATCGATAGGGTGACATACGTACACCATGTGAATTGACAACGTGTGTTCAAAAACCGGGTTAACGTTCGAAAACATGGTGAAAACGTTAGAAAACTATTGAAAACAGAGTGTTCAAAAACTTCGTAAACATCATTATATTTTAGATATAAAAATACGCACCGAAGATAGGTGAATCATAATATTAAGACATAAAATATAAGTTTTGCAAATTCTCCCGAGGGAACGCTTTACGATAAGACTGGTCAGAAGAAAAAAATATTCAGTTTAACCAATAAGTTTCATTATATTAAGTTAAAATAACCATAGTTCCAGTAACCAAGTTCAAGTTTAACCAATATAAACTTGATAGGTATAACCAATAAGCTAAATACATAAAGTAAGTTGTTGATGTTTTCTTCTTTTGTCAATATATACATAGTTAAATAGTAATTCATTTTAAATAAAATATTAGTTCGCATTAAATGAAATAGATGTCAATCTATACAACTAATATTTCCCAACCGAACTGACTTTACAACACTACTCATCCAAGCTCATTATGAATATAAAATGTTTCCACATTGTTATATACGTTGAATATATTTTAGTGGAGAATATTTCACTAAGACCTTATATTAGTCAATAATCCATTTTATTAGAGTGTGTCATCCTTCCATGTTAGTCTATTTACATTCATACATGTCTCGAAACTATCTTACTAAAGCCTGGTTTCGACTCTGTCAAAATTTGTCGCCAACACTGTTGGCAACGAAGTCGGCGATAAAGTCGGCAACTTTGGCAGAGTGGAAATGCTCAAAAAATGTCGCCAACAATGTCGGCGATAATTTCGTGTCGGCAACAATTTTGTGGGGCAACATTGTCGCCGACTGAGTCGCCGACAGCTGTTTTTGGGAGTGGAAACAGCAGAATGTCGGCGACAGTTGGAAACACGAGTCCCCGCGCATGCGCACTCGGAGCAATACGCCGGTGTACGGCTGTTTCTTGTTTTTTTCTGCTTTTCCGACTTTCCTGCGGGAAAAATAATAATTTCCTGAGGCAGGACGTTATTTTACACATTTTCTTTACAGGTTATTGTTTACATGTTTTTAGCTCTGAACATGAATCTGATATCTAACCCAAAATAGTAGTGTGACAATCATAAAATAGGCAAATTTACTGGGTTGAGGATTAACCGTGGTTAATTAAGGTCTATTATTTTTTTATTCACAGAGTAAAACATTTAAATAATAATTTGAGAAGTCTTCAAAAGGCAAAACCACACAGTGTATTTGGCGATATTGGTTTGATCATCCATCCAGAGACTAGTACCAGACTAAAATCATAGAATGTTGCTTCAAATGTGTTGTTGTCAGCAACTGAGTGGAAACAGCAAAAAAATTAAAAACAGTGTCCCCAACAAAGTCGCCGACAGGTTTTACAGTCCGGTTTTGGACCAGGCAACTTTGTCGGCAACAGTGTTGGCAACAATGTCGCCAACTTAGGCAGAGTCGAAACCAGGCTTAAACGAAAATTAACTCCATAAAATATATAGCTCTCTATTGAAATGATTTATCCTAAAGCCTGGTTTCGACTCTGTCAAAATTTGTCGCCAACACTGTTGGCAACAAAGTCGGCGATAAAGTCGGCAACTTTAGCAGAGTGGAAACGCTCAAAAAATGTCGCCAACAATGTCGGCGATAATTTTGTGTCGGCAACAATTTTGTGGGGCAACATTGTCGCCGACTGAGTTGCCGACAGCTGTTTTTGGGAGTGGAAACAGCAGAATGTCGGCGACAGTTGGCAACACGACTCCGCGCATGCGCACTCGGAGCAATACGCCGGTGTACGCCTGTTTCTCGTTTTATTTATGATTTCCCGACTTTTCTGTGGGAAAAATAATAATTTCCAGAGGCAGGACGTTATTTTACACTTTTTCTTTACATGTTATTGTTTACATGTTTTTAGCTCTGAATATGAATCTGATATCTAACCTAAACTAGTAGTGTGAAAATCATAAAATAGGCAAATTTACTGGGTTGAGGATTAACCGTGGTTGCTTAAGGTCCATTAATTTTTTTTTATTCAGAGTAAAGCATTTAAATAATAATTAGAGAAGTCTTCAAAAGGCAAAAGCACATAGTGTATTTGGTGATAGTGGTTTGATCACCCATCCAGAGACTAGTGCCAGACTACAATCTAACAATGAAATTGAAAGAAGCCTAGAGGTGTCGTTTTTTTGTTGTAACTATTTTGTATTTGTCATAATCGATTGTATTGGTAGTGTTTTAAAGTAAAATTTAGGTATTTTACATTTTTTTATTGTTAGCAACACATTATATCAAAACACGAATTTATATTAAAGTTTCTCCATTTTTATTTTATATAATACATAGTTATTATAAAAAATACGTAGATTATGTAAAAAAGACAAGCTACAAATAGAGTATTTATTTATTCTTTTGTACATTTACAAAAGCCCCTAAAACTCATAATTGGGGAGGAATCCAAACTATTTTGTAGATTCTGCTCAATGAACTAATATTTTTACTGTGTACATAGAATAACGTTGTTTTCACGTAACGTGAAACAATCAGATAATGAAGTAAATTTTAAGACTTGATAATTTTTTTATCATCTGCAATACAAGCTGCCTTATATTTTTCGACACATAAGACTAAAGTTAAGCTTCAAACATCGCCTACAGCTTTAATATTAGTCGAAAGATTTACCTTTATGTCATTATAAAAGTCTTTAGAAATATCTGGGACACTGACAGATAAAAATCACAATTTTAGAACGATTTATAAGATAAAATCGTTATGGGCAGAAACGCGTCAATATTTAAACAAAACAAGTTGAGAATATTTTGTTATTTATAAATAAAACAATCAATAATATAAAATTGTTGATTCCATGGTCCGCTGGGTTTTTAAATTTATTTTAAAATTACATACAGATGTATTGTTTTCAACGAATAATAAAGGAGTTCGTAGCAATCGTTTGAAATTTAACATTAGTCTTATGGATATATAACTCCAAAATAAAGGGTACTGCAGGCTCTTAAATTAATTTTTACTTATTTGAGAAGGTAAAATATTAAAAGCATCGCAAGTATGAGATAATTTCACTATTAAAAGCCGTATAGTAAAAGATAAAGTAGATTCACCATGAAACATAGTTATTACTGTATCACAATCTTAAATTGTTTATTGTGTAAGTTTATTTCATTTTATCATTTTGTACGTTAACAGTGATGGATAAGAAAGAGGTAATATGTTCCATATTTAATTTTAATTTTATGACAAAGAGAAACAGTTTTATATAACAGACAGGAGGTTAAACTTCAAGTTTCAGACTAAGACGTCTTGTAGTTAATTAATATCGTGACCTAATTAAGGTGGAGCATATTCAGCTAATTAAAACTAATTATCACCTTTTTTATGGCATAAATATATTTGTTAAAAAACTAAGAGATGCATTTTATTATTTTATTTATCCAACTCTATTCAACTACTTTAGAGATTAGGCCTTTACTTTGTTTAAAACTTTTGGATTGATATAGATTACATTATTCTGTAATGAACCTTAATTATTTAAAGTGTTATACACTTTAATTTCAGGATAATATCTTGCTACAGAAGCAATGGATTACTGTATTCATAACCCGAGTTCTATGGGTAGTTGTAAAGAGGATTATTTACTTGTAGTAACTCGAATGCTAAATATTAAGTTCAGTTATATTTAAAAAAAATAATAAATATACAAACATCAAAGTTTATTGTTTTCATTTTAAGGTGATAGGCCTAATCCTTTTATAAACATTACGTGTGGAATAATTTCTAAAGTTTACAATGTATTAAATTGATATATTTTTTAAAATATTAATATTATAAAACATATTTATTGATTATACCTATGACTATAAAATGATATATCATTTGGTAGTTCTAACAAGTCGTATTTCCAAGAGCAAACGCAAAAAAACATTTTTGGTTTTGTGTAAAGTTGAGGTTTAAGGTTAATCCAAATTAATAAATATTAAAGCTCCAAAACGGTATGCTTGAAACTTGTTAAAAAGATAAAAATATAACCTTCTGTTGGTTTAAAAATCCTTTTTTTAATTTTCTAGATTTTGTAATAATATAAAGCGATACATTTTCAGTGTTGTATACATATACTGGTTTGTTTAACAAAAATATAGTTTAAATTATAAAGGTACATATTGATAAAATACTGATTCAAGTAACTTTCTGACTGTTCCACAAAGCACCTCCTCACCCACACAGTAGATATATGAGCCAATCTCAGTGCAGGTGTTCGTTGTCTCAGCGTGTCTCTGATTACATTCATCCCTGTCTCAGCAATATATCACTTCAAGTCAATCAACTCCACGACGAAACTTTCATCTCACTGGAACTCCATTCAGAATCTTAATGAACAAGTAAAAGTAACTCGTAACATAGGTCAGCATCACTTCTCCCACAAAGTAGGCTAGATGTATGAGTCAATCTCAGCGCAGTTGTTCGTTGTCTCAGTGTGTCTCTGATTACATTCATCCCTGTCTCAGTAATATATCACTCCACGTCAATCAAGTCCATGGCAAACATTTCTGCTCACTGGAACTCCCCCCCCCAGAATCTTAATGCGCAAGTAGAAGTAAGTCGTAGCATTGGTAAGCAACTCTTCTCCTACACAGTAGATATATGAGCCAATCTCAGCGCAGTTGTTCGTTGTCTCAGCGTGTCTTTGATTACATTCATCCTTGTCTCAGTAATATATCACTCCACGTCAATCAAGTACATGGCAAACATTTCTGCTCACTTCAGCTCCCCCCCCCCAGAATCTTAATGCGCAAGTAGAAGTAAGTCGTAGCATAGGTAAGCAACTCTTCTCCTACACAGTAGATATATATATGAGCCAATCTCAGTGCAGGTGTTCGTTGTCTCAGTGTGTCTCTGATTACATTCATCCCTGTCTCAGTAATATATCACTCCAATCAACTCCATAACTAAACTCTCTGCTCACTGAAACCCATCCCGGAATACTAATGTGCAAGTAGGAGTAACATGAAGCATAGTTAAGAAACACTTCTCCCACACTGATGCTTCCTTTAGAGTAACGGTGTTCCTTATTTAGTCATACCTGTATTTATAATCCAAACAAATTCATATTTGTAGCTATGAGATATTTGTTAATTTTACTGATTGTTGAAACCATTCGAGTATTAACAGTCTTAGCAAAATAAATAATTGAAACGAAATAGCAGTTTTAAAAGTACGTTATATAAAATGTTTGCGCCACCCGCCTATCACTCAAGAAATACACAATCCCACTATATCTCCACAACTAACAATGTAGAGAAATTCTAGTTGTCCCATGTAATTTCGAACTATTTATCTGTTAGTTCAATAATTACTATGATGTAAAATAATTTATAGTTTTCCTTTAGTTATTTATATTTAATAGGTACTGTACTTATATTACATGGAATTTGTATGGTAAGAACACTTGAACGATTTACTATTCAAGATATAAAATATTTAGGGGTCACAGTTGTATGATTTTGTGAAGTTCCAGTCGCATTACCAATATCTTCACGTAGCCGATAATATCCAGGTATTGCCGTTTGATGAATGGCCTCTCTGGGCGTTATAGAACGTTATATTGCATTTCGAATATTAATAATTATATGGGCCTAACAATGAAGGTGTAATTGTCGTTTCTGGTTTACATTTTTCTTGACATAACAGTTTGTCGTCAAGTGCCCGCTTAAAATTAAAGTTTAAATTGAAACTTAAATGATTATGTACTATTGTTTGTCGTCTTAATTAAGGCTTCTAATAAGATTGTCAAATAGTTACTGTTCGGAGTAGTAAAAACACATTGAACAATATGTAACGTGATAGTTAGATATGACATAAATATGATATAGTTTTAAATCAATAAAAAGGTTCAACATGTGGATATGTCTTTTAAGTTGATAGTGTTAAGGTTAATATAACGATTGGTAGGTTATGGTTTTAACATTGCTTTGTACGTTACAATATCTTTCCTTCACATTACATTTTTTTATCCCAGGAATTGCCGCATGGCGTTTTCGAAGAGAATTTCCGAACGCCATGCATAGTTTTATAGTGTATAGGTCTGGTACCAATTTAAATTTACATAAGTTACACTTCAGATATTTCTGTAGTAAACAAGAATCACGGAGGGACGTATATTGTAAAATAAGAACGTGCGATCCACCGCACCTGGTGCCTTGTAAATGTTAATTACATTTTGTCGTGTAATAGTGGATGGATTTCTGTGCGTGCATGAATGAGTTTAAACGTTAATTTCTGAATATAAATATTTTATATTATATAAGAAAAACGTGTAAAAAGGCTTATTGCCATTATTTAACTTATTACAAAAAGTTTTATTATTTTGTAAAATTATAAATCATCATTTCAAGAGTTTTGAGTGCAATTTCAATAACTTTTAATAAACTCAACACGTAAAGTTACAACTTCATAATTCTTAATTTGTAAGTTCCCTTACAATATACCAATGATTAAACTGCGACATTACATCACTAGAATATACCTTGCCACATTAACAGTATTGTCACGTAGACGATAAAGACGTTAGTCCTCCATTTTTATTTATCAAATGACGGTGTATTGTCCCTTCAAGGTACCTAGAATTGTGACCAAAGTGTCTAGATTTTTTTTAATATCCGCTATGATTATAAATGTTTCTTAGTGCTTGCAAAATTTGTAAATTTATGTCTGCAGGTCTGCTGTGACGGGGGGTATTTAACAATAATTTTAAGTACGAACTTCAAGTAATTTTAGAAAACTGATACAATTCATAGAAACATAAACTTATATACGAAATAATTCTATAAGTAAACGTTTTAAATAAATTATGTAATGCAAATTTTGAAATGCAATTATAATTTTTTGGAGACTGATTATTTTCAATTTACCAAATCAAGTTTGGAAACCAATTTAAAATTGTCTAAGATAGGATGTTAATTATTTTTTCTTTATTATTTATTTGAAAGATAAAACAAACATTTTCACACTATTTAATCAATCAATATATTATGATGACTGTGAAAATTCTTTTTGTTAAAATTGCAACATCTTTGTCGTGCTTGCACTTTTAAGTCACAAAATGTAAGCGTTAACAAAATTTGTCAGTCTACTTGAACGCCATCCTCACGTTTTTGTTCTGTCCTGCATTATTGATATAGCAGTTCGTTAACTGTGCAGTGTGAAAGATGAACACTGGAAACTGCTATTGTTAATATAGGATAGTGTCACATTGTTGGTTGTAAATGATATATTTTAAATAATATTAATAATTTTATTTAAATTTCTACAATCTAATTTTTAATATACGTAAACAGTGATTTATTTATATTTTTATTAATAATAAATTAAAATTGCATTTGAAGCGAAAAATAACAACTAAATATTTACAATTATAATTTAATTTTGTCAGAAACATAGTTTTAAGACATATACACAACAAATAATACATTACTTTAATTATATCCTCATAATGTATATTATACCATCCAAATATAAACTTTTACTTTTCAAGGCCAATTGTTGTTATGAACCATTTCTAGCATCTTGTCGCATTAAACAACGATGTGCTAGGACTTGTAAAAAATTTATATTTAAATAATTATTAATTAAAAATATATTTATACCAAACGTATGTCCTTTTTATTAGTACGTTTAGCCTAACATTAATGGTTGGATTTAAAAATTAAGTGGCAAAAACAATTTTAAGTTCATAAAAGTTATATATGTTTAGCTTTTATTTCAGATGACCAGTACTAATAAGAAAAAAATACTAATTATAATAGGAACACAATCACTCAAGAAGAAGAAAAAGATTTTATGTAAAATCAATGAATAGCTCTATGTCAATGCTAACGATAAATAACATGTTTTTAATTCATACAGATATATTTGGCCTAGTAATTTAGACCAGTAAATCATAAGGTAAATCAATGATTACAATATAAAAGTTGTTATTCAAAAAACAGTTTACGCTTAGATACTTTAAATCGCTGTAAAAAGATTATTTTGTGTCTTAAAGAGCAACAAAGTTTGTGATTAAGAGACCTTGAAATCTGCAAAGTGGTTATTCAACTGGAACAATTTGTTCTTGGTTTTAATGGGATTTTTTGTGAAGACATTTGAGGTGTTTTATATTTTTTACAGGTTAATATATTTTACACATTTAATTTAATTACAACTAATGCATAATTTTCAAACAAATCAATAATTGATTATTGAAATATTTAAACTTTGACTTTAACTTTTCAGATAATATTTAGTTAAAATATTTTATAAATCCACTTAACATTTTATATTAGCATATTTTAAAACATTAAAATAAATTTAAACACAGTATTCAAACAAAGCTTCAAGTTGCTATACAATATTTATATTAATGAATTATATCATCATGCTTGTTATAAGGTTGTTTCGATTTATGAATATTTTTATAACCCTTAATATAAATTGGACATAGTTATATTTATTCCTGAATAATTGTTTGGAACATTTAAAATTAAAAATTTCAATTAATATTTAAAATTATTGCAGTAGTAAATGTTATTTTATTGATTAACTAATTTCATTCTTGTACATCTGATGCGCCTTTAAAGACAAAAATGTTCAAGATTAAACGAGCCTGAAATTTGAAAAACATTTCAGTTCATCAACCGGAACGTTCTGTGGTTGAAAGTAATAATATTTCTTCCCCTATAGTGCCCAGACCAACTACATTGTTGAAACAGTACAGTAAATATAACTAAACATGTTAACGTTTAAATGTAATGTGTATGTTAATTACCTTTATTTATTTATAGTGGAACTCTAGTGGTGTTGGTTGTATTTGATTTTGGTTGTTCCAGTGTGTCAAGTATATAGAAATACAATTTTATAATATACTTCAAACTTAATAGTAGGATATTCGTACTTTTATTACACAAAATATTGTAAAAAGTGTAATAATTTATCTAAATGTAAAAATCATATTGTCTTTAAAATAAATAATTAAAATTTTATAAATAGTTGTATACGTAATTTAAATTATTACTAAATTAAAACACAATTAACGTCATACAAAGCTTTATTTACTAAAATATACAGTTGATAAATGAAGATTTGTATGACGTTAATAGTGTTTCAATTCAGTACGTATTGACGACATGTATACGATGATTATCAACAAATTTTATTAAATAGATATAAATATAAACAGCATCTTTGTTTGTAAACTTTAGTAATCATTGATATAAATAAAAAAATATGGTATAGCTTTGGAATTGTAATTACATCGTACGAAGTAATCTTTAATATCTATACAAATCAGAATTTCAGAATTTTTTTAATTTTAAATTTTAAATGTAGTTTTTGTGGGTGATAAGTATCGAGTCTTTACTCATGTCTAGAGCTGTCAGTTAGAGGATGCATGCACTGGAACTCACATGGACTGGAGCCGAGATAAGCTTTACCATTGGCTTATTTATGCTGGGTTTCCGAGGTACTGTTTTAGGCTATTCATTTGCATTGCTATTTTTATTTATTTAAAATCAATTTTTATAATAAATAGCAAAATATATATTCAACAGGTTTAACTTGTTTTGGATATGAATCAGCAGTCGAAACGGCATATCCATTGGTATCCTAAATTTATAATCTTTGTAAGTTTTTCAGGTTACTATTAGACGATGGTTTAACATAGTAAACATAAAACCGAACGCAGTTCAAAAAGTAAAAAAATATTGGTTACAAATTTTATTAATACTGTAAAGACTGTGAAGATATTAAGTTTTATGGCGTATTACATAAATATTAATTTATTATTCTTCGCCAACTCTGAAGTTCTAAAAACAGATTTACGCCCTGAGAGTATGATTTTATGGTTGATATTTATTTCTAATGTGTGTCATGTGGTCAGTAATTGTTCGTTAGGAATGTTTGTTGATTTTTGTGATCCACGAACAAGTTCTCCGCGAATGTTCGGCCAGTGCAGTCATTATTTTACAATCCGCTTACATCTCAACTAAACTAATAAGATTCTACGTTATTTCAGTGGTTCAAAGGCGGAGACTCGAGTATAAGGACAGATTATTTGACAGAGAGGGATTATCATAAACGGAATGTCTTTCACAAACCTAAAGAAATTGTAACCAGTTAAGTTTTTTTTATTACTTAAGGACTCTCAAGATGTTGTGGATATTAAAAAAAATAATAGCTTGGTGTAATAAAAAAATATTATTAGTAGAAATTATAGTTAATCCGCAGTAGGAACTCCAGTTATCCAAGTTTTATCCGTTAGAGCGCTTCATGGGCGATAGTATATTTTAGCTTGTTGCTCACCATTCGATGACGGAGCATTTAAGGTTGCTGCCAAAGTAGGAACTCCAGTTACGCAGGTTTTATCCACTAGAGCGCTTCATGGTTAACTTTTATTATATATTTTCAAAGTAAGTATTGTGACGGTAATGATAAGACTACGTCTACAGTTTTTTTTATGTTGAACATTATTGAGTATTTAAATTATTTTGTTATTTTCAAATGCTGACGTAGCAGACAGAGCCCCAAGCCAAAGTCAAAAAGTTGTTATTTTAATTCAGCAATACAGTTTGACAATCCAGATAAGAATTTATAGATTATCAATGAGTCTATTGTCACATCTAGCAGGCAACAATTACGTCTCAAATTGCATTACTTAACTGTCATAACGAAATTTGTTCTACTTAACGTTTTATAAGGTAATATATAAACACGAAAATTACAGGGAGAACGCGTGACAACAATCACCACCTAAGTTAAGTTTTAGTAAAGCAATACCATTATTTCACAACATTTCATTGGAATTGCAAATAATTATTAAATTTTAATTTGGTTGTTAACGATTTTATTTTTAAATTTTTAACAACAATATGCAACTAAACAATCGGAAAACCGTCCAAACCATCATTTTGCTGGAACATTCTGTGTATGTCCAATGGTACTTGTCTCTAATTGTTTATCAAACCGCATACAATGTTGCCTATCTCTTCATTAGAGGCGCAATTTCCCCCACGTCAACACATATCCACTAAGCAGACGGTTTTTGTCTTCCTTCACATCATTCAATTGTTGTATAAACTGGACAACTCTTGAAACACAGTCTTGTACATACATTAATTTTGTTAGGTATTTATTTGTTTTTACTAAACTCACTTTATGTGTTCGGTTTACATAATCCACGTTTAATCGATAGAAAAATTGGAGACATAAGAAATTGCATGTAGTGTAGGTACTATTTTTTTATTTATATAAAACTCTGACTTATAAAACATGAAAGTTATACTAGAGTATAGGTAAGAACATAGTGGTTTAAGCAGAGTAAAATCAGTCATTAAAAGAACAAATTTAAAAAGTACTGTAGTAGTATTAAAAAGTAGTATGATAGTATTATATTAGGTGAAACAGGGTAAAACTTTGTGATTTATAAATTACGAAAGGCGCTTACAGATTTAATTTAATTGTATATTATAACATATACATTGCCATTCGGGGCATTTAATGAGTTACTATTTAACAATCATAATTGTCAAGGGCAGTAAATTTTGATACCACAAAAGACAATGAGTAGTGACTACACAGTGACCGATATCCTGCTCATTATTGGTAGGATTGTTTTAAGGAGCTCCTTCCAATCTCGTGTCAGCGGGGAGTTTATGCCGGAGATAGACCCAATCCGACCCCCACAGAGCTACAGTAGCTGCAGAATAGAACCTGCAGCCGAAGCCGTTTGAACTGTAATCAACAAACATCGGTCAGATTAGTTGTCTGACAGGGTTTCATTGGATATAGTATTTAATATATATTTATAAGAGTGCCAAACATCTAAGTTTTATTGTTCTATTGTTAGTTTTTTTGTTTCTTGTTTTTGTGTAATATATTCTACAGAAAAATATTTTTGTAAGATGATTACTACGATATTTTGCTTCGAATTTTCAAATCTGGTAAATCAGTTTTCTTTTAATCTAACTTTGAAGGTTGAGGTTTTCATACCTTTTTATTTTATGTCTAAAATGTTCTTGTTGGTTCTTAGTTTTTAGCTATATAAAACTTTATAATAGTTATGAATATTTTTTTCTACCACTGCGTGGAAATAATCGCATTGTCACAAACCTGTAAAAAGTACGTAAAACAGTTTTTTTCCACTTTCAGTTCTTTCTCGCTTTAGAGTGGCAATGTATACATCCTTGCTCGCTAAATCAAACAGCTATTAAAGTTCAGGTGTTTTTACAAACCATTTTGCAGCTGTTAGTCATAGTTGTTGTTTATTAATAATTTTGTTTAGTTGGAGGTTTTCGTTTGATAGTTGTTAGTGCGTTACAACAGACAAATCAAACATAACCTAAATGATATTTTGTATACAAGAAAAATTTCATCAGTTGAAATTATGGTGGTAGGAAAAACTGTTTGTGTATTACAAGCTAAAATAGTCATTGCCACTCTTAATAAAAAAATTGCTATTTTAAAGTGCATAAATCCCTTAAAAAATATGTTTCTTCAGAGATTAATTATTTTAAAGATAACGTGGGACACTTTCAAATTAGTTCAAACTTGTTGAAAAAAACTAAAGACATGTTGTTTATAAAAACAAACTATAGTGTTAGAAAAAACAAAAACAAAAATAACTAAGAACAAACAATTGGTTCTGCACTCTAGAGCTGTTTTCTGTGTGATTCGACACTAAAGACACTTTTTGTCCCAAAACTCGATGTATACGGTGAAACTACTTTTACCTTTACCTCTATTGATCTAATCAATAAGTTAGGATCACACGCTTTAGAATAAAACGTTAAGCATTAAATTCGTAACTTAAGGAATAAAGTATTTTTCTATCAATGTACACGTGCATGGTCTCAATATACCCTGAATTGACGCTAATCACATGCAATGTGTCCCAGTAGGTAGTGTATTCAATCATAACTTAGTATGAATAGCAAAGCTGTTGATTATTATTGTTTATGCTTGCTGGTACAATCGTCTATACGGTTAGCTGATGGGATTACACATCTACTACATTATTAGTCATTTAAGCTTTGTTCATTTTACTGTTGAAATGGGGAGTAACAGATTAGTTTTTGATTATTTTTGTTTTTACTGTGCAATTTTAAAAATATTTGTAATTTCATAAACATTTGTGACATATCTAAACCTATTTATGTGCCTTCTCTAGTGCGTAACGAGGGGTCTAAGGAGGCTTTCAAACAGCAAAATGTTAATGATTTGTTTTAAGACGGACCAGTTCTAGACTGGTATGATAATATAAAGTGATAACAATAATATCCTGCTGCAATTCATACTAAAGTTTGTACATAAATTATGAATGACAAATAGTACAACAAAGTTTAAAAGAAAATACGCACAATCCATACATCCAAATGCAGCTCCTACTTGAACCTTGAACCTTGTTATTCTTTATGGGAGTCTCTTTGAAAATATAAGTATTTTTTAGTAACATGTGCATCTGTTAAATTAAATCGCAATCAAAAGTGAATCTGTAATGGTTAAAAGATTTTTATTTATGTAAAAATGTCTTAAGTTTAGAATTTTCTAATATTTCATTTTAATTCACGGGTAATTTTCACTTATACATAAAATTTATTCACTCCAAAGACATTTTACGTAATGGAAGTTTGTCAAAGCAGTGACTCGTGTGAAAGGAAGGATTTGGCAACGAGAGATGGACATGAGCGGGGTGTCTTTTCAACACTTGATTAAAGTGTTCCTTTTGAAATACCACTTTGAAGATTTGGTTGAATTGAAAATATCTAAGATGTCAATTTTAACAGATGTTATTCGTACATTATTGGATCCAAAGGAACCAATAAGTTATAATTATAGGTCATTAGGACTTGCATACATTGTATAAAAAATTACAGAATACAGGGTAACATTTGTGGAAGAGATTTAAAGTAATTAAAAAATAATATAAAATACACAATAAATTTATTTAAATATACTGATGCATGTGTCACTTAAAGAACATTTTATATATAATATGGTAACACCGAAAACCTAAATACCCTTTAAATTTAATAATTAGGAGATAGAAAATAATTTAATATGTAATTAACACAATTCACTCTTAAATATGCAATAGGAATATTTTTATACATAATGAGAATTTGTACCTAATGTACGTAACGTTTACATTGTTGGAGGTAATTTCTCCAAGATAACAGTTTACAAAATGTAATTACCTTGAGCAGTGGCAGGTGCTGTGAATCGCACGTTCAGTGTTGTGCTAAATCATACGTTACTGCTTGAGCTTCTGCGTGTAGTGGTTATATGCCTGATCGCATTCAACTTACTAAAGTGGAAATGTTTAATTTGCATTTATGAGTAATGTTTTAAGAAAGTTTATTGTTTCCCCCTAATTTTTTTCTGTTATTGAAACAGTTTTGGTTCTAAAATTCTTATTATACGAAAAATTATTATATTTAAATTCTAATAGTACCGAGAATTTCCTATTTTTATGTTTCCAAACAAGTCAGTTAAATTTCAATAGTTTTTTAATAAACTCACTCTATCATATAGTTTGTCAGAAAAATCTTGCACTGGTTATGCGTATTCACGTTATAAATTTTAAAATAATTATTCAGAAACGAACATTAATTGTTTTTTTCAATTTCAGCTTTTTGTGTCGCAATTTACCATCTTGTGTTTTATACAATTTTTTTTTATCTTAGTAACGTACTTTTTATCTAAATCATATCTGGTATGAAATATCATTCACTGAATGTGCACTTAGATAATGAATATTTTTCCCTAATAAGTATTTTCCAAATGTTGTCAATTTTTGTCTCTAAAAGCAAAAACGTTAAAAACTAAAAAAAAAACTATACATTAAAATTTTTTTGTTTGCTAGAATCAAAAAGTTTGAATTTTTATGAAAATGTTATGAACATGAACTTAAGAATTGAACATGAAAAACAAAGTAAATGTGACTATCCTAATGAAAATGTTAAGTTTTTTAATAGTTAATCATAAAAAATGTTTACAAATCACATAAACTGAGTTACTTGTTGTTCGATTGCTATAACTATAATCATGGTATCATTGTTTAGATAGTTAAATTTGAAATCTTTGTATATTGAAAATTTGTGAAAATTTACTTTATTAAAAATATCTGCCGTTTAAGAATGGACCATGTTTTGAGAAAAAAACTAACCGGAAAATAATATTTTTTCTGTAAAGCGACATTTTTTATGTTACATAGATCCATGCTAAATATTCACTTACAGCATTTCGTTATATAAATAAAAAGGATAATTTTTCTAAAATGAATTGTTTTATGGTAATTTAAAATATTAATAAAAAAATAATACTTAACATTTTTAATTTTTTTATAGGTAAAATGTAAAAGTAATAACCAGTACCGCATTATTATAACTTCCTTATTTTTTTATTTTGTATTCAATTTTATTAAATTTCACCCTTTTCGTCTTTATGTTTGTAGTAACACTATTCAATAATTATTATTTAAATTTAGACTTGCAATTCTTATAACAAACCTAATTTATCAATTGTTACAATAATAAAAATCTTTTTTATATTTTGTAAAAAAACATAGTTTTTTAGTTTCCTTATCAATATACATCTATAATAACCATACTTGTAATGGTAAAATTTAGTTTCGTAAAAAGAACCATATAATTGTTTTACAGTGAATTGTGTACTGAATTCAACACACTTACTTTGTATCTGATGTAAACACGTCAAACCACAATGACTTTGTAGGGCAAAAAGCACTTTGGTTTCCTTTTGATAATCTCAGTAATTCTTTCCAAGACATGATTTATGTGGGACGAGCCGGCACGAGCGCAGATTACATGTCTTTCATGGAAGAAAATTGCACCACGTGTTCCCAACTACAGATCTGTGACTATTATCTGACATCTAACTAAGTGTCTTACGTATCTAGTGATTTTTATAATGAAAAAGCACGTTTGAGTCACGTTGTGATTTTGGGTGTGCAAAACAGGAAACGATTCCAACTATGGTGTTCGTACTGAATAATGACAAATGTTTTGCTATGTAGCTATTTAACTTACAAATTTATACATTGGAATTATTACCTTACCCAATTGGGTATATCTGTAATGTTTTATTTTACTTGTTAAGGAAGTTCAAATATACCAAATAATTTCAATAACGGTGTAATTTTTTTTAATTAAAAAACGTACACTAAAGTCAATCGAGTAACTTAATTACTAAGCCTGTTCAATATTAGAAATCAAGTATTTTTATTACAATATTCTAAATAATATGTTAATTAATATTATGTATTTAAAGTATAATATTAATTTGGTTAAGTATTGGTTAACTATTACATAAATATAAAAATATGACAAAATTGTGTATAGGGAGAATGTAATGGTTTCATGCTAATTTAACCATAAAAATAAAAATAGATTAAAAATAATTTTACGAAATTTTCTACGTTTTTGTGTGTGTTTTTTATATTATCGTGAAGCAATCACTGTAAACGGTGCTTCGTTACGGAAGTATAATTTTCAGTTTATCGAACATTTTTAATGACATGGTTACTTGTCAACATCTTTTTAGATTTCATTAATACGTTTTATTCATTGTCTCATTAAAAATGTAGGATCCTGAATTCACTGAGGCCCAGCTTGAACTATTAAAAACTTTACACAGAAAAAATAGTTGTTTGCTAAATAATTATATCTAAAAGTATTCCAGATCAATTGAGCCACTGAAATTTGCAGACTATTTTGATTTTACTGTATTCATCTTTTAAGTGTAAACAGACTCACCTATTTGGTGTATACTAGGTGTGACGGGGAAAAACTCACTCAAAATGTTCTAAAAAATGAGTACAGGTGAGAAAATTCTAATCGAAATCCAATGCAATTTTGAAGACATTTTTTCATACAAAACTTAATTGAAACCGAAGGTTTCTCTCAAAAGTAAAGTATAAACGGACACACATACATATATTACTATATGAATTTTAACGAACGGTGTTTTAACTTCTCGGGACCTCAAAAAAAAAAAAAAAAAAAAAAAAAAAAAAAAAAAAAAACATGGTCTAGGGTTTAGGTCTTTATATGAGTACTACCGTAATAGCGTTTTCCTTTTAGGGAAATTTGCTAATATATACTTAAAAAAACTTATCAATGGCTGGTATAAAAATAAAAAAAGGATCCCAACTGTATTACAAATACATGTGCTTAAAATTTTTTGAATTTGAAATCTCTTATCGGTGTGTCAGTTTTCTGATTTGTGAAGTCCCAAAGTCACATTACCAATATCTTCACGTAGCCGATAATACCCAGGTATTTCAGTTTGATGAATGGCCTCCCTGGACGTTACCGAGAACTATATTGCATTTCCAATGTTAGTAGCGTTATAATACATGTTAAATCTGAAATTACGTACGTTTATTGGTATTGATATGATATATTGTAGTAAAACGTTTCCAACCATAGCAATTTAACTTTCATTGCTTTTTATTAAACAGTACCTGGGTCCGAGCATTTTTCCGAAGAAAAAATTCTTTGAATCATAATAATATAGTCACAGACTTTAAGCTAAAATTCCAAGGCAAAAATGCGTTTTTCCTTCAAGACTCGGTAGATCGCTCCGCTCAATCGATTTCACGTTGTTTTTAATGTAGGTCTAAGGACACTGCACTTTCGCTTGAGTTTGTTGAAACTTTAACACTTCTACGGTTTATAGATAATATAATCATTTTTGCTAAATCCTTTTTATTATTTAGGGGGAACTCTACAAAGTGCTTAGTTGTTTTATCCTTTTACTTGATTTCTTTTATTAGTCATCATCACCAGGATAAAGTAATTTGAAATAACCGATGATTAATTTACATTATATTACTTAGAAATTCAGTTTCTGGCTTGTGGAGCACATGGTTAGTTTTTTGACAGTTGAGTCAGCTGTTTTCAGCAACTCTTGCTGTTAAACTCCTCAAGGCCACTGCTAAAATTTACTGAATTTTAATTCAGGATTATACCAAAATAAGATTTTTAAAGTTGGCGCACTGGACTTGAAACCAAGCCAGCGATGTCTTGGGTTCGAGTCACCGTTCTGCCAGAAATTTGTATCAGTACCATTCACCTTGTTCTGTAGCTTCTCACATCCTTAGTTTGTCTAATACGGGAAAAGTAATGCAAATAGAGGCCTGCCAACCTCTATAGAAAAATTTTCATCTGTTTTTGTGATAAAATAAGTTAAACAATTATTCTGTATTAATAAAATAGTAGGAATAAAATCATTACATTTAAATGGAAACTAATGAAAATTTAAGAAATTGATTTCTTATACATTTTAATTTAACCTTTTTAGACATAGGTTAATGTGTCAAATTATTAAGAAAACTTCAAAAAGAATGTTCCTACCTGACCATGGAATGGCTGCAGTTGGTTGTTCAAGTTCCAATATTTGTATAGCAGTTACCTGAAAAAATATATTAAAAATTATTTGAAGAATTGTTTATTTGAATACTGAAAGTTAAGGGTTTGATGGGTTGTTTTACTTTTTGTAATTCAACGTTAGTTTCAATCGTCAGATCATTGCAACAACCAAATGAAAAATTTAGTCATCACAAACTATAGAATATATGTAATTATAGATCCATTATATTTAATTTACCTTTACATATAGATAAACATTAATGTCTTTAAAACGCCATTAAGAAATGTTATCTTATGAATAAAAGCACCTATTTATATATGGTAAATTAAATAACGTATAATGGCTATAGAAAGTAAAATATTTTTTTAATGTTATTCCTAAAAAAAAAAAAAAAAAAAAAAAAAAAAAAAAAAAAAAAAAAAACTTTTAGATAGGAGTATTTAATTATCTCACACGCAAATCGAAGAATCTGTGTAATAAACTAAGTAATTTTGAAATAATTTAAATAAGATTTAAACAGAAATTAATTATAGATTGATTAATATTGTAAAAACTGTTTTGCAAAATCCCCATACTTATAAAAGTTTATATCTAACTTATCTTTTTTTTCTTGGATGCACTCAGAATCGTTACTGACTAATTAAAATGAGCAACTAATTTGCATAACTTTAGTCACACCCCTAATGTGAAGTAGAAAACATTCACATGTTTTAGAAGGATAAGATACATTATCACGTCATCAATTATAAACATGGTTTTAAAAAATGTAAAAAATCTTATTTTATGACATTTCAGGAAGACTCGCGCATATAGCATTGCTGAAAAATCGGCCCTACAGTATTTTAAATAGCAGACTCAAATACGCGAACAAAATCTTACTATTATATACTTTGAGAACAAAGTGTTAACGCGAACGACATTCTAAAATGTTAATTACAATAAAATTCCATAGTCATGTTAGTTTTTGCTAACTTTTGTGTTATTAAATATTTAGTAGTATTAATTCGTGTCATATAAGGATAGTACCGTAAAGGGTAGTAGTGTACCATGTAGTAATATAAATGGAATGTTTTTATGAGGGTTGCATACATGTAGAGGCAGTTGATATAGATAATATTATTATTAGGTTACGCATTATATTCATTAAATTACAACAGTATTATAGTTGAGTTAGTAAAAGTAGTTAAAAGTAGAATAGTTATTAAAAGTATAAAATATGAATAATGATACAACATTACTCGAATTATCTTAAAATATGTATTTTTTCTTACTAATTATAACAGTTAATATAGTAAGTAAACGGTCATCTTTGTAAATTTAAGAGTTGATCCTTTTATTTAATTGGTGATATTGAATGGGTGTAAAGTAGAAGAAATGACATTGCAAAGCCGATAAAGTTAAGATCCAAACATAATAGACTAATGTTATCTACCATTATACCGTGCATATTGTTCGTTCTTTGTTCTGTGTATAAGTATACTCTCTCAATGGCCTTTAATTACACTACATGGAAAGATGCATTAAGATACCTGATTCTGTAAATATTCTTATGGCTTGATTGTAAAACTAATAATATAGCTACCAACAATGTAAAAAATGTGTAAATTTAGTTCAATTAACTTTCAAAAGGTATAATATTGTATTCCTCAAAACATAATTCTATTAATCATTTAAAGACACAAATATGTTCAAATAGAATCTTAAAGATGTTTCAGATGAAGGCTTATGCAGAAAATAATAAATGTAATTAAATAAAATATAATAGAGTTTTTGGTTTGGTTTTTAAATATTACTGTTCGGTGATGTTAGTTAATAATTATTTCAACAGTTTTACCTTTTACAAGAAAAAATACTTTTGTTAAAATAAATTTAAAAAACAACAGCAAACGGAAATTACTGTACGTTTGGGTAGTATGACGACGATTACCTACACCTGTGAATATCACGCCGTATGTCTTTATCAACCTCAGTTTAGTTGGGAGTAATTTGATGCCCGTGCAGGTCCTATGTACCAAATATCTATGTCATAAAATATCTTTGTGATTTATTTATTCTCATCGCAAAATAAGGAAATCTTCAATTGTCCTGGTTCTGTATTACAGAGATTTATTGAAAATCTTATTGTGTAATTAATATTCTTATAATATCAATAAAGTGGATTTCAAACGTTTAATTTTAAAAAGGTAATTAATTATGTTTTATTCTCTTACTGCATGGTAAATTATTTGAAACGTGCTTGACTCTGATTCCCATATCTAGTAATTTTACATACAAAGTTGTAATATTTATTCTTAGTCACGTATATATACGCCTTTTAGTATCGTGATGGCATATATAAAAGTTACTATAGTATTTTATTATTCTATTTGGAAATTAATCAATTGGCGTGTTGGTAAGCGTGAATCGCCGTAAGCATAATATGGTGGAAACTCACCCTGTATGACTTACTACATATTTCGCGTTAAAGCCATCTTTAAATTTACATCTTATATGTTTTTATACCAGCCCTATGAAATTACTATAATTTCATCAATAGTACATTTAATTATAAAATTAAACTTTGATTATTAGTTTCATAAAATATATTAGTCATATAAGTTCATCGATATAACCATACTTTTTAAATTTCAATAACTTTAGTATTTAGACATATTGATGTCATCACCAAACACACGACATGTGGGGAAAAGAGGGAAATTTTGTGTTCAATTAAAGCTATAAATACACATTAGGCTTTGGTGATGGTGTAGCCAGCCAGTGGATTAAACCATCGAACAAACGTAGACAATCCTGTTACAAACACAATAAATAACAAGATTGAAATTTCAAATTTAGTTGTTTTATTCCAAATAAAATGTTGTATTATAACAAGAACTATGTAGGTAACTGTAGAATTTTCAAATATTTTAATGTAAAGTTTGAAATAAAGTACATTTAGATCTAAAGAGTTTTTTAAACTTTAACGAGTGGATTATTTACTCAAAAATAACTTTTGTTTTACTTAAATGTGAAGAAATAGGAATGGGTGAGACTGCATCAAAAAGGGATAGATTATATTCACCACAATAGTTATATTAGGAAAGTATTTAGATATATTTTAGATAATGTTAGAAACACAATACTATTCATACATCAACTGTTCACCCAGGAACTAGAAAAAATTAATACAAGTTCAATACTTTCTCAATTAATTATAATAATATGACTTGTTATTATAATCATTAACAGTTTCTATTATTCATTTGAGGTAGGGTTTCTGGCTTTATGTTAATATACATAACTTGTGACTGTTATTTGGCGTAAATTTTATTTGTTCAACTCGAGACATTAAATTGAATATCCATATCAACCTTTGGTACTTGACAATTATAAGTATCACAAAATACTTTCTGGTTATATAGCGAAAACATGGACGTACAAGCAAATTCACAAAAAACACAAAAATTTGTCAATATTTTAGAACTAATTCAAAGTATTTATAATATTACAGTTTTATTATTTATTTCATTTGTAGCCAGACACGTAAGACAGATAAATAGAAAATCGACAAAGTGGCCAAGGTGAGCGGAGACATAAAATGTATAATAAGTAAAATGTTACATATTAAACGGAATTTTAAAACTTGTAGATATTTAGAAAATTTCCGAATGTTTGCAGTTTTTCACTAAAAATATAGTCACTTAAATGTCGACTATGTTTATTCTTTCTTGACAATTTATAATCAATAAAGGGTACATTTCGGTGTATGAAATATGAAAAAGTAATCAGCTTAAAACCTGCCTATATTTCTATTCAACACACATTAAACGCAACTATTACCAGAAACTAATGTTCAACACCTTTCATATTTTTATTTTCATCATTATTTTAAAGTTGTTTTATTTATAGAAAATTGTAATACTTCAACAAATAGTTTGTACTGCCTATATATAGGGATAGCATTTCAATTCCATTAAAACTTTTTAAAAATATAATAGTTAACATTTAAACGGAGTTATTAAACAGTGCTGCTAGGAATTATATTATTATATGCATATTTTTAATGCACCCTTTCTTTGAAGAAGTTAAACTATTCGGTATCAAAGTCAAACCACCGCACTACTAAAGATATAATTCAAAATGTTTATATATTTTATATTGAGTGTTTCAATATTCAAAATCATATTGAATTTTTATCACCTTATGTGATAGGTGACTTTGGCTGATATCCAGAAGACCATGTTTGTCATTTCGTATTACCTCAATATCGTGTTGTGTCTATATAGAGAGATGTATGGTAAGTTAGTTGTTGAACGCAAATAATATACACAATTGCCAAATTCTATGGTATTATTTAAACACAAAAATAATTTAAATAAACATACATTATGTAAAATTTCAAAATTAACTGAAATAAAATAAGTTTTAATATACGGTACTGAAGGAAATTATAAATTAATATAATTAGTAAAACATTTTGCATTGCTTAGTAATAGTAATAACAAAACAGAAATTCACAACCTAATATGTTTCCAATAAGCTTTAAAAAAATAATAAAATAAAAGTCAACCAAAATAATTCATTTAATTAATTTAAGATTTATTTGAACTTAAATAAGTATTATCAACGACTTAAACAACTTCACTATTTTCTGAGCTGTATGATGAGATTTATGCAACAGAAAAACACATTATTCTGGTTCTTAGCACCAGGCACTCCTAGAGGCATCATCATAGTTGTTCACCAAAATATTTTGGTACACCTATGTAAAGTTAAGTTCATATTTATACACAAAAAAATATATTTACTATTAAATATATGTATGCTATACGAAATACAACTATATTTGTTACGGAACTTAAATTTTAAAATATGGGAAATATTAGCAAAAATAATACTCATCAATGATTTCTTCAAATATTTCATGAAGCAATATGATGGACAAATAACAATCCATAAATAATTATAAATATATGAATAAAATAACTGTACCTTTTGTTTGATCTTTTTATCGTTTGATCTTTTGATCTTTTGTTTGATCTTTTGTTTGATCTTTTGTTTGATCTTTTTAGTATAGAATAATGTAATAAGAAATATAGCATACGATTCACCCTAAAATTAGATTACTAAAAAGAAATATAGTTTGATTGATATAAGTGTGAAATTTATTTCATTCTTAAACTATAAGAGGAATGGGAAAACGCAACCAAACAACTAACAATGATTATTGGTTTCTTAATTTATGTAATTTTCAAATTTTTATTTTTTAAACCATTTTTCTTTAGGGAGGCTAACTAAAAATATTTAATGCAGAATTTCCATTGTTATGTAATTTTGTAATTTTAAAACATTTGTATTCTTTAAATTTATTTTAAATCAGATAAATAGGGAGCTCTGGCAAATTGAAGTTCATTTTCGTCCCATTAGAATAACCTGGGCAAACTTTCGCTGATTTTACCGTCCATCGGGCAAGAACCATTTTACAAAATAATACTAATGCTTATTTCTGTTTCCTGTACACCCAAACCATTCAATAAAATCAAAATTCTTAAAACAAAAATTTCTCAAAATGACATTTTTTATGGAATTTTATTCTACTACTGGCTAGTAGCATAATACACTCGGGACTCGGATTTTATTTTTTATTTGGTGGCCATGCTGGTAAACTGTAGATAAAATAAAACAAAATGGCCATAAAAAGAAATAACAGTTGTATTGGATTCAAGTTAATCATTTTTCGTACCCCTAATGGTTTGCGAAAAAAACAGCTATCACACTTATATATTACCACAAAAAATCAACAGATAAAATATGTGTAAACAGATATCAAGTTACAATACATTAAAATATTTTAATTTTACCTCAATTAGTATTTTACAAATATAGTGTATTTAATTTAGAAAATTTTTTAAGTAAATAAAGATTTTATAAGACTTTACTCTATGAAATATTCTTTATTAATAGTTAAAAAGATCGATAAAGCAATGAAACTTCATAGTATAAATCTCCATTTAATTTTACTCAGCTAATAATAAGTTTTTCACTTTGTTAGGAAGGCCATTCAACCAGGGTGATGTGATCTCAAGTATCGTGTCACACAGAACCGTAACTAGCGTTTGAACCAAGTCAGACATACAAAACAGAACTAATCAAAAATTGATTTGACTGGATGAACCGGCCAATTTGAACCACGTGATGAGCAGAGCGTTGAGTTGAAATCGGTAAACAACCCCCCCACCGGCTTTGAGATGACGCGTTCCGGTAATTTGAATACTCGATTTGTAATCTCATTACTAACTGGCATCTGATCAAGTATTTCTGAGTTGATCTCGACAAACCAATCAATGGGCCTCACGATTTTTGTACAATCTATAAATCAAAATAGTAAAACTCTT
Source organism: Neoaliturus tenellus (assembly GCA_030545055.2). Lineage (NCBI taxonomy): Eukaryota > Metazoa > Arthropoda > Insecta > Hemiptera > Cicadellidae > Neoaliturus > Neoaliturus tenellus. Next base: position 75,317,445 of record CM061536.1, on the reverse strand, counting down.
AGGCCTATCAGATTTTAAAGTTTGATTCAAACTAAAAACGTAAATATTTGGAGAGTGGGTTTTAAATTAATATCTGATTGGGAAAACTAATAAAGGTATAATAAATTTTATTTGTGGCTTATTAAATTAGGCCACTCCCATTTAACGATGCGGTGGCCTTTTCCTTAAGGATAGTTTGTTGTTTAAGGATAAAAGTTATATTAAATATAAAAAAAAAATAGTGATGAAAAAAATCATTTTACATGGTTTAAAAATATTCATACTATGTGTATTCAACCCCTCTCCATTTAAATTTACGTTTTTTCAAAACGGTTGTACACCAGTTTCATAAGCTTAAGGTGTGTTGTACCCAATACATCAAGCTTAGCGTGTCAAGATGCGTGTTTAAATTGTCAGGATGTAATTTAGGCAGGGGTAGAGTCTACACTGAAAAAATAAGTAACATTAAAAATAGGCATACCTATTCACATAATTATTATACATTATTTATATTTGGGAAATAAAAGTATTGACATTTGATGGAAGACAGTTCACTAATAGGTTTAAATTCTATCTAACATAAATAATAAAATAAATTTCAATTCATGAATATATTATACTATGCTAAGCTTTAAAGTTTGATGATACTTTTGTAAGCCTAGTCAATCATATGTTTTCAATGTTGAACATATACAATTGTCGAAATGTGCTTGTAATAGTGAATAGATGCTAACACTATTATAATGTCATTAAGATAGTGAATAGATGTCAACACTGATAAAACAGTCTTATCTTGAACCATTATCAAAAGTTAGAAAACAGTTCTGAAGCCTCTAGTCAATAATGAGCCGGTTTAGTTGTTCTGAGTGTTTCATACTTTCAATTAGTTAATCAAAATATGTTTAACAAAACTTCAAGTGCCAGTGAGTGGTCACGTGATGTCTACATTAAAAAGTAATTTTGAAAGTGATGGAAGTTAGGTTAATTACGTGTATCATTATTTTTCACTATTACATTTTGAAACAACGTCAGATCGAAGTTTCAGCAATAGTTGTTGATAAACGAAACCTCACCGGCTATGGAACATATATAGCCAATATGACAGCCAACTCCAAGTTAGTTAAGTACGCCAAAGTAGATGTTAAAATGAAACAACGAGTTTTATCACACTTCTTCCGTATTGAGGGGGTAAACAAAAGTACAATACAAAAGAAGCTAAATCTTCGGTTTGAAGATCAAGCACTTAACTTAAATGAAAAAGAAACATCTGAAGAACTAGAAAAGAGACGAAATTTACATTACAATGTGGTTGAGAGGATAATCATCCAATTTCTAACAGCAGAAAAGGTCCGTCCTGCTGACATATTTAAGAGACTCAGAAAAGTCAGTGACCATGGACAACATTGGTGTAATGTTTACAGATGGGTGTATAAGTTCAGAAGAGGTCGAGACGAAGTGGCCAACATACCGTGTAAAAAGACCACCAAGCCAAAAATCTTCAACTCAACTACGCTAGCTAAGTCGGATAAAGTGGATAATCGTATTAAACTAAAAGTGTTGATAGACTTTCTACGGACAGAAAACGTTACTGAAAGTGAAATTAAGGAAAGACTTATTAGACATTTTGGAAATGTAACTTTCGAAAACACGATTAGTTATAGTGAATATAACCATACACGTAAGGTACATCCTAGTGTGAAAGAACGAATAATAATACAGTTTTTAAGTATGGAAGGTGTTCGACCAGTCAATATAGTTCAACGATTGTTGAAACTTAATATGTTGAAAGGTCGTCATCAGAGTTATGTTTACAGATGGGCTGATCGTTTTAAAAAGGGTAGAATGGAAGTTGAAAACCAACATTGGTTGAAAGTAAGGAAACTGAATAAATAGGTTACATTGGTACTTTTTCATTTACAAATATGACAAAAAATAAATTATACTTTCTTTATACTGTTTTGAATAGAGTAGGTTATGACTAAAAACATGATTTCAATGAAAATACTGAATTAGATTCATACATGCTTTGTTATTCCTATGTTATTGTTAATAAAAGCCAATACTGTTAATATTGTTCATACTGTTGGGATATGAATTAACAGTCCTGTCTAAGGAGAATGTCGGCCTTAGTCAGTAACAAGACTACAAGATCGCACCACAATCATCCTACACTCATCCTTCATTCATACTTGGCTTTAAACTACCTATTGAGTTAGGTCGCCATTTAAATAAAGGTATTAAGGTATTAAGAATTATAAATGCCTATTTTTAAACTTAATAGTTATTTATATTATAAAACAGCCTATTTAAGGGTCTAGAGAGGAAACTACTAAACGGATCGTGGATGTTTTGGTGTCAATGAAATTCTTATGGCCCCTAGGTGATAGGAAAAATCCCTCAGAAAATGTCTTAAGACTCCATAGAATAAAAATTAAAAAAAGTCATTTAGACCAATGTAAGACGTTATTTTGACAGATTTGTTTACTGCTCCAGGTTATATACCGGGTGTCCCAGACCACACGTACGCCCACGCCTTTTAATCTACTCAATTAGGTGTAGATGGTCTCTAATAATAATTTATAATAATAAATCTGTTATAAACAAGTTTTGCCATTATAGGTAAACCAGTTGCGTTCTATACATTGATAATATTTTCATTGTACAGGAAGTACAGAAGTAACCTATCTAGACCAGAAGTCATTAATTTTAGAAGTCATTTTAATCCATAAACTTATTACTTATTAAAAAACGAGTTTATGAGTTTATTTTTTATTATTAAATAAAGTATGTAGGGGAAAAATGATTTACTTTTTTATTTATTTTTAGATGCGGTAGAAATGTTGTAGTTTTAGAAAACCTTTAACATGCAAGGTAAAGTCGTCCTCAAGAAGGAGAAATAACTAAACATAATAGAGTTATTATTATTAGAACAGTTAGTTGAACTTGTATCAAATGAACCACACCTGAACAATATAAACAGAGTAAATACATTTAAAACAAGAGTAAATACAATATAAATAAAATATAAAAAAACTAAAGCAGAAAAAAGTGAAAGTCTGACACGGTTAATGAGGTGCTTCCCTACCAGCAAGTGAAAATTTTCACATTTTGTTAGATGATAATACACAATCATGGTGAATAAAAATTTAATCAAATCCAATTATTGTTACTTTTATTTTAAAATCAGAAATAAAACATATTAAACTTAATGATAGTAAAATGTTATAAGTAGCAACATAATATTTGCTATACAAGCCAGTCTTCATAATGTTAAGTAGGTTTAAAGAGGAAGTAAATTAAAAACGAATGGGCATCAATTTGTGACCTCACTGCTTCCAATCATGGTGTAATGAAACCAGAGCTAATGGCTTTGTATCGTAAATGCCTGTTGTATGTTACATGCACTGTTTTATACAGTTTGATTGAAAAGGCCTAAAACAGTGAAATATATTTTTTACCACTATAGATAAAGTAATGAGACTTAGTATATAAATAATGGCCATAAAGGTCTACTCTTTTAAGCTATTATCACCTTTTTATCCCTTAAGGGGGACGGCCTACGAGGAGTCACACAAAATTCTTAAATAGCAGCATAGGTCGAGATTGGTATCAAATTAAAGGTCCTACTTAATAGAGCACAATGCCGCAAACTAGACGTCAAATGGATGATCGAAACGAAAATGGCAAACAAAGGTTCCATTAAAATCATATGGGTAAAAAGGAGTGCAAAATTGGGGATGCTGGCCCAGTTCAAGGTCACCTGAGGGATGACGTCATCGAGGTCAATGACCTCACCGATGACGTCATCGATGACGTCATCGATGACGCAATCGATGACGTCATCACCAATGACGTCACTTCCATGACGTCACACACATGACGTCACAGAAATGACGTGCTGATGACGTCATCACCCCTTACGTCATCAAAATGACGTCACCGACGCCACTAAGGTCAAGGTCACGCCGAAACTTAAAATTTTTTGGCACTTTTGCCTTTTCTCGCACTACGCTCCGAGTTTCAGTCAGAGTCCCCGTGACCTTGACGACTTGGAGCGAATTTGTGACGAGAAACGGCAAAAGTGCCAAGTTAAAGTAGAGTTTGCGACATGACCCTGCCTAAATGGGCAATCGGTAATCCCTCAGGTGACCTTGAACTAGCACATCACCCCCAATTTCATATTACCGTGACCTTGAAAACTTAACAACGGAGCGCCGACACCGATGCGCACCCCACGACAGTCACCGAGCGACTGACTGTCAGGCTCTGTGTACTCTAGGTATATGGGGAAGTGGAGGGGGAAATTTCAAGGTCATCCAAACGGAGTTTTAAAAAAGTCAAAGAGTAGAAAGACTACTCTTGTGCTTCCTGGGCGACTTCATCAATTTCTAACGGGTCTTTAAACCAATCCGATCTGTAGCGGCAGGAGTTCAGAAAACAGGTGCACCATCCATCAGGTTGTCCGTAGCACTTCCGACAATTGGTAAGATTAGAGAAGTGAAACTTAACACACCGCTGCGGACAACAAGTGTATAAGTACTGGGACTTGTAAATTTTGAAAGTCTGTAGTACCGGTGGTGGCAGCTGTTGGTTCTTGCATCTACACCTGCAACAGCCGAAGCATTCACATTGCCGGCAGGCCAGCCCATCCACTTGCCACCTTGACAAGAGGAAACACTTATCCTTACAGCAATAGGTTGTCCCAGTCTCTTCCTCCCAACGCTTCTTTGCACAATACGTGACGCCTGGCACCTCCAAACACTTATGCTCGCAACATGAGATGCGCTTACTTTCCATAGTTGATGCTGCTTTGGCGAGGGAGCACGATGAAGTGATGCCGTGGTCAGTGGGAATGGGGCTTATATAAACTAAGTCGAGTGGAGGGGGAAAGGTCAAGGTCATTCAAATGGAGTTTTAAAAAAGTCAAAGAGTAGAAAGACTACTCTTGTGTGTCTATACCGATTTCATTGATAGTGAGTGCTTCTGTATGCCAAGTTGATCTGTACTGACAGGCTCCTAAATAATGTTTGCAAAAACCTGCAAAATGATTGTTGCACAATTTGCAGCCAGTTAGCTGTTTTAGTGTGAATTCAATGCAACGTTCAGGGCAACAAGTGTACTTATGCCCTCTCATCTGGTACACATGGAATGTCTTCAACTCTGGTTTCGGCTTCTTCCAAGACTTGCACTTACACATGCACTGACCAAAAGCTTCACATTTTCTACTCGCCAGGCCATCCACCACATCAATGTCATTTGGCCATGAAAAACATTTCTGTTCGCAACAGTAGTTGAGTTGACTCTCCATGTTGCTGTGGTGAAGGTGCGCGATGAAATGATGCTGCAGTCAGTGAGAGTGCACTTTAAATAAACTCAGTGGAGGGGGAAAGGTCAAGGTCATTCAAACGGAGTTTTAAAAAAGATGACTAGTCGTCCTCCTCCTCCTCCTCGTCCGTTGTACTTGGAGAGCTGTCAGACGAAGAGCCCCGCGCAGCTGCTCCCCAGATGAAAAACATATCAATTTTAAAACGAAGACCAGGATCTTGCATCATCAATTCCTTTAATTTGTCACATACTAAGTCGACCTTGTGTAAGGTGTCAACAACAAGCTTCCAATTTGTTGGCTCAATATAACTTGTAGTTGAGTCCGCCTCGCTGATAACCACATCCTCCGGCCGTATTGGAGTGTAAAGATGTGTAAAGTTCTTTGGCTGAAGCTGAGGCTCAGGCTGGCTGGAAGGGCAAGGTTGAGTGTGGACCCCTGTTGCATCGAAATCCATAGTCATTCTACATTCAATGTTGGGGTTTTCGTTTAGTACGTATATCAATTTTTCATGCAACATATCCACTTCTGTTGAATCCTGCAGATGAACATTCCATGAAAATGGCCACTCTTCATCCGTAGTTGAGTCAACTCGAGAAAGAGTGCTGTCCGCCATGATAGCTAAGCAAGGAATGAGGTGAGCTACAGACCGTGGTAACAGTATTGAAAAGTAGAGGGGGTAAACCAAAAGTATGTGGAGGGGGTATTCTCAAGGTCATTTAATTTGGGTTTAAAAAAAAGGAAATAGTGGAGGGGGAATTCTCAAGGTCATCCAATTTGGGTTTTAAAAAAGAATGAAGCTTACTCCTCTTCAGCCTCGTTGTCCCCTGCATCTTCATCAGCCTCATCTTCATCAGCCTCATCTTCATCAACGTCAGACTCGCCGTAAGGGTAGATTGGTGACATCGGCGAATATTGTGGAGATTGTTGACCGTTGTTGTCGTCCCCTTGCATTCTAACTTGGGACCAATCATAATTTAAATTCATTTGTATTATGATCCCAGGGTTGTCCCGCAGTATTTCCTTCATCCGTTCGCAAATCGTCTCCAAATAGTGTACACTATCGATAGACAGTGTCCAACCCGTACTTGTACCGACATCAGTAGTGGAGTCAGCTTGGCTGATGGTGTTGTCTGCCATGGTTGCTTGTCGGACAAGGAATGACGGTTGATGTGATGCTCATGCAGGAACATGGTTAAGTGGTGGGGGGCGTGGTGGAGTAGTGGGGGAATTTTCAAGGTCATCCAAACGGAGTTTTAAAAAAAGGAAAACCTACAAAGTAACATTAAAACTTTCCAATTGATGGTGGTGGGCGTTTTCTTCCGCAACCTTGCCGACACATGTGACTATGCCATACAGTATGAAAAGTACAACCATAATAAGGCCGAACAATAAAAGATAGCCGTTGACTATCATGATATTTTCTGAGTGGATCTGCTTTCTTCTTATAACCCTCTCCTGCATCCTCTTCTCCAACTCGTGGACGAAGTCACAACATGCGTGAGGACATCTTTCATCTGTTGGTAGGTTTGCCATTGTTGATGTTGTCGGTGTGGCTGTTGAAGATAGAATGAGGTTTCCAATTGCGATGTGCCATGTACACCAATAGTCAAGTGGTGGGGGTAGCAAAGCAGTGGAGGGGGAAGTTTCAAGGTCATCCAAATTGTGTTTTAAAAAAACCTATCTTGTTACTGAGCTTATATGTCAGTAACAAGATAGGTGTTTTCGCTCTTTTACTTCTTTAATATAATGAAAAAATATACATATTCTACAATGGTTAGGACAAGAAATACAACTGCTAGTCAGCTGAAGTAGTCCAAGTTGTCTGGCTCGGTCTTCATGGACGCTGGTGAGGAAGCCGTCGAGGAGTGTCCAGGCTCTTCCTTTGACTGCCGGGTGTTCCGTATATTGCAAGCGTAAACTTGCACGTTTATACGGTAGCCTCGTGCCACCATCAGCTGCAACTCCTTGTACAAGTCGTTTAGCTCCTGCTGAGTCTTGATGCTCACCTCCTCGTAACTTGCGCAACTGACGTTCAGAGACATCCTGATGTTGCTAGGTTGGCTGCTGGAGTAGAAATGAAGCCGAGGCACAGCGTTTGGAGGTACATGAAAAAGTGGAGGGGGTAATGGCGGTGGGGAAAACGGTGGTGGGGGTATGGAAGATCCAATTAAACACTTCTAAACTTTTTACATCGATACAATGGGATGGAACAAATAGCACAGGTGTCCTTGTAGTTTTCAAATCTAAACATCGGTGCTAGAAATCCGAACTATTTTCTACCACCTTCCTGTACGAACCGTCGAAGGTCTCTGACGGCAGCATCGCCACAAGGCCTACAAAACTTTTCCCCGTCTTGGAACCTATACCAGGAGTATCCCGAATACCCTCTATTGTCTTTATTGTACTCTTTGATATCCTGCTTTACTGTTATAGGGATATTATCTTGTATAGCCGTCTGGAATAAAGATGCGTCAGTTATAACTCGTTGTAAGCAAAGCTCGTACAAGGTGCTCATCGTTTGCTAGTTGGCAACAGACTGACCGTTTTTCGCATCCAAGCAGGTTTGAATCCTAGTGCGGTAGTGGGGGTAACTACGGTAGTGGGGGTAGTTGCGAAATGCAAAGGTCAAAGGTCAAGGTCACCCGCTAAGTTAAAAAAAAAATTCAACATATCAATATGTGACAAACTTCAAATATTGATATGTTGCATTTTTTTTTGTCTTTTATAATTTATTTATAAAACATTACAAAAACATATGTACAACATTAAAACTTAAATCTAACACTGCTGCTTGTCGGCAATGTGGATGGTCAACTCTGTAGAGTTGCTACCCGTGCAGCCGTGGGACACCAGGTATAGACAGCCGGGTTGAATAGAGCGAAGGTCCTCGTTTTGTAGAAGATGGACGAATCTCTTGGGCAGGTACACCTGGAACTTGGGCTCATCCCCCGGAGTAAACGGTGCCTCGCTGAGACTGCAGCAGATGGCCTCCCCAACTGTAGTCTCCATCTTCTTCATAGCATGGATTATGTAGTGCTTTTCATCTTTTAGTTCAGAGCACTTCTTCACAGGTAATATTGTTGACTTGGAGTGAGCATTGAACTGCTCGACCAAAGTCTGAAGGAACTGGTGAGATGCCATGGTCAGGTTACAGATCGTCTTCTTGCTCGGAGATGTTGTCGTCTCGGAATCTCGAGTAATACTCATGCCAGGTCCCGGTCTGCTCCTCACTTATATAACCCCCGTTACCCCCACCACTCCCCACTTCCCCACTTTGAAGGTAAGAGGCGAGTTTATAGGCATTTTTCAAAGCGCAATGTCTATCTTTATCATGTTCTGGGCTTTTTGTACAGATACATATGGTTTCTAGCATGTATTGATAATTCTTATCCAATTCCACATCATTAACCGGAACATGAGTAAATCCTTCGATCCACCTTTTCTTTTCCAGCCCCTTTGTGTAAATAAATATTGGTAAACTTGTCTGAAAAGTGATGCATAATGTGATACAAGTCCGTGTAACTTGTAAAACTATCATCCAATCGATATGATGGAAGTGTTTTGAAATCCATCTGTTGGTAGTAGCGGCTTTACTAGTTAAAGATGAATAAGAACATGGTGGTTTAAATAAAAACGAATAAGGAACACTTGTATTCATGTCCAAAAACACAAGTTCTTTTATAATGAATCTATCATCATTACCACGAAACGCTTGAAACTCAATAATACCAGGCTTGGACTTTACTTGTTCTTCTTCTCCCTTGTCCTTTTTGAAGGTCACACGTCTGCTCATTATGAAGTCAGGAGGTCAACTGATTTCCACACCACGGTAGGTACTACTTTTATACCAGGCCGTACAGTTGTTGGCGCGTTGGTGTATATTTAACGTGGGCACCGTCCCCAATAGGCCTAACCCCACAAAATGTTGGTTATTGTTTTAAAAACTAACCATTGTCATTTAAGTTTCCATCTTTATATTTTCCTTGTTTTCATTTTCATCACTAACACTTGATTCTTCTCCTCCATCTTCCTCTTCTTCCTGTTTTACTGATTTCTTATGTAGTTGAGCGTACTTTTCCAATTGTCTCCACATCTGTACTTCATGAGGAACTCTATTAAATATAGAAGTATCCACAGGTCCGTATAATATACTCGCGTCCGGTTGTTTGTCCAAAGTGTCTTCCAGATAATCTTTAATAATCGAACTTGAAAACACCAGTTGTCTCAAGTATCTTATTATAGGTTCAGTAGCACAAGTTAAAATGAAAAACTCCTCTCGATTAAGTTGAATTTTGTTATCAAGTCTTGTTGTGTCTCTAAACCGCAGCTGATGATCACCACGATGTTTAATAATATCGATTTCCACATTTGAATCCAAAAGTCCTACTCTTGTCTTTCTTCCAAACATGTTACTACTTAAATAGCATTCTAGCAGATGCAAGTGTTTCATAAACGATTCCCAAGCACTGTCCGTGAACAAAATCATTTTGGGTCCATGAGTTAAAATTACAGTAGGGGAATAATCTGTCGATTTCATAACACCGATTAAAACACTTTTGTCCAAACTGGAAGAGATTGGGTAAAATATTCGCAAAAATACCTCACTCAATATGTTTGGAGAAATATTATCTTCAATATCCCTTTTTCTCTTTTGTATATTCTTTCTTCTTTTACCTTTTTCTTCAACATTATTACTGGCGTGAAGTTGTCCGCAAACGTTTTGTTCACCTCCTTCCTGGTGACCTTGAAGATCTAAAAACTCAGATATCTCCTTCTCAATATCTACCACATTTTCAGGTGTACCACTAGGAGAAGCCATATTGAATACGATGCTACCCATACAACAGTAGGCAACAAACTGATGAGGGGCGGCCTGTACGCTCTGCTTTTATACTCGCGGAATGGAACAAAACCGGTTTATTTACAATACATTTTTAACAATTCCGGTTAAAGGTGTGTATGTTACAATTTTATCATGTAGAATTAAACAGTATGCAGTTGTATTTGCAGGTATAGCTGCAGTAAACTCCATTTCAATCTTTATGTCAACACTTGATGATTTTACTGATTCATTTTGTTTAGAACAATCAATTACAACTATTGTGTAACCATCTAAGTATTCTTCTGGTGATAGTAAAGGTGTATTCGTTTTACCGTAATATGAATTTTGGAATCTCGCATACATATCGTATAATATACTGTACTTTTTATTAGCAAATGATACATTCAAATTGTCATAGGGGAAAAATTGTGAATTCAAATAAACTTTAATATTTTTTAAGTTGCAATGATCAAATTTGCCTGCATGTTTTGTGATGCTGTCTCCCCTACCTGTTTGTAAACCAAATATAATATATCTGGCTCGTTCTACGTAATTAGATGTTTTAACAGTCCAAGTGTGACGATCCGTAGCTGGCAAGCTTGGATGTTCATGGAATTTCCAACTTCTAAAAGGAATTACAATATCACGATCAGCCTTTAACTTCCTTAATAGTAGCATCCTATGCTCGTCAGCTAATTTAACATGTGGAACTCTCCATAAAATTTTTTCTAATGTTAATTTCCATTCTAAAGTTGCATCTGTTGTACCATCTGGAGCTTTAATAACGTCTTTATCGTTAGAAGATCTCAATAAAACTAATTCTCGTTTAACATTTAATATTATTTTTCTATAGTCTTCAGCAAATCCAAGCAACAAACGTAATGGGATATAAAAATCAAAATATCCATTTGCATTTGGAGTGATTGTTTCATGTTCAGGTAAAACCCATCCGGCAGGTTGAAGTAAATTGGTTTCATTAGGTGATATAGATGTTAATCCTTTTAAAGTCGTTGTAATACCTACTTTTTAGTGGAATCAACTGTTACACCTGATATTTCATATCTAATTTCATCAAACAGGAAAGCCATATGATTATTTATAAATTGAACTGTTGTACCAGCGGTAGTACCGTCCTTTTTAGTAACTTTTCCTTCAATATACAAGTAACTTTCACATGGTAGTGTGTAAATGTCTTGATGTTGTATGGGAATACGAATTTCATCGTTATTGTTTAATTTCGATGAAGTGTAAGGGTTGTGGGTGTGATATTCTTTTTCCCATAGGGTTTCGTCGAATGTTGGACCCTGCGCTATATCCAGTATATCCATTATCGGTTAATTTTAATCCAACTCTCTCTAAGAAACGAATGTTCTCGCGTGTTAACTCCTCCACAGCTGAAGAGCTACTAATGCGGTTTCCCGTAGGTTGTTCGCTTTTAAATGTTAAACCCATGGTTTTTGTATTAAAGTGTCGATTTTAAATGTAATCTAATCGTAATAGGTTCTTCTCTGAAGTCTACCAAGTTACCGTCTTGATCCAATACGCTCAACACGATGTCTGAAATGAAAGTGGTGTTCAACGGTAGATATACCAGGTTTTGTGGCTTTTCAACAATTTTTAATCCGGGTGGTACACTTGGGTAAAATGTATGTATGATATGGGTGTTAGCCCCATCACCGTAAGCTCCTTATATAATGTTACAAGTTATGTCTATACTATTGACTTTTAATATTGTTACTGTTTTCTTACCGGAATGTGTTACATCTGGTTCTAAAACAGGCTCATCGTTGGAAAATCCTAATAAATCACCAATTGAATTTGGTTGAGTAAAATCTATATAATATTTGGAAGTAATTTCAGCTTTCATCGTATTATTATTACCTTTTAATGTTATATTGTCTTTTCCCATTTTAGTTTGCAAAAATTCATTTATATGATCAATTTCATAAGAACCTGTGGGTAACCTGCACTCTTGTAAGTCTGTAAATTTCCCACTGGCATCTTTTCCCTTATAATAATGCAATACGTTATTTTTACCTTCCGTAACATTGGGAATAGAGTTGTAAGTTGTAAAATCCAATAGTGCCGCCTCCCAAAATCTTCCTTTTTGCAAGCGTAACGCTGGAAAAAGGATACTTCGTAAAGTGGACGATTTTCCTGTTAATGATACCGTATAGGAAGACATCTCAATAGTGACTGATACTTTTAGCTAGAAATTCCAAACATAAATGGCCGCATATTGAAGTATTATCAGGTTGTTCTCTTTTATAGTTATAATATATGTTTTTAGCAGATTTAAAGTAATTTTGAAGTTCTTTTGGTGGTGGCAAATTACCGAAACTATCAAAATAATATACATTGTTATTTAGTTTCTTATAACAAACCCAATGGGTGCCAGGCCCTTCAGTATTATCCAAATTTACAATTCCAGTCTCATTTTGCCACATTTTCTTTGGTAAACTGTCTTTCATGAATACACCGCGGAAAAATGGTATTTTTAAACAAGAAATATATTTAAATAATTCAACATTGGTTAAAGCTTTATGTGGTATAACCAATTGATTTCTTTCATTTAATACGCACGATAAGGTCTTAGGTAAAGACCTGCCCCGTTTTTTACCATTGACCACACGGTGGGCTTCTTCCTGCCTTTTCTGCTAGATCGTCGTCTTCTTATATTTCCTCCGTGTTTTCTTGTGGTTGACTTCCTTTTTACCCTTCTTCTCCTCCTTCTTCCACCTCCTACTGCTGTTTTAGCCTTCATACCTGCTGTTACTGCTAAAGCTGCTGCTTTTTCTGCTATGCTAGCGTCACTTGATTTTACTCGTTGCCAAGCTATGTCCGCAAGCTTTCTGTCTGCTATCGATCTATTTTTTGAATCGGCAAACGTGGAATATGCGATATCGTGTTCTTTACAAGCCTGATCTAACTTATTTATGCCTGGATCGCCTCTTTCCAGTCTTTTTGTCAATTTAGTTCCTGGTCCGCAATACTGATAACCTCCCGGTATATGAAATTCGTATGGTAATGCGTCTATTGCTCTATTTACTATGGATCCTACTGGAATTTGTTTTAAAGCTTTACTTAACAGAGAAACCGCTGTGGATGTGATCCCACCTCCTTTCCTTGCAGTGTCTCGATATGGACTGATGTACTTGAACGTCATTATTGTCCTTTTATAATCGCAATGTTCAACTCATGTGTTAACTCTATGACGAGTTGGAAATAAATGAAGTTGTTTATTGTGTTCTTTTATTAAATATCAATATCACCCCAATTTGATGATCTCAACTGTTGTGTATTAGGGTGAATAAAGTACTTTTAAAAATTTCCCGTTTAATCCAACCACCTCTCGCGGCTTCATCCCAAATTTTATGACCTGGCCCTCCTCGAAGAACTTCCGGTGTGAAATGATTGTGAAAATCAAATAACGCATTACCTAAGACTTTTACAAGAAAATTAACAGTGACGGCATTATCCACATGTTCAGGGTCTTTAAGGTCTGTTATACGTTTATTATTACAAGTATACACTTTACTATCCTTAAATGATGTTGTGATGGTCTGTCCTACAGTTGCAGCATCATTTGGGTGTCTTCCTGCTCTCAAGTTTGTAATATTGTTATTATTACATGTAAAAACTGCAAAGTGTAAATTTGGATCTAGATGTACGGTTTGTGATAAAGCAGCTGCATCATGATCCTCATGACCCCATGACAAATTTGATAACTTTTTATCCATGCAATCCCAAGCATTATTTTTGTATGTTAATAAATGAAATTTTTCATTACCTTGAATAAAGTCATCCCCTTGCTTCGATAATACTTCATCTCGTTTTACAAAAGAGGTTGTTTCCTGTTTTAAGGTTTCCATCATTTGACCAACTGTTGCACTATCTGATGGTGCTGAACCATCTTTTACATTCGCCAAACAATTACCAAGACAATCGATAACTTCTACATCACGTGTGACACAATGATCTTTTATATATTTGAGATTTACAGCATCATTTTCATTTTTTGGATAACCTATATCGTTAATAACAAATTTATAAAATGAAAAGCCATCTTTTGTCTTTTCAGGTATTATAGAATGTAAATAACGTCTATTTACGCTGTCTTTTTTATCTTTAGGGTCATCTACGTTGGATATACGTTTATTGTTGGCACTATACGTTTTTCCATTGAATTTTAACGTATTTTTTAGTTCGGATGACAAATAACCTCTGTTTATTGCATCACCGTTTTGATTTGGTTTACCAACGTTGATAATTCTATGATTTTCTGCATCATAAGTGTTATTTTGTAGTCTTAATGTTGGCGATATCTTTTCCTTTAATATTTTTAAATTTATTGCATCGTTTTCATCCGTGGGATCTTTTATGTTTTTTAACCTTTTATAACTCATATCATAATCCCCATCGGGTGTTTGTGGTAAACCAGCACTTCTTTTTTAAACTATTCGCATAATATAACCCATCCGAGGAGTAACGTCCGAACTTGTCGACACTCATGGTGCAACTGAATAGTACTCTAGGAAGTAACGCATTTTTATGAGATTACCCCACGGTTTCGGAGTTCATCCACTAAAGCCACCCATTCGTTTTCCAATCCAGTATGACCCGCTTCTTTAGCTTCATGTATTAGTTTCATTCTATCCACCAATTTATTGATATTATTGTAATAAATCACATTTGTGTTATATAATTTCTTCATTAAACCTGTACCCGTAACGGATTTACTTCTTTTTCTTGGTTCCTGAGCACTTACATCCAAAGTGGATGCCACAAACCTCCGTTTTACAGATTTCCTTGGCACTAATGGCATTGCTTGTTTTCTAGTTGTTGGTACTAACTTGGATACAAATTCTTTATATTTGAAAGACTTAGATCTAAAAAGTGGCTGGTCAGGTGAATACTTCCTCTTGTATGCATAAGTCTGTTCCAAAATCTTTTTATATGCCTCCATGTCTTTTTGTTTAACTAATCCTTTAAAAGGTTTATTTTCAAATAATAATTCAAATAATCCCCTTGTACAATTATATATTTGATCACCAACAATAATTTTATCATTTCTATCAATGTCTAACGCGCTATTACCTATCATTAAACCGTCTTCTGTTAATTTTGCTCCATAGCTATGGTAATTTTTATTAGGATTTGTTCCAGCTAACATTTTTACCATATATTTCCTTCCTAAAAATCCTTTGTTATGAATGTTTTCACCCAACAAGCTTATGTTTGACGGTCCTTCTCTTGCCTCTTCTCTTTTTTCCTCTTCACTAGCAGTTGGTGCTTCTTCAGGTCCCCTTTCACTATATCATGGTGATTCTAGCTCTCTTTCAGATTCTGCTCCGGTAAAGCCACTATATGTAGAGGATTCCGGGTCTTCATCACTAAAACCTTCATATTTTACACTTTCTCTTTCAAACTTTGTGATAGGTGCAATTTCATCTCTTCCAATACAGGTTTAGCAAATTTTTTGTTTAATTGTTTCAAGGGTTCAGTAATAGGTTTAAAAGTAGATTCAAGGAATTTCTCCCTCTCGCTAATACCTAGTTTTAATGCTCTGTTTTTAGCCCGAATAGAATCACTAAGTGATTTTATTTCTTTTACTAATTTTTCTTGGTTAACCATGTTTGTAGCAAGACGTGTTGTACAACAATGAATGTTTTATACCACGTTCAATGTATTAATATAAATTTATCAAATCCTATCCTGTATCGACCATTGTTTAGCGGTTGTTCCTTCATAATTGTTAGGAACCCATACTTTTCAGCCCAAGCCTTTCCACATAACTCTTTAAATCGTTCAAATGTCATATCCGCATTTACATGATCAAAATATATATGTTTTAGGTTGGTTTCGTCCTGTTTAAATACAATTAACATGTTTGCATTGTCTCTAATAAGTTGTTTAGGTATTTTGCTGTAAGTTTGGCCAATATAAATGCTATCTATGTTGTTAAGTCGACCCATAGCGAAGTAATTCCTTATTGTGTTTTGGTTTTCACAAGATACATCGTCAAATATGAACACAGAGAATGGTTTAGCTTCTTGTGGTTGCATGACACTCTCGCTTGCATTAAATTTTAAGTATTTAACTTCAGGAACATTATTCAGTATCTTTTCCAATAATTGATATTTTGATTGTTGTAGTGATTTTGAAAATACATATAGATTATTAAAACGTAATCCTTTAGGGTTTGTAATTAAATTGAATACTACATTAGTTTTTCCACAGTTGGAAGGTCCGTAACCAGACAGCGCACGGTGTTTGGTAACAAATTGCCATGTTTCCCACTATTGAATTCTGAATTATCCACTGTGAGTTCATCTATATTATTAATAGTAAAACTCTCCTTTTGTGGTATTATCTCCATCCTTTGTAATGGTTCAACCTAAAATGATTCTCTATCGTTATATCAAATCCTTTTTAGGTATCCAAGAATCTTCCGTCTTATTAAATCCTAACCATCGTACTTTAACCGTATCTTTTTTCCGTTGCAACACCTTTTCAACTAAATATACATCGCCTACTGTTGATTTTAACATTTCATGTCCATAAAACCCTCCTTCAAGCAATTGTCCTTTATTATCTTTTAAAATATATGTCTCAGGTAGTGTAGGTTGTACTTTGAATATAGTAAAAACCTCATTGGTCCAATTTGGCAGATATCTTTTACTGAATACACCTTTATATTTACTTATTCGCACTTTATCACCCACATTAAAATTTTTTGGCTTTAGTTTTTCAACTTTTGGTTTAGTATTCATTTTTATACGTTTTAATACCAGTTTTTCATTTTTGCTAGTCACCTGGTTTGGTTTCATCCCAATAGTTCTATGAAACTTGTTATTGTAATCGTTTATAAGTTTCGGTAACATATCAATCCATATGTGCGATCCTCTGTTGGAAAACATTTTATACATTGCACTTTTTAAAGTTCTGTTGAATCTTTCAATTATTGAGGCTTTTACCTCTGAATTGGTTGAGTAATGGTTAATGTTGTGTTTTTTCATTAAATTTGCAAATTCCTTATTAAAATATTCTTTTCCATCATCTGTTTGTAAATGTTTAATAGTATGTTTGTCTCTTTGTATAGCTATTTCCATTGCTTTTGTAACACTTTTGCCACTTTTATCTTTTAGCGGTAAAGCCTCTGCATTTTTGAAAAACAGTTAATAACAGTCAATATGTATTTATATCCTTTATTTTGTTTGCTATAAGGAATCATTTCGATTAAATCCGCTTGATATAAATCATTAATTCCTTTTATCACCGTATTTCTTCGTGGAAACTTTCTTCTTGCATTTTTATGAAAGTTCGTTGACAATTTGTTGCTTCAAGTCCTTCATATTGCAGGTTTCAATGTTTGTTGTGTCAAATGTATAAACACAATGAATGTTGTTTTAAATATTCACATCATTTATATAGGTCAAGGTCATCCAAACTTGTGTAAAAAAATGGGGAACACGGCGTTGGATTTGCCGTGTTCCCCATTTTTTTACGGAAGGAGAAAGGAATAAGGTCGAAGTTGTAGAAGGACGAAGAATAGGTTACTAGTTGATAGGGTTTAGGGAGTAATGGCCAAAAGGAAGAGTGTGGATTTTGTCGGGCATTATGTGTCTTTTATCATCCCGAGCCCACAGTGCTTTTTTAATTTCGGTGACACTGTAGACTTGATGCTTGAAGCTTCGGATATTGTTGAATGTTGCTGATATTGTAGTATCTTCAAACAAACAAGTCTTGTAGTGGTCAAATGTCACGTGTTTTTTCAAATAAGATGTCTTCACTCCTTTTGCTTTCTTGACTGTCGGTGTGTTGTTCTCGTGGTACATCTTAAATGAATATAATTTCGCCATCAGCGCCACTATTTCTTATAAAGGCATTCCATTTGCTTCATCTTTGAATTTTCCAATTACTTTTTTATTTCTTTCATTAAAATTTGGATGGTTCTTTGGATAGTCAGAAAAGTCGAAATCTTCTTTGTATGGAAAAGTCCTTAGGTCTTCATACATGTCCAAAGTCTTTATCCAGTAGATAAACGCGTCCGTATCCATCCATGTATGCGACTCCAATGTTTTCCCTTCCGTAGTGTTTAACCATTTTGTTATAATGGAAATCATACATCAGGGTTTTACTTATGTCCAAAATCGACATACCTATGTATAACGGACGGTCCATGACTATTGTTGTTTTCTTCATACTGACAGCGACTAGGTTTTCGTTTATAATCATGGATGTTCCGAAATTTGGTTTTTGCACTAATTTTTCCAATTTCCTAGGATCACTCACTAATTTTACATTTTTGTGTTTTCTTTTGTTCTCCAAGGTCTTCCCAAAGATGGCATTGTTCATTAATTTATAGAAGTCCTTTTCAAATGCTGTTGTCGCTGCAGCTCTTCTTGTAGTGTTGGAATCAATATATGGTTTCAACCAACAAGACTGGGTGAATTCAATTGCTCTATGAATTCTCACTATACGTAGACCCAATTCAAGAGATTGTTGAACTACCCAGTAGTGAGCCACATACCGATCTTTATTCTCCAAGGTCATCATCAATTTTGGCCATCTTCCTGTCGGTGAAACTTCAGTCTTGGCTAGGAGAGGCAAGTCGCAGTGATGGTCATGAAGGTGCTCCGGGTATTCAAAATCACAGTCCAAAATATAGCCTTTTGGACCATCCTTTGGAATCTGTGAGATGTCTCCGATGGTGGCCGGGTCGATCCATTTGAAGTCAGCGTAGGGAAGCGGATTTGACATTGCCCAACCATAAAGGTTGTTTGCGTCAAAGTAGCCAAGGTAGACCGATGGTTGTTGCTCGTCGAAGCCGGGGATGTACTTGTTGTTAGAATGACATGACGTGTTACAGCTTGTGTCAAACCGCCCCCGTACACCAGATTCCATCATGAGCACCATATCTATATCTGTTAGACGTTCCAATCGACAGTTGGTTGACTTTAGCATAGCTTGCCATGCTAATCCTGGAGATGTGTACGAGTGTAGAGGGTCCAGTCCATAGGCGGAGAAGCAGGTGTTTCGTAATTCTTCCATCACATCGCACTGCAGAGTTACGTCCAATTTCATATAAAAGTCAGAATATTCCCCTAAGGTTTGAATGTTTAGTTGGTTCCAAACATTACAAGCATGATTGTAGTCTTCAACGGAGATTTCACTTTCGTTTAATTTGCTGCTGAAAGCTTCAATCGGTGGCAGACTGGTTTCTTCAAACTTGTCTGTAGATGTTATATAATCATAGGGGAAAACTCCTTTCCGTAATACTAGGTCCAATTTATCTTCAGGTACAATTTTGCTGGTTTCTTTTAAGTCTTCTCTTCTTAGGTTCTCTGACAATTTTGCTAAACTAGATGGTATAAATCTGTAAGAGTCTACGAAGCGAAGTTTAATTTTACCTACTGTTTTTGAAAGCTGATTTACTTTTCCAATGTTGTAGCAAGAACATCAATTTTACCGTCATCTCTTCCTAACTCTGGAATAATAAAGTGGGAGTCGTAGCTGCTAAGATTGTGTAAAACGACAGGAATAAAGTTTGGCAGTTTGTAATTTATATTGCATGAATTACAAGCAGCTCCTCTGTATAACCCTGTCAGGTGATCGTGATCTCTTACTTTTGGATTTTCTCCACTGAAGCTCTTTTTGCATAAATAACATCTTGATGCTGAATTGTATTCTTCTTGTTGATTTTGGTTCAAAGGTTCCATAGGTAAAACATTACCGAATAAGCGTTGCACCTTTTCAGCAATGTCATACAACTGATCTACAAAATGCTTAGCGGCTTCTTCACCACGGTAAAGTATTGGAGTGGATGTTAAACCATAGTCTTGCAATTGGTTTTCAGACAAGGTTGATTTCACTAGTAGACAGAAACTGTTGGGTTGATGCAACTAATATTTCGTTCTTCTAGTTACTTCACCGTCCGGCAGCTCCTGTGACACTAACGTAGATTCAAAATCTGCGTAGATGGCTACTGGAATCCTATATTGGTGAACTGTCTTGTTAAATTGGATAAACGCTCGAGATGGTGGTGGCAGACTAATCTTTACTTCATAATTATCGTTACAAAGTCTTTTGTGTTCAATCAACTATTCTGATCCTCCACGTCTTAGTTCTTTATATGAGAAGCAGAAACATCTTTTACACACTGTTAACCTACTTTTATGTTTTGATAATTGATTCCATACCAAGGCTACAAAGTCCTTTATCCATACATAATGGGAAATTTCACCCTTCGTTATCAATAGCAAATCCGTGTGGTTTCTTTGCTCAACTTTTACTACCCGCAAAGGATAAACGTTGTTCGAATCATCCAGACCAAAAACATTCACTGAAACGCCAGGATTTTTCTTTTCAAATTTGTCTATGTCTTTCAATGTAACTGGGTAGGTGAGGCCTTGAAAGTTGTAGCGGTGTTCATTTTCGTAATATTCTCTACCAACTCTTTCAGGATGATCTTTAACATACTTGGTTAACATTGCATACTTAAAACATTCATTACCTTCATTTTGCACATTCCTACACGATTTAGTGTTTTGGATTTTCTTTGGTAAAGGGATAAAACTACTACCCCTTAAACCATATCCATGCTTGTGAACCCTTACATCCATACCTTCAATTGATGACAAAGTCCATCCAGATCCTCTTCCTTCATGTTCTTGAAGTTTTGTTATAAGTTCTTCCAAGCATTCTTCAATAATATCATCGATGTTGGAGGTGAAGGTAAGGGTTCGGTTTTGGTAATGAACGCTCTCAATGCTGTTTCACCATCAGTATTGTTAAACATAGCCTCTAACACCATTCCAAATTTAATAAAATTTGATCTTTGTAGTTCTTCCCTCAAGGTTCGACCAACAAGTTCCTTAGCCTGGGTTATAAATGTTTCCAGTTCCAATTGAACATTATTAATTTTGAAATGTGTTACAACTCGTCCTGGCAAGGCCGTGGTGCGCAGTTGTTTCACATCTTCCAGTTCTTCTTCAGTGTCCTCTTCTTCAGTGTCTTTTTCTTCTTGCATATAATTTTCTTCTTCAAAAGGTCTTCTAGCAGTAGATGGTCCAGCACCAGCAAATTGGATCACACTAGGTCTTCTTCTTTGCATTTGCTGTAGATAGCTGTCCCAGTAGTCCGTCTGCTTCTGGTGCTCTTCCAAAAACCGGTCAATTGAGTCTAAGTCTATTTCATCCATGGTAATATCTTCTTTTCTATCTTCGTTTTCATGTAATTCTCTGTGTAGGGCAAAAAGATCTTCGTCTTGAAAGATTTCCCCACAAATGTCGCAAAGAGCCATTTCAAACAGTTTGGCTTTGAATGTACACTCTGTGAATGTCCACGCAATAATGAGCAGCGCACTCAACCGGGCCCCTTTATATCTGAGGCAGATAGGTGGGGAAAGTGACGTCATATAGAAACAGGTTATCAATCATGTGCTAAATTTAGCCTTTAAACAACCATTTGTAATACATTTATCAGCAGGCTTGATAAAATCAATGGTATTTGGTCTAGATTCAATAATTTGTACGAGTTTTTTCAAAGACATCTGTTCCAACAAGTTTATATGGGTCAAGGTCGTTTGGAATTATTATTTTGAGCGGGGGATAGAGCACTAAGCAGCATCATTTACTACAAAGTGCTCTATCCCCCGCTCACATTCTTTTTGTTTAACTTTTTGTTTAAACTTTTTACAAAGGTGAAACATCACCATCAGAGTCGGAATCATGCTCATCACGAAATAGGTAGCGATGACAATACATAATTCTTCTGGCTACTAACATCCTATCCATTGGACGATGAGGAGTGTCTTGTTCTTCTTCTTCAATTTCCGACTCAGATGATGACTCTAATGTTTCGTAGGCGTGCAAGTCCACTTCATTGTCCATTGAACCAGCTTCGTCAGAGTCCGTTTCAATATCCATTATTTCTTCCTCCTCCTCTTCCTGAACAACCGCAGGTAGTTGGTCCTCTGCTTCTATAACTTCTACAGGTATTACCTCCAGAATTGAAAGAATTCTGTCGCGATGGAACACGGTGTTGTCAAGTGGAGCCATGGTATGAAAGTGGTGTATCTATCCAATTGGTTTGGCCTTTTTATACCCCCACCAACTATACATCTTATGTGGGTCAAGGTCACATCAAGATACCCTTTGAGCGGGGGATAGACCACTAAGCGACATGCTAGTCCATTGTCGCAAAGTGATCTATCCCCCGCTCTATTCCGCAGACCACACTCAAGTCCAAGTCCAAGTCCAAGCCCAAGCCAAGAATTTTACACACTTTATTGCCACCAGGTAATAGTTATTCGCACATTCACTTGGTTTGCAAAGAGGTACTGAACAAACTCCATATTAGTTGTATTTTCGGTATGTAAATGCATCATGAAATATGCAATCTTATCGATTGCAGCATTGTCCAAAGGTTCACAGTTTACAAGTTCCAATGTACCTAAGCTTGTCTTCTCTTCGATCAATTCCACAACTTCATTAACATCTTCTTCCATAAGGATGAACTCAACGCTGTAGCTTTCCATTGTAGCTGGTGTCTACACAATTGCTTGACTAAATCCGCTCTTCATCAATCCTACATATATACCAATTCCCCCTCCACATTACCCATTCCCCTCTACCTTTATATGGGTCAAGGTCACCCAATAATACCCTTTGAGCGGGGGATAGACCACTAAGCAGCATGCTAGTCCATTGCCGCAAAGTGATCTATCCCCCGCTCTGTATTCCACACAAGTCCTATTCGTTACACACAAGTCCCAGTCTTCAACACTCTAGTTATATACTCTGCCCTCTCTGCCAATTATAAGTACACATGTTTGCCACTATT
>CM061536.1:74984579-75294372 GCA_030545055.2 Neoaliturus tenellus | reverse complement strand
TAAAACATTAGTTCAGGCTACAAACATATATTGACAAACTTAGTTAAAAACGCACATTTAGATTGGCAAAACCAAAAGCTTTTTTAAATTATTTTTAAGTGTACCTGTACTGAATTCGGGATTTTCACAATTATTAATGAGTTTGCAGGAGTTGAGCGGTGATGTCCCTAAAACGTAAATTTGACATCTTTTATACGTTAACGACAACAAACACGGAAACATTTTGATGACGCTTCTTATTCATCTTCAGGATAAAAAAACTATATTTATGAAAAAAAGTTAATTAATACATTTTATTGAATTTTTTATTTATTGTTAGTTAAATAGTTACAATATACCAATATTTACTACGTATAAGTTTATGAAAAAAAAATTTCTGAGTCAATAAAAATTTATTTTTTTTGAACATATAAGAATAATATAATCTTAGATTTATAATTTTCCTTGTATATCAATAAGACATCATAATTAAGATTAATGCGATTTGGTTTTATGAATGAATAAATGAAGACGTACTATAGATGTAGAAAAATAAGACGTGTATCGTGAGAGGTTTACAAAACGTCTTAAAAAAGATAATTGCAAGACGGTTCATTTTTATCCATCCTACATGTTTATTCAACGTGATATAGACTTTGTGTGCTGTATGGGAATCTATCCTTATTTTAAAAGGTAATTGTAAAGGCAAACGTTTACTGAAAACCGCATTGCAAAAGGTCAAATATTTCGAATACTATAAAATTTTTAACAGTTTAGGTTAAAATTTGATTTTTATTTAAAGTTTGAAAGGCTGCCATCTTTTATTCCGGTCACCCTTTAAGATGGGGCGTGTGTCATTAAATTTTTCTACTTAAGAGCTTTAATTTGATATACTACATAAACCTATTGGTCAACGAAAGATTAATTTCTGACTCCACGTGGGCCATCTCATCATTTTTAAACATGTTGCCCACTGGGAACCTTAGGGACTTTTCTAAGGCAGGTCAGGGGATGATACAGAACGAATTTCAGCAAAACTTGGCAGTCCAAAACTTTTTTCATTTTCCAGCCATATTTTGGCTTAATTTTACTACAATAATGTGTTGAAATCAGGATTGACAGCTGTTGATTTGTAAGAAAAATGTTTTTCTATCTATAGCTCTATATTTTTTACGATTTCTTCGTAATGCTGTTACTGTATTTCATTTTTAGTCTACTTTTTTGTGAGTATTCATTAAAAAAGATTAAGAACAATTTTTAAAAACAATTTTGGCCTCTTAATCGGAAACAATCTTCAACAAATTACAGCTATAACAACATCTTGTCTATATAGAGTCCTAAACTTTTTTAAAATGTCAATAGTCTATTAGTCTACTACAGGGTGTTTCTATTAAAACGCAACCCTATGAACAAAATTAATTATTTTTGTAACCCTGGATTTATTTGGATATTAGAAAATGTTCTTTGTTGCGTTGTTCGATTCAAGTTGGTTCCGTGGACAAACATGGTTTGTATTTAATATCAGGGATTGTTCATTTTGGCCGGATTAGTATTTGAACCCAAATTGTTGGTTTTCTGTTGAAATGTGTTCGACGATTATTTCCATGTGGGGGTGTACAAGAAAAATCTGGTCATTAATGATCTTTGATGAGTTGTCTAAGGTAGTTCTATCCTCTAACATTTTCTCATTTAATATTTCACTGTTTGCCTTCAGTTACATTTTTTGTTTCCTACAGAAGCTGTTTTTTTCTTTTCTTTTTTTTAACAAGGCCATAAATTATAGGGGCCGTCCATAAATTACGTCATCGCTTTTTGGCCATTTTTGACCCCCCCCCCTCCCTAAAATCATCCTACCATCATAAATTGTCTTGTCCCCCCCCCCTCTCAGAAAAATGACGTCATTTTTAATAAACCTCCGTTTTAAGTAAAAATAATGCTTTATAAAGGCTACCGGGATAAACTAAAAAAATTGACCAATCATATCTGAAATTACCTTCAGAAATAAAGCCAAAATGACTTTCTCAATGGAAAATAAACTATAAAACAACACCTAAAAATAGTCTAATGTATTTTATTGATAATTATTTTATAATAGTTGAGTTGTGTTAGAATTTATTATGGTTTTACTGTCAAAATTTGATATAAAACATCATATTTATAATGACGTCATAACAAAGCCGAACCCCCTTTCTTGCACATCACCCTATCGTCATTTTCAATCTGGACCCTCCCCCCCTATTTTGAGATGACGTAATTTATGGACGACCCCATACATTCGATGACATACAACCAAACATTTTTTTAAATAACGTTCTGGCCACAATTAACCCTTGCTGATTTTTTTTCAAAACCATGTTTGTGACTTCAACTTTCAACGTAACCCATATAAAGTGCACAATAGTAGTGGGGTTTTGCCGGTTCTGGCCCAGTTCAAGGCCAAGTGGTTCGAACCGGCAGGTGTGGATGACAGTGATGGATGTGTTTTGTAAGTGGGTCAAGGCCATCCGGAGGGAGTTTTAAAAAAGCGGAGCCGCGAGGGGCTCAGTCGGGGCGGGGACTCGGGACGGGTCGGATCGGAGCGGGAGCGGCGGGCCGAGGGAGGGTTGTTTTTTTTTTTTAGTTTATTTATTTTAATCGAACCCCACCAGTGACCGTAAAATGGCCTCCACGTCGTTTGCGGCAGTAGTGGTCACAGCATCGCTCTGTACCGGGCGGGAGCAGGTGTTAGTTGTAGGCGTGGAGGAATTGTCTGTGGGACTTGGTGCAGTGTTAGCAGTAGTATCCGTAGTGGAAGTCACTTCAGGGGACTGCACCGGTGAACCCTGTTGTGTGTCCATGGTTGCAAGAGAGAGAGAGAGAGAGATGAGAGCTCTTAGGTGTTTACCGTGTGAGGCGATAGAGAGCAATGAGACACGAGTCGGAGGACGTCCGATGATATAGACCCGGTAAGATGGTGAAGAAGAAGAACTGGACGGGACCGTCAATAGGCGTGACAAGAGGGAAATGTTGGTACTTCAGCATGTCAGTCAAGACTGTCTGTAGAATAGTATCAATAGTACAAGTGTTGCCGAGGTGAGGTGGTGCAAAATACAAAGGGTGAAACCTGAACCGTTTCTTAAGTCTAGCCACCGTACTACGCGGTTTTGAAACTGCAGGTGTAGAATGCTGTTGTAAAATGTGTTTTGTGCGTAAAAGTTTCAGCTGTAAAGTGTGGGAAGCCATGATTTTACATGTGCACCGCTTGAGAATAAGCCGACGAATGGTCAGCGGCCGCGATTGTGTCTGAATATATAGAAACTAATTAGCATATTAAGCGGAAACACATTTTAGAGTAACAAGCGTTAGTTATAAAAGCGCCAGAGACTTACGGATAGTACCTCACCCGACCGATGCCGCCACCGAAATGGCACGCGCGCGGCGGCAACCCCCCTTTTTATGCGATCGATGAGTCACGTGGGACGCCCCTTCAACCCCCTCCCCGAGAAAACCGCATAAAAGAGCGAGGTTTGCGAGAGCTCGGTTATTTGTCAGTCGGCTGTGGCTACGGTCACAAGAGTAGGAGGAAGAGACGGATAGTTTTAAGAAAAGTACTAGTAATAGCGGAAGTTAATTAATTAATTATTCAGTTGTAGGATTGCAAGTATCGCTCCGTGGACAATCAAGTGGGGCCACAACTGTGATTGAACAGTTAACTATCGTATTGTAGAATTAATTGTAATATTTAAACGGTTGTAAAGTGTATAAGCTGAGGGTGTGCAAGAAATGCGCCGTGCACGATCAAGTAGGATTACAATAGTCATCTGTACAGGTTAATCTTATGCTGTAGTGATAACTATAATAGTAGCCGGTTGTAAAGTGTATAACCTGCAGGTGAGCAAGAAATGTCTCTCGTACTGTAGCAATAATCATAATAGTAGACGGTTAGCAAGTGTATTATCTGCAGGTGTGCAAGAAATGTCTCGTGTAATGTAGCAATAAGTATAATAGTAGACGGGTGTAAGGTGTATTACCTGCAGATGTGCAGGAAATATCGCGTGCACCATTGCACAGGTAAATCCTGTAGTGTAACACTAACTATATTAATATGACCGAGAAGTAGCGGTTAGAGTTTAAGTGTTGTTAAAGTAAGAGAGTAATTTGCATAGTAAGGAGGAAACAGGTGTGTAAGAATGGAACCTGCAATTAATCAGTGTGAGTTTCCTGCACGCGATGTTAAGTAGCATATTTAGTTTAAACAAAAATGGGAACTCGACGCGAAAATAAAATTGAGATTTATAAAATGACTGGTGTAGTGTTAAGAAATAGTGTAAAAATAATTAAAACTAGAGATCGACTCCTGATTGAAATTCGATCAAAATTTCAGTTGATCTGGACCCAAGAAGCTAAAAACATTTTAGAACTAAAACATCTGTTTTCTTCCTAATTTTCTAGCAGTTGTTTTTACAACAGCTGTCTAATGATTCGTTTAATTCTTCTTTCTCCATAAGATTAACATTGGAACTTTGAAAGCCTGTGGGGCGTAGCCCTGGAGTCTGATGTGAATTATAATGTGATTCTGCTCATCTACAGGACTATACCTTTCTAACGGTATGCGCGGATTTATCCTACGATGCCCACGAGCTGAGAAAAAAGGAGGAAATAAAACATGCTTGCCTATTAATATATAGATGTTAAGTGTTAAAAATAAATCATATGTTATAGTACTATGCGCTATGAACTCACGGATTGGTTGTTTACCGCTGGGGTGTCAGCCCCCTATATGGGAGGCGCGCGAGCAATGCAGTACGCGGCCTATAAACGGTGGAGTTAGACTGTTTCTCTAATATGTGTTTTGTGCGTAAAAGCCTTAGCTGTAACGTGTGCGGAGCCATGATAATACTCAAGGGGAAACGTGCACTGTCCAACAGGTCAGAGCGTATATATGGTCGGTGGGTGCAAGTGTCTTATGAATATATAGAGACTAATTAGCATATTAAATGTTAAACGAAACTAGCGGAAATGAACGTAAGTTTAAACAAGTACAGTTGTACAATTGTGTGCAGAGGTAATATTCCCTAAAACAGTGTTTACTGTACGAGATTTGGCGAACAAATGGAGAACGACGGTTAGATGGCTGCTTTTATAGGGACAGCTATCGGGATAGGTTATAGACGGCGTACGAGGGTGTATAAAGCCGTGTCGGCAGATGCGCGGCGCTAATTAATGCACTTAATCTGCATATAATAGTTCCGGAAATCTCCCAAAGTAGACGCGGCAGATGTACGTTTGTCATTCACGTTACACAAGTCTGTTTCATTTAATAATTTACCTTTCAAAGAATTCAATGAGAAATATATTGAACTTGTTTTGGAATATTATTTATCCTACCCAATAAGCTGAGCCGTGCACGTTAATTTTGTTAAGTTTAGGTACATTATTCACTTAGACAGCCTTTCACCCTTAGTTTTTAAACTATGACACGGTCGGTTTAGTGTTTTAAGAGTATAGCGAACAAAAATCTTATTTCTGTTATTATAAAAACATAAAAGATTTCGTTTTAATAAAAAAAATGATTTTAGGGAAAAAACTAAGTATGGGACCTTAAATCCAAGGTTTGGATTCTGTTTGTAATTCGTGTTGGTTTGTTAAAGTATTAGGTTTAAAAACTGCGTATTTATCATAAGAAACAAGTATTAAAAGTTTAAGAAACTCCACTTTAAAGTTAGCTTAAACATCTAAACAAACCTGAAAATATTTTCTAGTACAAAACTTTCGTATAACTTCGCTATTAAATATTTTTATAGTCTGACTAGCTATGTATACCCGTTCTTAGCACGGGGTGTGTGTAAAGTTTATTAAAACAAATCATATCAATGGCTTCACAAATTCAATAGATCACATTCAATTGGTTTATTCCAACATATCTAGATATCAAGTTTTTATGCTTAATAGTTCCCAGGTAGATTTGTCAAACTTTTGTTACATACGTTTCTCATTTGGGTAAAAAGTTATTTCCATTAATGTTTTTGTTGCAGTTTGATTTAACATTTAAATTCGTATAGTGATTTACTTTACAGTTATATGAGAATAAACTATATCAAGAAAACTCAGATTTGTCAAAAAATATTATAGATCGAATATCGAATTCGAATATTCAATCCTTGTTTGGATGTGACGACAGCCATATACCAAATCCAATGAACCCCACCCCAGCATAACTTGTTTTAACCATGAAAGATATCTACAGACGCATGTAAAAAACAAAATAGAAATTGTATTAATAAAAATAGTTTGTTGCGGGAAACTAAAGTAAAATATAACGTAAGAGAGAATGTAAGTTACTTAAAAGTTAAATAATACGTTGAGTTGATTTTTATTCTAAAAATTGTAATACGAAAAATACACGCGTGTTTGTAAAGTGTTTGTTTCGTTTTGTGAGAGAATCGGTGTTAAACAATAGTAAGGGCCTGGCCACACGAGGGTTTTTTTTTCACGCGGTAAATACTAGCTTAGCACTCACTTTGCATAACAGAAGTAAGTGCGGAAATGCAGTACTTGTACAACATAGACGCGATGGTTGGGCTATGGTTTTGATTATATTTAGCGTTAGAGCTTTTCCGGCACAGCGCAACGCATTACACTGCTCTAGATAGGGTTAACGGTTAAGGTTTTAACTATAAACCTTTAATTTCTGACAAAAAACTATTTATGTTTTTTGTGTAATTGTAAAGAAATTAAAAAAGTTTTTTTTTTGTTGAACAATGTTCATTTTTTAACAATTATGAAAAAATATGGTTTAATAAATCACAGTTAACTCCCAAGAATTCATTGAATACCCAATGGGAAGGATTGCAATAGATTCGGTTATTATTTGAGGGACGTTTAGAGGTATGGGAAATCCTTTATAGATGAAATCAATTTTCAATCATATCCTATACCTTAAATGTTGTCTTTTAACTGATGGTCATTTTAATACAAAAAGTTTCATTTTACATAATTTGAACTATGTAGGGTAAAGTCAGCTAAAGAATTATGTAAAGACAGCTAAAATTTTACTACATACTGTTATTAATTTGCCTTAAATGAATAGCATAAATGGATATTACGTAATACAAACAAAATAAAAATCTATAAATTAAAGATACCGAAGAATCGATATTCTTTTATAAATTTTCCATAAACATTATTGTAAGTTCTTCAGTAAATTAAATAACTTATAAGTTCATAAAATGATCAGTGTAATCTTACTCGTACTTTTTACATAGTAGCTTTCAGTATACTGGTTAGTCTGCATTTCATTTGTAAACAAATATTGTAAGATTAAGATAAGATAAGATTGGATACATAAGATTAAGATTGGAGCCCCAATATAATAAAGTGTGTGTGTATGTTTTTTCGATCTAATCCCAGCGGTAAAAATTAGAATTATTAAAACTTCTTTTTAAGTTACATATGAAATAGGCAAAAAAAACCTTTTATGATGTATAGAACCCTCCAAAACTACGCCTTCCAGAGTCAATATATCTGGTTTACGAACTCGTCCGAATAAAGATAGGATTACACATCTCTACCAAATTTGGTCTTGATTGGACCGTTTATACGTTGGTTATTGTGTCTGGGGACACATGTATATATCTGTATATTACACAACCATGTTCCATTTCCTCCTTTTTTCTTAGCTTAGGTGCATCGTAGGATAAATCTGCGCATACAGTTAGAAGGGTATCTTGCTGTAGATGAGCGGAATCGCATTTAAATTTACCTCAGCCCACGGGGCTACAACCTACAGGCTTTCAAAGTTTCAATGTTAATCTTATGAGAGAAGGTAATTCATTGAATCATTAGATAGCTGTTGTAACAAATGTTTTGTTAATAACAAATGTTAGTAAATCAGGAAGAACAGCTGCTTCAATTATTACATATTGTTTTGACTAATTTAGCCCATTCGAACAGAAAAATTGTGGTTGAATTTCAACCAAGAGGTGATCTCTAGTATATATTATTTTATAAAAGAATGCATTTAAGGGTATATAAAAAAAAATACCCCCGTCGCAGCAGACCTGCATACTCAGCAAATTTCCAAAGAATCTTGAGATTTTGTATTTTCCCCATAAACACCATAGGAATAAGTATGTAGGTTTGCTGCCATGGGATGTTGTTAGAAGATGTTAGTTTTGTTTGGAAATGTAATAGTTAGGTAAGGTAAATATCAAATTGTATTAGAATTTGTATCAATATTTGGCACTTTTTAATTTTTCCTATAAACCCCATGGAGGTGAGTATGTACGTTTGTCACCATATGGGTG
Source organism: Neoaliturus tenellus (assembly GCA_030545055.2). NCBI lineage: Eukaryota > Metazoa > Arthropoda > Insecta > Hemiptera > Cicadellidae > Neoaliturus > Neoaliturus tenellus. The sequence continues at coordinate 75,286,108 of CM061536.1, read as the reverse complement.
TTGTACCTCCTGGCCGAGAGCGGCCTGCTCTCCGTCAAGCAATGCTTCGATTAAAATAGGTTCTCTGTTAACATATTAAAAATAAAGCAGATGCCAGTGTCCGTGAAAGCCGATCACGATCCTACAGACCTGCCGCTTCGTCTACACACATGTGGTGATGTGAATGGGTGCGTGTCGTGTGAACATGTGGAAAGGGTAACAGAATACAAGTACCTTGGGACCATTTTCGACAACCGTTTAAAGTGGACCACCCATATTGATTACATAAGAAATAAACTTCGTAAATTTATTTTTACTAGAGATCGCCTCTTGATCGAAATTCGATCAAAATTTCAGTTGATCTGGACCCAAGAAGCTTAAAAACATTTAAAAACTAAAACATCTGTTCTTCCTAATTTTCTAGCAGTTGTTCTTACAACAGCTGTCTAATGATTCATTCAATTCTCCTTCTCCATAAGATTAACATTGGAACTTTGAAATCCTGTGGGGTGTAACCCTGGAGTCCGATGTGAATTAGAATGGGATTCTGCTCATCTACAGGACTATACCTTTCTAATGGTATGCTCGGATTTATCCTACGATGCATACGAGATGAGAAAAAAGGAGAAAATGAAACATGCTTGCGTATTAATATATAGATTTTTCGTAATTTAAATAATGTCTTAACCGATGATCTAATTGAAACAGTGTATTATGCATACGTGCAGTCTGTTTTGCAGTATGGTATTTTAGCGTGGGGAGGGGGCTTTCAAAGTATTATATCGCAATTAGAAACACTTCAAACTTTAAAATTGGGCCAGAAATAAGGGAGGAGTAATGTTAACAAAAAAGGGGCATCACGTATAATATATATATATAGATATTAAACCTCGGCCATTAAAGTCACATAATGGGTTAACTAAGTTTAAGAAGCGCTTCACATTGATGGTAATTCACCTGGAAATGTTTTAACCATGGGTCCTACTTTAACCGCGTTCTTAGCCATAACCTTAACTTTTCCCGCCACCCGGCTTAACGCGCACGTTTCCACAACGGATATAGCTATTAACCTGTTGCGGATTTAATGGCAGTAATCTATCTTAATTAAAACCTGATCTATCGATAGTCCCACTCTAACATTCAATAGTATCACTATAATTATTATGTGATTTAATTTTGAAAACTTTGGTTTGCATTTATTATGCTAATTACTCTTTTAAGCTATGGGCATCATTTGCTCTTAATAGTAAATTGTTTTTTTTTATGCAGTTCACATTTCTCAATGTAAAAAACAAACAAATCCTATACTCTTATACGAGCAATGTTTGCTTGTTTGCTTGCTTGCTTGCTTGCACAATTATCTCAAAAACGGCTCCGACGATTTCCTTCAAATTTTGGAATATGGGAGTTTTGGCCACCAGAAATCGATTGGAGGTCCCATAGCTGGGAAAAATCCGGTTTTCGCGCTAGAGCCCTTCAAAGATCCCATGTTATCCTTATGGAAATTTTTTAACTGAACAAAAATCAGCTGATAACTGTAGATAAAATAAACCAATGTGTTACATCTTTAACCTGTGGTTTTAGGAAAATCATACCAATGTGCAGCAAACCTTCCGCCTTGCGAGTGAGCGGAGCGAACGAGCTTTGTGTGAGAAACGAAAGTAATAATTTTACCGAGCTTAAGCTCGGTCCCCCTGGTACTATTACTTTAACTAACTAATTTACATTATTTCAAACTATAAACATCAAGTCGCTAACAACTTCTGTTTCTAACATTTAAAAGTTAAGGTATTATATATTATTATTATATGTTTAAAATTTAAACTTTTGAAATACACAGCTTATTTTATAAAATAGGTTTAACCCTCGGCTTTCAACGTTACTTTTTACTTGAAGTAAATTAATACCCTCCAGACGCAGCAGACCTGCGTACTCAGCGAATTTCCAAATTAGTAATATTAAAATTGACCACATAAAACTGTAAACCAAATAAAAATCACCCATGCTAATAAATAGGGAAATAAATGTCTATTCTTCTTATGATAAATATAGGGAGAGTATGCAGATATGTTGCCATGGGGAACACTAAAAGTAGGTTTTTAACATAAAAAGAAAAATTATTTCGACCATATGTAGTCATTTACTAAATTTTATGAATATTTGTCCATTGTTAAAGAAGTTTGCCTATTCTCCATAGACTATGATTGACATGGAAAAAGAGTATGCAGGTTTGCTGTCATGATAAACACAAAAACCAAGATTTTTTTTTTTACCATAAATGGATAAATCTCAATCAAATGAAACTAAATTCCAAGTTTTATCCAAAAATATTGGTTAATAAGTGAAATATTAACACATCCCAATTTTCCATAAGATTAACATTGTAGCTCCAAAATACAATGTACTGTCTTTAGACTTTGTAATATCTCGGTAACCAATGGAGATAGAGCAAAGCTTCAGAATGCTAAATTGTGTGTGTGTGTGTTTTTTTTTTAAGCTAAATCCAATGGTCAAAATAAAAATTTAAAATTTTTAAGATTTACTTATAAAAAATGCAAAAAACCCATTTTTAAGGTAGAAAACTACCCTTTCCGGTAGGTCGATATGTCTGGTTTACGAACTCATCCGAGTACACGTAGGATTACACATCTTTACCAAATTTGGTCTTGATTGGAACATTTTTACGAGAGTTATCGTGTCTAGGGACACATACATATATGTATATAAAATTTTTAATGACTAGGGCCTATTATTTTTGGTCTTTGGGCACCTAAAAACAAAAAAGTAACATGGTCCCGGGCTTAGGTCTTACCATGAGACCTACGGTAATAGCTTATTTCTTATGGGAAATTTGCTAAAAAGTGCTTTAAATATAACCTAATTTATTTTTTGAACTCACTAGTTGAATTTTTATTCAATATTTAACCAAAACTAGTATACGTGTTGCTCTAAATCGAGCAGTTAATTTTAATACAATACAAATGTTACTTTTAGCTCTAAATCAATGACATCCGACCAATCCAATATTGTGAGTATCAGTAATCACCAAAATAACACATATTTACAGCTGATTATTAACACATGTTTAAAATGCTTTATTTAATCCCAATGTTATTTAAATGGGGAGTTTTAATATTTTAATGGTGGATAGCGCCTTTATTTTCAGTCCGATTCTCATCAGTTTTTGACGGAAACAACTACAGACCAAGCCCTATCCAACGACACCAAAAACTTGAAAATCGGTTGAAAATTGTAGGAGGAGTTCTCAGGACAAAAAAACCCTTAGCGTATTAAATAAGTATAGATATCCAGAAGTACCAGAAGCTATGTACTTTGCCTCGTATTATTTATGCAAACGTCTCCCTGCCAGAAGTGTATCCGTTTTTCGAAGTTGGGTGTAGAATTAGGCAATGAATAAGAAGTATTGAAATTCAAATTGACTTTTTAGTTAAAAGAGGTTAATCTTATAACTGAAATTCCCCCGCCTCCCTTCCACCAAAGGTTGCCGCAATATTATAAGCCCGATTAACCTGTCGCTTTCTATTTTGTTCGCCCATTTATGTACGATTAACACTACTTTAGGAGAATACTAACACATCTTTTGTGATTTATTTAAGCCCGGTAACATTTATAAGTTGTATTTGAAATTTTAAAACAACAACAAATATTATTGAAAAGTATAACACCTTTGCTACGTTTTTCAATATTGCTTATTGTTATTTTGTGAGTTAAGTTATAATAAAAAATATATGATGTTTTTTAGTGTAAGTATAATAATGATGGTCAAAAATACAAAAATTAACCTTTTCATTAGTTATTTTAGTTAATAAAATTATTAAATAAATGAAAATAGGTTGATTTAGAGAATAAAAATACCCTTTTGTAATAGCACTGCTTGAAAAGTCTATATTTATAAATTAATTTAATAATAAATGAGAGGATTTAACATTAATACGGCTTACCATGCATTAAAAAATATATAGTTATAAAAACATCGGTCAACCAACTACACTAGCTTTTTATACTTCTATGACGAAATAATCGCAGGCGGAAATGAAAGAGAAAGTTGTAACTAATGAGTATACTTGAGTTCTACCTCAAAATAATTGCGTCCGCATTATACATACACCGTATTATCATTCATTATGTTATGCTTGGTCCACCTACATCAACCTAGATCATCTAAGATGTGTTGTTGCATGCATGTGCAATATGCAATACACACGCATGTGCAATGTCCTCTTTACGGTTAAGTATATAAGAACCAGACTTCATCCTTTTAAACACATTACTCAGGATGGAGAGCGAGTGTTATTTTTGCGGCTTACGGTTCAATAGAAATGATAAACGTAGGAGGCATATTGATAGTGTTCATTTTAATAAAGTGTATCAATGCCAGTTTTGTGGGAAAAACCTATCTCGAAAGGATATTTTACTTCGCCATTTGCGGACGTGCAGAAAAAGACAGCAACAGCCAGCAGAACCTGTATCCATGGTCATAACCCTGTCTTGAACATCTTCTATCAGTACTGACGAGCTACATCATCGCATGTGCTTCAGCAGACTTTAAAAAGCGGTAAGCAATAAATATGTATAATTATATTATTTATTAATAAAGTAATAAAAAAGTATTTTTATAAAATCATGTTTATGGTTTTAAAATAATGAAATTTCATCCTATAATTATTTTTGTTGGTACAAAAATAAGTGTTTCCAATAAACTAAAAACCTTTAGTGACCATAAGTATTTAACTTAAATTACCTTATAGTTTAGTTGAACATAGTTTAGCACTTATTTATTATTTGTTTGATAATTTTATCTAATAATGTTATTGAAGCAATTATTTTTGGCTGCTAATTACATTGTTTCTATTTCAAAATCGTTCTCAAAAAATTTTAAATTTAAATTGTTTCCAAAAAGAATACAATTTTCAATAATAAGATTTTTCTCAGTAAACATTTGTTTAAAAAATGGCAAAGAAGATTATAAAATACTTTATAAGGACTTTAATTAAAATTTGTAAAAAAAAAAAAAAACTTAACATTTTATATGTGATGCTTTTTCTTTATGAACACTAATCCTTCCTTATTTATGAACTAATTTTAAAGTGTCAAAAGAATGGTCTTAGTTTATTTTTTGTCCATAAGATTAACATTATTAACTATTGAACTAATGAGTTATAGGGGCAAAAGCTCCTAGCTATAAAATTAAAATACCATGAACCATAGCCAATTATCAGTTCTTTACTACAAAAGTTTGTAGAAAAAATTTTTTATTTAAATAATATTTTAACAAATTCTGTTTAAATAAACCATTCGACCTTAAACCACTTTTTACAATTGTCTACCTGCTTGTAAATAGTTCATTTTGTCTGATGTTAAACTTATGTAGATTAAAAATAAGTTTTAATAGAATTTATAATTTTTTTTAACCTATAGCGGCTTTATAACATAGAAAAGTTGGAATAAATAAAAAAAAATACATGAAGGATGTTCAGCACCAATTTAAAGTAAATAAACTTTTAATACTTTTCATTAAGTGTAAACATCTCAATGTATGCCCTAAAGAACTTTAAAAACTATATTTGCAAAACCGTTTTTTAGTAAGTACCCATGAAAAAAAAATTAAATGTTAAATTTTAACCCCATGATAGCCCTAATGTAATTTTGAATTCCAGTAGAGTCCAAAAGTATTTAAAAAGAAAACTAAATTTGCAAACCCTTTTCTTAGTGAGTACCCTGTGAGTTCAACCACGTGGGCTTTAGAATAATTTGAAAGGCTAGTGGGGTGCAGACCTAAAAGGATTCAAAGCAGAGGCGGCTCTAGGGTTTATAAATTAAATAGGCAACTTTCCGGGCAGGGGTGAGGGTTGGGGGGTTGAGGGAGGCCTGCAGGGTTATATAGAGTAACAAGAAAGTTTTCAAAAATTTATCGCTTTTAAAAGATTTTTAAGCTATCTAAGGACTATCATGAGGATCAGTAAAAGACCCATGTCTTGAGGAAACATCGTGTTTATTCAAATTAATCGTAAGCCCAAGTCATTTGAAAGCCATGGCTCATTTTCTCATTATTGTATTAAGGTAACCAATTGTTATAAACAAGCCAATTCTCATACATATCTTAAACGTTTAATGAAATCTAATTTAATATTTCGAGAAATAAAACAACAAAACACCAGGATGACTCAGGAGGTTGTAGCTAAGCTCTCTCTTTTCAATAAAACCGAAAAAAAACATTTACCGTACAATAAGGGACTTTAAAAAGATCTAGAATTTCCACAACAACCCGTTTAGGAAAGTGTATTCTTGGCTGTGTGGGCCCGGCATTACTGTTAGGTACACCTGATATCTGTGATTATGGTAGACTTATTAGTTTCGTTTGAAACATTAACAACTTTAGGTGAAAGGTGACGAGTCAGAGCTAGAAATACTCATAGAAACGTTTCTACTTGTATGTGGCTCCTCTTAGGCCTTTTATTGTCCTGATGGCTAGGTGTTACTTCCAGTACTTCCTCTCTTCAACTTTACAATATATCTTTCCATATTGTAACACAACCATCACAGCACGGCACACTAAACGAAGTGAGGTGAGGTGACCTCACTGAGGTCTGTTCACTGTTCGGTCTGTTGACTGAGACGGACGGAGTCGAAAGAAAACAAGTCAAGTATTCTTCTGCCTCTCATCTCCGTCTTGCCGGTGCCGCGCTCCATTGCCAAATCTTTACAGCGTTGTCAAATATTAGTGCGCTTGTATCCTCGCAAGTTTTGCGTACACTTAGCCAGGATAAAAGTTCTGGACAGTTAATTAACCACTTTGAATACTGTTGAAGCTTATGATTGAACCATACTTTTCTCGTTTCTGTAAAAGACCCAGCTATCAAAACGGATACTGCAATTCAAGCATAAAAAAATAAATGCCATACTTTTTTTATTTTTGGGTAGGCAGCTGCTTACCCTGCCTACCCTCTAAAGCCACCCCTGATTCAAAGTATATTTGCAAAATGTTTCTTAGATTCGAAAACTATAATGGTAAAACAGCTTTTTAGTAAGCACCCATGAACAAAGAAGAACATCCATGTAACAAAATTTCAACCCTGCAAATACCCTAAAGTAATTTTAAAATCCAGTGTGGCGAAGCCCTTAAGTGCTTATAAAACTATATTTGCAACACAATTTGTTAATACCTATGAACACTAAAAAAGTATATAGTAATAAAATACGAAATAAAGTAAACTGCACTTATACAACCAAATTACATCACTATAATCTTGACAGTGTCAGACATAAATAAACATTATATCTCACACCTGATTACTTCTATGTTTATAAGCATTTTCTTCCATGAATCATCATGTGGCAGATGTAAACAAACCTAATTCAATTTCCATAATCATATATTAGAATACAAAGATGTTGTTTCCATAAGAATACCATGGTAACTTTGAGGACATCTAGGGCGTAGCCCTTTGTAAATTTTAATATGAAAAATAGTCAGACTTTCCTATTTTGAGTCTAAAAAATAAATATACCAAATTTAACCACTCTAGCTAGTCGAGAAGCTGAAGAATTAGTGATAAGTGAGTTAATGAGTGAGTGAGTGAGGGCTTTGGCTTTTATAGATATACATTGCAAAATTAAAAACCAACTGTTGATAGTAAAACTAACAACCACATGTTATAAACAAGCAGAATATAAACAATTGAACAACCAGTACTGAAATATCAACACAATTTTATATTTTATATTTGTCTAAGAGAACATATTACCATGAATGAGGAGTGTTTAACTGTGGATTACCTTTTCTTCTGAATGTGGCAGGTATATTTTGCTTGAACCTTGTATTTATGTGTACTTGGATATAAAAATAAGTTTACTAACTTAATGTTAAAAACATCTAATGATTAGAAATGGGTTTTTAAACTACTATGGACCAAGAAAAAGGATAGTTGGTTGTTGGTATAAATATAATAACCTATAATATACTATAGGAAATTTCATACAGAATGTTACACATACTACAACACTTGTTTAAAAGAAACCACATTTAATTTTTTTTTACCTTCTGTAAAAATAACAAGCTTCTTGCAAAAAATGGTTTGTATTTTAAAAGAAACTTAGACACCACATCAAAGTAAAATGTCTTACATTAACAAAGATGTAGATTTTCATTTTTTATTAACTTAAATTTTATAATGGCATAACAAATTAAGTTTAATAGGATTTAGTCTGTTATAAATAGTATAATCGTGTTGAATTATCCACTATGTTGAATAGTATATCATACATTATCAGAAAACCGGCACAGTGAGCGCTGCATAGCTCATAAGGGATGTGGCAGTTGTAATTAAATATTAATTTTTCTACTGTTTAGGCAGAGACTATAAGACAAATAGATATAAGAAGCATTCATAAAACACCAAATCCCAAGACTATTACATTGGAAATTTAGACTATTATTAATGAAATACCAATATGATGTAATCTGATTTTGCTACAATTTAATATTCATTAAAAGTAACTCGGTAAATTACCATGAACAACATTATTTGATCACCAGATACTCTGCCTAAATACAGTGCATTGCACGGGTCCCTAGCTGTTGTATAATTGTTATAACTCTTTTGTTTAGTTAAACAAATTTCAAATAGGATTTATTTAACACTAGTTTTATTTCTGTAAAATATGTTATGATGAGTAACGCTGTATATGCTTTTATAACAGCAATTGTTCAGGGGTTTATTGAAAAAAAATTGCATGTTCTAAACATAAAAAATAAAATAAAATTGCACTATTCACTGTGAAGAATATAATGTTGAAGTAATTATAATTGTTCTTATTGGCATTTATTTAATTAATAAATGATAACCATTATAAATGTAACATTGCTTTTAATATTTAATATAATTTAAGTATTTATAGTTTAAATATCTACAAAAACTAGTCTTAAAATTCTAAAAATTAAGTCCTATATAGTTAAAGTTAAGTATATCAAAATGTTAAACAAATACATTATGTAACCTACTAATTTATAATAATATTTATTTATAATTTATAGCTAGGAGCAAAATCTATTTATATTTGGAATTTACAGGTTTTTTGTCTTTGGAGTTGGTTGATGGGGACTACTAAATCTACATTGCGGCAGACACATACTTTTATTCTGCACACCAAGATCTGTTGAGGGGACAGTGCTCTACCTTACCAATCTCTACTATGCCTGGACCTGGAAGACTGAAAACTCACCTTTTTCATAACCATCTACATTATGTCAGCTAAGCCCTAGGCTATAGTACTATACTTATTAGCTTTACCTTAAAACTAATTTTATTTTATGTTCAACTTAAGTTTATTTAATTTCAACACTAAAATAGAAAATACATCACCACTTATTAAACCTAACATAACATTTTACATAAAATTTATATAACATAAAAAGTTATTATTAAACCACTTAATCTAAAAATAAGCATAAACTTCTTATATAAAAAATAAAATTTTAAATAATGGCTTTTTTAAAATATGTATTATACAGTATATAACTACTATAGAACCTTTTTACACAAAATAAACACACTTTCTCCATCCTAAGTAATGTTTTTAAATAAATGAAGTGTGTATCTAATATATTAAATATAAGTAATTTTTTTTATTACTACTTAGTTTTAAAATAAAAAATTAATACCTATTTTTTTTAACTTAAGTATAACATTAAACACGTAATGTTCCTATACAAATAGCACTTTTAAATAAGTTACACTAAACATTATAACTTTGATGGTTTTACATTTATATTTCCTTTATACAGGGTTAGGAAAAAGTCTGTATATCCCTCATTTAACTTTTTAACGCGTTATAGCAGAAAAAATCAAATTCAGCACATTTTTACTACATAAAAAACTGCACTTATTCATTAAATTCACAATTTAGCCTTTTGTTTTAAATAGCTTATTAAAAGAAACTAAACAATGCAAACCAGAGGTCAATATGTCCCCTTTAATCAAAATAGCACTCATTTTAAAAATTTGAAATGATTAAATAAGCTCAAGTCTGGACACCCCAAGTTTATTTTTTAACATGTTGGGGAAGTAGGAAATCCAAACTTTGCACATGTTAACAATACAAAAATATAATTTTCTATCAAGGTCAGAATTATATCCCCAGCCATCCAAAATTGGATATATGTTACCTTATATTAAGTAACCATTTATTTTCAATGGTTCATGAAGAAAGATTAAATAGCGCAAACTGAAGTTAATATCTCATATTTAACTATAACCACACCTATTTTAAAAATTGAAGTTTAAATATAAGGTTGTTGAACTTGTTGTGGATTTCTTAAATAGGAAAATAACTTTTTAATAATTAAACATTTTTTTAAACCACTTTTCAATTAAACCAAATAGTACAAAATAAACTAGTATATTCAACTAGTATATAAATTTTTGAAATTAGAATAGCTATTTAATGATTTTATTTTAACAAATGTTAATCACGCCAGTAGTGTCTTTTGGTTACTCCTGGCCCAGTTCAAGGTCAGCGGTTGGAAGTGGCAGGTGTGGGGTTGGAAGTGTGGGTTGACAGTGATGGATGGGTTTGGGAAGTGGGTCAAGGTCATCCGGAGGGGGTTTTAAAAAAGTGGGAGCCGCAGGGGCTCGGTGGGAATGGGGAGGGGTGGGGCGGCTTCGGGGTTGGAGGTTTTAGTTTATTTTTAAAATTAAATCAAAGTCGTGTTCTTGTGCAGAGAGGTGTTGGAGTGACGTCCACTGGTGAGGGAGTGGTAGACGCCGAAGGTAGTGGCGAAGAGAAGGTAGACGCACAACATGCACAGTACGCATTTGAACAGTTGCAGCAGGCGAACCATCCCTTGTTGATTTTCCGTTTCTAATTGCAGCCTGTTGATCTCTAGTTTGAGTCTGTCCTCTTCCAATTGTGTTTTAAGTGAAAAATCGTCCATCATGTTTGTGTGCTTGTTTTAATTTCTGTTGGTGAAACAGGAGCGGTGTTGACGGTCGGAAAGTTGGCGATGAAATAAGAAACGAAGATGAGGACAGGGCATATTTACTGGAAAGTGGTGGGGGGTTAAGAAAAACAGTTGTGTGTCCGATCAAACGTCATCGTCAGCTGTTGGTGTATGTTTGGATGATGCAGGAGTGAGTTCTAGCAAACCATCTTCATCTTCACTCTTAACTCTATCGCATGTTGGACAACCGTAAACAAGTTCCAAATTCATAGTGATGCAGTGGAATTTGTCTATAATATCTTGTAAAGTTTCCATTAAATCTTTTAAATCATGTCTTGTTCTAATTATAAAAGTAGATTTCATATGTGGTAGCGGATCGTTGTTCATCGTACGGGAGTTGGGAAACAAATGGCGAGCGTCAGTCAGCGGCTCGCTTATATGCGGGCAAGGGCGGTGGAGGGGGAAGTGGAGGGGTGGTGGCGTGGTGGGGGAAGTGGAGGGGTGGTGGCGTGGTGGGGGAAGGGTGATATACCCCCATGCGAACCCTTGGCCAGCGCATTTCGCAGCGAAATGCCGTTCGGGTAGGTAGTAGGAGGTGTACTAAGATAACCATTAGTTGTATTTTTAAGTTAGGAATACTAATAATGTTGTAAATTAAATATTAAATATTAAATTTATATTTAACCAGAGCTTGCATTTCTTGTTCCTCGTCGTTTAATTCAACAATTTTAACACCATTAGTTGTCTGTTCCTCTTCCTCTGCACTTTGCGACGATGAAGACATGAGGTGGCAGAAGATGATGATGAGGATGAAAATATTTTGGTAGGATTGACGTATTGCACTGTGATGTTGATCCATCTTAAAGGATAGGTGTCAATAAGTGTAAGTAAGTTTTGGAATAGGGTTTCCATCTCTTCTCTGTCGGTAATTAAATGTTGAAAGGAAATGAATTTATCATCCATGTTGTTGTCAGTGCGAGTAATGAAATAAGAATGAGAAGCGTATCGAATGATCCGTAGAATATATGTTGTAAAAACAAGTGGTGGGGGTAATCTCAAGGTCAATCAAATGGAGTTTTAAAAAAGGGCTGTAGTCAGTGACTACAGTTATACATCTGAAGCTTCAACAGGATCAGTAGACCAATCTGATCTGTACTTGCACGCACTTATGATACATGTACAAAAGTCGTCTTTATAATATGCATTGCACTCTCGACAATTGACAAGTTTTTCCGGATGAAATTTGATACACCTCTGGGACAGCAAGTGTGGAAGTATCGTGATTTATAAATCTTGATGGTTCGCAATTCCGGTGGTGGTAGTTGCTTTTTCTTGCATTTGCAGTAACAGGATCCGAAGAATTCACACTTTGTACAAGCTAATCCGTCTACCATCCATCTTCCTAAATCGGTGCATTTTTGTTCACAACAGTTGCGCGGTGCGTCCTCGTTTTTCTTCTCTTCCATGTTGGCGCTTCTAAGTGTTGGCAAGAAATGAAGTTGTATAGTGTAGGATAGCGTGTTTTATAGACTAGGAAAAGTGGTGGGGGTGATCTCAAGGTCATCCAAATGGAGTTTTAAAAAAGATCATCTTACAAGTGTAAGATGTATTTATTTAAGATACTGAGTTTTCATCTTCTTTTTCTTTCTTTACATCTTGTTTGTATTTTTCTTTTTCTTCTTTAGCCATGGCAATGAGATCTTCAGTGGAGAGTGGATGTACTTCAGGAAATTTTAGAATTAATTTTGGTTGGAATCCCTCTTTAGTCAATACTTGAAGATCGGACGTCATTTGTTCTACACTTTGATAGTCTTTTCCGTAGATTTTTCCATTGAATTCAATCATCATTCTGTACAACATGGTATTAGTAGTTGTTTTCGCTGCGTCAGTTGGAGAGCAAATGATTATTCTGTTAGGTTACACGGTCCTTTTATAGATGCTACAGCGACCACTTGATATTATTTAACATTAGTAATATTTCTGGAACTTAACATTACTTTGAGTAGATGGTGTTGTAGTTGAAGGTTGTGTGGAAGCGAATACTTCTTCGTTGCAGAACTTCTGTTTAGGAAACATCCTCATGTTGTTAGCGTAAACATCAATATTTAAACGATAACCACCGGCAAGTAACACTCGCAGTTCATTAATAAAATCGTCGAGTTCTTCAAAAGTTGTAATGGTGGTGGTATCATATGATGCACACTTAACCTTAAGAGACATGTTGTTATTCGTAATAACTGGAGAGCCAACAGAGATGTGTACAGCACGAAAGGTAGTCGGAGACTGATGAGATCCTCAAGAAATTACGGCCTTTATATACCCTCGAAACTAGGTCAAGGTCATCCAAACGTGTTTTTAAAAAAGCAACATATCGAAAGTGCAGAAACACTATCGATATGTTGCCTTTTCTTATTTATTTTTTTTTTCATTTTATTTTTTATTTATTTAGAATCAGTTACACACATGTACAACAGTATATATAAACTACAGACTAGTTGCTAGTAGGCATAACATGAAGTGTAAGTTCAGTAGAGTTGGTTCCACTAGGACCGTGGGATGCCAAATAGAGTGCGCCGGGGTGAATCAGTCGTAAATCTTCATTCTGCAGCAGTTGAACGAAGCGTTTGGGAAGAAATACTTGAAATTTCGGTTCATCACCAGGTGTGTAGGGTGCTTCACTTAATGTGCAATTGATGGCGTCTCCAACTGATGTTTCCATCTTCTTAATAGTGTGAATAATGTAATGTTTTTCTTCTTTCAATTCTGAACATTTCTTAGTCGGTAGTATTGTAGATTTAGAATGTTTGTTGAATTGATCAACAAGTGACTGTAGAAAAGTTTGCGATGCCATTATTTTCTTCTTACTATTGTTCGTCTTCTTCTTCTTGTGTTTGCGCGTCAGAGGTGTTGACTCCTCGGAGGTTAGAGTAATACTCATGCATTGTCATAGTGCCGCTCTCGCTTTTATACCCATCGCTCCCCACCACTTTGCTGGAGATAGACATTCAAACGATATGCGTTCTTTAAAGCACATTGAGACTGCCGATGTTTAAAGTTTTTAGATGCAATACAGATGTTAGCAAAGTAGCAATAAAAATCTTTCTCCATTTGCACATTTATCACTTCATGGTTTGTATATGCTTGTATCCAATTTGCTTTTTCCAATCCTCTTGTAAAAATAGTTTTGAACTCTTTGCAAAAATGATTCATAATGTGTGGCACCATATTGTAGGTTATAAAACCTTCATCCCATGTTAGGTTATGAAAATGTTTCATCAACCATTTATTTGTTACTTTAGCTTTGGTTGTTAATCTGTGAACGGCAAAGGAGGCATGAATAAAAAATGATAAACAACAGATGTTATCATATCTAGTACCACTAACTCTTTGATTATAAAATTTCCATCATTACCACGGAATGCCTGAAACTCTATGATACCTTGCTTTACTTCCATTATTTCCGTCCTCTTAGAGAATGAAACTCGTTTATCCATGATGACGTTCAGTAGACAACTGGTATGTCAATGCGGATTGACAGCCTTTTATACTCCAACATTCTTCTTCTTCTTACTTACAATATTCTTTGTCTGTTTAATTTGTTGTTGATTGTTGATTGTTGAAACATGATTCGTTTTCCTTGTTTTCTTGATTTTCTTCTTCATTTAAATTAAAGTTGGTTTGATTGCGGTGTAACTGTCTCCACATCTCTACTTCATGCGGTATCCTATTGAAGATTAAAGTATCTACTGGACCGTATAGGATTGGAACATATGGTTGTCTATCCAATGCATCAATTAAATAATCTTTGATAATTGTACTTGAGAATATCAGCTGTTTTAAATATCTTGTTATAGGACCAGTAGCACAAGTTAAAGCGTAAAACTCTTCTTTTGTCAAATGTATTTTTATATTATATTTAGTTAAATCTCTAAATCGAACTAGTTGTTGACCACGTTGCTTAACAATATCGATTTCAATATTTGATTCAAACAAACCTAGTTTTGTTTTTCTTCCAAACGTATTGTTACTAAAATAGCATTCCAAGAGATGTATATGTTTCATAAAAGATTCCCAAGAAGATTCATTGAAGGTTACCATTTTAGATCCGTGATTCAAAATAACAGTTGGAGAGTAATCCAATGATTTCATTACTCCAGCAGACACAGTCTTTGTCATACAAGAAGAAATAGGATAAAATATTCTAAGAAATACCTCCATTAAGATGTTGGTAGAAATGTTATCTTCAATTTTCCTTTTCTTTGTTTCTTTTTCAACTTCCTCTTCGTCTGTCTTCTTATGTTTAAACTTGAGGAACTCTTCCATTTCCTGTTCAACTTGTCTTTCTATATCCAAACTATTGTCAGCCATAAGAGGTGTAGTTTCTTCATTAGCACTTGATGTAGTAGAACTCATCTTGCGGACGATGTTACCCATACGACAATCAAAGATGAAATGAATTTCCAGCTCTTCTTTCTTGCTTTTATACTCGCAGATGACCTAGATATTGTTGATCTTTTGTAAAAACCTTACAAATCGTGCAGATGTTGTATTAATCCTTTTTAAAGTACATTCTTCACAATTCCTGTCAGCGGTGTGTAAGTAACTATTTTGTCATGTAGAATTAAACAGTATGCTGAAGTTCCATCTGGTATTTTATCTTCAAATTCCATTTCAATTTTTATATCTACACTTGAAGATTTCACAGATTCATTTTGTTTTGAACAATCGATTACAACAATTGGAGCTTTTGAATAAAATTGTTCTGGTGATAGTAGTGGTGTATTTGTCTTACCATAATATGACGATTGAAATCTTGCATACATGTCATATAGAATGGAATAACGTTTCTTGTCAAATGAAACATTTAAACTGTCATATGGAAAGAACTGAAAGTTTAGAAAAACTTTGCAATTCTTTATCTTGCAATGGTCAAATTGACCAGCGTGCGCAGTTATAACATCTTTTCGTTTAGTCTGAAAACCGACTATTATGTACCTTGCTCGTTCTAAATAAGTAGAGGTTTTAACAGTCCATGTTTGTCTTTCTGTTTGAGGCAATATGGGGTATTCATGAAATTCCCAACTTCTAAATGGTATTACAATATCACGGTCAGATTTTAATTTTTTCAATAATAATACTCGATGTTCATCCGCCAATCTGACATGTGGTACTCTCCATACAACTTTATCCAATTGAAGTTGCCATTCCAAATCGGCATCTTTTGTTCCACTTGACGCTTGTATTACATCCTTATTCGTTGAAGATCTGAGCAGTACCAGTTCTTGCTTTACATTTATTATTATTCTCTTGTAATCTTCTGCGAATCCCAAAAGCAATCGTAAAGGCACATTAAAATCGAAGTAACCTTTTGAATTAGGAGTAATAGTGTCTTTATCAGGAGTCACCCATCCAGCGGAGATTAAAGAATTCTTTTCATGCGGTGTTATTGAAGTCAATCCTTTCAAAGTTGTTGATATACCAACTTTTTTTGTTGAATCAACTGTTACTCCAGATATCTCATATCTAATTTCATCAAACAGATATGCCATAGGGTTATTTATAAAAGGAACAGTTGAACCAGATTTTCCATCCAATGTTGTTACTCTTCCTTCAATATATAAATAACTTTCACATGGTAATGTGTAGATATCTTGTTGTTGAATGGGAATCCTTATTTCATCATTATTATTTAATTTTGATGAAGTGTAAGGGTTGTGAGTGTGATATTCCTTCTCCCATAGGGTTTCGTCGAATGTCGGTCCTTGCGCTATATCCAGTATATCCATGGTTGGCAAGTTTTAGTCCGATCTTCTGTAGGAAGCGTATGTTGTCCGGTGTTAACTCGTCGAATGTTGAGGAGCTACTGAGCTCCCGACTCTTCCGTTGTGGTTTAAATGATAATCCCATGTTGACTTTATGTTGCCGCTCTGATATGTAACCGTATAGTTATTGTTTCTCCTCTAAAGTCAACACTAATGCCGTCTTGATCCAATATGTTCAGTACGATGTCTGAAATGAAACTGGTGTTTAACGGTAGGTATATCAGGTTTTGTGGCTTCTCAACTATTTTAAAACCAGGAGCTACTGTGGGGTAAAATGTATGTAATATGTGTTGATTTACTCCATCTCTATATGATCCGTGTATAATATTACACGTTACATCAATACTGTTCACCTTTAATATTGTTACTGTTGTATCGCCAGTATAATCATTTCCAGGAGCTAAAATTCCTTTCTTCTTTGAAAATCCGAGCAAATTGCCGATTGAGTGGTCTAAGCTAAAATCTATATAATACTTTGAAGTTATTTCTGCTTTTAATGTATTATTATTACCTTTTATAGAAATATTTTCTTCTCCAAGTTTCTTTTGTAATACTTGGTTTATATCGTCTATTTCATATGCTCCTGTAGATAATGGAATTATTTTCAACTGTGAATAATTTCCTTTTTCATCTTTACTCTCATAATAATGTAGTAAATTATTTTTTCCTTCTGTAACATTGGGAATTGAATTGTATGTAGTCAAATCCAATAATGCTGCTTCCCATAGTTTGTCCGTAGATAAACGTAACGCTGGGAAAAGTGTACTTTTCAATGTTGACGAATTTCCACTCAGCGACACTGTATACGATGACATCTTAAAGCTGACTGACGCTCTTCGCTAGGAACTCCAAACATAAATGTCCGCATATTTCCGTATTGCTAGGTTGCTCTCTTTTGTAGTTGTAGAATATATTATTGCAGTTCCGAAAATAATGTTGAAGTTCTTTTGGTGGCGGTAAATTTCCAAAACTATCAAAGTAGTAAACATTTTTTCCAAGTTTTTTATATTATAACATACCCAATGAGTACCTGGTCCATAATTAGAGTCTAAATTTACTATTCCAGTTTCATTTTTCCACACTCTATTTGGTAATGTATCTTTCATAAAAACTCCTCTGAAGAATGGTATTCTTAAACATTTCACATATTTTGACAATTGATAGTTTGTTAATGCTTCATTTGGAATTATCAATTTATTTTTCTCATTTAATACACACGGTACGGTCTTAAGTAAAGACCCGATCCGTTTTTTACCATTGACCATATGGATGTTTTCTTGACTTTCCTTTTAGGGTTAGTGCGACGTCTTCTTTTGATGTTCCCGCCTCTTTTTGCAGCTTCTTTTTTACTAGGTTTTCTCCCGCGTCGTCTTCCACCACCAAACTTAGCTTTCGTCTTCATGGCTGTTGTCACTGCCCAAGCTGCTGCTTTTTCCGCAATACTGGCGTCACTTGATTTAACCCTTTGCCAAGCTTTTTCCGCTAGCGCTCTATCCGCTATTGATCTATTTGTTGAATCTGCAAACTTGGAATACGCTATATCGTGTTCTTTGCAAGCTTGATCTAATTTATTAATTCCAGGATCTCCTCTTGCCAAACGTTTTGCCAACTTAGTTCCGGGTCCACAGTATTGATAGCCTCCGGGCAGATGAAATTCGTATGGTAAAGCGTCTATTGCTCGATTTAGAACAGCACCAACAGGAATCCGTCTTAGCAGGGATAACGCAGCTGATGTAATACCACGTCCTTTCTTGTCGCTGTCTTGACGATGACTGAGAGGTGTGGTCTTCATTATGTTGTCTTATATAACCAGCGTGTTTACTCCACGAGCTGCTTTACATAAATGAATAACTCGTGCACAATGTTTTATATTTAAATATTTAATTATTCAAATTAATTATATACTGATTTATGATTCTATTTTTAATCCAAGCTTCTCGTTCATCGGGTTGAATCATCACATGACTCGTTGTACTAGCTATATGATTGTGGGTATCGATAAGTAAGTTTCCCACTATTCTTATTAAACAATCTAAAGTTACAGCATCTTTCGGATGTTGAGGATCGTGTAACTGCATAATACGTTTATCATTACACGTGTAAGCAGTCGAATCACTTTTCGACGTTGTTATGACTTGTCCAATAGTAGCAGCATCATTTAAATCTTCTCCTGGTAAAATATTAATTATTTTCTTCATCTTTGCATCATATTTGGTCCCAAAGTGTTTATCCCAAGTTATTGTTTGTCTCAATGTAACACAATCATCATCTTCATAACCAGGATAAATATCTTTTATTCTTCTATTACGACCATTGTATGTACCTAATGTACCACCACTCGCAATTAATGTTTGCACCATTAGAGGTACATCTGTATCTTTTATACCAAATCTTCCATTTGTTATTGTTTTATGTCCTGCATCCCATTCATCATTATTTCCTTGCATTAAATCAAACTTTTCATTTCCATGTATAAATGTATCTCCTCGCTTTAGCACGGCATCTTCATGTTTTACAAAATTCGATGTTCCCCTTTTTAATTATTTAGATAATTGTTCCATAGTAACAGCGTCTTTTGGTTGAGAAGCGAACTTTACATTTGACAACACTTTCCCATGACAATCGATTTCATCACCATCTTTTAAAATACAGTTGTCCTTGATGTATTTCAGGTTTACAGCATCCCCATCTTCCTTTGGGTATCCAATGTCATTTATTATAAATTTATAAAAAGAAAATCCGCGTTGAGTCTTTTCCGGTATTATAGAATGTAAATATTCTTTATTAACTGAATCTTTATCACTTTTTGGATTTGCCACGTTGGTTATTCTATGATTTCCAGCATCATATGTCTGTCCATCTTTTAAATTATTACCCCATTGTAATTTTAAAGTATTTGAAAGTTCAGATGATAAATACTCTTTAGTAATTGCATCAGAACTGTCAGTTGGTTTACCAACATTAATTATTCTATGTGATTTAACATCGTAAGTATTCTTGTCTAATTTCAATGATGTTGAAGTAGCCTCTTTTACTGTCTTTAAATTCGCCCCATCAGTATCTTCTTCTGGGTCTTTAACAAATTTTAAACGTTTGTTACTCATATCATAGTCACCTTCAGGTGTTTGCGGCAATCCACTTCTTTTTCTGTTTTCTCCTCCTTGTACTCCTAGCCCGGAGTACCGTCCGAACTTGTCGACGCTCATGATTGAACTGATCCACTGTATGCTCAAAGCTCTCTTATATATCCGTGATGATTTATACAACTATTCCACGATTTCGAAGTTCGTCAACTAAAGCCACCCATTCATTATTTACACCTGTATGACCAGCTTCCATGGCTTCATGTAATAGTCTCATTCTATCAACCAATTTGTTTATATCATTATAGTAAATCACATTTGTATTATATAGGTTTTTCATTAAACCTTTACCAGATGTCAAAGTTTCTCCTTTTTTTTACCATATTCATCAATAAGTGATAAGTCCATAAGTGATAATGACTTCCTCTTAAGCGGTTTCTTCACAGCTGGTGCAGTTCGTAATGTTGGTAGTTTTTTCAGGGGAAACAATCTTTTTATTACAACCGTATATTTAGTTGCACGTGTTCTATTTATCATTGAATCTTTGGAGTAATTCTTCTTATGAGCATTAGTATTTTGCAAAATTTCTTTAAAAGTATTTAAATCTTGAAGCGTATATCTTATAGGTATATTTTTGAAAATCAGTTCAAATAATCCTTTTGTTCCTTTATATTTATGCTCACCAATAACAATATCATCATCTTCAGTCAAATATACTTTTGAATCTCCTATTTTTAATTCATTTCCATCAATTCTCGCACCATATACATGTGACTTGTGTAATTTTGGGTTATCTTTTATTTCATGTAACATCTTCATGATATACTTTCTTCCAAGAGGTCCTTGTTGCAATATATCACTACTTAATTTTGTTAGATTTGGAATTGATTGTTCTGCTTCAGGTATATGTTGTTCTTGTTCTTCTTCTTTTTCAATATTTATTTCTGGTTCTTCTTGTCTTGTTTCTTCTTCTTTTTGAGAAACTTCACTATCACTTGTGTAAGAATCATCATCTTCTTCCTTTTTCAAACTTTTTACTTCAAATTTAGAAACAGGTACCAATACTCGTACCAATAGTTTCTGTTATCTGTTTTAAAGGTTCTGTAATAGGCTTAAATGAAGTCTCCAGAAATTCTTCTCTTTCATTCAAACCCATTCTTAATGCTCGATTTTTAAGTCTAATCGAGTCACTCAGTGATTTTATTTCTTTTAATAGTTTTTCTTGGTTCACCATGTTTACGCTGCGAAGACCAATCTATTACTAAACGTATCATCAATCGTTCAATGGATTAATACAAATTTATCCAACCCTATACGATATCTTCCATTTTTTATAGCTTCTTCTTTCATAATAACTAGAAATCCATATTTTTCAGCCCATGCTTTGCCACACATTTCTTTAAATTTATCAAATGACGTGTCTGCATTTACATGGTCATTATATATGTGCTTTAAATTTGTTTCATCCTGCTTGAAGATAATAAGTAGATTTGCATTATCTCTTATTAGTTGTTTTGGAATTTTACTGTAAGTTTGACCAATATAAATGCTATCAATATTGTAATGTCTCCCCATGGCAAAATAACTTCTAATAGTGTCATGATTTTCACAAGATACATCATCGAATATAAATATAGAAAATGGTTTAGCCTCGTTTGGCTCCATTATAGTTTCACTAGCATTAAACTTGTAGAAATTAACTTCAGGCACACTTGCGAGTACCTTATCCAATAATTGGTATTTGGGTTGTTGCAAAGATTTGGAAAAGATTTAAATGTTGTTGAAACGTAATCCTTTAGGATTTGTTATTAAGTTAAAAACCACATTCGTCTTTCCACAATTTGACGGACCAGTTATTAAACATCTTATTGTGTTTGGCAGTAGTTCACCATGTTTTCCATGATTTAACTTGTCGTTGTCAACTGTTAATTCATCAATATTATTAATAAAAAATCGATCCTTTTGTTGCACAATCTCCATCTTGTGTAAAGGTTAAACACGTAATGACTTCACAAATTGCTACACCAAGTCTTTTGTA
Organism: Neoaliturus tenellus; assembly: GCA_030545055.2. Lineage (NCBI taxonomy): Eukaryota > Metazoa > Arthropoda > Insecta > Hemiptera > Cicadellidae > Neoaliturus > Neoaliturus tenellus. The sequence goes on along the minus strand of CM061536.1, from coordinate 75,264,226 downwards.
GGGATCCAAGAGTCTTCACTTTTATCAAATCCCAACCAACGTACTTTAACCTTATCCTTTTTTCTTTGTAAAATCTTTTCAACAAGATATACATCGCCGACTGATGATTTTAACAACTCATGTCCGTAGAATCCACCTTCGAGTAATTCACCCTTGTTGTCCTTTAAAATGTAAGTTTCAGGTATTGTTGGTTGCACTTTATAGATTGTAAATACTTCATTAGTCCAGTTTGGCAGATACCTTTTACTAAATACTCCTTTGTACTTACTTATACGAACTTTATCATCAACTTTAAATGTTTTAGGCTGCATTTTTTCATGTTTAGGAGTTGTATTATTCCTAATACGTTTTAATACCATCTTAGCATTACCGCTATTTACTTGGTTAGGCTTCATACCAATGGTTCGATGATACTTGTTGTTATATTCTTTTATAAGTTGCGGTAAGATATCATACCAAACATATGATCCTCGTTTGGAAAATGTTTTATACATTGCTCCTTTTAATGTTCTATTGAATCTTTCTATTATTGAAGCTTTAACTTCAGAATTTGTTGAATAATGATTTATTTTATACTTCTTCATTAAAGCTGCAAAGTCTTTGTTAAAATACTCTTTCCCATCATCAGTTTGTAGATGTTTGATGTTGAATTTATTTCTTTGTATAGCCGTTTCCATAGCTTTTGTAACACTTTTACCAGTCTTGTCCTTTAGCGGTAAGGCATCAGCCACTTTAGTAAAACAGTCTATAATCGCTAAAATGTATTTGAATCCTTTATTCAACTTACCATGTGGTATCATTTCAATGAGATCGGCTTGGAAAAGATCATTCATTCCTTTTATAACTGTACTTCTTCTAGGAAATTTTCTTCTTGCTGGCTTATGAAGTTCATTTACAATTTTATTTTTTAAGTCTTCCATCTTCAGTTGTGTCTTCCACACCGCTTGTAAAGGTACTGATCTCTAGAATGGTTTATCCTCTTTTATACGGTTAGGATATATAGGTCAAGGCCATATTACGTTGGTGTAAAAAAGAGGGAACATGACATTGGGCTTGTCATGTCCCCTCTTCTTTACGGAAGGAAAAAGGAAGAAGGTAAAGGACGAAGAAAAGGTTTACTGGTCAATAGGGATTAGGGAATAGTGGCCGAATGGTAATGTGTTGATGTTGTTTTCAAGAATGTGGCGTTTATCATCCTTATAACTTAATGCCCACTTTGTTTGCTTTACACTATACAATATATGGTTGTAGCTTCTGATGGTGTTGAATGTTGCGGTTGTTTCCACATTTTCAAATAAACATCTCTTATAATGGTCAAACTGTACTTTCTTCTTTAGATATGACGTCTTGATGCCTTTGGCTTTCTTCACAACTTGATGTTCGTCCTTTTCACTGATGTACAGTTGGAATGAGTACAGTTTGGACATTAAAGCGACAATTTCTTCCATTGGTACACCATTTGTTTCGTCTTTAAACTTGCCCAACACCTTTTTATTTCTATCGTAATCATAGTTGGGATGATCTTTAGGATAATCTGAAAAGTCAAAGTCAGTAGTGTATATAAAAGTACGTAGATCTTCATACATGTCTTCTGTTCTTATCCAATAAATGAAAGCATCTGTATCCATATATGCTATCCCGATGTTTTCTCTTCCATAAAACTTCACCATCTTGTTGTAATGAAAGTCATACATGTGGGTTTTAGAAATATCCAAGATAGACATTCCCACATATAGAGGACGATCCATTGTTATTGAGATTTTGTTCATGGTAACAGCTACAAGATTCTCGTTAATAATTATACTTGTTCCAAAGTTTGGTTTTTGTACTAATTTTTGCAATTTCGCCGGATCGCTAACTAATTTTACATCTTTATGCTTTCTTTTGTTTTCCAACGTTTTGCCAAATATTGAATTATTCATTAATTTGAAAAAGTCCTTTTGAAAAGCGGATGTTGCTGCAGTCCTTCTTCTTGTGTTGTTGTCTATGTACGGTTTTAACCAACAAGATTGATTAAATTGTATTGCTCTATTGATTCTTGTTATTTTTAATCCCAATTCTATTGCTTGCTGTATTGTCCAATAATGAGCTACATATCTTGACTTGTTGGTTAACGTCATCATTAACTTGGGCCATCTACCAGTTGGAGATATTTCCGTCTTGGACAATAGTGGTAAATCGTAGTGGTGGTCATGCAGTTGTTCAGGATATTCAAAGTCCACATCCAAAATGTAACCAATGTCTCCATCTTTGGGTATGTCCATTATATTGCCTATCGAATCTGGGTTCGCCCACTTAAAATTACCATATGGAAGAGGATTTGACATAGCCCATCCATATAGGTTATTTGCGTCAAAATAACCTAAGAATGTTGTTGGTTGTGATGCATCGAAGTTTGGGAGATATTTGTTGTTAGCTTTTACATGTCTAGTTACACTTTGTGTCAATCCTCCACGAACACCTGACTCTATCATCAAAACCATATCAATATCTGTAATAAGTTCAAGCCTACACTTGGTTTCTTTCAGCATAGCTTGCCATGCTAGTCCAGGCGATGTATAAGAATGAAGTGGGTCCAATCCATATGCTTCAAAACAGGTATCTCTAAATTCTTCCATTATATCACAAAGTAAAGTCACATCTAATTTAACATAAAAGTCGGAATATTCTCCCAATGTTGTCATTCCTAGTTCGTTCCATACTTTACAAGCGTGTTGATAATCCTCTTCACTGATGTCCTCTTCATACAACTTACTCTTGAAAGCTTCTCTTGGCGGAAGTGATGTTTCTTCAAATTTTTCCAAACAATCGATGTAATCATAGGGAAAAACACCTTTGCGGAGAACCAAATCCAATTTATCTTTACTAACAATCTTCATTGTTTCTATTAAATTTTCTTTCTTTAAGTTTTCAGTGAGTTTACTTAAGCTAGATGGCATAAAACGGTAAGAGTCTAAAAAACGTAACTTAATATTTCCAACCGTTTTACTAAAACTAATAAACTTTTCACTAGTTTCCGCTATCACATCGATTTTTCCATCATCTCGTCCCAATTCCGGTATGATAAAATGTGCATCATAACCGCTAAGGTTATGCAAAACTACAGGTATAAAGTTGCGAATTTGATAGTTAATATTACATCTGTTACACGCGGCACCTCTATAATAACCTGTCAGATGGTCATGATCACGTAACTTGTGGTTTTCCAAAGTATATTCATTTTTACATAAATAACAATGGGTTGAATTTTCATACTGAATCTCTTGTTCTTCATCCATCGGTATCATTGGTACAATATCACTATACAATTTTTGTACATTTTCTGCTATCAAATATAAGTGGTCAAGGAAAATTTTAGAAGCATTTTCACCGCGATATATGACAGTTTTTGATGTTAGATCATATTTATTTAAATGATCTTCTGACAGTGTAGATTTAATTAATAAACAAAAACTGTTTGGATCATGCATTTGATACTTAACACTTTTCTTGGCTTCATCATCATTTTCAATAGGGACAAGCGTAGATTCAAAATCCGCATATACAACAATGGGAATACGGTACTGATGAGATATCTTCTCAAATTTTAGCTCGGCCTTATCTGGTGATGGTAACATTATTTTGGCTTCATAATTGTTGTTACACAATCGTTTATGCTCTTCTAACCACTGTCTTCCTAATCTTCCTTCTCGTTGAAAATTGAAACATCTTTTGCAAATTACCTTCTTATTTCTATTTTTAGATAATTGATTACTAACAAGAGTTTCAAATTTTTTGATCCATACATAGTGGGAAACATCACCTCTTGTAAGTAATAGTAAGTCCCTATGATCTGGTAGTTCATTCTTCACCACACGCAATGGGTACACTTTATTCGAACTGTCCAAACCAAAAACATTGACAGATGTTCCAGGGTTTTGTTTTTCAAACTTTGAGATGTCCTTTAAAGCCACTGGGTAAGTCAATCCTTGGAAATTATATTTATATCTGTGTGTTTCATATTCTTGACTGGGTCTATCCGCATGGTCAGGTGGTACAAATTTTGCCGTCATTGCATATCTAAAACATTCCATATCTTCATTTTGAACATTTATGCACGATTTGGTGTCTGAAATTTTCTTTGGGAGCGGAATATAGCTGCTACCCCTTAATCCATAGCCGTGTTTATGAACTCTGATATCTATACCCTCAATACTAACCAAACTCCAACCAGATCCTCTTCCTTCATGTTCTTGAAGTTTTGTTAAAATTTCTTCCAAACAATCTTCAACTATTGAATTAATATCTGAACTTGCCATTATGGTCTGGTTTTTTGTCATAAATCCTCTTGGTGACATTTCTCCTTCTACATTAGTAAACATAGCATTTAATAATATGCCAAATTTAATAAAGTTTAGTCTTCTCAATTCTTTTTCCAGTGTTCTACTTACAATTCTTCTTACTTCTTTAAAAAAACTGCTCCAATTCCAATTTTTCATTTTGAATTTTGTGATGCATTACTACTCTACCTTCTAAAGCATATACTTTTAAACTCGGTATTTCATTAGATGGTCCTGCTAATAGTTCTTCATGATCTTCTTGTTGTTCTTCTTGTTGTTCTTCTTGCTGTTCTTCTTGTTGTTCTTCTTGTTGTTCTTCTTGTTGTTCTTCTCCATATAGTTTTAAATCTTCATATTCGGTTTCTGTTACATCTTCATTATTATTATGGAATAACTCTTTGTGTATTTCTAGTAGAATATTATCATGAAAAGTTTCTAAGCAAATTTCGCATTGATACATCTTGTTGATGTTTACTCTTTGAAATTTAGCAGCGAAATGAAATGCTTCTCTACTGCTCCCTTTTTATAGCCTCCCAGTTGTAGTGGGGGGGGACGGTAAGATTTTTAGTGAGATGTTAAAAATAGTAGGTTAAGACTAAAGCTGAAAAGTAATGATTAAAGCCTATATTTTCTTCCAATTGCAAATACTCCACATATGCCTCCGCCCATAGCCATAACAGATCACTGTTACGCCAATATACACCAAAGGTGGGTCTATCATCAACTAAAATTGGAGATGCTATGTTTACTAATCTTTCATTTTCTATCCATGTCATAACTTCAATTACAAACCTTCCTATAATATCCATTGAAGAATTCGGATCCACAAATATTCTTGTTACAACATTTTCACTTAACAAAGGCTCTTCAATTTCTTCATTGTTTTCTTCATCGTTTTGTACATCGTTTTCTACATCGTTTTCTTCATTAATTTCTTCATCCACCTCCAATACTTCTTCAACTTTTGTACATTTGTTATAAAATATTGGAGCATCTCGGGGGGACATGTTCACTCTAGCTATTATTGGCAATGAATGTCCCAACGCAAACCACGACACTCTTATATAGGCAAGTCAATGAGTGGGGGTTTCTTTTAATAATAAATTTTTATTAAAAGAAAATAATTTAATTCTGTCTTTACCACAATATTACTCCTAATTAGAGCTTTCCAATGATGTATCGCTTGCCCTATTCCGGCAAATCATTCTCAAGTTATAAGTAAATTTGTTAGCACTTTGCTGCGGGGGGGGGGCTCGTCAAGTTCAAGGTCAAGGTCAAGACGTTACACTTAAGACGTTACACTTAAGACGTTACACTTAAGACGCTACACTTAAGACGCTACACTTAAGACATTGTGACGTCGGGGGGGGGGGGCCTCGCCAAGTTCAAGGTCAAGGTCAAGACGTTACACTTAAGACGTTACACTTAAGACACTACACTTAAGACGCTACACTTAAGACATTGTGACGTCGGGGGGGGGGCTCGCCAAGTTCAAGGTCAAGGTCAAGACGTTACACTTAAGACGTTACACTTAAGACGCTACACTTAAGACGCTACACTTAAGACATTGTGACGTCGGGGGGGGGGGGGGGCTCGCCAAGTTCAAGGTCAAGGTCAAGACAATACACTTAAGACATTATACTTAAGACGGTACACCTAAGACGTTGTGACGTCGGGGGGGGGGGGGGGGGGTTATGCATGAATGGATTGAGGTCAAGGTCACCAAAAAATAATAATGATCCAAGGTGATGGAGGCGGCTGTAACCGTCTCCACCACCCTGTGTTCCTCAAACACTCCCAATCCCAACCCAAAAAAGTTACGTCTTGCAAGGGATCCCAATTTTTTTTGCCCGCACGCACTTTGGCGATCCAGTTTGGTGAGCTGTGATACGGGCGGCCAGTCTCGGGCCATTTGGCACTGGGCTTGACCATGTGGTAGTTAGGGACACTGGAACAGCTAGTGCAAGACGCAACTCTAACCTCCCACCCTTAATCTAAACCCACCCAATCATATTTTTGCCTGACCAAAATTAAAAATAAAATCAAAAACAATAAAAATATGCGCTACCTACGGCACAACGCGCATGTCCCACCCATATTTAATGAAGTTCAATCGAACTTCTTAAATTTACATTTACATTTTAATTTAATCTACCCAACCTAACAGCTAGCTGTGGAATGTAAAAAAATATTAGTACACAGATAAACAAACACAGACATAGATACACACACACACACACACACACACACATACACACAAATACCATAAACCAATACTTAAGATTAAAAACACATTTCTTAAACATAAATAATACCATAACACACCTTAATGCTAACATCGCAATGCGCAAGTTAAACCTTAAAAAACTAACACATCTTAAGACTGAAACCAAACAACACTTTGCATAAAACCATAGACACACACACACACACACACACAACAAATATTAAATAGTAATAGCCTAACAACAAGAGTAACTCAAATATATATCGGCCGCTTATACATTTGAGTTGCCCTCTGAGTCGGGTCGGAGCGTCGCGTCCGAAATTCCGAGCCCGACTGTGGCGGCAATAGTCGTCGGGGTAGTTCTCGGCTCCCAGAGTGGTGGGGGGCCGGGAGGGGTTTCAGGGGCGCGGAACTTTCCAGAAATGTCAGTGGAAAATTCCAAACGGATGTGCTTTGTTACATGTGGGTCGCCTAAAACGCAGGTGGAGCCTTGTACCTCTCAATTTGCATTAGATAGCATCAAATTACATCCGCTGACAAGTACATCCGCAGCTTTCCCCATCGCGTGGCAGCATAATTATCGTCGATTGTTATCCACCCTCTTCCGCCGCTTAATTATACTTCCAACAGAAATAGGCCGCCAAAACACGCAACTTGTTTTTAACATACAATAGACTATTGTTTGGAAATGCATTACTTATACTCATAATCCTTGGCCTGGTCGGTACTTCTTACACGCTACACCCAAGACGTTGTGACGTCGGGGGGGGGGGGGGGGGCTTCCGGTTTCCGGTCCGGCCGGGGGGGGGGTCATGCATGAGTAACCATCCGCATGTATATAAACGACGGGAAGCTCGCGCGCCTCCCATATAGGGAGCTGACACCCCAACGGTAAACAACCAATCCGTGAGTTCATAACACATAGTACTTTAACACACTATTTATTTTAACATTTTTATTATTTTTTACACTATTTCTTAACACTACATCAGTTATTTTATATATCTTAATTTTATTTTCGTGTCGATTTTCCATTTTTTTTTTTTAATTAAAATATGCTAATTAACATCGTGTGCAGGAAACTCACACTGATTAATTGCAGGTTCCATTCTTACACACCTGTTTCCTCCTTAATATGCAAATTACTCTCTTACTTTAACAACACTTAAACTCTAACCGCTACTTCTCGGTCATATTAATATAATTAGTGCTACACTACGGGATTTACCTGTGCAATAGTGCACGCTATGTATCCTGCACGTCTGCAGGTAATACACCTTACAATCATATACTTATTGCTACATTACACACGACATTTCTTGCACACCTGCACGTAATACACTTACTGACCGTCTACTATTATAATTATTGCTACAGTACGAGAGACATTTCTTGCACACCTGCAGCTTATACACTTTACAACCGTTTAATATTAAAATTATTGCTATACTACAATGGTTACCTGTTCAATCACAGTTGTGGTCCCCCCACTTGATTATCCACAAAGCAATACTTGCAATCCTACAACTGAATAATTAATTAACTTCCGCGATCACCAGTACTTTTTTAAACTATCCGTCTCTTCCTCTGACTCTTGTGACCGTAGCCGCAGCCGACTGACAAATAACCGAGCTCTCCCGAACCTCGCTCTTTTATGCGGTTTTCTCGGGGAGGGGTTGGAGGGGCGTCGCACGTGACTCATTGATCGCATAAAAAGGGGGGTTGCTGCCGCGCGCGCGCCATTTCGGTGGCGGAATCGGTCGGGTGAGGAACTATCCGTAAGTCTCTGGCGCTTTTACAACTAACGCTTGTTACTCTTAAATGTTTTTGCACTTAATATGCTAATTAGTCTCTATATTTATGCACGGGACATTTCCTGCACACCTGCAGGTGATACACCTTACAACGGTCTACTATTATACTTGTTGCTACAATACAAGATTTACCTGTCCAATTGGCAATTGTGACCCCACTTAGTCGTGCACGGGATATTTCTTGCACATTAGCAGGTCATACACTTTACAACCGTCTAATTTTATAGTTATTGCTACAGTACAAGATTTACCTGTACAATTGACAATTGTATTCCTACTTATTCGTGCACGGAACATTACTTGCAATCCTGCACCTGAATAATTAATTAACTTCTGCGGCTACCAATACTTTTCTTCGCCTATATGTTTCCCCCTGCTACAACCTTTCGCGGCGCCGCCCGACAAATAACTGAGCTCTCCGAAGTTCTGTTCTTTTATGTCATCCTCTCAGGGGGAGGGGTTGGGGAAGGGGGGGGGAGGGGGGGGGGAGGGGGGGGGCACACAACCCCCATAAAACGGGCATCGGTACCGCGCGAGCGTCATTATAGTGGCGATAGGGCAACAGTAAACAACTATCCGCAAGTCTCTAACACCTAATCAAACACTTTTTTACTTACGCTTTTTTACTCTAACATATGTTTGCACTTATTATGCTAATTAGTCTCTATATATTCAGACACACTCGCGGGCGCCGGTCATATACTCGCCAATTGTCGGAGAGTACACATCTCCCCTTCGTATATTATCATGGCTTCGCACTCTTTACAACTAAAGCTTTTACGCACAAAACATATTTTACAGAAACAATCTAACTCCAAAGTTTGTAAACCGCGTACTACATTGGCTAAGCTTAAGAAATACTACAGTTTTCACCCGTTGTACTTTGCAAAACCTAGCCTGTGCAACACTGCATACTGTACTGATACTGTTTTGCACGCTGTCTTAACTGACATGCTGCAGTATCAACATTTCAATCTTGTTACACCTATTGACGATGCTATCCAATTATTCTTATTCACTATATTACCGGGTTTATATGATCGTTCTTCCTTGGACACATGTCTCATTCTACTGTATCAACTCGCACTGTAAACACCTAGGAGCTCTCCTATCATGCAACTATTATTTTAATTTAATTTTAAAAATAAACTAAAACCTCCAACCCCGAAGCCGCCCCACCCCTCCCCATTCCCACCGAGCCCCTGCGGCTCCCACTTTTTTAAAACCCCCTCCGGATGACCTTGACCCACTTCCCAAACCCATCCATCACTGTCAACCCACACTTCCAACCCCACACCTGCCACTTCCAACCGCTGACCTTGAACTGGGCCAGGAGTAACCAAAAGACACTACCACTTTAAATTTTAAAATCACTTCCATTTTTGTTACCGATAAGATATTGACCTCCGGTTATTATCTTATCCCTATTTCACAGGTTTATTTATAAAAATTTAGGGGTGCCCCGAAAATACCACATACTCAGCAAACTTATAATGGAATTTCAGATTATTTACTTTCCCCATAAAAATGCCATAAAATCAAGTATGTGGGTTTTCAGTCATTGTGTGTTGTTAGGCTTAGTTAATCAATAATTAATTGTTAAATGTTAACACAAAATTGTATCAAGCTCTACCAATTTTTATTTTCCATATAAATTTCATGGGAATGAGGTATGTACATTGCCATTATTTGGGCTTTGTAAGTAAGTATAAATTAAACCTTATCAACATAATATATATACCAAATATGATTAAGTTATATCAGTAAATAAACAGGATATGGGATTTTTTTTATTCCCAAAAAATAATATGGAAAAAACATTTTTTAATTTTCCCCATACCCATTTATACTAAGATACAAATTTAAAAAATATCAAAATATTTGTTTTAACCCTTTTTAACTAATTCTGGATGAATTAAAAATCCAAAAATGCCAAAATTCAATTTTTTTTACCCCCATAAAACCCCGTTCCCATAACCCAATAACACTAGTTTGCAAACTTATGAAAATAGGTCTGGTCTATAAAACAAGAATTAGGCCTAAATGCACTAAAAGTGGTCTGTGTATTAATTCTTTAATGTAAATTTTTAACCGACATTATTTGATAATATGACTGTACAATGTTTAAAACTAAAACTTTCATAGACTCAACATATATTACAACCTAATGCTAAGCCCTGGGTTTTTAAGGTTAGATTTAAAATTAACTAAGCTTATTACTTAATTATTTTTACCATTGTCATTTTTTATTCAATATAATGTAACTTTATAACAGTAACTGGTATCACTGGGTTATAGTTTTACTCCCATCAAAAAATTTTAATTTCATTTTTTTCCTTACTGTGCAAATTATAGAGAAACTTTTTACAACTTATAAATTAAGTTAACAATCCTACATTAGTGGTGCTTAACTTATGTCACTTTTTTACCAGTTTCTGTCTGACCACTATTCTGACTTCTGAATACTAGGAGTGTATTTTTGGTTATTTTTTATAAATAATGCAACTTGTTTAAAATAATATCAAAATTACAAAAGTAGTGCAAAAGTAAGGCTGCTGGCTCACTTCAAGGTCACCTGAGCGATGACGTCATCGAGGTCAATGACCCCACTGATGACGTCATCGATGACGTCATCGATGACGCAATCGATGACGTCATCACTAATGACGTCACATCCATGACGTCACACCCATGACGTCACAGAAATGACATGCGGATGACGTCATCACCCCTTACGTCACCAAAATGACGTCATCGATGTCACAAAGGTCAAGGTCACGCCGAAATCTAAAATTTTTAGGCACTTTTGCGGTTTCTCGCACTACGCTCCGAGTTTTAGTCCGGTTCCCATGACCTTGACGACTTGGAGCGAATTTGCGATGAGAAACAGCAAAAGTGCCGAGGAAACTTGAAGTTTGCAACGTGACTCTGCCTAAACCGTCATGTGACACCGCTCGGGTGACCTTGAACTAGCCCAGCTGCCTTACTTTAGACCAGTACTACAACCGCGATGTGCACCCTACGACAGACACCGAGCGACTGACTGTCCGGCCCCGCGCACTCTAGGTATATGGGAAGTGGTGGGGGAAATTGTGATAACCTTGGGAAACTTGAAAATGTCAAGCCGGGTAGCACCGTTTCGGTGCTACCTTAAAGTTACATGCTAAAGTGTGATGACCTTGAGTTAAAACATAGAAATACTACAAGTTGATACCTTCCCAGAGTTAAAGTGTGATGACCTTGAGTCAAAACACAGAAATAATACAAGTTGATGCAGTCTCAGAGTTAAAGTGTGGTGACCTTGAGCTAAAATACTGAAGTACTACAAGTCGATATTGCCCCAGAGTTAAAGTGTGATGACCTTGAGTCAAAACATAGAAATACTACAAGTTGATACCATCCCAGAGTTTAAGTGAGATGACCTTGAGTCAAAACACAGAAATAATACAAGTTGATGCAGTCCCAGAGTTAAAGTGTGATGACCTTGAAGTTGTAGAAGTGTGGTGACTTTGAACTACCCCAAATTGTCAGGAATTGGAGTAGCAACCGCGATGTGCACCCTACGACGGACACCGAGCGACTGACTGTCCAGCCCTGCGCACTCTAGGTATATGGGAAGTGGTGGGGGAAATCTCAAGGTCATCCAAATTGGGTTTTAAAAAAATAAGAAACTCTAAACCTCATGCTCCTCTTCTTCCCTTTCCACCTCATTTGTAGTATATATGGTTGACGATGGTAAATTTGACAAATACTCCAGTGATTGTTGATCGTCTTGCTGCAGTATAACTTCAGACCAATCATAATCTAAAGTGACCTTGAGCTTTATTCCCGGGTTGTCGAGGAGAATAGACTTCATCCAATCGCAGATGGTTTCTAAATAATGCACGTTGTCGATTGTCAATTTCCAATTCGTATTGGGTACATCTTCGGTGGAAGACATGGCATTGCAAGCAGGTGTGTCCGCCATGGTTGTTGGAGGAGGAATGATGCTTGGTGCAGCGAGCAATGGTGGTATTACAGAGTAGTGGGGGAAATTTCAAGGTCATCCAAATGGAGTTTTTTAAAAAAAGGAAACTTTTTCTATTTACTTATAACATAACCACTTAAAACTAAAAGGATTGGGATCAACAGTACGTTTAATCACCATATTCGTTATATTCTTCCTGTTTCTCAGTTTTCACCTCCGCCCGGATAGTACCTCCACTCTTTAGCTCCTTTTCGGCTTCTTCTAGTTGCTGGGTAATCGCCATCTGACATTGAAGTTCAAAATCATCACGCGGCACAGATCCGCAAATATCCATCTGAGCCAACCAGAGCTGCCTGAGGTTCTTTTCCTTTTCCTCGACAGCTTCGACGGCTGCATGTAATTCCTTTTCTGTAATAGAGGAGTCCCACAATTGTTGATCATCGGTTTTGTTGACAACCTCCTTTTCAGACTCCTTGTACAAATTGTTCAGCTCCTGCTGAGTCTTAATGGTTACCTCCTCGTAACTAGCACAACTTACATTGAGAGACATCTTGATGTTGTACGGTTGACCGTTGGAGTTGAAATGAGGCTGAGGCACAGCGCTTGGGGGTACTATGAAAAAGTGGTGGGGGAAGTTTCAAGGTCATCCAAATTGTGTTTTAAAAAATCCTATCTTGTTACTGAGCACATATGTCAGTAACAAGATAGGTGTTTTTTTCTCTTTTACATCTTTAATATAACAAATAAATAAACATATTCTACAATGGTAAGAAGAAGGAAGACAACTGCTAGTCAGCTGAAATAATCCAAAGTCTGGCTCGCTTCAGTCTTCATGGACGCCGGTGATGAAGTCGCTGGAGAAGAGTAATGTTCAGACTCTTCTTTTGGGTGTCGGAGATTGCGTATATTGCAAGCGTAGACTTGCACATTTATACGGTAGCCTCGCGCCACCATCAGCTGCAACTCCTTGTACAAGTCGTTCAGCTCCTGCTGAGTCTTAATGGTTACCTCCTCATAACTAGCACAACTTACATTGAGAGACATCTTGATGTTGTACGGTTGACCGTCGGAGTTGAAATGAAGCTGAGGCACAGCGCTTGGGGGTACTATAAAAAGTGGTGGGGGTGTTTGCATCGAAGCAGGTTTAACCTTTAGCTTGGTGGTGGGGGTAACTGTGAAATGCAAAGGTCAAAGGTCAAGGTCACCCGCGAAGTTTAAAAAAAATGCAACATATCAATATGTGACAAACTTCACATATTGATATGTTGCATTTTTTGTCTTTTATGGTTTATTTATTTATAAAACATTACAATAACATATGTACAACAGTAAAATTAAAATCTAACACTGCTGCTTGTCGGCGATGTGGATGGTCAACTCGGTGGAATTGCTACCCGTGCAACCGTGGGAAACCAGGTAGAGACAGCCGGGTTGGATGGAGCGCAGATCCTCGTTCTGGAGGAGATGGACGAACCGTTTCGGCAGGTAGACTTGGAACTTGGGCTCATCCCCCGGAGTGAACGGTGCCTCGCTAAGACTGCAGCAAATGGCCTCTCCAACTGAAGTCTCCATCTTCTTCATGGCGTGGATAATGTAGTGCTTCTCGTCTTTAAGTTCGGAACACTTCTTGACGGGTAGTATGGTAGATTTGGAGTGAGCATTGAACTGCTCAACCAAAGTTTGCAGGAACTGGTGAGATGCCATGGTTGAGTTAAAGATTGTCTTCTTCTTCGTCTTCTTGCTGGGAGATGTTGTCGTCTCGGAATCTCGAGTAATACTCATGCCAGGTCCCGGTCTGCTCCTCACTTATATAACCCCCGTCACCCCCACCACTCCCCACTTCCCCACTTTGAAGGTAAGATGCGAGTTTATAGGCGTTTTTTAAAGCGCAATGTCTATCTTTTTCATGTTCTGGACTTTTAGTACAAATACAAACATTTTCCATCGTATACTTGTAGTTTTTATCCAAGTCCACATCATTAACCGGAACATGAGTAAATTCTTCGATCCATCTCTTCTTTTCCAGTCCTTTTGTATAAATATTGGTAAACCTGTTTGAAAACTGATGCATGATGTTATATAAGTCCGTGTAACTTGCAAAACCATCATACCAATCGATATGATGGAAATATTTTGAAATCCACCTGTTGGTAGTAGCGGCTTTGCTAGTTAATGATGAATAAGAACATGGTGGTTTGAACAAAAATGTATATGGAACACTTGTATTGATATCGAAAAACACAAGTTCTTTTATGATAAATCTATCATCATTACCCCGAAACGCTTGGAACTCAATTATACCAGGTTTGGACTTTACTTGTTCTTCTTCCTTGTCCATTGCGAAGATCACCCGTCTGCTCATGACGAAGTCCAAAGGTCAACTGATTTCCACACCACGGTAGGTACGACTTTTATACCTGGCCGTACAGTTGTTGGCGCGTTGGTGTATATTTAACGTGGGCACCGTCCCCGGTAGGCCTAACCCCACAAAGTGTTTGATATTGTTTTAAAAACCAACCATTGTCATCTAAGTTTCCATCTTTACATTCTCCTTGTTTTCATTTTCATCACTAACACTTGATTCTTCTCCTCCTTCTTCCTCTTCTTCCTGTTTTACTGATTTCTTATGTAGTTGAGCGTATTTTTCCAACTGTCTCCACATTTGTACTTCATGAGGAACCCTATTAAATATAGAAGTATCCACAGGTCCGTACAATATAGGTGCGTCCGGTTGTTTGTCCAAAGTGTCTTCCAAATAATCTTTAATAATAGAACTTGAAAACACTAGTTGTCTCAAGTATCTTGTTATTGGTTCAGTTGCACAGGTTAGAATAAAAAACTCTTCTCGATTAAGTTGAATCTTGTTATCATGTCTTGTTGTATCTCTAAACCGCAATTGATGGTCACCACGATTCTTTATAATATCAATTTCCACATTTGAATCCAAAAGTCCTACTCTTGTCTTTCTTCCATACATGTTACTAGTTAAATAGCATTCTAGCAGATGCAAGTGCTTCATAAAAGATTCCCAAGCACTATCGGTGAACAAAATCATTTTGGGTCCATGAGTCAAAATTACAGTAGGTGAATAATCCGTCGATTTCATAACACCGATTAAAACACTTTTGTCCAAACTGGATGAGATTGGATAAAATATTCGCAAGAATACCTCACTCAATATGTTAGGAGAAATATTATCTTCAGTATCCCTTTTCTTCTTCTGTGCATTCTTTCTTCTTTTACCTTTTTCCTCAACATTATTACTGCCGTGGAGTTGTCCGCAAGCGTTGTGTTCATCTCCCTCCGGTTGACCTTGAAGATCTAAAAAGTCGGATATCTCCTTCTCAATATCTACTACATTTTCTTGTGTACCACTAGGAGAAGCCATATTGAATAAGATGCTACCCATACAAGAACAGGCAACAAACTGATAAGGAGCGACCTGAACACTCTGCTTTTATACTCGCGGAATGCATTGGAATGTAACAAAACCGGTTTTTTACAATACATTTTTAACAATTCCAGTTAAAGGTGTGTATGTTACGATTTTATCATGTAGAATTAAACAGTATGCAGTTGTATTAGCCGATATAGGCGCGTTGAATTCCATTTCTATTTTTATATCTACACTTGATGATTTTACCGATTCATTTTGTTTAGAACAATCGATTACAACTATAGGGTAACCATCTAAGTATTTTTCTGGTGATAGTAAAGGTGCATTCGTTTTACCATAATATGAACTTTGGAATCTTGCATACATATCGTACAATATGCTGTACTTTTTATTAGCGAATGACACATTTAAATTATCGTATGGAAAAAATTGTGAATTTAAATAAACTTTAATATTTTTCAAGTTGCAATGATCAAATTGGCCTGCATGTTTGGTGATGGTGTCTCTTCTGCCTGTTTGTAAACCAAATATAATATACCTGGCTCGTTCCACATAATTAGATGTTTTAACTGTCCAAGTGTGTCGATCCGTAGTTGGCAAGCTGGGATGTTCATGAAATTCCCAACTTCTAAAAGGAATTACAATATCACGATCAGCCTTTAACTTTCTTAATAGTAGCATTCTATGCTCGTCAGCTAATTTTACATGTGGAACTCTCCATACAATTTTGTCTAATGTTAATTTCCATTCTAAAGTTGCATCTGTTGTACCGTCTGGAGCTTTAATAATATCTTTATCGTTTGAAGATCTCAACAAAACTAATTCTTGTTTAACGTTTAATATTATTTTCCTATAATCTTCAGCAAAACCAAGCAACAAACGTAACGGAATATGAAAATCAAAATTTCCATTTGTATCTGGAGTGATTGTGTCTTTTGCAGGTAAAACCCATCCTGCAGGTTGTATTAAATTGGTTTCATTAGGTGATATAGATGTTAATCCCTTTAAAGTTGTTGCAATACCTACTTTTTTAGTAGAATCAACTGTTACACCTGATATTTCATATCTAATTTCATCAAACAGGAAAGCCATGGGATTATTTATAAATGGAACTGTTGTACCAGTAGTAGTACCGTCCTTTTTAGTAACTTTTCCTTCAATATACAAGTAACTTTCACATGGTAGTGTGTAAATGTCTTGATTTTGTATGGGAATACGAATTTCATCGTTATTGTTTAATTTTGATGAAGTGTAAGGGTTGTGGGTGTGATATTCTTTTTCCCATAGGGTTTCGTCGAATGTTGGACCCTGAGCTATATCCAGTATATCCATTTTCGGTTACTTTTAATCCAATTCTCTCTAAGAAACGAATGTTCTCGCGTGTTAACTCCTCCACAGCTGAAGAGCTACTAATGCGGATTCCCGTAGGTTGTTCGCTTTTAAATGTTAAACCCATGGTTTTGTATTAAAGTGTTGATTTTAAATGTAATCTAACCGTAATAGGCTCTTCTCGGAAATCTATCAAGTTACCGTCTTGATCCAATACGTTCAACACGATGTCTGAAATGAAAGTGGTGTTCAAAGGTAGATATACCAGGTTTTGCGGCTTTTCAACAATTTTAAATCCAGGTGGTACACTGGGGTAAAAAGTATGTATTATATGAGTATTTGCTCCATCTCTGTCAGCTCCTTGTATAATATTACAAGTTATGTCTATACTATTGACTTTTAATATTGTTACAGTTTGTTTACCGGAATGTGTTTTATTTGGTTCTAAAATCGCTCCATCTTTGGGAAATCCTAATAAATCACCAATTGAGTCTGACTTACTGAAATCTATATAATATTTTGAAGTAAGCTCAGCTTTCATTGTATTGTTATTAACTTTTAGCGTTATATTGTCTTTTCCCATTTTATTTTGCAAAAATTCATTAATATGATCAATTTCATAAGAACCTGTGGGTAGAGTGCAAACTTCCAAGTCTGTAAACTTCCCACTGGCATCTTTTCCTTTATAATAATGTAATAAGTTATTTTTACCTTCCGTAACATTGGGAATAGAGTTGTAAGTTGTAAAATCCAACAGTGCTGCCTCCCAAAATCTTCCTTTTTGCAAGCGTAACGCTGGAAAAAGGATACTTCGTAAAGTGGACGATTTTCCTGTTAATGATACCGTATAGGAAGACATCTCAATAGTGACTGATACTTTTAGCTAGGAATTCCAAACATAAATGGCCGCATATTGAAGTATTATCAGGTTGTTCTCTTTTATAGTTGTAATATATGTTTTTAGCAGATTTAAAGTAATGTTCAAGTTCTTTAGGTGGTGGCAAATTTCCAAAACTATCAAAATAATATACATTACTATTTAGTTTCTTATAACACACCCAATGGGTGCCGGACCCTTCAGTATTATCCAAATTTACGATTCCAGTCTCATTTTTCCATATTTTCTTTGGTAAACTGTCTTTCATAAATACTCCGCGGAAAAATGGTATTTTTAAACAGGAAATATATTTAAATAATTCAACATTAGTCAACGCTTTATGTGGTATAACCAATTGATTTCTTTTATTAAATATGCACGATACGGTCTTAGGTATAGACCAGCCCCGTTTTTTACCATTGACCATATTGTCGGTTTTTTATTATTTTTCCTCGGAGAACGTCTTTTTAGTCTAATATTACCACCATGTTTTCTCTTGGTTGATCCTTTTTTATTCTTACCCCTCCTTTTTCCACCTCCTACCGCTGTTTTAGCCTTCATACCTGCTGTTACCGCTAAAGCTGCTGCTTTTTCCGCAATACTAGCGTCACTAGACTTTACTCGTTGCCAAGCTATATTCGCTAGCTTTTTATCAGCGATTGACCTATTTTTTGAATCGGTAAACGTGGAATATGCGATATCGTGTTCTTTACAAGCCTGATCTAACTTATTTATGCCTGGATCACCTCTTTCCAGTCGTTTTTTCAATTTAGTTCCTGGTCCGCAATACTGATAACCTCCCGGTATGTGAAATTCGTATGGTAAAGCGTCTATTGCTCTGTTTACGATAGATCCTACTGGAATACGATTTAAAGCTTTACTTAACAGAGAAACCGCTGTGGACGTGATACCGCCTCCTTTCCGTATAGTGTCTCGATATGGACTGGTGTAATGAAACGCCATGATTGTCTTTTATATTCGAAAAGCGTAACCCATGTGTTACCTCTATGACAGGTTGCACATAAATGATGTAATATATGGTGTTATTTAATTAAATATCAAAATCACCCCAATCTGATGATCTAAACTTTTGTGTGTTATGATTAAAAAAATATTTATAAAGAATTTCTTGTTTAATCCATGTATTTCTCATTTTTTCGTCAATAGGTTTATGTTGTCCTGCTGCAATATAATTATGCATATCAAATAATAAATTACCTATTACTTTAACAAGAAAATTAACAGTTACAGCGTTATTGGCATAATCAGGGTCTGCAACATTTGTTAATCGTTTGTTATCACAATTCCACCATTTTTTTCCAGTTGGCTCTAATTGTATTATCTGTTCATAAGTAACAGCATCACCAGGCTTTTCACCAATACCTAAATTTGTCAATAACTTTCCTTTACCATCCCAAACATAATTGTTTTCTTCAAGCAAAGTAAACTTTTTATTTCCTTGTACAAATACATCTCCTTGACGTGTTACTACTTGGTTTTGTTTCACAAAACCGGAGGTTTCTTGTTTTAAAGTTTCCTTCATTTGACCCACCGTTGCACCATCTGATGGTGCAAAACCATCTTTTACATTCGCTAAACAATTACCAAGACAGTCAATAACTCCTACATCACGTGTAATACAATGATCTTTGATGTATTTTAAATTTACAGCATCATTTTCATTTTTTGGATAACCTATATCGTTAATAACAAATTTATAAAAAGAAAACCCATCTTTTGTCTTTTCAGGTATTATAGAATGTAAATAGCGTCTATTTATGCTGTCTTTTTCATCTACAGGGTCTGCTACGTTAGATATACGTCGATTTTCAGCATTATACGTTTTTCCATCGAATTTTAACATATTTTTCAATTCCGATGATAAATAACCTCTGTTTATTGCATCAGCGTTTTGATTTGGCTTACCGACGTTGGAAATTCTATGATTACCCGCGTTATATGTGTTTTTGTCTAGTTTCAGTGTTGGTAATATCTCTTTTTTTAATACTTTTAAATTTATTGCATCATTTTCATCTGTGGGATCATTAATGTTTTTTAACCGTTTATTACTAATATCATAATCTCCATCAGGTGTTTGTGGTAAGCCAGCACCTCTTTTTAAAGTATTAAAGTAATATAATCCATCCGAGGAATATCGTCCGAACTTGTCAACACTCATGGTGCAACTGAATAACATTCTAGAGTGTAACCCATTTTTATAATATTAGTCTCGATTTCTAACCCATATCAGTTTTTATACAAATTCTTAGTCTTTATCAGTTACATTTTCATCGCTCCCGGGACATTTAAAATATTTAAAATTTCCACTAACTAATGCTCCGTCTGATTCATTTCGAAACACATGATTTTTATGAATAAATTGTTCACCAGACAATTTTCTAAATCCGCTAAATGAATTTGGATCTGCAATTAATATATTTTGATAATCATTTACATCCATTAATTTAAATCTTTGCTTATTATAAATAAACTCTTTATTTGCACTGTCATATTGTAATGTTTGTCCTACAGTTGCAGCATCATTTGGATCTCTTCCATTATGCAAGTATTTTATTACTTTATTTTTACATGTAAAAAATCTAAAAGAATGATCTGGATCTAGATGTACGGTTTGTGATAAAGCAGCTGCATCATGTTTTTCATAACCCCATCCCATATTTGATAACCCTTTACCCATGCAATCCCAAGCATTATTTTTGTATGTTAATAAATTAAATTTTTCATTACCTTGAACAAATTCATCCCCTTGCTTTGATACTACTTGATCTTGTTTTACAAAAGAGGTTGTTTCTTGTTTTAAGGTTTCCATCATTTGACCCACTGTTGCACCATCTGATGGTGCCGAACCATCTTTAACATTCGCTAAACAATTACCTAGACAATCAATAACTCCTACATCACGTGTAATACAATGATCTTTTATATATTTTAAATTTACAGCATCATTTTCATTTTTCGGATAACCTATATCGTTAATAACAAATTTATAAAAAGAAAAACCATCTTTTGTCTTTTCAGGTATTAATGAATGTAAATAGCGTCTATTTACGCTGTCTTTTGCATCTTTAGGATCATCTACGTTGGATATACGTTTATTTTCAGCAGTATACGTTTTTCCATTGAATTTTAGCGTATTTTTTAATTCTGATGATAAATAACCTTTGTTTATTGCATCAGCGTTTTGATTTGGCTTACCAACATTGACAATTCTATGATTACCTGCGTCATATGTGTTTTTCTGTAGTCTTAATGTTGGTGATATATTTTCTTTTAATACTTTTAAATTTATTGCATCGTTTTCATCTGTGGGATCTTTTATGTTTTTTAACCTTTTATTAGTTATATCATAATCTCCATCAGGTGTTTGTGGTAAACCAGCACCTCTTTTTAAATTATTTGCGTAATATAACCCATCCGAGGAGTAACGTCCGAACTTGTCGACACTCATGGTGCAACTGAATAGTAATCTAGGGAGTAACGCATTTTTATGAGATTACCCCACGGTTTCGGAGTTCATCCACTAAAGCCACCCATTCGTTTTCCAATCCAGTATGACCCGCTTCTTTAGCTTCATGTATTAGTTTCATTCTATCCACCAATTTATTGATATTATTGTAATAAATCACATTTGTGTTATATAGTTTCTTCATTAAACCTGTACCTGTAACAGATTTGTTTCTTTTTCTTGGTTCTGGAGCACTTATATCCAAAGTGGATGACACAAACCTTCGTTTTACAGGTTTTCTTGGCATTATCGGCATTGGTTGTCTTCTCGTTGTTGGTATTAACTTGGATACAAAAATACTCTATATTTTAAAGACCTAGATCTAAAAACTGGCTGGTCAGCTAAATACTTCCTCCTGTATGCATTGGTGTGTTCCAAAATCTGTTTATATGCTTCCATATCTTCTTCTTTAACTAACAATTCTAAAGGCTTTTTTTCAAATAATAATTCAAATAATCCTCTTGTGCCCTTATATCTTTGATTACCAACAATAATATTATCATCTTCATCAATGTTTACCGGGCTATTACCAACCATTAAACCTTCTTCTGTTAATCTTACTCCATAACTATGGTAGTTTTTATTAGGATTTATTCCAGCTAACATTTTTATCATGTATTTCCTTCCTTAAGGTCCTTTGTTATGAATGTTTTCACCCAACAAGCTTATGTTTGACGGACCTTCCCTTGCTTCTTCTTCTTTTTCCTCTTCACTAGCAGTTGATACATCTTCATGTCCTCTTTTAGCTTTTACTTCATATAATTCTCTTATACCACTATAGTCTGGTGATTCTAGCTCTCTTTCAGGTTCTTCACCGGTAAAACCACTATATGTAGAGGATTCCAGGTCTTCATCACTAAAATCTTCTGATTTTATATTTTCTCTTTCAAACTTTGTAATAGGTGCAATTGCATCTCCTTCCAAAACGGGTTTAGCAAATTTTTTGTTTAATTGTTTCAAGGGTTCAGTAATAGGTTTAAAAGTAGATTCAAGAAATTTCTCCCTTTCGCTAATACCTAATTTTAATGCTCTGTTTTTATCCCGAATAGAATCACTAAGTGATTTTATTTCCTTTATTAACTTTTCTTGGTTAACCATGTTTGTAGCAAGACGTGTTGTACAACAATGAATGTTTTACATCATGATCAGTGTATTAGTATAAATTTATCAAATCCTATCCTGTATCGACCATTGTTTAGCGGTTGTTCCTTTATAATTGTTAAAAACCCATACTTTTCAGCCCAAGCCTTTCCACACAACTCTTTAAATCGTTCGAATGGCATATCCGCACTTACATGGTCATAATATATGTGTTTTAGGTTGGTTTCATCCTGTTTAAATACAATTAACATGTTTGCATTGTCTCTAATGAGCTGTTTCGGTATTTTGCTGTAAGTTTGACCAATATAAATGCTATCTATGTTGTTATGTCGACCCATGGCGAAGTAATTCCTTATTGTATTTTGATTTTCACAAGATACATCGTCAAATATGAATACTGAGAATGGTTTAGCCTCTTGCGGTTGCATGACACTCTCGCTCGCGTTAAATTTAAAATATTTAACTTCAGGTACATTATTGAGTATTTGTTCCAATAACTGATATTTTGGTTGTTGTAGTGACTTTGAAAATACATATAAATTATTAAAACGTAAGCCTTTAGGGTTTGTAATCAAATTGAATACTACATTTGTTTTTCCACAATTGGAAGGACCGGTAACCAGACAACGCACCGTGTTTGGTAACAAAACACCGTGTTTCCCAGTATTGAATTGAGAACCATCCACTGTGAGTTCATCTATATTATTAATAGTAAAATTGTCTTTTTGCGGTATTATCTCCATCCTTTGTAATGGTTCAACCCAAAATGATGCTCTATCATTATATTAGATCCTTTTTAGGTATCCAAGAATCTTCCGTCTTATTAAATCCTAACCATCTTACTTTAACCTTATCTTTTTTGCGTTGCAACACCTTTTCTACTAGATATACATCACCTACTGTTGATTTTAACATTTCATGTCCATAAAAACCTCCTTCAAGCAATTGTCCTTTATTATCTTTTAAAATGTAAGTTTCTGGTACTGTAGGTTGCACCTTAAATACGGTAAATACCTCATTTGTCCAGTTCGGAAGATATCTTTTACTGAATACACCTTTGTATTTGCTTATTCGCACTTTATCACCAACATTAAACCTTTTAGGCTTTAGTTTTTCAACTTTTGGTTTAGTATTCATTTTTATACGTTTTAATACAAGTTTTTCATTTTTATTAGTCACCTGGCTTGGTTTCATACCGATAGTTCTATGAAACTTGTTATTGTAATCGCTTATAAGTTTTGGTAACACATCAATCCATACGTGTGATCCTCTGTTGGAAAACATCTTATACATCGCACCTTTTAAAGTTCTGTTAAATCTTTCAATTATTGATGCTTTTACCTCTGAATTGGTTGAGTAATGGTTAATGTTGTGTTTTTTCATTAAATTTGCAAATTCCTTATTAAAATATTCTTTTCCATCATCAGTTTGTAAATGTTTTATAGTATGTTTGTCTCTTTGTATAGCTGTTTCCATTGCTTTTGTAACACTTTTGCCACTTTTATCTTTTAGTGGTAAAGCATCTGCCATTTTTGAAAAACAATTAATAATAGTCAATATGTATTTAAATCCTCTATTTTGTTTACTATAAGGAATCATTTCGATTAAATCCGCTTGATATAAATCATTTATTCCTTTTATCACTGTATTTCTTCGTGGAAACTTTCTTCTTGCAGGTTTATGAAGCTCGTTGACAATTTCTTGCTTCAAGTTCTTCATATTGCAGGTTTGAATGTTTCATGTATCACATGTATAATCACAATGAATGTTGTCTTAAATATTCACATCATTTATATAGGTCAAGGTCATCCAAACTTGTGTAAAAAAATGGGGAACACGGCGTTTGACTTGCCGTGTTCCCCATTTTTTTACGGAAGGAGAAAGGAATAAGGTCGAAGTTGTAGAAGGACGAAGAATAGGTTACTAGTCGATAGGGTTTAGAGAGTAGTGGCCAAAAGGAAGAGTGTGAATTTTATCCGGCATAATATGCCTTTTATCATCTCGAGCTGATAGTGCCCTTTTAACTTCAGTGACACTGTAGACCTCATGTTTAAAGCTTCTGATAGTGTTGAACGTTGCAGACATTGTAGAATCTTCAAACAAGCAGGTCTTGTAATGGTCAAACGTCACATGTTTCTTCAAGTACGATGTTTTGACTCCTTTTGCTTTCTTGACTGTCGGTGTGTTGTTCTCGTTGTACATTTTAAATGAATACAATTTTGCCATCAGTGCCACTATTTCTTCTAAAGGCATTCCATTTGCTTCATCTTTAAATTTTCCGATTACTTTTTTATTCTTTTCGTTGTAATTTGGATGGTTCTTCGGATAGTCAGAGAAGTCAAAATCGTCTTTGTATGGGAAACTCCTTAGGTCTTCATACATGTCCAAAGTCTTTATCCAGTAGATAAACGCGTCGGTATCCATGTATGCAACTCCAATGTTGTCTCTTCCGTAGTGTTTAACCATTTTGTTGTAATGGAAATCATACATTAAAGTTTTACTTATATCCAAAATTGACATTCCAATGTATAACGGACGATCCATCACTATTGTTGTTTTCTTCATACTTACGGCAACTAGATCTTCGTTTATAATCATAGATGTTCCAAAATTTGGTTTTTGCACTAATTTTTCCAATTTCTTAGGATCACTTACTAATTTTACAATCTTGTGTTTTCTTTTGTTTTCTAAGGTCTTCCCGAAGATGGCGTTGTTCATCAATTTGTAAAAGTCCTTTTCAAATGCTGATGTTGCTGCTGCTCTTCTTGTAGTGTTGGAATCAATATATGGTTTCAACCAACAAGACTGGGTGAATTCAATTGCTCTATGAATTCTCACCACACGTAGACCCAATTCAAGAGCTTGTTGAACTACCCAGTAGTGAGCCACATACCGATCTTTATTCTCCAACGTCATCATCAATTTCGGCCATCTTCCTGTCGGTGAAACTTCAGTCTTGGCTAGGAGAGGCAAGTCGTAGTGATGGTCATGAAGGTGCTCCGGATATTCGAAATCACAGTCCAAAATATAGCCTTTTGGACCATTCTTTGGAATCTGTGAGATGTCACCGATGGTGGCCGGGTCGATCCATTTGAAGTCAGCGTAGGGAAGCGGATTTGACATTGCCCAACCATAAAGGTTGTTTGCGTCAAAGTAACCAAGGTAGACCGATGGTTGTCTCTCATCGAAGCCTGGGATGTACTTGTTGTTAGCTTTGACATGACGTGTTACAGCTTGTGTCAAACCGCCCCGTACACCAGATTCTATCATGAGCACCATATCAATATCTGTTAGAAGTTCCAATCGACAGTTGGTTGACTTTAGCATAGCTTGCCATGCTAATCCTGGAGATGTGTACGAGTGTAGAGGGTCCAGTCCATAGGCGGAGAAGCAGGTGTTTCGAAATTCTTCCATCACATCGCACAGCAGAGTTACGTCCAATTTTATGTAAAAGTCGGAATATTCCCCTAAGGTTTGAATGTTTAGTTGGTTCCAAACATTACAAGCATGATTGTAGTCTTCAACGGAGATTTCACTTTCATTTAACTTGCTATTGAAGGCTTCAATCGGTGGCAGACTGGTTTCTTCGAATTTTTCTGCAGAAGTTATGTAATCATAGGGGAACACTCCTTTACGCATTACTAAGTCCAATTTATCTTCAGGTACAATTTTGCTGGTTTCTTTTAGATTTTCTCTTCTTAGGTTCTCAGACAATTTGCTCAAACTAGATGACATAAATCTATAAGAGTCTACGAAGCGAAGTTTAATTTTACCTACTGTTTTTGAGAAACTGATGTACTTCTCCAATGTTTCAGCTAATACTTCGATTTTTCCATCATCTCGTCCTAACTCTGGGATAATGAAGTGGGAGTCATAGCCGCTAAGATTGTGTAACACGACAGGGATAAAGTTTGGCAGTTTGTAATTTATATTGCATGAATTACAAGCAGCTCCTCTGTATAACCCTGTCAGGTGATCGTGATCTCTTACTTTTTGATTTTCTTCACTGAAGCTCTTCTTGCATAAATAACATCTTGTTGCCAAATTGTATTCTTCTTGTTGATTTTGATTCAAAGGTTCCATAGGTAAAACATTACCGAATAAGCGTTGCACCTTTTCAGCAATGTCATACAACTGGTCTACGAAATGCTTAGCGGCTTCTTCCCCACGGTAGAGTATCGGAGTGGATGTTAAGCCATAGTCTTGCAACTGTTCTTCAGGCAAAGTCGATTTCACCAATAAGCAAAAACTGTTAGGTTGATGCAGTTGATATTTGGTTCTTCTAGTCACCTCACCATCCGGAAGCTCCTGTGGTACTAACGTGGATTCGAAATCTGCGTAGACGGCTACTGGAATCCGATATTGGTGAACTGTTTTGTTGAATTGGATGAACGCTCGAGATGGCGGCGGCAGACTAATCTTCACTTCATAGTTGTCATTACAAAGTCTTTGGTGTTCCTTCAACCACTCCGATCCTCCACGTCTCAAATCTTTATTCGTAAAACAAAAGCATCTCTTACACACTGTCACTCTAATTTTATTTTTCGTTAATTGTCGTACAACCAATGCTTCAAAATCTTTTATCCACACATAATGTGAAATTTCGCCTTTAGTTATCAATAATAAATCAGTATGGTTTCTTTGCTCCACTTTTCCAACTCGTAGAGGATACACATTGTTCGAATCATCTAAGCCGAACACGTTAACAGAAACACCTGGATTTTGTTTCTCAAATTTTGCAATTTGATTAAGACTCACAGGATACGACATTCCTCGGAAGTTGTAGCGGTGTTCGTTTTCATAATATTCCCTACCAACTCTACAAGGATTATGTTTTACATACTTAGTTAGCATCGCATACTTAAAACATTCATTATCCCCGTTTGTAACATTTCTGCAAGAGTTGGTGTCTTTAATTTTCTTTGGTAGAGGGATAAAGCTGCTACCCCTCATACCATATCCATGCTTGTGAACCCTCACATCCATACCTTCAATCGATGATAGCGTCCAGCCAGATCCTCTTCCTTCGTGTTCTTGGAGTTTCATTAGCAGTTCATTCAAACAATCTTCTAAAATTTCGTTGATATCAGATGTGGTTGTAAGGGTTCGGTTTTTAGCAATGAATGCTCTCGGTGAGTTTTCACCATTGGTATTAGTAAACATAGCCTCCAACACCAATCCAAATTTAATAAAGTTCAATCTTGCCAATTCTTCCATCAATGTTTTTACAACTAAATTTTTAGCTTGGGTTATAAAGTTTTCCAATTCCAATTGCACATTATTAATTTTGAAATGAGTTACAACTGGTCCTGGCAAGGCTGTGGTGCGCAGTTGTCTTATTTCTTCCACTTCTTCTGTATCCTCTTCTTCCATATCCTCTTCTCGGGTACGCAGTTGTTTTACATCTTCCACTTTTTTCCTTCCATTTCCTTTTCAATAAATCCTCCAGCTGTAGATGGTCCAGCTCCGGCAAATTGAATAACACTTGGTCTTCTTCTTTGCATTAACTGTAAATAGCTAGCCCAGTCCTTCTGCTTCTGGGGTTTTTCCAAAAACCGATCAATCGCATCCAAGTCTTCTTCACTTACTACAATCTCTTCTTTTCTGTCCTCTTCACGATGCAATTCTCGGTGTAACTGTAGATAGCTATCACAGTCGTCCATCTGTTTCTGGTAGTTTTCCAATAACCGATCAAACGCATCCAAGTCTTCTTCACTTACAACAATCTCTTCTTTTCTGTTTTCTTCATGATGCAATTCTCGGTGTAAAACAAAGATATCTTCATCTTGGAAAAACTCACCACAAATATCGCAAAGAGCCATTTTTGAACAAGTTTGGCTTTGAGTGTGCACTCGGTGAATGTCCAAGCAATAATGAGCAGCGCGCTCAACCGGGTCCCTTTATACCCGAGGTTGAAGGGTGGGGGAAGGTGACGTCATATACATCCGGTTTATCAATCATTTAGTAAATTTGGCTTTTAAACACCCATTTTCAATATATTCTTCAACAGGCTTGATAAACCAATAATGTTTGGTCTAAATCCACTACTTTGTACAAATATTTTGAAAGATGTCTGTTTGAGCAAGTTTATGTGGAACAAGGTCACTTGGAATTATTATTTTTAGCGGGGATAGAGCACTGCAATAGAGCCATGGTATAGAAGTGGTGTATCCATCCAATTGGTTTGCCCTTTTTTATACCCCCACCAACTATGCATTTATGTGGGTCAAGGTCGCGTAAAAATACCCTTTGAGCGGGGGATAAACCACTAAGCAGCATGCTAGTCCATTGCCGCAAAGTGATCTATCCCCCGCTCTGTTCTACAAAAACCTCAATCAAGTCCAAGTTCAAGTCCTAGTTTAACACTTGGTTGGGAGAATTACATTAGTTTGATACTTATTTCTACCATTACACTTGCTCCATTCTCAAAAAGATATAAATAATATAATCCTGGGTACTGTTCTTTTTCACGTCCTGCATGTTCCTTAATAAAGTCGAAGGCCAATCTTTTTGAATATTCATTATGAAACACTTCTCTTACACAAACAAGAATTTTTTCTTCCACCAATTTCAGTTGAATTGATGATAGTTTGCTTACATCATCCTTGTCTATCAGGGGTAGCTTGTAGGTGAAAGTATTTGGTGGTAGTTTTCGCGTTCTGTCAAGTAAACAACAAAATTTTTTATACAATTTCTTCTCATTGTCTGTAATACTATTAATACCAATCAGATTATAGTACGAAGGTTTATAAGGTATACGACGAGACATTTTTGGTCACCGGTCTTCTTAAGAATGAGCTCCTGGACAACCACTTCCAACGAAAGGTGGAGCGTGAATGAGAAGTGCGTGCAACCCGGCCGCCTTATATCCCTACCGACCACGGGTGAGCCCCACCCAAGGGTATAGGGTAGGGGTAGGGGTGGGGGCGGGGGTGTAGGGGTGGAGGTGTAGGGAAGGGGCGGGGGGGGGCGGAGGTGTATGGGGTGGAGGTGTAGGGGGTGGAGGTGGAGAAGGGGGGGGGGGCGGGGGCGGGGGCGGGGGCGGAGGTGCAGTGTCAGTCTTTACTATATTTAGGTCGAGGTCACGTAAAACTTTAAAAAAATAAAGCCCCACCTGGGGCATTTAGGTTGCCATCGCTATAGTCTCTAAAGAGACCCAACTATGGACAACTACAGACTTGTGTGTTAGTAATGCCTACCCATTAAAGTTTAAAAGACAAAGTACTTTAATATATTTACTGTGTTAATAAAAACCTTACTGTTAAAGATTTTGAAAACTTTCATATATTTAGGTCAAGGTCACAGAAAACTTTTAAAAAAATTAAGCCCCACACCCCCATAGGGGTGTGGGGCACTTGGGTTGTCATCGCTGTAGCCTCCGAAGAGACCCAACTATGACAACAGGGCAACATCCAATGTCGTGTTCCCTTCGCCACGCGAGACTTGTAAACATTTACTGCATTGTCTTTTCAATAGCTAACAAAAGTTCATTTACATAATTTTGAGTTTCCAGGAGGAAACAAACTGAGGACACCCTAATGGCTTACGTCCTCGGTCCGAGTGCAGAGGCCGCCGCAACCTTTTGCATGCCAGCGTACAAACGGACATACTCCCACAACCCCAGCCGCAACCTGTTGCATGCCTGAGAGGAGCCTAACAATACTTCAAAGTAACTTTACTCCCGTAATCTTTAATATTTTTAATTTAGCAATGCAGTAAATTTTTTACAAGTCCTTTGTGGGTCAAGGCCACACGGACATTAAAAAATTTCGGCCCCCGTACATCCATGGCGAACCATGAATGTTCGGGGGCCTTGGGGACTACAAAACACAAATAGCTAACAAAGATTTATTTACATAATTTTGAGTTTCCAGAAGGGAATCTAACTGAGGACACCCTAGTGGCTTACGTCCTCGTCCGAGTGCAGAGGCCGCCGCAACCTTTTGCATGCCAGCGTACAAACGGACATGCTCCCAAATGCCATCCGCAACCTTTTGCATGCCTGGCAGGAGCCTAACAATTATGAAAAGTGGCTTTACACGGGGGCCTACTCCCGTTCCCTGTCGTTACAATTTAATTTGAGCTGTGAAAAACGCTCAAGGGGAAATGCTAAAACAAGCGTATACACTTAAGTTAAATATAACACACTTACATTACACAATTGAGCTCAACATGGTTAATGCTGGAACAAGCACATACACATTAAACACATATGATAAACAAGACAAACAAGACAGACAGGAGACATAGGGTACAAGTAAAACAATCTCATATAAAACACTTCCCAATACCCAAACGCAAGCGCAATATCTTAGAAATAATACAAGTCTTAAAGTTAGAGTAGACTTCGCTAAACAGTGAAGGCGCCTTTCAGTGTTTAGTGAGGCCTATGGCGGTCCGTCCCGATCGTTCACGTTCAACGCTCGGGAGCGGACTGCGAGCCGGCTGTGGCCGGGCCGCCTTATATCCCCACCGGTCTCCCCCGGCATGGGGCGGGGGTCCACCCCGGGGGCGGAGGTCCACCCCGGGGGGGGGGGGTCCGCCCCCCAAAAAACGGAGACGGGGGCGGAGGGGGCGGGGGCGGGGGGGGGGTCCGCCCCCCAAAAAACGGAGATGGGGGCGGAGGGGGCGGGGGCGGGGGGGGGGGGGTCCGCCCCCCAAAAAACGGAGACGGGGGCGGAGGGGGGGGGGGGTCCGCCCCCCAAAAAACGGAGACGGGGGCGGAGGAGGCGGGGGCGGGGGGGGGGGCGGTCCGCCCCCCAAAAAACGGAGACGGGGGCGGAGGGGGCGGGGGCGGGGGGGGGGGGGTCCGCCCCCCAAAAAACGGAGACGGGGGCGGAGAGGGCGGGGGGGGGGGTCCGCCCCCCAAAAACGGAGACGGGGGCGGAGGGGGGGGGGGGTCCGCCCTCAGGGGTGGTTCAAGGTCACCGACTACACTTTTACTCTAAGTGTCTGGTTCGAGGTCACCCACTACACTTTTACTCTAAGTGTTCGCAATACCCCCACCCTAATCGAGTCCCTAAGCTACGTGACGGCGTTCAGCCAGTATGTCTCAGGCTTGCATGCGGTAAGCATCGCTGCTCTTCGACTCTGTTCATGTAAGTGTTTTACAAGTTTTTGCCTCAAGGTCGTTACACTTTAACTCTGGACTAACATGGCTTGGATTTTCTCTGATTTTACTCAAGGTCACTACGCTTTAACTCTGGGATGATATCGACTTGTAGTATTTCAGTGTTTTGACTCAAGGTCATCACACTTTAACTCTGGGGCGGGATCGACTTGTAGTATTTCTGTGTTTTGACTCAAGGTCACCACACTTTAACTCTGGGACGGGATCGACTTGTAGTATTTCTGTGTTTTCACTCAAGGTCATCACACTTTAACTCTGGGGTGATTTCAACTTGTAGTATTTCAGTGTTTTGACTCAAGGTCACCACACTTTAACTCTGGGACAGTATCAACTTGTAGTATTTCTATGTTTTTACTCAAGGTCATCACACTTTAACATGTAAATTTGAGGTAGCACCAAAACGGTGCTACCTGGCTTGACATTTTCAAGTTCCCCAAGGTCATCGCAGTTCCCCCACCACTTCCCATATACCTAGAGTGCGCGGGGCCGGACAGTCAGTCGCTCGGTGTCTGTCGTAGGGTGCACATCGCGGTTGTAGTACTGGTCTAAAGTAAGGCAGCTGGGCTAGTTCAAGGTCACCCGAGCGGTGTCACATGACGGTTTAGGCAGAGTCACGTTGCAAACTTCAAGTTTCCTCTGCACTTTTGCTGTTTCTCATCGCAAATTCGCTCCAAGTCGTCAAGGTCATGGGAACCGGACTAAAACTCGGAGCGTAGTGCGAGAAACCGCAAAAGTGCCAAAAAATTTTAGGTTTCAGCGTGACCTTGACCTTTGTGACATCGATGACGTCATTTTGGTGACGTAAGGGGTGATGACGTCATCCGCACGTCGTTTCTGTGACGTCATGGGTGTGACGTCATGGATGTGACGTCATTAGTGATGACGTCATCGATTGCGTCATCGATGACGTCATCGATGACGTCATCGGTGGGGTCATTGACCTCGATGACGTCATCGCTCAGGTGACCTTGAAGT
The DNA here is from genome assembly GCA_030545055.2 of Neoaliturus tenellus. NCBI lineage: Eukaryota > Metazoa > Arthropoda > Insecta > Hemiptera > Cicadellidae > Neoaliturus > Neoaliturus tenellus. The sequence continues at coordinate 75,231,564 of CM061536.1, read as the reverse complement.
GAGCCAGCAGCCTTACTTTTGCACTACTTACAAATTTAAGAACATCATTTTTAAATTGAATAACAATAACTGTAGCTTATTTCGTGATGTAGCTCAATAATTGATTACAATAGTTTTATGCCCTGGCTTATGTAATCCTTTAAATTATAATGTATTATTGTATTTTTTAATTGAAATATAACTAATAAATGTAAATTAAATTATTTTTTTTCCTTTTTTTACTCTTTCTTATTTAATTTTTTAATTTTACAATACACTTAGGTTATACAACATGTGTAATGTACCTAAAGGGAATAAAAAGTCTGGCTAGTATTGCTTATTCTTCATCATATTGTTTAATTACTACTTTTTCAAATACATATTTATTTTGGGTTTCTAATACATCTTCATTATTATTCAATAGTGTTTTCTAAAACAATGAGATGTTAAATACACACCTAACTAGTTAAAAATCTGCGCTGTAAACCAAATAAAATCCTGTGCTCATAAATAGGAAAATAAAAGTCTATTATTCTCATTACGATAAATATAGGGAGAGTATGCAAATATGCTGCCATAAAAAACACTAAAATTAGGTTTTTCATAAAAAAATTATTTTCACCATATGAAGCCATTTATTAAGTTTTATCAATATCTGCCCATTGCTAAAGAAGTTTGCCAATTATCCATATCATTAACATGGAAAAAAAAGAATATGCAGGTTTGCTGGCATGATAAGCATAATACTCCCCGTCGCAACAGACCTGTGTACTCAGCGAATTTCTAAATTAGTAATATTAATTTTCACCACATAAAACTGTAAACAAAATAAAATCACATGCTCATAAATAGGGAAATAAACGGCTATTCTCCTTATGATAAATATAGGGAGAGTATGCAGGTATGGTGCCATGGGGAACACTAAAAGTAGGTTTTTTATTATAAAAAATTTATTTCAACCATATTAAGTCATGTACTATGTTTTATCAATATCTGTCCATTGCTAAAAAATGTTTTCCTATTCTCCGTATAATTAACATGGGAAAAGAGTATTCAGGTTTGCTTTCATGATAAGCGCAAAAACCAAGATTTTTTTACCATAAATAGATATCTCAACCAAATAAAGCTGAACACTAAGTTTCATCAAACACTATTGGTTAATAAGTAAAATATTAACATTAGAGCTCCAAAATACAATGTATTGTTTTAGCCTTTATAATATCTTGGTAACCAATGGAGATAAAACAAAGTTTCAAAATACTACATTGTATTATTTTTTTACTAAATCCATTGGTCAAAAAAAAAATTTAGATTTAGTTATAAAAAATTAAAAAAAAAAAAACCAATAACTAAAATTATTTTAGGGTACAAAACTTCCCATAACTACCCCTTCCGGTAAGGTGATTTGTCTGGTTTACAAACTCATCCCAATAAAGGTAGGAATATACATCTCTACCAAATTTGGTGTTGATCGTACCGTTTTTACAGGAGCTATCATCCCTATAAGGACACACATATATATACAATTTTAATGACAATTATTTTTAATCTCTGGGCACCTAAAAAACAAAAAAGTAACATGGTCCCGGGCTTAGGTCTTACCATGACACCTACGATAATAGCTTATTCCCTATTTAAAGTTCGCTAAAAACCAAGATTATTTTACCATAAATGGATGAATCTTAACCAAATAAAGCTCAATTCCCCGTTTAATCAAAAAATATTGGTTAATGAGTCACATATTAACACATCAAAATTACTCCATAATATTAACATTGGAGAACCAAAATAGTACAATGTACTGTCTTTACACTTTTAGCGAATTTCCCATAGGGAATAAGCTATTACCGTAGGTCTCATTGTAAGACCTAAGCCCGGGACCATCTTACTTTTTTGTTTTTAGGTGCCCAGAGACCAAAAATAATCGTCATTAAAAATTTTATATATACTAGTAGGTATACGTGTTGCTCAAAATCGAGCAATTTATTTAAATACAGTACCTACAAATGTTATTTTAGCTCTAAATCAATGACATCTGACCAATCCAATAATGTGAATATCTTCAATCGCCAATAACTATACGTATTTACAGCTGATTATTAACAGATGTTTCAAATGCTTATTCAGTCCCAATGTTATTTAAGTGGGAAATTTTGAGATTTCAGTGGTGGATAGCGCCTTTATTTTCAGTCCGATTCTCATCAATTTTCGGCGGAAACAACTACAGACCAAGCCCTATCCAACGGCACCAAAAACTTGAAAATCGGTTGAACATTGTAGGAGGAGTTCTCAAGACAAAAAAAAACCCTTAGCGTATTAAATAAGTATATATATGTATGTGTTCCTAGACACGACAACTCTCGTAAAAATGGTCCCATTGAGCCCAAATTTGGTAGAGATATGTAATCCTACGTTTATTCGGATGAGTTCGTAAACCAGACATATCGACCTACCGGAAGGGGTAGTTTTGGGGGGTTTTGCACCCCAAAATGGGTTTTTTGCATTTTTTCATAAGTAAATGTTAAAAATATTAAATTTTTATTTTTACCATTGGATTTAGTTAAAAAAAAAACAACAATTTAGTGTTTTGAAGCTTTGCCCTATCTCCATTGGTTACCCAGATATTACAAAGTCTAAAGACAAAACATTGTATTTTGGAGCTCCAATGTTAATCTTATGGAGAATTAGGATGTGTTAATATTTCACTTATTAACCAATATTTTTCTATGAAACATGGAATTCAGCTTCATTTGATTGAGATTCATCCATTTATGGTAAAAAAATCTTGGTTTTTGCGCTTATCATAGCAGCAAACCTGCATACTCTTTTCCCATGTTAATCATTGTAGAATAAGCAAACTTCTTTAGCAATGGACAGATATTGATGAAACTTAGTAAATGGCTTTATATGGTCGAAATAATTTTTTTTATGTTAAAAACCTACTTTTAGTGTTCCCCATGGTAGCATACCCACACTCTCCCTATATTTATCATACGGAGAATAGGCATTTATTTATTTCCTTATTTATGGGGGGGGGGTTATGCATGAGTGGATTGAGGTCAAGGTCACCAAAAAATAATAATGATCCAAGGTGATGGAGGCGGCCAGGACCGTCTCCACCACCCTGTGTTCCTCAAACACTCCCACTCCCAACCCAAAAAGTTACGTCTTGCGAGGGATCCCGATTTTTGGCCCGCACGCACGTGGCGATTCAGTTTGGTAGTCTGTGATACGGGCGGCCAGCCTCGGGCCTGGGCACTGGACTTGACCATTCCAATTTTACAATAGGGAGTCTGGAACAGGTAATGCAAGACGCAACTCTAACCTCCCACCCTTAATCTAGACCCACCCAAATATAATTATTTCCTAACAAAAATTGAAAATTTAAAAAAAGAACAATAAAAAATATGCGCTACCTACGGCACAACGCGCATGTCCCACCCATATTTAATGAAGTTCAATGGAACTTCTCCAATTTACATTTACATTTTAATTTAATCTACCCATCCTAACAGCTAGCTGTGGAAATTATTAGTACACGTATAAACACAGACATAGGCACAAACACAAACACAAACACACACACACACACACACACACACACACACACACACACACCATAAACCAATACTTAAAATTAAAAACACATTTCTTAAACATAAATAATACCATAACACACCTTAATGCTAACATCGCAATGCGCAAGTTAAACCTTAAAACTAACACATCTTAAGACTAAAACCAAATAACAATTTGCATAAACACACACACACACACACACACACACACACACACACACACACACACACAAGAAATATTAAATAATAATAGCCTAACAACAAGAGTAACTCAAATATATATCGGCCGCTTATACATTTGAGTTGCCCTCTGAGTTGGGTCGGACTGCCGCGTCCGGAGTTCCGAGCCCAACTGCGGCGGCAATAGTCGTCGGGGTGGTTCTCGGTTCCCAGAGTGGTGGGGGCAGCGGTAGGGGTTTAAGGGGGTATGGAACCTTCCAGCAACGTCAATGGAAATTTCCAAACGGATGTGCTTTGTTACATGTGGGTCGGCCAAAACGCAGGTGGAGCCTTGTATCTCTCAATTTGCATTAGATAACATCAAATTACATCCGCTGACAAGTAGGAACCTTGTACCTCTTGATTTGCATTTGATAGCATCAAATTACATCCGCAGCTTTCCCCATCGCGTGACAGCATAATTATCGTCAATTGTTATCCACCCTCTTCCGACGCTTAATTATAGTTGCAACGGAAGTAAACCTCCGGTACACGCAACTTGTTTTTAACATACAATAGACTATTGTTTGGAAATGCATAACTTATGCACACATAATCCTTGGCCTGGTCGCTACTTCTTACACGCTACACCTAAGACGTTGTGACGTCAGAGGGGGGGGGGTGGGTGTTTCCGGTTCCGGTCCGGAAGGGGGGGGGGTCATGCATGAGTAACCATCCGCGTGCATATAAACGAAGGAAAGCTCGCGCGCCGCCCATATAAAGGGCTGGCACCTATTCTATCTTTTAACTAAATTAATATTCTATTTATTAAATACATTGAGAATTGAAAAGTACAACTCATTTTATTGATAATCTGTAATGGAATCCATAAATGTAAACAACATTTTAATTAATTATTTAAACATCTGATTCATACTTTAAAACATAGAAGATTGAAAATATAAAGATATAACAGATTCTCCCACGCTACAGAAAATCACGGACTAAATCGTTGTGGTGCTCTCCTTAACCTCTGCGGTCTCTGAGGTGGCTGATCATCTGGAGGGATGCACACTTGTTGCGGAATTAATGCCATGTCTGCGTTTTCTAAGTTTTCCTCTTCGTTAACTTTTGGTTTGAGGTTTTCCTCTTGGTTAACTTTTAGTTTGAGGCTCACTCCATTTTTGCTTCTGTCTGGACTTATCTCTATTTCTTCTGGAACCTCTGTATTTTTCAGTTGATTAATGTGTCTCTTAGATATGTATCCTGAGTCGAGTCGGACTTTGTAATGAAGAGTGCCAAGCCGACTTAAAATCTTTCCAAATTTCCATTGCTGTCCAATCCTGACGAGTACTCGTTTTCCCCGGACAAATGAGCGTTTGACCTTAGTGCGTCTTGCCTGATCATTGGTAGTTTCATTAGTTGGCTGTAGGACATCAAGTTTTGTTCGGATCTTGCGGTTTAAGTACAATTCAGCTGGTGATTCTCCAGATTGAAGTGGTGTTGCTCGATATCGGAATAAGATGTCTCTAACTTTTTGAAGTAAAGATCTTGTTGATACTATTGTTTGATCTTCCAGATTCCTTTTTAAAGCTGACTTGATGGTTTGAACGTAGCGCTCTGCCAATCCATTTGTCGCTGGATGACCGGGAGCTGAAAATTTCTGAGTTATGCCAGTTTCTTTACAAAATTGTTGAAATTCTTGACTAGTAAAAATTGTAGCATTGTCAGAGACTAGGACGTTTGGATATCCGTGACTGGAAAATATATCTTGTAAGAAATCTATTGTGATTGTTGAGGTTGGATCTGATCGTGTTATTTTTACTTCTGGCCATTTGGACTTTGCATCAACAACCACCAGGAAGTGATGGCCATGGAATGGGCCTGCGTAGTCCATGTGAACACGCTCAAAGTTTGAATCAGGTGTCTCCCAGGAGTGAGTTATCCTGGTTGGTTGATTTTGGTTCACAGAGCAGGGAACACAAGATCGAACATTGTGCTCAATGTCTTCATCGATTCCAGGCCAGTAACAGTATCTGCGTGCAAGGCGCTTCATCCGTACGATTCCAACATGGGTGGAGTGTAGTTCTTGCAGAACCTGTGACCTAAGTGATGCTGGAACATATACTCGTTCTCCTCTAAATACAACTCCCTGATTTAGTGAATAGATTGGATCATTTGTACCTTCGTTCAGCTGTTGTAGAATAGGCTTCATGGAAACATCATGAGTTGTTTCTCTTGCGATTGATTCACTTGATATGTCAATTGAAGATATGTTCAGAATAGACATGAGTTCTATTGCTTCAACTTCTTTGTTAATAGTAGTATCAATGCCCTTGCTTGTTTCTGCTGTGGATGACCTGGACAGGTAGTCAACATTTGTATGTTCAGCAGCTTTCCTATGTCTGATGGTGTAGTCAAAACCTCTGAGGAAGACAGCATAGCGGAGTAGACGTCCTGCCGTCATAGGTGGGACATTATTTGGATGAAAGATTCGAGTTAGAGGTTGATTGTCAGTAATGAGGTCAAACTTTCTTCCATATAAGTACGGAAAAAATTTGTTCACAGAAAAAATTATCGCAAGTGCCTCTCTATCTAGCTGGCTATATTGACTTTCTGATTTCGTTAGTGAACGAGAAACAAAGGCTATTGGGCGTTCAGAACCATTGATTGTATGTGACAGAACACCAGCAACGCCAAATGGGCTAGCATCACATGCAAGAGAAAGCGGCAAGTTAGGATCGTAGGGTACTAGTACTCGATCAGATGCGATTTCCTGCTTTATTTTGTTGAAGGCATCTCCGCAATTTTTGGTCCATTGAAACTTACGGTTTTTGATGAGGAGTTGACGAAGAGGGTAAGTTAAAGTAGAAGCCGAGGGGATGAACTTTGAATAGTAAGTTACAAGTCCCAAAAACCTTCGGACATCATCAACCGATTTTGGGGGCTCAGCACTTAGAATTGAAGCAACATTTGCTGGGGACTTTGAAATCTTGTTGTGTTCGACTACAAACCCTAAGTATGTGATGCTCTTGCGAAAGAAAAGACACTTCTTGCGATTAATATGAAGACTGTTGGCTTGGAGCCGGTCAAGGCAAGAACACAAATTCATGTAACACTCATTTAGAGTAGCACCATAAACTATAATGTCATCAAAATAGGTACTTACTCCAGGTAAGTCGCCTAACACTTGTTCAATGATCTGGTTGAATATGCTAGGTGCTGTTTTGATACCAAAAGACAGGCGATTAACCTTATAGGTACCCTTGTGCGTTGAAATAGCTTGAATGAGTGAGCTTTCCTCATCAACAGCTACGTGAAGGTAAGCCTTGAACAAATCTAATGTACAAAAATACGTAGCATTCCTTAGCTTATGGAGATTGTCGTGAATTTTAGGGATTGGATAGTGTGCGTCATACAACTGTGGATTTACAGTTGGCTTATAATCAGCACATAGTCGTAAAGATCCATCAGGCTTAGGAACAACGACTAAGGGTGATCCCCAGTCACTTAAATCTATTTTGGTGATGATTTTGTCCTTTTCGAGTCGATCCAACTCATCTCCTACCTTATCTTGAAGCGCGTAAGGAAGAGGCCTGGGCTTAAGAAAAACAGGTTTTGCTTGAGGCCTTAATTTAAGATTAATGGAAATGTTTGGAATACAACCGATGGTGGGTGTAAAAATGTCTGAATAATTGGATTCAATTGTGCAAATGAGATCTTCAACAGTGTCATTGATGGTATTAACATGGTTACCTTTTTGAGACGAATCAAAAGTTGTCGTCAAATTTATATTAAAACGTCTAATCCATGTCCGACCTAATAATGCAGTGAAGCCATCAGGAACGACAAATAGCTGTTCAGTGGCCGATTGGTTATTAACTTCTACTTGAACTGAAGCAATACCTAATGGTGTAAATACTTCTCTAGTGTATGAACGGAATTTAACAGTTGTAGGCTTAAGTGAATCTGCTGGAATGTTAAGTTTGTCAAAGTCTGCTTTGGGGATAAGTGTGTGTGCAGACCCCGAGTCAACCTCGAATAGTTGTGGGTGACCATTGATTTGAACTGTTTGGAAAAATTTTTCTGTGTTTGATAAGTTTGTCCCATAAACAGTCAAGACTTTCCCTATACTATAAAGGTCATCAACATCCGAGTCATCAGATTCGTTCGTATGTATATTTTTAACTGAATTTTTAGATAACAGAGCTCTGATACATACCTTTGCTACATGGCCGTTTTTGTTACATTGTTTACAACGTACTTGAGATCGGCGTAGTCGACAGTCGTTGAATTGATGATTCGATTTCCCGCATCGAAGGCATACATTATCCAGTCCAAGAGCCGCAAGTTGAACATGCCCTCTGCGCTGATCCCTGCTGTCTCGTTGACTGTGGGCTAGTTGTGTGGAGTCCTGGCTGGATTTTGAAGTGCGTCGTTTTGGGTCTGTACTGGAGTTCCGGGTTGGCTTCTGTGCTACCTTATTAACATCTGCATTCGTAGAAGGTTGTGAAGAAGAAATAATCCTAAATTGTTCATTGTCGATCTTAGATGCTTCAAAGGCCAGAGCCTTTTCTACCGCTAATTCAAAAGTTAAATCTCTGTGTACTAGAAGATTTTCCCTGATACTTGAATTGTGGATCCCTCTGATAAATTGTGCCCTCAACAATAAATCGGTTACTGGGGCATTACATCCAGAACAGTTAAAATTACATGAAGAAATTTGTTTTCTAAGAGCAGTGACATATTCTGATATAGATTCGTTACTTTGTTGGACTCTAGAAAAAAACTTATGTTGCTCAATGATTGTATTTTGTTTTGGAAAATGGCTATCTAATAGTTTAGTAAGGTCATCATATGAAAGTTCAGAAACTTCTTTAGGAGAAGATAATGTGCAAAGCAATTCATAAGTGTTATGTCCTATACTATTGAGAAATATCTGAGCACAAACTTTTTTGTCATCAAATACATTTTTTAACTTCAAAAAATTTTCAAATCTTTGCTTGTACTGTTGAAACTTTTCCTTTGATTGATCGAATGGTTCAAAGTTTGACACTAATAAAATGTTGTTCCTAGGCTGATTGATCATACCTTGAAAGGCAGTGGTAACTGTTTGAAGGAATTGCTGAAATTGAACTTGATCCATTGTGTGATTCACTCTTTCACGTATTCGTCGCCAATTATTCTATCTTTGAACTAAATTAATATTCTATTTATTAAATACATTGAGAATTGAAAAGTACAACTCATTTTATTGATAATCTGTAATGGAATCCATAAATGTAAACAACATTTTAATTAATTATTTAAACATCTGATTCATACTTTAAAACATAGAAGATTGAAAATATAAAGATATAACAGCACCCCAGCGGTAAACAACAAATCCGTGAGTTTATACCACATAGTACTATAACATATGATTTATTTTTAACACTTAACATTTTAATTTTTTTTACACTATTTCTTAACACTACAACAATCATTTTATAAATCACACTTTTATTTTCGCGTCTATTTTCCATTTTTGTTTAAACTAAATATGCTAATTAACATCGCGTGCAGGCAACTCACACTGATTACTTGCAGGTTCCATTCTTACACACCTGTTTTCCTCCTTACTATGCAAATTACTCTCTTACTTCAACAACACTTAAACTCTAACCGCTACTTCTCGGTCATATTAATATAGTTAGTGCTACACTACAGGATTTACCTGTGCAATGGTGCACGCGATATTTCCTGCACATCTGCAGGTAATACACCTTACACCCGTCTACTATTATACTTATTGCTACATTACACGAGACATTTCTTACACGCCTGCAGATAATACACTTGCTAACCGTCTACTATTATGATTATTGCTACAGTACAAGAGACATTTCTTGCTCACCTGCAGGTTATACACTTTACAACCGGCTACTATTATAGTTATCACTACACCATAAGATTAAGCCGTACACATGGCTATTGTAATCCTACTTCATCGTGCACGGAGCATTTCTTGCACACCTGCACCTTATACACTTTACAACAGTCTAATATTACAATTATTGCTATGATACGGTAGTTACCTGTTCAATCACAGTTGCAGCCCCACTTGCTTATCCACAGGCCGATACTCGCAATCCTACAACTGAATAATTAATTAATTAACTTCCGCTATTACCGATACTTTTCTTAAACTATCCGTCTCTTCCTCCGACTCTTGTGACCGTAGCCGCAGCCGACTGACAAATAACCGAGCTCCCGCAAACCTCGCTCTTTTATGCGGTTTTCTCGGGGAGGGGGTTGGAGGGGGTTGGAGGGGCGTCGCACGTGACTCATCGATCGCATAAAAAGGAGGGTTGCCGCCGCGCGCGTGCCATTTCGGTGGCGGCATCGGTCGGGTGAGGTACTATCCGTAAGTCTCTGGCGCTTTTATAACTAACGCTTGTTACTTTAAAATGTGTTTCCGCTTTATATGCTAATTAGTTTCTATATATTCAGACACAATCGCGGCCGCTGACCATTCGTCGGCTTATTCTCAAGCGGTGCACATGTAATATCATGGCTTCCCACACTTTACAGCTGAAACTTTTACGCACAAAACACATTTTACAACAGCATTCTACACCTGCAGTTTCAAAACCGCGTAGTACGGTGGCTAGACTTAAGAAACGGTTCAGGTTTCACCCTTTGTATTTTGCACCACCTCACCTCGGCAACACTTGTACTATTGATACTATTCTACAGACAGTCTTGACTGACATGCTAAAGTACCAACATTTCCCTCTTGTCACGCCTATTGACGGTCCCGTCCAGTTCTTCTTCTTCACCATCTTACCGGGTCTATATCATCGGACATCCTCCGACTCGTGTCTCATTGCTCTCTATCGCCTCACACGGTAAACACCTAAGAGCTCTCATTTCTCTCTCTCTCTCTTGCAACCATGGACACACAACAGGGTTCACCGGTGCAGTCCCCTGAAGTGACTTCCACTACGGATACTACTGCTAACACTGCACCAAGTCCCACAGACAATTCCTCCACGCCTACAACTAACACCTGCTCCCGCCCGGTACAGAGCGATGCGGTGACCACTACTGCTGCAAACGACGTGGAGGCTATTCTACGGTCACTGATGGGGTTCGATTAAAATAAATAAACTAAAAAAAAAACAACCCTCCCTCGGCCCGCCGCTCCCGCTCCGATCCGACCCGTCCCGAGTCCCCGCCCCGACTGAGCCCCTCGCGGCTCCGCTTTTTTAAAACTCCCTCCGGATGGCCTTGACCCACTTACAAAACACATCCATCACTGTCACCCACACCTGCCGGTTCGAACCACTTGGCCTTGAACTGGGCCAGAACCGGCAAAACCCCACTACTCACAATAATGAAACACACACAATGATCAATGGTGCAATAATGAATGTGCACATCAGCTGATAGCCAAAGAAGAAGAGGAAGCAAGGTTACCAGCCTATGGATTTGTTTGGTTTCCAAACCTTGATTTACTATACTTGTAATTTAGTACGGTACACCCTGTACTAAAAACCCTTTATAATTTTTAAGTAACAGTTGTATTATAAAGTCATTTTATCCACGATTGAGATGTAATTTATAACACGAACGAAGCGAGTGCCTCCTGTTGATGTTACTTGTAATATCTATATTTTCGCTTATTGCAAAGGTGAAAGATAAAATTAAATAGGCCTACTAGTTTACTAATTGTTTTAACTAGAACCCATGAACGATTGAATGAAGATTTATTTAATAAACACCAATCGTTTATTACGAGTAACATAAAATATAATCGCCATAATACATATCTTTTGTTTAAACCATTCGCTTACTTTCACGGATGTCTTGGATGTACAATGTAATAACAAATGACTTACACAACAATTGTATAATGAACCAAAAAACAAAATCTTGAAACACTCCTGATACATAACGAGCCTTTAATGGTAATATTAATAAAGGTATTATACATGAATATATTATTAAAATAATTGATATTTTATTATTAATATAAACAATGAATATATTAATGAAAAAATTCGCAGAACATAAATCCAGAAATGTGTAAACACCGGAAGTGTGGAAGTGCCCGCGTGGCGGAACTGCATCCTGGCCGGAAGTTGCCAGTTTATCTTCAAAACAATTTCTCATAAAGCATTCTGGGAACTTGCGTCTTGGTTTGCCTAGCTATGGTTACTATAGATCATTCCATGGAGTCTACGTTGTAGGAAAATAAAGGTTTTAATCCTTGAAATACATAAAGGAAAGCACATTGAATAATTATGTTAATTCAAATACTTTTTTGTACAACATTAATATTATATTTTAGTACTAAATTAATTGATATCATAAGAAATACTTTGCTACAATAATATAATAAACAGCTTTATACATTTTTAACTACCCTTTTGGTTCTATTAAATGTTGTACTTTTTCATGCATAATATAATAAATTTCATAAACAATTAAAGGTTTTTCTTTTATTATATCGAATTAATATTATATGACGTGTGTCCAAAACCACCTGTTAACCCCTTTGAAATTTTATTGAATTCATTTTTAACAAAAATGAATTGTGCCTTTACAGTTACACTAGTTACGCTCTATCGATTAACTGTGATTTCAATGTACCTTGTGTAACAGAAGTTAACTCTCTAGACTGGAAGTCACTAATTTTAAATAAAAACCTCCACTTTTTATGTAATTTTAAGACAAACTTTACGACTGAATTTGTACCCATCATCGTAATTGTTTAAAATAATGGTTATTTTAGATTTTAGATTTACCAGAATTATTTTGGTTGAAATTTTGATTTTTCATTTAAGAGTAACATGAAACACATTTTCAAATCCATTATCTCTGAAAGTTTTTGGTTCAAGAAACCCACCCGAGCAAAAAAATTCTTAGACTCTCCTTCAAAAATATTTGTCATAGTAAATGTTTAGTTTAGTTATAAAATGTTTTCTTTTTTAACAATTTACAATGTGGCGGAAATTATTGAATATGTAAAGAAAAGAAAAACTAATTGACTGATAATCGATATTTAATGATGGAACTTTACTTTAAATGAGGTTATTAGTTATTTTTATGCTTGGGCGGTTCTGTTAAAAATAAAATGTTCAGATATAATGAATGTGAATTTTTTCTTACATTATTCTTATGGGACAAACCCATTTCAACCGCCATTATCTCATAAGCCGTTAGGATTAGGAGTACAAATTAAATTGTAAAGTTATAAATGCAATCATAAGTCAATTGTAATTGCAAATCAAATAGTGCGGTTTTTTATGTGAAAATAGCGACTTGTGGTCTGATACACCCTGTACATTTGAATAACTGTCAGTCGATAGGGCTTTACTGGTTTACCCATGATAGTACAGTTGCTTTTTATTAAAATTAATTATTTAAATTTTGATAGGGGCGTACGGATGGTCTAGTACACCAGGTCGTACAGTAAGGTAGTACAGTTCTTTGAAGTTAGAAATCCTATCCGAGCTCTAAAGCTTTACCAGATATGAACTTGAAACAATCTTTGATCCTTTATGTGAAGGATTGTGTCGTTCGATAAAGCAGCTCACCTTCCTGAACGGTAAAAATAATAAACTGCTTTCTAACCAAGATATAAATATTATCTGACAATAAATATAAATGTTTCTTCTTATATGACTCATAATTCATATAACAATAGAATCTATATCTGGTTTATTTAATTAAAAAAGTTAAATTCCTTTCTTCTTCATATTCCTGAAACTATTTCACAAATGGTTTTGAAACAAATAACTTTGTAATTAGTTGAAATAACTTTCTTTACTAACACAGTGGTTATGCTAAGGAATATTTAAAAATAATTTACGATCTATGGTTATGTCCATCAGCAATATTTGTACTAAGTTTATTTTTCACCATGAATCAAATTTTGATATTTTGAAATATATGCTAGTATCTTAGTTTTTTAATTGATATCAACAAGATCTTACTTGTTATCTATCGGTGTTAGTTAAGTAAGAATTACATTGTTAATCTTTTGTTTTAAGACAACGTTTGGTTATCAAACCTAACCTTGTAAGTTTCTAGAATGCTGAATGTACGGTAATTTTTTAATGGTTCATGCCTATTAAACCTATGGTTGCGTAGTAATGTACGTATGATCAAATTAAGTTAAGACAAATATGTCACAAAATATAATCGTAATTGATTTGTTTTTCTTTTACTTAGCGTAGGTTTTATTAACAATAAATGTTTTTGTTGTTTTTTATTATTATAATGAATAATATAGAGTACTTTATAGCTTGAGAAAGATGTTCATTTAACAAAATTAAGTTTACCAAGCTTTTGAAAGCAAGGCTTTAATATAGGAAGAGATTCTTTGTTTGATTCATACTTGCACATAAACCCTCATTCCAGCCATTAACTTTATATATGTATTACTTTACATTGTTGTAAATAGAAATCTTCTTTTTGACAGTTTTGAGAACTGCAAGCCGACATTATCTACTCCCATTAGGATAATTGTAATAGATCTCGAACAACAAATGAGGGAGCCCTGATCACCTTGTGGGTCTTGGTCGTGGCTGGGGTCCAAATCACTGACATCACTCTTGTAGAACACAACGAGATTGCAAAAGTTCCAACCGCTTTAGGATACTTTGGTAAATAATATTTTATTCAGTACATGGTATTCAAATTTCGTTTTCAGTACAGGATATGTAAAATCTTAAATACAACTTAATCTATGTGAAATTGAACCTTTACACTATGAAAATTCGCGAATCCAACAAATATAATAAATAAATTATAGGTTTGTTGTTTTAATAATGTTAAATTATTGGTAGCTTGTATTACTCACTTGGTATTACAGTACACCACACAAGGCATAAAATTGATAAGGCATTTAAACAGCTATAACCCTGGCTTATATCCGATCTAACACTTAAAATAATTTATAAATTGTGTAATTAGAACAATAGACTTTCAAAAGCAAAATAAGGAAGATCAGTATTTTGAAGATTATTTTCATTTCATTTCATTTCATTTCATTTATTTTGTCATAAACAATTTACATAGTAAATACATGACATGTCAGGTTCAAGCCTTAAACTAATTATTGCTACACTACAGGTCACACAGGTTTCATTATTTTCGCCATTAAGGTTTGTGATATGTTTGTGATCAAGGGTTATTGTAGTTAATATCAGAACTTGTCACGTTTGAGTTGAAGTACATTGTACTAAAAACAATGTTTCAACCTGTACAATACCAGTAGTTTTTCTTAAGGAGGGTTATGAAACAATATAAAAGTAGAGGCAAATTTAAATATGAGTTTATGGTTCATTGCGACTGCTGGCAATGGTATAACGTACGGTTTTCCCCAAACAACTGTCATGACGTATTACTTACACAGCATCTACCTATGATCTGCAAAAAGTCCAAATTGTAGAGTTAGTGTTTTCAAGTTGTACAGGTTAAGCCTGTAAAATTTAAATCAGAATGTTATTCAATCAACTTTACAGTCTGTGTTCAGTGATGGCTGCATAAAACATGAATGAATCAATTTGAAGAGAACGAGACATGTAAGATATTGCAAAGAAACGGCTAAACCTGTTTCATTCATCTCTGTCAGGTAGATGTATGAGGATAATACGTGGTTCTAATGTTTTAATAGAAGCCATGACCAATCGACATCGTTCGTTTGTATAATAGTATCTGTAAGAAAAGGTCATTAAGAAATGTTTTTCATTATTGTCTCCTTAAAAACTTTTCTAATGTAAATTATTAATTTAATTAGTGGTTATATAACTATAACCAACATTAAAATATACCTTGATATGTCATAAAATACCCCGTCGCAGCAGACCTGCGTACTCACCGAATTTCCAAAGGATCTTGAGATTTTGTATTTTCCCCATAAACACCATAGGAATGGGTATGTAGGTTTGCTGTCATGGGATGTTGTTGGAAATTTTTAGTTTCGTTAGAAAAAGTAATGGTTAGGTGGGACAAATATAAAATTGTATCAATACTCGGCACTTTTTAATTTTCCCCATAAAACCCATCTGGGTGAGGATGTAGGTTTGCCGCCATATGGGTTTTATAAGCAAATATCAGTTAAACCCTACCTAGTGAGTATACATACCAAATTTTGTCAAGTTATTTGTATACAGGGTGTCCAGCTTCCACCGTTACAAACTTTTACAGGTTATTGCCCACGTCAAAATAAGCAAAAAAGTTCCTGTAAACATATGTCCTAAAATCCTTCGTTAACCCGCTAGCCGCCATTTTGTTTTTTACACTAAATAATTTTTATTTCCGTAACGGATCATTGTACTAAGTTAATATTTGGCATGAACCTTCACTACAACAATACCCATTTTGAGTAAAAAAATTATTTTTTTCCGATGTGTATTTTCAAAATGGCGGCCATTTTAAAATTTTAAACTCAAATGTCTCAAAAACGGTAAATTTTATAAAAAATGTTACAGGAGACAAATAAGTTGACAAATTAAATTATTTAAACATTAATACCAAGTATGTAAGGGTCCGACAACAAATAACGGAGTTATTGAGATTTTTCTCTTAAAATAACCTAAATTGGGTGCAAAATTAGTGTTTTTCTGCGGAAAAACTACAATAACTCCGTTATTTGTTGTCTATTTGTTATTTGTTGTTATTTGTTGATCCTTACAAACTTGGTATCATTGTTTAGATAATTTAATTTGTCAACTTTTTTGTCTCTTGTAACATTTTTATAAAATTTACCGTTTTTGAGATATTTGAGTTAAAAATTTTAAAATGGAAGCCATTTTGAAAATACACATTGGAAAAAAATAATCTTTTTACTGAAAATGGGTATTGTTATAGTGAAGGTTCATGCCAAATATTAACTAAATACAATGATCCGTTACGGAAATAAAAATTATTTAGTGTAAAAAACAAAATGGCGGCTAGAGGGTTAACGAAGCATTTTAGGACATATATTTATAGGAACTTTTTTGCTTATTTTGACGTGGGCAATAGCCTGGAAAAGTTTGTAAAGGTTGAAGCTGGACACCCTGTATACTGTATAAGAGAGATACAGGGTTTTGTTGATTTCCCTCAAGTTTAACATGGGAAACCTATTTTTGGATTTTCTCCGTAACCTGTTAAGCTAAGCTAAAAATTCAAAATACTAAATTGTTTGTTTTTTAAGCTCATTTAAATGGTTTTAGTTAAAATTGTTGAATTTTGAAAATTAAGGTCCAAAAATGCCAAAACCCCATTTTTGACCCCTTTGAAACCCCCATAAAAACCGATCCCATACCCCGATCACGATGGTTCGTGAACTCATGACCTAGTCTTACAACTTGATACAAAATTTCATCAAAATCGAAGGTCCCCTTCAAAAGTTATCAGTACCACGGACACACACATAAATATTTATACAAGGGTGTTCAGCTTCAACCTTTACAAACTTTTCCAGGTTATTGCCCACGTCAAAATAAGCAAA
Source organism: Neoaliturus tenellus (assembly GCA_030545055.2). Classification (NCBI taxonomy): domain Eukaryota; kingdom Metazoa; phylum Arthropoda; class Insecta; order Hemiptera; family Cicadellidae; genus Neoaliturus; species Neoaliturus tenellus. Next base: position 75,214,359 of record CM061536.1, on the reverse strand, counting down.
AATGTTCCTATAAACACATGTCCTAAAATGCTTCGTTAACCCTCTAGCCACTATTTTGTTTTTTACACTAAATAATTTTTATTTCCGTAACAGATCATTGTATTAAGTTAATATTTGGCATGTACCTTCACTATAACGATATCCATTTCAGTAAAAACATTATCTTTTTCCAATGCGTATTTTCAAAATGGCGGCCATTTTAATATTTTAAACTCAAATATCTCAAAAATGGAAAATTTTATAAAAATGTTACAAGAGACAAAAAATTGGCAAATTAAATTATCTAAACAATGATACCAAGTTTGTAAGGATCCGACAACAAATAACGGAATTATTGAGATTTTTCTCTTAAAATAACCTAATGGCATTAGTCATAGTGCAAAATCATTGTTTTTCTGCAGTATAACCACAATAACTCGGTTATTTGTTGTAGGATCCTTACAAACTTGGTATCAATGTTTAGATAATTTAATTTGTAAACTTTTTTGTCTCATATAACATTTTTATAAAATTTACCGTTTTTGAGATATTTGAGTTTAAAATTTTAAAATGGCCGCCATTTTTAAAATACACATCGGAAAAAGATAATTTTTTTACTGAAAATGGGTATTTTGATAGTGAAAGTACATGCCAAATATTAACTTAATACAACTATCCGTTACTGAAATAAAAATTATTTAGTGTAAAAAACAAAATGGCGGCTAGAGGGTTAACGAAGCATTTTAGGACATATATTTATAGGAACTTTTTTCCTTATTTTGACGTGGGTAATAACCTAGAAAAGTTTGTAAAGGTTTTGTAAGGTGTGTAAATGAACTAATATTGTTGTATATGAAAATGAACGAATGGTGTTTTTGGCTTTTGGGGACCTCAAAATGAAAAAGGAAAGTGGTCTCGGGCTTATGTCTTACCATGGCTACTACCGTAATAGCGTATTCCCTATAGGGAAATTCGCTAAAAACACTTTATAAAAGTGTCTTGAAAGGTGATAAACATTTTCAATAGTCTTTTTTACCCTAAGTAGTATTATTATTAATTTTGGTATCCAAGCAATGATACCATTATTCTGAAGTATTCTCAACGTACAAAATACTTCATTGATATATATATATATATATATATATATATATATATATATATAATTTTTTTTTTTGAAACGTTAGGTACTGTTTTTATTTAATTGTATAACTACCTCAATACTATTTACAGTCCTCTACCAGCTGGCCAGTTCGTTATACCAACTCCTAATGGACTTTGCTTCTAAGATAATTTAAAATGCGTTACTTCAAATTTGAAGGTATCATATAGCTGTTAAATAGTTGTACTAAAACTAACGTTACCACACACATAACAAATGTGGACTTAAATGCTAAGAATCTACTAAATAGTTTTAGTAAATCACCCTTCAGTATTACCACTTTCATTTTGAAGGTCTATTACTTTGTATTCTTAAAATTTGTTATAAATTGTATTGTATTGTTGTATTTTTCCTAAACCACGTTGATCAATCAAAGAAGAGTCTACAGTTGTGATCCATGTATCACAAATTATGACCATTGCCGACAATTATTTATAAGAGCCGCCTGGTCAAAAAGTTTGCTTAAATATTTCAAATAAGTTTTTTTTAAATATTGTAAAAAATCAGAAAAATTAAAAGAAAAGGATCTACCATAGCAACTCTTTATTTCAAAATCTTATATAAATATCCCTAAGTATCTTAAATAACTTCGTTAAAAATATCTCATTATTAGGACTTATAAAAAGGATACAAAATAGTTACTCAACAATACTTCTAGACTTACCTTTATAGCCCACCTTTTGCATTATTATATTTTAAATGTAAAAGCTTGTGTATCAATATCATCTATTACAAATCTCTGAACCACAAAACTCATTTTGTTTATTTAATAGTAAAATGAACAGTTAAATTCGATTAAAATTACTAATTTCCTTATAAATTAGTTTCAAAATGAATCAAGAATACGTTCACAGCATGATATTGTCTTTGCGCGTTTTTGATTGAATTTGATGAAAGCCTCGAGTGCTTCTCAAGACCAACACAAGATTAGGATCGCGGCTCAGGTGAGGCTAAGCAAACTTTGTAATCCCCGGACGTGGTTGGACGAGTAGATCTTTAGCTAAGAAATTAAAAACAAAACAATTAAACGTGAAATTTCTCTTGACTTAAATAATTACTTCAAAGGTTGGGACTTGAATGTCTAAATACGTCGTTCTCACTAGAAATAAGTGTGTCAACATAAAATTGTTTAGTGAAGATATATATTTTAATAATGGTAATAGGTAGATAAACTCGCTAATAATGAAGTAAAACGAAGTTGAATGAGAATGTTTCAAAACGACCCTATCTGTGTGTAATATGTTGCAATTATAAAAATGGTTGAATTTAATAAGAAATTTGGATTTAAAATAGATTATTAAGAATCACCACATAAAGCCGCGTCCGCACTGACCGAACATTTGTGGCGAACTTGTTCGGCGAGCACAAAAAATCATCCAACATTCCTAACGAACAATCAACGCTCATATCATTTACATTCCAAAAGTTCAACAACGAACAAACAAAAGTTCGGAAAAACTTTGTTCGGCGATCATGTTCGGCCAGTGTGGACGCGGCTTAATGGGGGGGGGGCTAATTGTTTATTCTTTTATTTTATAAAAACTATTGCAAAAATAGATGGGTTTACAGTAAAAAAAATACTTTTTTCATATTATAACTGAATGGTTTATAATTAATCTTCGATGCTCCCTGCGTAATTAAAAGTTGAGGATGTCCGTTTAAACCGGACAGTTCACCTGACCTTCCGTACATCAGCAACTGCTACAATAATATGTCAGTTTGGTAATTAGGAGCAGACCGGCCATAACCAACAAAATACGCCATCCAACAATCGCTATCAACGTTTGGCATAAACTTATATACGAGAAAGTTTAACTTATATTTCTCGTACATTGTTGACTCAAGAGAGCCTCCAAATCTTTTTAGATAATTAATATATTGGTTACAACAACTCGTCTACATGAAAACTTTGTCATATGTAACAAGACAACCACGGTTTGGAAAGCTTAAACTTTTATCTTTAGGTAAAATTCAAACCATCCAAGCGTATATTTGTATTTTGTCATAGTAACTTTTTTACCATAAATCTAAAAATAGCACTAAAAATATTTAGAATAGTAAAACTCCAACCACAACAGTAGCAAATTCGCCAGTAGGTGGACACCGAGATGAACATACAAGTGAGCGACCATGAAATTCAGCACGAAAACCTGTCCATTGCCAAAATATTGGAACCACCTTGAAATACCACACCAGAATTGTTCTCCAGTGAGTCCAGGTAGTATTCCCTCTACATTTTGTCTTAACCCCTCTATATCTCTTCCTTTTCTCCTAACTAAGTATCTCGCCACGCCTTTCTGCGCAGGACAGGTTTCACCAAAGACTATACCAGGAACAATCCCAAAGGCAACGGCAGTAGCAGGTTAAAAGAAAACTCCAGTATCAATCATAAAGAAACCTTTGTTAGCAGACCCAAAAACACCTACATTTCCAGGAACATAGAAACTCCAGTAGCAACCCCGAAGACTATTCCAGTAGCAATAACAAAGGTATTTCTAGTGACAATCTCAAAGACACCTGCAGCAGCAGTTGCAACGAAACCTCCCGTAGGAGGACCGAACACACTTCCATTAGCGATCCCCTGGACAAAAACAGTAGAAGTCGAAAGAAAACCACAAAGATACCTACAGTAGTGGCTCTAAATGCAACTACATTATCATAAAATTAACTTCTGGTAATTTTTTATACTAAATAATAATTGTATTGTAATACTCAATTTGTGTTTAACATAATTTCAATTGAATTTATTTGAAATTACAAATAACGTTCTATGGTATAAATTTGCAGTTTAAGGTATTCAGTTTCTTGTCAAGTGAAAATAATTTGACCCTGGGAGAAGAACAAGAGTAAAAGCACTCACATAGTCACAGCCTCCCATTCAGGACGGGTCCATTTGGCAGAGCCGCAGGAGTGGTCCATTTAACAGCACTTGATTTGTTATTTATCTGGAAAGGCTGTGGCATGTCTGCTACTTGGCGTTTAGAGAAAAACAGCAGAAACCACATTTTGATAGGAGAAGGCCCATTTTAGATCTACTTACAAATATATTTTAAGGTAATTAAATTTAATTTAATTTTGAAAATAAAAAGTACAGTTAACGCAAACAACAATTGAAAAAATACTGACTGAAAACAACAACAAAAGGAAACAATATATATGGTGCATAGCATATACACATGTGTGTAATTTCTGAATATACGGCATAGGAAATAATTTCTATTTGTAAATAAAATATGTGGTTCACGTTGCTGAGTGGCTGTACAAAATTAAACATCAATATGTAATACTATTATAACTAAAAGTATAAACATTTCGATGGGTTGATAATATAAAATGACTATTATTTATTCTTATCCAAAACCACAACCGTTTTGCTTATTGTACTTTTATTTTTTCTTAGTGAAGAAGTAGATAGTTAATTGTACTATTTCAAACGTGTTACATATTTCAATGATTCTTGCCTTACGAAATTGAATATTTTGATTTATTTAATTGTTTTTTACTTTAATTTCTCTATACTATAAATTGTCTTTACTATTATCTAATATTCTCATGATCATTCTTTGTGAATAGAATCTGAATACAAAACGCTAAGCTGACCCGAAAATTGGACTTAGGCTAGATGTCTTGGTTAGTTTTCAAATACTGTACATTTTTAAGAATTTACAGTTCAAATTTATGATCGAGAATCATTATCTGTTATTAATTAAATTGTCTATCGTTGTTAGCTTCGATTCGTTCTCTTAATACATTTGTTCAATTTATAATTCTTGAACCAACATGTTTGCATTTCCGCACTTTCAAATCACGTTTATTCCACATTGCCTAAATTAAGTCTTATTGTATTTTCTTGTTGCACATCTTCATTGCAAAACTCATGTTTATATTTAGTGTATTGTATTGGTGTATGGATTGGCATTGCCGTTGAGATAAATAAACTTCAAATTTCATATTCAATAATTACCCTCTGGTTTAGAGGATGGATTGTGTCTAGATTCAAAATCACACATTTACAACTCACAAAAACGATTCTAGACTATGTACATGACAAGATATAAGCGGCAACGCATAATAAGCAAGTCTGGTTGAGTTTATCCTCCCGTAACTCAAGGAGGCTGTTATATCAATAGTCTCCTTCCAGACTAATTGTCTGGCTTCCTGACCACTGTCTTCTACATTAGACACCTAACTTTGGAACGCTCAGAAGCAACCATGGTATAAAGCTGATTCAATGTGACAAACGAATTTTGGAAACGCTACAGACAGCGCACCAAATGCAAAATAAACAAACATATTTCATATTCAAATAAATTATGTTATCGTGTTTTTTGGGCTTTTTAAATAAATGACAATTTTTGGAAACAAAGCTTTAGTTATAAAAACCATGGAAAGATAACTAAGAGAGTAATGTATTATACAGTATGGAAACTAATCTGTATTTTAAAAACCAAAATATTTAGAATTTTTTATGGCTGTGACATTAATTATTAACAAATGTTGTGGACTTTTAACATCAAAAACAATTTCAACCCCTTGCCACAGTGGTGGGGGGGGGGCTAGGGGCAACTTATTTTTTTTCAAATAGCAACCCCTATCAAGTGATCCTCATTTTTAAGAGTATATCAAAAGAAATACAATGCTACGAACCCTACCTCAAAAGAATGCCCTAGTCAAAAATGACAGGCGATCAAAATTTGCATTAAAGTCACATTGCCGAAAACAAAAAGTGGAACAACTCCTGATACACTTGACCTATTGCTGTCGGGTTTGTGCCAAACGTCTTAGTATGCAAAGCCCTTTAAAATTATGTGTCATATGACGTAGGCCAAGGAAGGTTTTCCCCTGACTTCCTTTATAAGATGACCCTAGTTGAAGTTGCCAGGGAAACTGCATTGGCCTACGTCATATAATACATATTTTTAAAGTGTCTTGCGTTTTTAGAAATTTTTCACAAACTCGACCCCAAAAAAGTTTGCATGCATCAAAGTTATGCAGTTTAAGACCAGTAGCAGGTCTAAAGAAAACTCCACTATCAATCCTTAAGAAACCTTAATTTATTTCCTGGGAGGAAAAAAATTAAGGGAGTAATTAAATTGCCTTGTGAAAGTTGGCAATCAAACGTATAGTCAGTCATTTTACCAAGTAGTATCTAACCAAGTCATCATTACTAAGTAGTGTCACTTTACCAAGTCTCTTTATTGATGTCATAAAAGAACTCAAAGTATTAGGCTTATGGATTGCATAATATGTTTTCAAAATAATAATCCTTAAGTTAAAAACCAATATGGTTAAAACCAAGCATTTAGCAAACTAATGTAGACAATATCATAAATAAAATAATCGTATTGTAATAGAACATTTTAACTCTTCCAGTTCAGTGATAACATCACAGTAGTTATGTCAAAAAGTACACAGTAGTTAGTCTCATGTGTTTAATGTGATGAGTTTCACTAGCCAATCTGTGGGAGTAATATCTCTCTCTCTCTCTCTCTCTCTCTCTCTCTCTCTCTCTCTCTCTCTCTCTCTCTCTCTCTCTCTCTCTCTCTCTCTCTCTCTTTCTCTCTCTCGCTCTGAATTTTACAATCACTATTTAAACCTTTTAGGGTATAGATGAGTGACCAAATATACTGTAGAGCCTTCTTCTGATTTAATGGAACTGCTTTTATGTTGATAGTGCGAATTAGTCTTTGACTTCTTTTCCCAGTTCTGTTCAATTAGTGAAATATTCAACCAAAGTAGTCCTGATAAAGAAAAAGGGTTTGAAGATTTTCATAAAATATAGTCTATATGTAATGTTCACACTAATTTCCGTAAAGGATCACTGTTTAAAGTTTTAATTTGGCATGGACATTTATCACACCAATGCTAATTTTTGGGGAAATTCATTATAATGCAAAATAAATATTTTTTACATAAAAATCCAAAGTTCTGATCGTTCCAAATATCTGATAAGTTCCAAAGATCTGTTATCGTTTAAAATAAACATTTATGTGATAAAGGTACATGCAGAATATGAAGTTCATATTTTATCCATTATGGAAATAAAAATTATTTAGCTTAAAAATAAAATGTCGGCTGGAGGATAAACGAAGGATATCTCAACGAATCTCAAGAGGATATTTTTTGTTCAATATGACGAGAACCATAAGTCCCCTAAGTCTGTGAATTTTTTATGAACACCTGAAATTATAAATTATAAAATGTGATAATCATTATAAACCTAGTAAATTATAAACCTCAGTTATAAAGCGTTATATGGAATTGAAATATATGTTGACAACAAAATATTTACAGCCATGGTAGCATAAGGTAAAAGTTATTCAGTTCACTTCACATTCCATTGCATTAACTTTTTCGGTGAACGAACTTGGTTATGATGTTTGTTTAATTCATTCTGAAAGAGTAAATCTAATAATAAAATGAAAAATAAGATACAAAAAGTTTCTTTTACGCTCAATTGTTTTGTCTTAGATGAAAATAAGATAAATCTTCCAGGGAATTTGTTCACAATCCTCATATGCAAATCGTATTTAAAATTCTGTAAAACTTCACGTGATGAACAGATTTCACTTTAATGATTCAATAAAGTGCAAATATAATTTATGTTGTTTCCTTACCTGTTCTTTAGATTGATTTGATACAATATATATTGTAAACGCCAATTAATATTCGGCTCAATAGTAATTCGGTTTTTTAATTTCTTCAAAAAGCACATTCGACCGAAAAGGGTTTTTTTCACACATTACGTTACTGAATTTTAGGAAGAAAATCTTCTTTTCACTTTCTAATGAAATTAATATTTGTAAATGCAATTCTGAGACATGTTATAACATTGTGAAGTTTAATGGCCAAAACCAGGTCTTGTTACTAACTAATGTCGGCCATTTGTTATGTAGAATCGTTAATGTATACTCCAAGGACAAATAGCAACGGTGTCCAGTTTCAACCTTTTAAAAATCTACTAACTTCTCAGCATCGAACAGAGACGGCTAAACCTAATGTTAAAAGAAAACATTAAATAGTCGTCCTTTTTAATTATAATTAGGGTGTTCATAAAATTAATGAACAAAACTAAATTTGAACCTTAGGATTTAAAGACGATGACCCTAAACACTCAGCTAACCAGAAAGTTATCGTATTTTGATAAGGGTAAAATTAATAGGGATCGAATAAGCTCAGCGTTAAGCTGACATATAATTTAACAACATTAGATTTTGACCCTTCTAATCTCATCTAATCGCCATGCCCGACTTTCGTTAAGGACTTAAATCCCCAACATGCTATTACCGGAAGTACTGTGCATGTTACTTTACTTGTATTTTAATAATAATGATTACTTTCTTTTAAAAAGTAGATCATGAAACCAATACTTGACTATTTGATTATGTATGAATCAGGTCAAATATTATATCTTTTTAAGGATATTTAATTTTCAATTATGAACCTATCGTCCCCCTTGTTTAATTCGAGTATAAAATTACCTAATATGTTTTTACAGTGCTTAAGTATTTATTTTATGCATGCTCCACAATTTTTAACCGCAATTTTTAATCCATAAATCACTTAAATAATTTATTTTGCTTCCAAGGTTTGATAATATAAATGAATATTTTCACCCAATTATACTGTAAGAAGCTAAATTAAATGTGTATTAAAGCATACAAATTATACTTTCTTACTTGAAATAACCGATCAAAGTAGGATTTTTACTACTGGCACGCACAGGTATAATTAGAAACTACACAATTAGAAATTCATATAAATTTATGCTGCTCCGTAATTTTAACCTGATTACGTTATCGGGAAAAGCCGAATTTGTCTTAGTGACATTCACTATTGTATACACCAAAATTGAGGCCTGTAGTTATTGAGGAATTTGTACACGTTATACAAAATATAAAAAAAACTTTATTTCCAGATTTTTAAAGCATTTTAATTTAATGAAAAATAGGTCAAATTTCTTTTATAAGGTTAAGTTTTATCACACTATTATCTATCCAGAGATATTAAAAAAATATATTAAGATTTAAAAGGGATTATATAATTCAATTATAAATAATTAGAACTCAAATTTTTATTTATCACAAATCTTTGGATCATGTCTAAAATTATAGGCAAGCATGTTCATTATCTATTCTTATTTAATACGCTAAGGGTTTTTTTGTCTTGAGAACTCCTACTACGATTTTCAAGCTATTGGTGTCGTTGGATAGGGCTTGGTCTGTAGTTGTTTCCGCCAAAAACTGATGAGAATCGCACTGAAAATAAAGGCTCTATCCACCATTAAAATCTAAAAATTTCCCATTTAAATAACATTGGGATTGAATAAAGCATTTTAAACATATGTTAATAATCAGATGTAAATACGTGTAGTTATTGGTAATTACAGACATTCACAATATTGGATTGGTTGGATGTCATTAATTTAGAGCTAAAGTAACATTTTTACTGTACTAAAATAAATTGCTCGATTTCGAGCAACACTTATACTAGTTTACTTAAAATAATTAGGAAAACATGACTACTCTGCAATTCAACATCGATATCAGGGTTATTTTTAAACTAGAGTGTATGTTTTAAAGCCAAGTTTGATACAAACGGGAAGTTTTAAAACCAAAGAGTGCCATTAGGAACCCATCACTGGTCATTAGACTATCGCTCCGCTTAATCAATCCACAGTAATACAAAAGTTTCGGTGTTTTTAAGTTTTTTCTCTCTGACATTATTGTATGAACACATTTATTAGGATAATAAATTTGAGAAGTGGTAGGTGCTTATTATATGTAATTAATATTATGCCTGATACTATATTATGTATATTTTATTGATATAAATTCTGATTTTACGTATATTTTTAACCATTTATTCTCTGGCATTGCAAAATAGGGTTTTTTAATAGCGACGAAGAAAAAATTAAACTTATTATTCAATTATAAGTCTAGTAAATTTATATTTTTGGTGAGTCGGTGGCGTAGTGGTTAGCGCGCCGGACTTCGGGACCATGGCAGGGATGTTGTGGGTTCGAATCCACATATAGCCAGTGACTTTTATCAGTACCTTTCACCTTGTACTGTAGCGGCGCCCCCCTTACTTTGTCTAATACGATCCACGCACAGATCAATAATTTATTTGGACGGGGAAAAGTAAGGCAAAAAGAGGTCCGCCAACCTCTCTAAAAATTGAAAATAAAAATAAAACAAAGTTGGCCTAATAGACAAACCATGTTAGAATCCATGAAGACAGAATATTAATTACTTTTAAGGTTTAAAATTTTATTTGAGTATTAAAACTTTTTAAAATGTTAAAAGAAAATGTTTTATTTCCTCAAAATACCTACTTTATTTTTTATGCCAGTCTAAACACAAAGTGAAGTCTGAGGGTGGATTAAAATTACAATTTCGCTTCTTGGTCACTCATATGAACAGAGATAGTTTGGCTGAAAGTCATCAGCTGATAGGCCAATATCAATGACAAGTGATGGACATGAGAGGCAGTGAATGTAGACGATAGTAGTGGCAAAACACCGGTTCTGCCCCAGTTCAAGGTCACTCATTTTTTTGGGGGTTGGAAGTGGCAGGTGTGGGGTTGGAAGTGTGGGGTGGGGGTGACAGTGATGGATGGATTTGGGAAGTGGGTCAAGGTCATTTGGAGGGGGTTTTTAAAAAAGTGGGAGCCGCAGGGGCTCGGTGGGAATGGGGAGGGGTGGGGCGGCGCCGGGCCGCGGGAGGTTTTCGTTTATTCTTAAAATTAAATTAAAATAATAGTTGCAAGATAGGAGAGCTCCTAGGTGTTTACAGTGCGAGTCGATACAGTAGAATGAGACATGTGTCCAAGGAAGAACGATCATATAAACCTGGTAATATAGTGAATACGAATAATTGGATAGCGTCGTCAATAAGAGTAACAAGATTGAAATGTTGATACTGCAGCATGTCAGTTAAGACAGCGTGCAAAACAGTATCAGTACAGTATGCAGTGTTGCACAGGCTAGGTTTTGCAAAGTACAACGGGTGAAAACTGTAGTATTTCTTAAGCTTAGCCAATGTAGTACGCGGTTTAGAAACTGTGAAGTTAGATTGTTTCTGTAAAATATGTTTTGTGCGTAAAAGTTTTAGTTGTAAAGAGTGCGAAGTCATGATAATACACGAAGGGGAGATGTGTACTCTCCGACAATCGGCGAGTATATGACCGGCGCCCGCGAGTGTGCCTGAATATATAGAGACTAATTAGCATAATAAGTGCAAACATATGTTAGAGTAAAAAAGCGTAAGTAAAAAAAAGTGTTAGACTAGGTGTTAGAGACTTGCGGATAGTTGTTCACTGTTGCCCTATCGCCACTATAATGACGCGCGCGCGGTACCGATGCCCGTTTTATAGGGGTTGTGTGGCCCCTCCCAACCCCCCCCCCCCTTCCCCTCCCCCTGAGAGGATGACATAAAAGAACAGAACTTCGGAGAGCTCAGTTATTTGTCGGGCGGCGCCGCGAAAGGTTGTAGCAGGGGAAAACATATAGGCGAAGAAAAGTATCGGTAGCCGCAGAAGTTAATTAATTATTCAGGTGCAGGATTGAAAGTAATGTTCCGTGCACGAATAAGTAGGAATACAATTGTCAATTGTACATGTAAATCTTGTACTGTAGCAATAACTATAATATTAGACGGTTGTAAAGTGTATGACCTGCTAATGTGCAAGAAATATCCCGTGCACGACTAAGTGGGATCACAATTGCCAATTGGACAGGTAAATCTTGTTTTGTAGCAACAAGTATAATAGTAGACCGTTGTAAGGTGTATCACCTGCAGGTGTGCAGGAAAATGTCCCGTGCATAAATATAGAGACTAATTAGCATATTAAGTGCAAACACATTTTAGAGTAACAAGCGTTAGTTATAAAAGCGCTAGAGACTAACGGATAGTACCTCACCCGACCGATTCCGCCACCGAAATGGCACGCGCGCGGCAGCAACCCCTCTTTTATGCGATCGATGAGTCACGTGCGACTCCCCTCCAACCCCCTCCCCGAGAAAACCGCATAAAAGAGCGAGCTTTGGGATAGCTCGGTTATTTGTCAGTCGGCTGCGGCTACGGTCACAAGAGTCAGAGGAAGAGACAGATAGTTTAAGAAAAGTATCGGTAATAGCGGAAGTTAATTAATTAATTATTCAGTTGTAGGATTGCAAGTATTGCTCTGTAGATAATCAAGTGGGGGGACCACAACTGTGATTGAACAGGTAACTATTGTAGTATAGCAATAATGTTAATATTAAACGGTTGTAAAGTGTATAAGCTGCAGGTGTGCAAGAAATGTCTCTCGTACTGTAGCAATAATTATAATAGTAGACGGGCCAGCAAGTGTATTACCTGCAGGTGTGCAAGAAATGTCTTGTGTAATGTAGCAATAAGTATATGATTGTAAGGTGTATTACCTGCAGACGTGCAGGAAACATAGCATGCACTATTCCACAGGTAAATCCCGTAGTGTAGCACTAATTATATTAATATGACCGAGAAGTAGCGGTTAGAGTTTAAGTGTTGTTAAAGTAAGAGAGTTATTTGCATATTAAGGAGGAAACAGGTGTGTAAGAATGGAACCTGCAATTAATCAGTGTGAGTTTCCTGCACACGATGTTAATTAGCATATTTAGTTAAAAAAAAAAAAAAAAAAAAAAAAAAAAAAATGGAAACTCGACACAAAAATAAAATTGAGATCTATAAAATAACTGGTGTAGTGTTAAGAAATAGTGTAAAAATAATTAAAATGTTAAAATAAATCGTGTGTTATAGTACTATGTGGTATGAACTCACGGATTGGTTGTTTACCGCTGGGGTGTCAGCTCCCTATATGGGAGGCGCGCGAGCTTACCGTCGTTTATATACATGCGGATGGTTACTCATGCATGACCCCCCCCCCGACCGGACCGGAAGCCGGAAGCCCCCCCCCCCCCCCCCGACGTCACAACGTCTTGGGTGTAGCGTGTAAGAAGTACCGACCAGGCCAAGGATTATGAGCATAAGTAATGCATTTCCAAACAATAGTCTATTGTATGTTAAAAACAAGTTGCGTGTTTCGGCGGGCCTATTTCCGTTGGAACTATAATTAAGCGGCGGAAGAGGGTGGATAACAATCGACGATAATTATGCTGCCACACGATGGGGAAAGCCGCGGATGTACTTGTCAGCGGATGTAATTTGATGCTATCTAATGCAAATTGAGAGGTACAAGGCTCCACCTGCGTTTTTAGGCGACCCACATGTAACAAAGCACATCCGTTTGGAATTTTCCACTGACGTTTCTGGAAAGTTCCGCGCCCCTCAAACCCCTCCCGGCCCCCCACCACTCTGGGAGCCGAGAACTATCCCGACGACTATTGCCGCCGCAGTCGGGCTCGGAACTCTGGACGCAGCGCTCCGACCCGACTCAGAGGGCAACTATAAGCGGCCGATATATATTTGAGTTACTCTTGTTGTTAGGCTATTACTATTTAATATTTGTTTGTGTGTGTGTGTGTGTGTGTGTGTGTGTGTGTGTGTGTGTGTGTGTGTGTGTGTGTGTGTGTGTGTGTGTGTGTGTGTCTATGGTTTTATGCAAAGTGTTATTTGGTTTTAGTCTTAAGATGTGTTAGTTTTAAGGTTTAACTTGCGCATTGCGATGTTAGCATTAAGGTGTGTTATGGTATTATTTATGTTTAAGAAATGCGTTTTTAATTTTAAGTATTGGATTATGGTGTGTGTGTGTGTGTGTGTGTGTGTGTGTGTGTGTGTGTGTGTGTGTGTGTGTGTGTGTGTGTGTGCATGTCTATGGCTATGTCTGTGTTTATCTGTGTACTAATAATTTTTTTTTTATATTCCACAGCTAGCTGTTAGGATGGGTAGATTAAATTGAAATGTAAATGTAAATTGAAGAAGTTCGATTGAACTTCATTAAATATGGGTGGGACATGCGCGTTGTGCCGTAGGTAGCGCATATTTTTATTGTTTTTTGATTTTTGTTTCTTAATTTTGGTCAGGCAAAAATATGTTTGGGTGGGTTTAGATTAAGGGTGGGAGGTTAGAGTTGCGTCTTGCATTAGCTGTTCCAGAGTCCCCATTGTAAAATTGGAATGGTCAAGTCCAGTGCCCAGGCCCGAGGCTGGCCGCCCGTATCACAGACTACCAAACTGGATCGCCATGTGCGTGCGGGCCAAAAATTGGGATCCCTCGCAAGACGTAACTTTTTGGGTTGGGATTGGGAGTGTTTGAGGAACACAGGGTGGTGGAGACGGTTACAGCCGCCTCCATCATCTTGGATCATTATTATTTTTTGGTGACCTTGACCTAAATCCACTCATGCATAACCCCCCCCCCTTCCCCCCCCCCCCCCCCCGACGTCACAACGTCTTAGGTGTACCGTCTTAAGTATAATGTCTTAAGTAAAATGTCTTAAGTGTAGTGTCTTGACCTTGACCTTGACCTTGAACTTGGCGAGCCCCCCCCCACCCCCGACGTCAAACGTCTTAAGTGTAGCGTCTTAAGTGTAACGTCTTAAGTGTAACGTCTTAAGGGTAACGTCTTGACCTTGACCTTGAACTTGGCGAGCCCCCCCCCCCGATGTCAAACGTCTTAAGTGTAGCGTCTTAAGTGTAGCGTCTTAAGTGTAACGTCTTAAGGGTAACGTCTTGACCTTGACCTTGAACTTGGCGAGCCAAGAGAAGCCTTCAAGAGTAAGTTGTATGAAGAGGACATTAGTGAAGAGGACTATGAACACGCTTGTAAAGTATGGAATGAACTAGGAATGACAACATTGGGAGAATATTCCGACTTTTATGTTAAATTAGATGTGACTTTACTTTGTGATATAATGGAAGAATTTAGAGATACCTGTTTTGAAGCATATGGATTGAACCCACTTCATTCTTATACATCGCCTGGACTAGCATGGCAAGCTATGCTGAAAGAAACAAAGTGTAGACTTGAACTTATTACAGATATCGATATGGTTTTGATGATAGAGTCAGGTGTTCGTGGAGGATTGACGGAAAGTGTAACTAGATATGTAAAAGCTAACAACAAATATCTCCCAAACTTTGATGCGTCACAACCAACAACATTCTTAGGTTATTTTGACGCAAATAACCTATATGGATGGGCTATGTCAAATCCTCTTCCATATGGTAATTTTAAGTGGGCAAACCCAGATTTGATAGGCAATATAATGGACATACCCAAACACGGAGACATTGGTTACATTTTGGATGTAGACTTTGAGTATCCTGAACAACTGCATGACCACCACTACGATTTACCACTATTGGCCAAGACGGAAATATCTCCAACTGGTAGATGGCCCAAGTTAATGATGACGTTAACCAACAAGTCAAGATATGTAGCTCATTATTGGACAATACAGCAAGCAATAGAATTGGGATTGAAAATAACAAGAATCAATAGAGCAATACAATTTAATCAATCTTGTTGGTTAAAACCATACATCGACAACAACACAAGAAGAAGGACTGCAGCAACATCCGCTTTTCAAAAGGACTTTTTCAAATTAATGAATAATTCAATATTTGGCAAAACGTTGGAAAACAAAAGAAAACATAAAGATGTAGAATTAGTTAGCGATCCGGCGAAATTGCAAAAATTAGTACAAAAACCAAACTTTGGAACGAGTATAATTATTAACGAGAATCTTGTAGCTGTTACCATGAACAAAATCTCAATAACAATGGATCGTCCTCTATATGTGGGAATGTCTATTTTGGATATTTCTAAAACCCACATGTATGACTTTCACCACAACAAGATGGTGAAGTTTTATGGAAGAGAAAACATCGGGATAGCATATATGGATACAGATGCTTTCATTTATTGGATAAGAACAGAAGACATGTATGAAGATCTACGTACTTTTGTATATACTACTGACTTTGACTTTTCAGATTATCCTAGAGATCATCCCAACTATGACTACGATAGAAATAAAAAGGTGTTGGGCAAGTTTAAAGACGAAACAAATGGTGTACCAATGGAAGAAATCGTCGCTTTAATGTCAAACTGTACTCATTCTAACTATACATCAGTGAAAAGGATGAACATCAAGTGGTGAAGAAAGCCAAAGGCATCAAGACTTCATATCTAAAGAAGAAAGTACAGTTTGAACATTATAAAAGATGTTTGTTTGAAAATGTGGAAACAACCGCAACATTCAACACCATCAGAAGCTACAACCATATATTGTATAGTGTAAAGCAAACAAAGTGGGCATTAAGTTATAAGGATGATAAACGCCACATTCTTGAAAACAACATCAACACATTACCATTCGGTCACTATTCCCTAATCCCCATTGACCAGTAAACCTTTTCTTCGTCCTTTACCTTCTTCCTTTTTCCTTCCGTAAAGAAGAGGGGACATGACAAGCCCAATGTCATGTTCCCTCTTTTTTACACCAACGTAAAATGGCCTTGACCTATATCCTAACCGTATATAAAAGAGGATAAACCATTCTAGAGATCAGTACCTTTACAAGCGATGTGGAAGACACAACTGAAGATGGAAGACTTAAAAAATAAAATTGTAAATGAACTTCATAAGCCAGCAAGAAGAAAATTTCCTAGAAGAAGTACAGTTATAAAAGGAATGAATGATCTTTTCCAAGCCGATCTCATTGAAATGATACCACATAGTAAGTTGAATAAAGGATTCAAATACATTTTAGCGATTATAGACTGTTTTACTAAAGTGGCTGATGCCTTACCGCTAAAGGACAAGACTGGTAAAAGTGTTACGAAAGCTATGGAAACGGCTATACAAAGAAATAAATTCAACATCAAACATCTACAAACTGATGATGGGAAAGAGTATTTTAACAAAGACTTTGCAGCTTTAATGAAGAAGTATAAAATAAATCATTATTCTACAAATTCTGAAGTTAAAGCTTCAATAATAGAAAGATTCAATAGAACATTAAAAGGAGCAATGTATAAAACATTTTCCAAACGAGGATCATATGTTTGGTATGATATCTTACCGCAACTTATAAAAGAATATAACAACAAGTATCATCGAACCATTGGTATGAAGCCTAACCAAGTAAATAGCGGTAATGCTAAGATGGTATTAAAACGTATTAGGAATAATACAACTCCTAAACATGAAAAAATGCAGCCTAAAACATTTAAAGTTGATGATAAAGTTCTTATAAGTAAGTACAAAGGAGTATTTAGTAAAAGGTATCTGCCAAACTGGACTAATGAAGTATTTACAATCTATAAAGTGCAACCAACAACACCTGAAACTTACATCTTAAAGGACAACAAGGGTGAATTACTCGAAGGTGGATTCTACGGGCATGAGTTGTTAAAATCATCAGTCGGCGATGTATATCTTGTTGAAAAGATTTTACAAAGAAAAAAGGATAAGGTTAAAGTACGTTGGTTGGGATTTGATAAAAGTGAAGACTCTTGGATCCCTACAAAAGACTTGGTGTAACAATTTATGAACTCATTACGTGTTTAACCTTTACACAAGATGGAGATTGTGCAACAAAAGGATCGATTTTTTATTAATAATATTGATGAATTAACAGTTGACAACGACAAGTTAAATCATGGAAAACATGGTGAACTACTGCCAAACACAATAAGATGTTTAATAACTGGACCGTCAAATTGTGGAAAGACTAATGTGGTTTTTAACTTAATAACAAATCCTAAAGGACTACGTTTCAACAACATTTACATTTTTTCCAAATCTTTGCAACAACCCAAATACCAATTATTGGATAAGGTACTCGCAAGTGTGCCTGAAGTTAATTTTTACAAGTTTAATGCTAGTGAAACTATAATGGAGCCAAACGAGGCTAAACCATTTTCTATATTTATATTCGATGATGTATCTTGTGAAAATCATGACACTATTAGAAGTTATTTTGCCATGGGGAGACATTACAATATTGATAGCATTTATATTGGTCAAACTTACAGTAAAATTCCAAAACAACTAATAAGAGATAATGCAAATCTACTTATTATCTTCAAGCAGGATGAAACAAATTTAAAGCACATATATAATGATCATGTAAATGCAGACATGTCATTTGATAAATTTAAAGAAATGTGTGGCAAAGCATGGGCTGAAAAATATGGATTTCTAGTTATTATGAAAGAAGAAGCTATCAAAAATGGAAGATATCGTATAGGGTTGGATAAATTTGTATTAATCCATTGAACGATTGATGATACGTTTAGTAATAGATTGGTCTTCGCAGCGTAAACATGGTGAACCAAGAAAAACTATTAAAAGAAATAAAATCACTGAGTGACTCGATTAGACTTAAAAATCGAGCATTAAGAATGGGTTTGAATGAAAGAGAAGAATTTCTGGAGACTACATTTAAGCCTATTACAGAACCTTTAAAACAGATAACAGAAACTATTGGTAAACCTCATTATGAAGGAGATGTTTTGCTACCTGTTTCTAAATTTGAAGTAACAAGTTTGAAAAAGGAAGAAGATGATGATTCTTACACAAGTGATAGTGAAGTTTCTCAAAAAGAAGAAGAAACAAGACAAGAAGAACCAGAAATAAATGTTGAAAAAGAAGAAGAACAAGAACAACATATACCTGAAGCAGAACAATCAATTCCAAATCTAACAAAATTAAGTAGTGATATATTGCAACAAGGACCTCTTGGAAGAAAGTATATCATGAAGATGTTACATGAAATAAAAGATAACCCAAAATTACACAAGTTGCATGTATATGGTGCGAGAATTGATGGAAATGAATTAAAAATAGGAGATTCAAAAGTACATTTGACTGAAGATGATGATATTGTTATTGGTGAGCATAAATATAAAGGAACAAAAGGATTATTTGAACTGATTTTCAAAAATATACCTATAAGATATACGCTTCAAGATTTAAATACTTTTAAAGAAATTTTGCAAAATACTAATGCCCATAAGAAGAATTACTCCAAAGATTCAATGATAAATAGAACACGTGCAACTAAATATACGGTTGTAATAAAAAGATTGTTTCCCCTGAAAAAACTACCAACATTACGAACTGCACCAGCTGTAAAGAAACCTCTTAAGAGGAAGTCATTATCACTTATGGACTTATCACTTATTGATGAATATGGTAAAAAGAAAAAAGGAGAAACTTCGACATCTGGTAAAGGTTTAATGAAAAACCTATATAATACAAATGTGATTTACTATAATGATATAAACAAATTGGTTGATAGAATGAGACTATTACATGAAGCCATGGAAGCTGGTCATACAGGTTTAAATAATGAATGGGTGGCTTTAGTTGACGAACTTCGAAATCGTGGAATAGTTGTATAAATCATCACGGATATATAAGAGAGCTGTGAGCATACAGTGGATCAGTTCAATCATGAGCGTCGACAAGTTCGGACGGTACTCCGGGCTAGGAGTACAAGGAGGAGAAAACAGAAAAAGAAGTGGATTGCCGCAAACACCTGAAGGTGACTATAATATGAGTAACAAACGTTTAAAATTTGTTAAAGACCCAGAAGAAGATACTGATGGAGCGAATTTAAAGACAGTAAAAGAGGCTACTTCAACATCATTGAAATTAGATAAGAATACTTACGATGTTAAATCACATAGAATAATTAATGTTGGTAAACCAACTGACAGTTCTGATGCAATTACTAAAGAGTATTTATCATCTGAACTTTTAAATACTTTAAAATTACAATGGGGTAATAATTTAAAAGATGGACAGACATATGATGCTGGAAATCATAGAATAACCAACGTGGCAAATCCAAAAAATGATAAAGATTCAGTTAATAAAGAATATTTACATTCTATAATACCGGAAAAGACTCAACGCGGATTTTCTTTTTATAAATTTATAATAAATGACATTGGATACCCAAAGGAAGATGGGGATGCTGTAAACCTGAAATACATCAAGGACAACTGTATTTTACAAGATGGTGATGAAATCGACTGTCATGGGAAAGTGTTGACAAATGTAAAGTTCGGTTCTCAACCAAAAGACGCTGTTACTATGGAACAATTATCTAAAGAATTAAAAAGGGGAACATCGAATTTTGTAAAACATGAAGATGCCGTGCTAAAGCGAGGAGATACATTTATACATGGAAATGAAAAGTTTGATTTAATGCAAGGAAATAATGATGAATGGGATGCAGGACATAAAACAATAACAAATGGAAGATTTGGTATAAAAGATACAGATGTACCTCTAATGGTGCAAACATTAATTGCGAGTGGTGGTACATTAGGTACATACAATGGTCGTAATAGAAGAATAAAAGATATTTATCCTGGTTATGAAGATGATGATTGTGTTACATTGAGACAAACAATAACTTGGGATAAACACTTTGGGACCAAATATGATGCAAAGATGAAGAAAATAATTAATATTTTACCAGGAGAAGATTTAAATGATGCTGCTACTATTGGACAAGTCATAACAACGTCGAAAAGTGATTCGACTGCTTACACGTGTAATGATAAACGTATTATGCAGTTACACGATCCCCAACATCCAAAAGATGCTGTAACTTTAGACTGTTTAATAAGAATAGTGGGCAATTTACTTATCGATACCCACAATCATATAGCTAGTACAACGAGTCATGTGATGATTCAACCCGATGAACGAGAAGCTTGGATTAAAAATAGAATTATAAATCAGTATATAATTAATTTGAATAATTAAGTATTTAAATATAAAAATTGTGCATGTGTTATTCATTTATGTAAAGCAGCTCGTGGAGTAAACACGCTGGTTATATAAGACGACATAATGAAGACCGCAACGCTCAGTCGTCGTCAAGACAGCGGCAAGAAAGGACGTGGTATAACATCAGCTGCGTTATCCCTGCTAAGACGGATTCCTGTTGGTGCTGTTCTAAATCGAGCAATAGACGCTTTACCATACGAATTTCATCTGCCCGGAGGCTATCAATATTGTGGACCCGGAACTAAGTTGGCAAAACGTTTAGCAAGAGGAGATCCTGGAATTAATAAATTAGATCAAGCTTGCAAAGAACACGATATAGCGTATTCCAAGTTTGCAGATTCAACAAATAGATCAATAGCGGATAGAGCGCTAGCGGAAAAAGCTTGGCAAAGGGTTAAATCAAGTGACGCCAGTATTGCGGAAAAAGCAGCAGCTTGGGCAGTGACAACAGCCATGAAGACGAAAGCTAAGTTTGGTGGTGGAAGACAACGCGGGAGAAAACCTAGTAAAAAAGAAGCTGCAAAAAGAGGTGGGAACATCAAAAGAAGACGTCGCACTAACCCTAAAAGGAAAGTCAAGAAAACATCCATATGGTCAATGGTAAAAAACGGATCGGGTCTTTACTTAAGACCGTACCGTGTGTATTAAATGAGAAGAATAAATTGATAATTCCAAATGAAGCATTAACAAACTATCAATTGTCAAAATATGTGAAATGTTTAAGAATACCATTCTTCAGAGGAGTTTTTATGAAAGATACATTACCAAATAGAGTGTGGAAAAATGAAACTGGAATAGTAAACTTAGACTCTAATTATGGACCAGGTACTCATTGGGTATGTTATAAAAAACTCGGAGAAAATGTTTACTACTTTGATAGTTTTGGAAATTTACCGCCACCAAAAGAACTTCAACATTATTTTCGGCACTCCAACAATATATTCTACAACTACAAAAGAGAGCAACCTAGCAATACAGAAATATGCGGACATTTATGTTTAGAGTTCCTAGCGAAGAGCGTCAGTCAGCTTTAAGATGTCATCGTATACAGTGTCGCTGAGCGGAAATTCGTCAACATTGAAAAGTACACTTTTCCCAGCGTTACGTTTATCTACGGACAAACTATGGGAAGCAGCATTATTGGATTTGACTACATACAATTCAATTCCCAATGTTACAGAAGGAAAAAATAATTTACTACATTATTATGAGAGTAAAGATGAAAAAGGAAATTATTCACAGTTAAAAATAATTCCATTATCTACAGGAGCATATGAAATAGACGATATAAACCAAGTATTACAAAAGAAACTTGGAGAAGAAAATATTTCTATAAAAGGTAATAATAATACATTGAAAGCAGAAATAACTTCAAAGTATTATATAGATTTTAGTTTAGACCACTCAATCGGCAATTTGCTCGGATTTTCAAAGAAGAAAGGAATTTTAGCTCATGGAAATGATTATACTGGCGATACAACAGTAACAATATTAAAGGTGAACAGTATTGATGTAACGTGTAATATTATACACGGATCATATAGAGATGGAGTAAATCAACATATATTACACACATTTTACCCGACAGTAGCTCCTGGTTTTAAAATAGTTGAGAAGCCACAAAACCTGATATACCTACCGTTAAACACCAGTTTCATTTCAGACATCGTACTGAACATATTGGATCAAGACGGCATTAGTGTTGACTTTAGAGGAGAAACAATAACTATACGGTTACATATCAGAGCGGCAACATAAAGTCAACATGGGATTATCATTTAAACCACAACGGAAGAGTCGGGAGCTCAGTAGCTCCTCAACATTCGACGAGTTAACACCGGACAACATACGCTTCCTACAGAAGATCGGACTAAAACTTGCCAACCATGGATATACTGGATATAGCACAAGGACCGACATTCGACGAAACCCTATGGGAGAAGGAATATCACACTCACAACCCTTACACTTCATCAAAATTAAATAATAATGATGAAATAAGAATTCCCATTCAACAACAAGATATCTACACATTACCATGTGAAAGTTATTTATATATCGAAGGAAGAGTAACAACATTGGATGGAAAATCTGGTTCAACTGTTCCTTTTATAAATAACCCTATGGCATATCTGTTTGATGAAATTAGATATGAGATATCTGGAGTAACAGTTGATTCAACAAAAAAAGTTGGTATATCAACAACTTTAAAAGGATTGACTTCAATAACACCTCATGAAAAGAATTCTTTGATCTCGGCTGGATGGGTGACTCCTGATAAAGACACTATTACTCCTAATTCAAAAGGTTACTTTGATTTTAATGTACCTTTACGATTGCTTTTGGGATTCGCAGAAGATTACAAAAGAATAATAATAAACGTAAAGCAAGAACTGGTACTGCTCAGATCTTCAACAAATAAGGATGTAATACAAGCGCCAAGTGGAACTAAAGATGCCGATTTGGAATGGCAACTTCAATTGGATAAAGTTGTATGGAGAGTACCTCATGTCAGATTGGCGGATGAACATCGAGTATTATTATTAAAAAAATTAAAATCTGACCGTGATATTGTGATACCATTTAGAAGTTGGGAATTTCATGAATACCCCATATTGCCTCAAACAGAAAGACAAACATGGACTGTTAAAACCTCTACTTATTTAGAACGGGCAAGGTACATAATAGTCGGTTTTCAGACTAAACGAAAAGATGTTATAACTGCGCACGCTGGTCAATTTGACCATTGCAAGATAAAGAATTGCAAAGTTTTTCTAAACTCTCAGTTCTTTCCATATGACAGTTTAAATGTTTCATTTGAGAAGAAACGTTATTCCATTCTATATGACATGTATGCAAGATTTCAATCGTCATATTATGGTAAGACGAATACACCACTTTTATCACCAGAACAATTTTATTCAAAAGCTCCAATTGTCGTAATCGATTGTTCAAAACAAAATGAATCTGTGAAATCTTCAAGTGTAGATATAAAAATTGAAATGGAATTTGAAGATAAAATACCAGATGGAACTTCAGCATACTGTTTAATTCTACATGACAAAATAGTTACTTACACACCGCTGACAGGAATCGTGAAGAATGTACTTTAAGAAGGATTAATACAACATCTGCACGATTTGTAAGGTTTTTACAAAAGATCAATAATATCTAGGTCATCTGCGAGTATAAAAGCGAGAAAGAAGAGCTGGAAATTCATTTCATCTTTGATTGTCGTATGGGTAACATCGTCCGCAAGATGAGTTCTACTACATCAAGTGCTAATGAAGAAACTACACCTCTTATGGCTGACAATAGTTTGGATATAGAAAGACAAGTTGAACAGGAAATGGAAGAGTTCCTCAAGTTTAAACATAAGAAGACAGAAGAAGAAGAGGAAGTTGAAAAAGAAACAAAGAAAAGGAAAATTGAAGATAACATTCCCGCTAACATCTTAACGGAAGTATTTCTTCGAATATTTTATCCTATTTCTTCTTGTATGACAAAGACTGTGTCTGCTGGAGTAATGAAATCATTGGATTACTCTCCAACTGTTATTTTGAATCACGGATCTAAAATGGTAACCTTCACTGAATCTTCTTGGGAATCTTTTATGAAACATATACATCTTTTGGAATGCTATTTGAGTAACAATACGTTTGGAAGAAAAACAAAACTAGGTTTGTTCGAATCAAATATTGAAATCGATATTGTTAAACAACGTGGTCAACAACTAGTTCGATTTAGAGATTTAACTAAATATAATATAAAAATACATTTGACAAAAGAAGAGTTTTACGCTTTAACTTGTGCTACTGGTCCTATAACAAGATATTTAAAACAGCTAATATTCTCAAGTACAATTATCAAAGACTATTTAATTGATGCATTGGATAGACAACCATATGTTCCAATCCTATACGGTCCAGTAGATACTTCAATCTTCAATAGGATACCGCATGAAGTAGAGATGTGGAGACAGTTACACCACAATCAAACCAACTTTAATTTAGATGAAGAAGAAAAGCAAGAAAACAAGGAAAACGAATCACGTTTCAACAATCAACAATCGACAACAAATTAAACAGACAAAGAATATTGTAAGTAAGAAGAAGAAGAATGTTGGAGTATAAAAGGCTGCCAATCTGCATTGACATACCAGTTGTCTACTGAACGTCATCATGGATAAACGAGTTTCATTCTCTAAGAAGACGGAAATAATGGAAGTAAAGCGAGGTATCATAGAGTTTCAGGCATTCCGTGGTAATGATGGAAATTTTATGATCAAAGAGTTAGTGGTACTAGATATGATAACATCTGTTGTTTATCACTTTTTATTCATGCCTCCTTTGCCGTTCAACAGATTAACAACCAAGGCTAAAGTAACAAACAAATGGTTGATGAAACATTTTCATAATCTAACATGGGATGAAGGTTTTATAACCTACAATATGATGCCACACATTATGAATCATTTCTGCAAAGAGTTCAAAACTATTTTTACAAGAGGATTGGAAAAAGCAAATTGGATACAAGCATATACAAACCATGAAGTGATAAATGTGCAAATGGAGAAAGATTTTTATTGCTACTTTGCTAACATCTGTATTGCATCTAAAAACTTTAAACATCGGCAGTCTCAATGTGCTTTAAAGAACGCATATCGTTTGAATGTCTATCTCCAGCAAAGTGGTGGGGGAAGCGATGGGTATAAAAGCGAGAGCGGCACTATGACAATGCATGAGTATTGCTCTAACCTCCGAGGAGTCAACACCTCTGACGCGCAAGCACAAGAAGAAGAAGACGAACAATAGTAAGAAGACAAATAATGGCATCGCAAACTTTTCTACAGTCACTTGTTGATCAATTCAACAAACATTCTAAATCTACAATACTACCGACAAAGAACTGTTCAGAGTTGAAGGAAGAAAAACATTACATTATTCACACTATTAAGAAGATGGAAACATCAATTGGAGATGCCATCAATTGCACATTGAGTGAAGCACCCTACACACCTGGTGATGAACCGAAATTTCAAGTATTTCTTCCCAAACGCTTTGTTCAACTGCTGCAGAATGAAGATTTACGACTGATTCACCCCGGCGCACTCTATTTGGCATCCCACGGTCCAAGCGGAACCAACTCTACTGAACTTACACTTCATGTTATGCCTATTAGCAACTAGTCTGTAATTTGTATATACTGTTGTACATGTGTGTAACCGATTTTAAATAAATAAAAATGAAAAAAAAATAAGAAAAGGCAACATATCGATAGTGTTTCTGCACTATCGATATGTTGCTTTTTTTAAAAACACGTTTGGATGACCTTGACCTAGTTTCGAGGGTATATAAAGGCCGTAATTTTCTTGAAGATCTCATCAGTCTACGACTACCTTTCGTGCTGTACACATCTCTGTTGGCTCTCCAGTTATTACAAATAACAACATGTCTCTTAAGGTTAAGTGTGCATCATACGATACCACCACCATCACAACTTTTGAAGAACTCGACGATTTTACTAATGAACTGCGAGTGTTACTTGCCGGTGGTTATCGTTTAAATATTGATGTTTATGCTAACAACATGAGGATGTTTCCTAAACAAAAGTTCTGCAACGAAGAAGTATTCGTTTCCACACAACCTTCAACTACAACACCATCTACTCAAAGTAATGTTAAGTTCCAGAAATATTACTAATGTTAAATAATATCAAGTGGTCGCTGTAGCATCTATAAAAGGAACGTGTAACCTAACAGAATCATCATTTGCTCTCCAACTGACACAGCAAAAACAACTACTAATACCATGTTGTACAGAATGATGATTGAATTCAATGGAAAAATCTACGGAAAGGACTATCAAAGTGCAGAACAAATGACGTCCGATCTTCAAGTATTGACTAATGAGGGATTCCAACCAAAATTAATTCTAAAATTTCCTGAAGTACATCCACTCTCCACTGAAGATCTCATCGCCATGGCTAAAGAGGAAAAAGAAAAATACAAACAAGATGTAAAGAAAGAAAAAGAAGATAAAAACTCAGTATCTTAAATAAATACATCTTACACTTGTAAGATGATCTTTTTTAAAACTCCATTTGGATGACCTTGAGATTACCCCCACCACTTTTCTTAATCTATAAAACATGCTATCCTACACTATACAACTTCATTTCTTGCCTACACTTAGAAGCATCAACATGGAAGAGAAGAAAAACGAGGACACACCGCGCTACTGTTGTGAACAGAAATGCACCGATTTAGGAAGATGGATGGTAGACGGATTAGCCTGTACAAAGTGCGAATTCTTCGGATCCTGTTACTGCAGATGCGAAACAAAGCAACTACCACCACCGAAATTGCGAACCTTCAAGATTTATAAATCACGATACTTCCACACTTGCTGTCCCCAGAGGTGTATCAAGTTTCATCCGGAAAGACTTGTCATTTGTCGAAAGTGCAATGCATATTATAAAGACGACTTTTGTACATGCATCATAAGTGCGTGCAAGTATAGATCAGATTGGTCTTCTGAACCCGTTGAAGCTTCAAATGTATAGCTGTAGTCACTGACTGCAGCCCTTTTTTAAAACTCCATTTGATTGACCTTGAGATTACCCCCACCACTTATTTTTTACAACATATATTCTACGGATCATTCGATACGTTTCTCATTTTTATTTCATTACTCGCACTGACAACAACAACAACAACAACATGGATGATAAATTCATTTCCTTTCAACATTTAATTACCGACAGAGAAGAGATGGAAACCCTATTCCAAAACTTACTCACACTTATTGATAACTATCCTTTAAGATGGATCAACATCACAGTGCAATATGTCAATCCTACCAAAATATTTTCATCATCATCTTCTTCTGGCACCTCCACGTCTTCATCGTCGCAAAGTGCAGAGGAAGAGGAACAGACAACTAATGGTGTTAAAATTATTCAATTAAACAACGAGGAACAAGAAATGCAAGCTCTGGTTAAATATAAATTTAATATTTAATTTACAAACATTATTAGTATTCCTAACTTAAAAATACAACTAATGCTTATCTTAGTACACCTCCTACTACCTACCCGAATGGTGTTTCGCAGCGAAATGCGCTGGCCAACGGTTCGCATGGGGGTATATCACCCTTCCCCCACCACGCCACCACCCCTCCACTTCCCCCACCACGCCACCACCCCTCCACTTCCCCCTCCACCGCCCTTGCCCGCATATAAGCGAGCCGCTGACTGACGCTCGTCATTTGTTTCCCGACTCCCGTACGATGAACAACGATCCGCTACCACATATGAAATCTACTTTTATAATTAGAACAAGACATGATTTAAAAGATTTAATGGAAACTTTAGAAGATATTATAGACAAATTCCACCCCATCACTATGAATTTGGAACTTGTTTACGGTTGTCCAACATGCGATAGTGTTAAGAGTGAAGATGAAGATGCTTTGCTAGAACTCACTCCTGCATCCTCCAAACCTACACCAACAGCTGACGATGACGTTTGATCGGACCCACAACTGTTTTTCTTAACCCCCCACCACTTTCCAGTAAATATGCCCTGTCCTCATCTTCGTTTCTCATTTCATCGCCAACTTTCCGACCGTCAACACCGCTCCCGTTTCACAAATAGAAATTAAAACGAGCACACAAACATGATGGATGATTTTTCACTTAAAACACAATTGGAAGAGGACAGACTCAAACTAGAGATCAACAGGCTGCAATTGCAAACGGAAAATCAACAAGGGATGGTTCGCCTGCTGCAACTGTTCAAATGCGTACTGTGCATGTTGTGCATCTACCTTCTCTTCGCCACCGCCTTCGGCGTCTACCACTCCCTCACCGTTGGACGATATTTCAACACCTCTCTGCACAAGAACACAACTTTGATTTAATTTTAAAAATAAACGAAAACCTCCCGCGGCCCGGCGCCGCCCCACCCCTCCCCATTCCCACCGAGCCCCTGCGGCTCCCACTTTTTTAAAACCCCCTCCAAATGACCTTGACCCACTTCCCAAACCCATCCATCACTGTCACCCCCACCCCACACTTCCAACCCCACACCTGCCACTTCCAACCCCCAAAAAAATGAGTGACCTTGAACTGGGGCAGAACCGGTGTTTTGCCACTACTGACGATGACTCCTACTTGATTGGGCAGGCAGATCAGATCCAGCGACTTATGGTCATATCCGGATTATCTGCAAGATTGTATTGCAGCATCACGTGGATTTAAACTATTGCTGCTGGTATCTGCTGTTTTGGAACTCTCAACAACAACACATTTTGCTTCCTGAAAATTTTTAAATAATGCTAAAAAGTTTGTTTTGTCCAAAGACTGGGACGGTGGTGACGTCCTGTAATCCAGCTACTTGGAGGTCACGAATTGTGGATAGTTATGAGCGATGGCTTGTGGATGCGATATTCCCTGGTGGGGATTAACGTCCGCACTAGTGAATACTAGTTCATCCATAAGTACCATCCTCATAGTTAGACCAATTCGTATATGGGAGGTTGAAATTGTGGTTCGGATCCCCCGTAAAACTGTAGGTCCCTAGATACCATTGGCTGTTGGGATATGAATTAACAGTCCTGTCTAAGGAGAATGTCGGCCTTAGTCAGTAACAAGACTACAAGATCGCTCCACAATCATCCTACACTCATCCCTCATTCATACTTGGATTTAAACTACCTATTGAGTTAGGTCGCCATTTCAATAAAGGTATTAAAGGTGTTAAAGGTATTAAAGATACAGATTCATACAAAAAATTCAACCTTGTATTTGAAAATTTATATCGTGTAAATGTCCTTAAAGTACTTCAACTTAAGACCGTTCAAACATAGCTTATAAAGCTTTCATAATAAATTATATATGAAAATTTCCTTGGAAAATCTAACCAATAAAAAGAATAAAGTTATTATCTTTTCAACAATAAAAAAATTTAGTAACAAATGAAAAAGACTTTTCATTGATTTATAGATAAATGGCGTTCAGTATAAACATTATTTAGCAAAATGATGTTACAAATTGTCTTTGAATACAACAAACTACAACAATTTATACACACTTTTAAAAGTTATATTTAAAAATATGTTTTTATGTTATTTAGTATGTGTGTTCATTCCCATGGAAATAAGCAATTTTATTTCATTAGTTGTTAATACATTCTTAAAACCTATCCATGATATTAACTTTTATTAACTATTGTAGAGATTAAACGATATGGCCGTTTACTTGGAAGTCAACCTTTTAAATAATAAAGTAACAAATTATTTTCCTTATTTCGCGAGACTTAATTCGTAACGTGGCAGGTGCTTTTTGTTTTTTATTCTTGTGTTTGTGTTGTGTTAAGGTTATCATCTGAAAACGGCTTCACATCACGTATCTCACATGAGTAGTTAGATTTGGTTACTTCTGGCACAGGTCAGCTGCCCCGGAAGCCACGTGCCGGGGCACATAGCTTCCGGTCGTATATTAAATGAGGGGTGAGGAGGTGGGGTGAGCGTTTGAAGTAGATTTGCGCATAAATTAAAAGTTAGTTCAAAACTGAAATTCAACAATTTGGGAGTGAACTAAATGTGCGCATAAATTAACCGGGTTCAACTAAAACTTCGCATAAATTAAAAGTTAGTTCAAAACTGAAATTCAACAGTTGAACAAAAGTAGAAGTTAGTTGAAAAAGGAGAGGGGATAATTGCTTCAAGGTCATCCGGAGGAAGTTTAAAAAAAAAACTGAACTTCTAAGAGTTCAGTTTAACATCGATCGTCGTACAGGTCAGTCGAAACCGACGAGCGACCGAAGAATAGCTTCAAGATCATTCCTTGCCGTCGAAGATACATCCGAAACTTGGACGGGGTTCTGTGGAATCGGTGAAGGCGAAGTTCTTGGAGGATTCTCTCTCGGGTGGGTAGTAGACGATATTTCGTGAACTTGTACTTGTTCTTGGTTTGTATCCATCTTCTTGTAGTGTGTAATTTAGAGCGGAGTAGTTGTCGGTCGAAGAGCGTATAGAAGAATGAAACAGGAATTGTCGTGAGCGCACTTATATAAAGAAGGGTGGGGGTAAAATATGAAAACCTGCTGAACACAGTCGATAGGTGTAACAAGTTCGAAGTTGTGGAAACGTAACATCGAACGCAAAATGTTGTGAATAACATTATCATCAACGTGAACCTGCGAAGTTCTAACAGAGTATAACGGGTTAAAACTTAATTTCTTCCTCACTTTTGTTAAATTTGTTTTAGTCTTTGAAACCGATGGTTTGTAATTATTTCGTAATATATGTTGTGTCCGCAAAAGTTTCAATTTCAAACATTGCGTATCCATCACAAGAAGTATGTCAGACGTGTAGAAGTGAGAACAAGACAAATGAATGAGATATAACGTCGAGCACGCGAAGGTGATTCAAACAGGACGACATGTGCTAATGTAAATGAAATTTCAGGTTAGTAGCAATTAGACTTGTATAATGAAGTTGG
The DNA here is from genome assembly GCA_030545055.2 of Neoaliturus tenellus. Taxonomy (NCBI): domain Eukaryota; kingdom Metazoa; phylum Arthropoda; class Insecta; order Hemiptera; family Cicadellidae; genus Neoaliturus; species Neoaliturus tenellus. Next base: position 75,182,976 of record CM061536.1, on the reverse strand, counting down.
CGAAACGTATATATAATGAGTAGGAAGGATGCGAACACCACAAATGCGAGTTAATTAATGGTCACGGCGCGATGAACAATCTCCTTTTATAATGGTTATCGCGTGAGAAGATCAGTTCCGCATGAGCGCCCAAGTGGAACCTCCCGTGTTTACTCAAGCGGAACCCCCCCCCCGTGACTAATGAAGCGGAACCCCCCCCCCGTGACTAATGAAGCGGAACCCCCCCCCCGTGACTAATGAAGCGGAACCCCCCCCATAAAAAATGGAGATTAAAACCCCCCCCCCCGGTGGTCACTCAAGCGGAACCCCGCCGGGTCGATGACCGGTCAATGGCCGGTCACGACCGGTTGCTAACCCCATCTAATTACCACACTTCACATCCCATGCCAGCCATGAACTACTATTGTTTGAATGAAACAGAATTAAACATGGCAGCCACCATGGAAAATTCTAACCTCAAACCTTGGTTTTACGCCACTGCGCATGCGCCGCTCCCACTCCTTCGTTTCATTTTTATGCTGCTATAACTTGTACTGGAGTGAGCTAACTTCACGCTACGGCGCCTAGTCATGTATTACTCACTTTAGCGCTACTGCGAATGCGCCTAGTCTGTATTACTCACTTTAGCGCTGCTGCGAATGCAACGAGTTCTCCGGATCGGAATCACTCCTCGCTATTGCGCATGCGCCGAGTCCTGTATTACTCAATTTAGCTCTACTGTGCACGGAAAGTTCTAACCTCAAACCTTGGATTTTACGTCGCTGCGCATGCGCCACCCCCACTCCTTCGTTTCATTTTTACACTGCTGCGAACTGGAGTGGATTGAAGACCGTACTGGAGTGAAACAATTTCCCCACCACTGCATTAATTACCCCCACCACTCGAAAACCCGAGGAGCGATACGAGCCCGATTTTCGCGTCAGTCGTCAACGAGTTTTCATAGCGAAAAGTCGTTGGCGACTCGGTAAGAGGTTCAAATATCTAGTAGGCCTATATATATTTGAACTTCTTATACTACGTTGCGTTCTTTAATGCAATGTGGTATGTGTGTGTGTGTGTAAATATTAGTTGTAAGTTGCACTTAATTTAAGAATTAATTTGCGCATTGCGATGTTAGTTATAAGTTGTGTTTAGCGTTAAAGGTGTATTAATTTTAAGAATAATGATGGTATTTGGTTGTGTTGAATTATTTGATATTTAATAATGATGTGTTGTTAGTTTTAAGTGTTGGTATTTATAATTAATGTTGTTGTTTTGCCTTTCAGCTAGATGATAGGGGGTAGATTAACTGTAAATTCAGAAGTTCCGTTGAACTTCACTTAGAAGGGGTGGGACATCCGCAAATTGCGGACTAGGTTTTTGCATTTTGTTTAGGAATATGATGGGTGGGATTAGTTGGGTGGGTGTTAGAGTTGCGTTTCTGCATTAGCTGTTCCAGTTTCCCTTCGAATTCACGGTTACGGATGGACCCGGACCGGCCCGTTACGGATGGACCCGGACGGGCCAAACAAAATTGCGTCGATGTCCCTCGCAGAGCGTAACTAGTGGGTTGGGAGTGGGAACCGTTAGGCAAACAGGGTGGTGGGAACAGTTACTACTGTTCCCATCACCTTGGTTCTTTATAAGTCTTAAATGACCTTGACCCACTTTCGGAAGGGTCAATGACCGACCCCCCCCCGTGTCCACTCAAGCGGAACCCCCCCCCGTGTCCACTCAAGCGGAACCCCCCCCCCCGGAAAAATTAAAATGCCTATAACTCGATAATGGATTAACGGATTAGGACAAGCGATACATCATTGAAAAGGTCTATGTAAGACGAACATTTTAGTCAAAGAAGAATTTAGTTATCTTATTTTAGTCAAAAGTTATGCGAATTATTTGAAATAAATACCCCCTCTCTTTCCTTCTCTCCCACCTTCCCCCACCTAACGGTTGTTAACCCTTCTCATTAGCATACCGTTATAAAAGACGCATCGACCACGGCTAACGTTTCATTCTGATTCCAGACGTTAAGCTGCGAACTGCGAACAGAACTACCACGATGTCATCCCTGCCGACTACAACTTCCACTACAGCCTGCTCTTCTATTACAAGTTCAACTTCTACTTCTACTACGGCTTCAACTCCAGTCAAGAAAACTCTTCGCTTGAAAAATGCTCCCGATTGGTATAAGAAGCAACTAGACTCGAAACCTTCAACTTCTGGAGCTCCTCTTCCCCCGGCCAACAATACCATACGTCGCAGCATATTTTCACCGCCTTCGTCTTCAAATGACTCCACACCGCCTTCAACTAACATGCCACCACCGCAGAAGCCAGCTCCTCGTCCTAATACCCCTTCATTTGAAACCTTGCTTCATTGTCTTAGTACACCTGTCATTCCACTGTCACCATTGCCTCCTACCCCACCACTTACTATTCCTAAAGATCACGCCTATCCTAAAAATAAATCTCCTAAGTCTGCTCCTTCAGAGCGTTTCCAATTATTAAAAGAAGAGCGTCGTAGGGCATTTAGCCGTCCCACTACTTGCCCTGAAGTGCTCGCTAGGGGAATTAAGAAAGGATCAGCTTGTGGTAGGAAATGTGTTAAGAACGAACGTTTCTGCCGTGTACATATCGTAAAACATCTTTCCGAACCACAACTGACAGAAATCCCCACTGTTGAAGACGATCCTGAAATAATATCCGTCAGAGGAGAGAGGCTTAAGAAAGGTTTGAGATATTTTTTTCTAAGTGTTGTTGACCACCAACACATATTGGCAAAATGTAACGGCAATAAATATAAAATTAAAGTTCCTGACAATTTGTGTAAAGAGAAGAGACTTAACAATTTAAGTTCTCAAGACTTTCTCCTCAGGGATAAAAAGGATCGTATTACAAGGTGGGGACGTAAACAGTAAATTCACATAGATTTTCCAAATTTTGCTAAAAATAATGGGGGAGAAACACAATGCGTTATAGCGTTGTGTTTCTCCCCCATTATTTTTTAACACTCTAAGTCTCGTGACCTACTTTTCAGAGGTTGTTGTACAGTTATATGACCGCTCTGACTTGCATAGCCAGTGTAGCTTCATATAGCGTGCAAAGAATGGTTCCTAATGAAATCTCATCAGCATTCAAAGACAGAGACTGTTGTTTTGCAAGTTAATTAGTCTTGAAATAATGAAGTAGGAAACGTATATATAATGAGTAGGAAAGATATGAACACGGCAAATGCGAGTTAATTAGTGGTCGCGGCACGATGAACATTTGTCTTCATTATCACACGACTATCTCGTGAGAAGATCAGTTCCGCATGAGCACCCAAGCGGAACCCCCCCCCCCGTGTTCACTCAAGCGGAACCCCCCCCCATAAAAAATGAAGATTAAATCCCCCCCCCCGAAAATTCAAATGGCTATAACTCGATAATGGTTTGATCGATTACGACAAGCGATACATCATTGAAAAGGTCTATGTAAGACGAACATTTTAGTAAAAGAAGAATTTGGTTATATTATTTTAGTCAAAAGTTATGCAAATTATTTAAAATAAATATCCCCTCTCCTTCCTTTTTCCCCACCTTCCGGGTCACCTCTTACCCCTCTCATTAGCATATCGTTATAAAAGCGAAGCAAGCATTGTTCACTCCTTCATTCTGCTTTCACGCGCCACACTTGTTGTTTCGTCTCTGCCGTTATTATTTGCTTTAAAATGCTTCCTCACCATAGTGAAAACTTCAATCCTTCCGAAATTGCTGATGTTTTCCAACAGCCTGAAGAAGATGTGATAGATTATTATGATAGTAGCAGTGACAATGAAAATGATAGTAGCAGTGACAGTGAAGATGAAGATGTAATTGAACTTGATGAACAAATGAGACCAATCTACATCGATGAACAATTTCCTTTTGATACAATAGAAAGATTTATTACGGAAGCACACAAATGGCTAAATTTAGGATTCAATGTTATAATTGGTTCAGCTATTGTGTATAATGACAGTAGGTTCTTCTGTGTAACACCAAATACTAGAGAACGTATGTTGACTTGGCAGGATGATGTTATGAAGTGTTATGAGCTCGAAGTTAGCATTGGTGGCTACTTTGTCGCACAAGTGGTCTAATAACCACATTACCCTTCCCTCACCCCCACCCTATCCCCTCCCAATCCTTATTCCTTCCCCTTCCCCATTTTTAAAACTCATAAAAGGCGGACTATGAACCTCCAGGTTTTTAGTCTGTACTTGCACCGTCAAGATGAGTACTAGACTTGATGGTTTTATAGCCAATGATATTAATATATGGAGTTTGATAACAAACTTGCGTATTAAAATTGAAGAAACAATTATGGCAAACAATGGGATAGGAGTTATTGTTATTGTTTCATTACTAAGACATATTGATTTTTTGTATGATATAAAAGTAACAATCAACAATATTAATGAACTATTTCCCTGGACAATATTTATTCGTGATGAAGTTGAAAAGCAGAAAATTATAGTAGATGTGCTAGCAATGAAATATAACCTAGATAGAGAAGAATAGCTACAAAATCCTCTCCCCACCTTCCTTCACGTTGTGCAAAAAAAGTGGGGGTAGAAGTATATAAGACTAAGTAAGCGATACATAGTTTGTTATTCGAGGTAAAAGAAGTGGTGAACAAATATGTTGTCTAAAGATACTCCATTTGTTAATTATTTTGAAGTTAAAAATGTTTATATTAATACAAATGAAATGGAAGAAGACAATATAGAGGAAAATTATAACGAAACTGATAATGATTCCACGATGGAAGAAGAAATGGTACAGTTTGAACAAGAACTTTTTGAAGAAATGATAAACGATAGTGACGAAGATATAGTTAAGGAAGCTATTGATACATTTATATTAGATTCATCGTTGGATTCACCCATATCACCTTTATTGTCTTCTGAATCCGAATCCGAATTGGACTAAGGTAGTTCCCCCCCTTTATTATTCAAACAAGTCTTATAAATTGAGAGTTTTGTCATTAGTAAGTCAGCATTTGTTGGAGCTACATGTATGGTTAATAATGTCTCCTAGAGATAATTCTTTTATACAATTAATTGAAATTGTGAGACAACGAAATATTACGTTAGTTCAAGAAGAAGATGAAGTTGAAACAACCGACACAATACAAAATCCTGTAGAAGAAGCGATGGAAGTAACAGAAATTGATCAAGAACCTTCAATGATGGAAATGGTTGAAACACAAAATGAATCTCAAGATGTGGAAGAAACTGTTTCATATTCAGTTTTTTGGGAATTTGCGTCAAATATATTTGTTGTAATTCAAATTAAAGCTATTAATTCTGAAGAAGTGGTGGGGGAAAATTCTCCCCACCACTAGCTTAAAGTTGGTGGGGGAATGTTCATAAATGTGTTGGTTATTTGCGTAGAAGCTTATTCGTCAGGAAACTGTCGACTAAAAATGTTCAATCCTAACGCACCTACAGAACCTTCTTCGAGTAACTGTCTAGTAAAAACGTTTCGTGCTGTACCTTTTGAACCTTCGTACTATAAAATGATAGGTATTCATGAGATTGCAATCAATGATCAAAAACTGTTCAAAATATTCTGTTCTCGACTTGATAGAACCTTACGTTTACCACCAAATACGTTCACCTACAGGCTACCTCTGATAGACAAAGATGATGTAAGCAAAATACCAATGATTCAAGTGAAATTTCTGGAAGATGGAATTCTTGTTAATTTAAGAGAAGTATATCATAATGACTATTCGAAAAGAATAGCTTTCAACTTTCTTAAGGAAAATATAGGACGTGAAATATACCAGTATCCAGAACCATTTTACAGATACCTTTTTGAAAATGGAGCAAGTGTAACGGTGGAAATAAGTATTAAATTAATGTAATTCTCCCCACCACTAGCCTAAAGTTGGAGGGGGGAGTGCATAAATGTGTTGGTTTTCTGCGTAGAAGCTTATTCTTCGAGATATCGTTGACCAAAATGTTTCGTCATATTCCTTGTGATCCAACTTCTTCGTTAAGGGAGAATCAAAGATTGAAAAGACTAGAAAAGGAAAAACAAGACCGACAAGATATGAACATGGAGTTCAATCGACTACAATTTCAAATACCTGGAATTGCAATGGGAGCACCAAAATTGAAAACCCTACACTGGGCTGGAAGTTACATCAAGTATTTAAAACTACAAATCGAAGCAAGAGATTTAAAATTGAAGAAAGTGGAAATGGAAAATCGAGAAATGAAGAAACTAATATCACACATGTCTGGTAATACTACAGTTCAAAAAGGTGAAGAAGAAGGAAAAGAAATATTAGGAATCTAAATTATCAACAATCTTCTTAGAGAATGGGGAATAGATCACTTTGTGGTAATACAATAACATGCCACTTAGTGATCTATTCCCAGTTCTCGCTTGATATCCAATGACCTTGACCTATATAAAAGTGGTGGGGGGAAAATCATATAAGAAAAAGGTTTTAGATGTAACTATCAGTATAAGTCTAACACGATGGATAGGTTGTTGGTTCTGTGTTTACAAGAAATTATCAATAATGGGTTTCTTTACCATTACATTATGAGATCAAATGAGTGTCAAATACCTAAAGCAATTCGTGAAATGCTCATTGAATTTAAGAAAGACAATTATGGATTTGCTATCTATCTTGCTTATACTTTTAAAGATGGTACAAAAATGTGTCATGATTGTGGAAAAGCGTCTGTTTCAGATTTTGAACAATTCCAAGATGATGGAGGTAGGTTAGTTCATCTTGTAAAAGGTCAAATAATGAAATTCGAAACGTGTAATAACACTTGCGACATTTGTGCACAGTGTTTGTTTGAATTTATTAAGTATCGTGCATTCAAACCATAATACCCCTTCCACATATAAAGGAGAGGGGGAAAAGAGTGGGGGTTATAACTAGGTGGGGGAACGTGTATAAATGCAGGTTGTTTGAAGAGAGTTTTATTATTGTTGCGGCATTAGAAGAAACATCATGGAATTCGAAGTGCGCCATTTTAAGATTAAATATGAAGAGTGGACCTCTGTTGCAAATTTCATATCATCGAAAGAGGAAGAAAACAAGTTGATGCAAGTGTATTGTTACATAGAAAATGAAGAAAGCCATCACAAGGTGATGAGCTATCTAAACAGACCGAATGTATCGTCGAGAAGTCCTGAATTTGTCAAATACTTAAAAGATGAAGATGCGGATGTCGTATTAGAAGTATGGTATAAAATTTGAAATGTGAAAAAACAAGTATAAATAATTATGGTGGGGGGAAGAATATATAAGTCGGTGGTGGGGGAAATGTGATAAAAGAAGTAAAACTTTAGAAAAGAGTTCACTCTGTACGACAACAGTGAAAGATGACTGATCCTTCTGCAACACCAGTATTTTCAACTACAGATTGCCACCAAAACGTAGAACCAAAGATGTATTGCAATGCTCCAACAACAAATTATTATCAAGCTCAACGGTCGCAAGTATCTCATTGTACTTCAACATCAGTGTTGAAAATGTCAAAGCCATATCCAGATTGTATGTACGAACCATTAACACCATCTTCGGTAAGACTAAGGAAAAACCTAAAAATGAGAGAAAGGTGCAAGAAAGAAAAGATAGAATTTGCGAAATTGCAACTAATAGTGCCTTCCATTCAAGTTGGATGTAGCAGACTGAAAACTTTAGAAAAAACTAACGCATATTTGTTACAATTGTTGGAAACTGTTGAAGATCTGAAGAAGAAAAATGGACATTCTACCAAGTAATATTTAAACACTCATTCCCCCAGAAAAACCAAAAAAAAAGATAAAAATAACAAAAACCCCAAAAAATTAGATGTAGAATAGAGAGCGAGGAATAGATCACTTTGTGGTAATGGACTAACATGCCACTTAGTGCTCTATTCCTCGTTCTCGCGTTAATACCGGATGACCTTGACCTATATTAGTAGGGTGAGGGAAATTGAAAGTGGTGGGGGAAAGTGTATAAAAGACGAGTGTACTATAGTCGAATTATTCTGAAAGCGAACTTGTCACGAGTAAGGACTTGACGGAAAGTGTTATGGACTTGACTACAAATAAAGATAATAAAAAACTAAAGTTACGGGAAATGGCTAAAGCAAGAGAGTCAAGAATAAAGTTGAAGTTTTACAGACTACAGAGATTGATTCCCGGGGTTAGGTTAGGTGAAATACGAACAAGAACAGTGGACATGGCAGCTGATTACATTAATCAGTTACTTACGGAATTAATGATAAAAGAAGCTAAAATAGAAGCGTTGAAACAAACGATAAAACAGCACTTTGAAAATTCGAATTGTCAACCTATAAACTACGTAATAAAAGAAGAAGTAAAAGATTGAAATTGAACAGAAATGAACTTGAACTTTGGTTATTGATTGGACACTTCTTAGAGAATGGGGAATAGATCACTTTGTAGTAATGAATTAACATGCTGCTTAGTGATCTATTCCCAGTTCTCGCTTAATCTAAAATGACCTTGACATACTTATCAAAATATCATATAAGCCGAATCGCAAAGAGTTATTCCTCATTTACTTGAAATGGCTCCTGTGGACAACACCGATTATCCAAGGAAACCTCTTATTGAAATATTGTATAAAATTCAACTAGACGATTTTAATATGGAAGAAGATGATAATAACAGTGAAACATCAGAAGTAGAAAGTGTAAATGATATGGATGTAGATCTAACAACATCAGAAGTAGGAAGTGTAAATGATGTGGAGAATGAAAATTTGGATATGGATGTAGTAATATCAGAATCTTCATCATCGTTTGAATATGAAGAAGTACATACTGAAACTCCAACTGGAATAGAGAACACAAATGAACAATCAGTTAGTAGAAGATTAATGTTACGTCCAAGACGTTTGTTTTCCTCGGATAGTGAAGAAGAAGAAGAGGATGATGATGAAATAGTGGTGGGGGAACCGTTATAAAAGCGGGACTGTCAGAGCCCATTTCATTTCTCGGCGAAATTTCGAAGAGTAAACATCGTCAACATGTATCATTGCGACAAATGTTCGGAATCGTTTCACGATGAAATTCTACTAGATATACATAAAGAACTAATTCACAACAACACAGAAGAAGATCAAGAACAACAAGAAGAACAAGAAGAACAAGAAGAAATAACAGCAACATCTTCAACTACTTTACCGAATCTACAAGTATTTGCTTTACCCGGTAAGGTAGTAATGCATCATAAGATTCAAAATGAAAACTTGAACTTAGAAGAATTTATTAGAGAAGCAAAACCAATCGTAAGTAAAACTTTAAAAGAAGAATTGAAAAGATTAAACTTTCTTAAATTTGGTTTACTACTAGAAGCTATGTTTATAAATGCGCAAGAAGAATTATCACCAAGAGGATTCATAACAAAAAACCGAACCATCATGGAAAGTTCAAACATTGATTCAATAGTAGAGAATTGTATAGAAGAAATATTAACCAAACTTCAGGAACACGAAGGAAGAGGATCCGGATGGAGTCTTACAAGTATTGAAGTATTAGATATAAGAGTTCACAAACATGGATATGGACTAATGGGATCTAGTTACATTCCTTTGCCAAAAATAATTGAAAATACAAAATCTTGTATTAATGTTCAAAATGAAGATAATGAATGTTTTCGCTATGCTATGACGTCAAAGTTTGTATTAATAAATCCACAAAGACCCAACCAAGAATATGAAGATGCAAGACACAGGTACAATTTTCAAGGAATAACATATCCCGTTTCTACAAAAGATATATCAAAATTTGAAAAGAAAAATCCCGGCACGTCTATTAATGTTTTCGCATTAGATAGTTCAAACAAAGTGTATCCTTTACGTATTGCAAAAGAAGAGCTACCAGATCATACGGATTTACTACTACTAACGCGAGGAGATGTGTCTCACTATGTGTACATAAAGAAATTCGACTCTCTTGTTAATAAGCAACTTTCAAAAAATCGAAACAAAAAGTTGATTTGCAAGAGATGTTTTAATTTTCAACGAGAAGGAAGACAAGGAAGAGAATGGTTACAAGAGCACAAAAGATTATGTAACAATAATTATGAAGCAAAGATTAATTTACCTTCGGAAAACAGAGCATTCGTTACATTTGAAAAGGTTCATCATCAATACCGTATCCCTTTAGTTGTGTATGCGGATTTTGAATCAACACTTGTTCCAGTTGAAGATGAAAATTGTGAAGCAAGAAAAAGTGTAAAGTATCAAATGCACAAACCAAACAGTTTTTGTTTAATGGTCAAATCAACATTATCAGAAGAACATTTAAACAGATATGGATTAACTTCAGAACCTCTAGTATATCGTGGTGAAAATGCGGAAAAAATATTTCTTGATCACCTATATTCAATAGCTGGAAATACACAAAGATTATATACAAATATTGTACCAATGAAACCGATGGACGAAGAAGAAGAAATTCAACATGAAAATGCGACTCACTGTTTCTTGTGCAAAAATGATTTTACTATTGAGAATTATAAAGTTAAAGATCACGACCACCTCACAGGTTATTACAGGGGTGCTGCTTGTAATAAATGCAACTTGAGCTATCGTTTACCACTATTTATCCCTGTGGTTCTGCATAATCTCAGTGGGTACGACGCTCATTTTATAATACCTGAATTAGGAAGAGACGACGGTAAAATCGATGTGTTAGCTGAAACTTCAGAGAAGTTTATAAGTTTTTCCAAAGAAGTTGGAAACGTCAAACTAAGATTCTTGGACTCCTACCGATTTTTGCCGTCGAGTTTGTCCAAACTTTCTGAAAATCTAAGGAAACAAGATTTAATCGAAACGAAGAAGATTGTAAACAGCGACAAACTGGATCTGGTACTTCGAAAAGGTGTTTTCCCATATGATTACATAGACAGTTTAGAAAGATTTAATGAAACATCACTACCTCCAAAAGAAGAATTTAAAAGTAAACTGTACGACATGGATATATCTCAAGATGATTATGATCATGCATGCAAAGTATGGAACGAATTAGGATTTAGAACATTGGGGGAATATTCAGATTTCTATGTTAAATTAGATGTGACTTTATTATGTGATGTGATGGAAGAATTTAGAAATACGTGTTTTGCGTCATATGGATTAGACCCTCTTCATTCGTACACTTCGCCTGGACTAGCGTGGCAAGCCATGTTAAAAGAAACAAATTGTAAAATACAACTTCTTACAGATATAGATATGGTGTTGATGTTAGAATCAGGAGTTCGAGGAGGATTGACGCAAAGTGTAACACGTCATGTCAAGGCGAACAATAAGTATTTGCCCGATTATGATGCATCAAAACCAACAACATTCCTGGGTTATTTTGATGCAAATAACTTATACGGATGGGCAATGTCGAATCCCCTTCCATATGATAATTTCAAATGGATAGACCCAGAATCAATTGGAAACATAATGGATATACCGAAATATGGAGAAACTGGTTACATATTTGACGTCGATTTTGAATATCCCGAACATCTTCACGACGAACATTATGATTTACCACTTCTTCCGAAGACTGAAATTTCTCCAACTGGAAGATGGCCGAAATTATTGATGACTTTAACCAACAAGTCTCGGTATGTTGGACACTACTGGATGATACAACAGGCCTTAGACTTGGGATTGAAAATTACAAAAATTAATCGAGTACTACAATTCTCTCAATCTTGTTGGTTAAAACCGTACATTGACAACAACACAAGAAGAAGAGCCGCCGCTACATCAAGTTTTCAAAAAGATTTCTTCAAACTAATGAACAACGCAATATTTGGCAAGACTTTGGAAAACAAAAGGAAACATAAGGACATCAAATTGGTAACTGATCCAGTAAAACTACAGAAATTAGTGCAACAACCAAACTTTGGTTCATCTGTAATTATTAATGAAAATCTAGTTGTTATTTCCATGAACAAGAAGTCAGTTCTAATGGATCGTCCTTTGTATCTAGGAATGTCAATCTTGGATATTTCCAAAACACACATGTACGAGTTTCATTATAAGAAGATGGTTAACTATTATGGAAGAGAGAACATTGGTATTGCATATATGGATACGGATGCTCTAATTTACTGGATTAAAACAAATGACATGTACGAAGATCTACGCACTTTTATGTATAAAGATGATTTCGACTTTTCCGATTATCCCAAGGACCATCCAAATTACGACTACGACAGAAACAAGAAAGTATTGGGAAAATTTAAAGATGAAACAAATGGTGTGCCGATGATGGAAATTGTAGCATTAATGTCCAAACTATATTCATTTCAACTGTACATAAGCGAAAGGAACGAATATCAAGTCACGAAGAAAGCCAAAGGAATAAAAACCTCTTTCCTGAAGAAGAACGTACAGTTTGAACATTATAAAAGATGTTTGTTTGAAAATGTTGAAACAACTGCAACATTTAACACCATAAGAAGCTTCAACCATCGTCTTTTCAGTGTGAAGCAAACCAAATCGGCATTGAGCTATAAGGATGACAAGAGATACATCCTTGAAGACAACATAAGAACTCTGCCATTTGGACATTACTCTCTAAACCCTATCGACCAGTAAACCTATTCTTCGTCCTCTACCTTCTTCCTTTTTTCCTTTCCGTAAAGAAGAGGGGACATGGCAAGCCCAATGCCATGTTCCCTCTTTTTTACACTAATATGAAATGGCCTTGACCTATATTCAAACTATATAAAAGAGAAAGAACTGTTGTACGGATCAGTATTTTTACAAGCGATGTGCAAGCAACACCTGAAGATGGAAAGTGTGAAGGACAAGATTGTAAATGAACTACATAAACCAGCAAGAAGAAGATTTCCAAGAAGAAGTACAATTATTAAGGGAATGAATGATCTGTATCAAGCTGATCTCATTGAAATGATACCGCACAGTAAATTAAACAAAGGTTTCAAATATATTTTAACAATTATAGACTGTTTTACTAAAATAGCTGACGCTTTACCATTGAAGGATAAGACTGGTAAAAGTGTTACAAAAGCTATGGAAACAACGATACAAAGAAATAAATTCAAAATCAAACATCTACAGACCGATGATGGAAAAGAATATTTTAATAAAGACTTTGGAGCTTTAATGAAGAAATATCAAATAAATCATTATTCTACAAATTCTGAAGTTAAAGCTTCAATAATTGAAAGATTCAATAGAACATTAAAAGGAGCGATGTACAAACAATTTTCAAAACGAGGATCATACGTGTGGTATGACATATTACCACAACTTATAAAAGAGTATAACAACAAATATCATCGTACCATCGGAATGAAACCTATCCAGGTAAACAGCGCTAATGCTAAGGTTGTATTACAACGCATCAGAAATAATACAACACCTAAATTGGAAAAGTTACAACCAAAAAAGTTTAAAGTCAACGATAAAGTTCGTATAAGCAAATACAAAGGTGTATTTAGTAAAAGATATCTACCAAATTGGACTAATGAAGTATTTACAGTTTATAAAGTGCAACCAACTATACCTGAAACCTACTTATTAAAGGATAACAAGGGTGAATTACTTCAAGGTGGATTCTACGGACATGAATTGTTGAAATCAACAGTCGGTGATGTATATCTTGTTGAGAAGGTTTTACAAAGGAAAAAAGGTATGGTTAAAGTCCGGTGGTTAGGATTCGATAAAAGTCAAGACTCTTGGATTCCTTCAAAAGACCTGGTATAGTAACTTAATAGCTCATTGTGTGTTTAACCTTGACACAAGATGGAGATTGTACAACAAAAAGATCGATTTAATATCAATAATATTGATGAATTGACGGTTGACAATGATAAGTTAAATCATGGTAAACATGGTGAATTACTACCAAATACAATAAGATGTTTAATAACTGGTCCTTCAAATTGTGGAAAAACAAATGTTGTTTTTAACCTTATAACTAATCCTAAAGGATTGCGCTTTAAAAATATATACATTTTTTCAAAATCATTGCAACAACCAAAATATCAATTATTGGATAAAGTACTTGCAAGTGTACCTGAAGTGCATTTCTACAAGTTTAATGCCAGTGAAACAATTATGCAACCAAATGAAGCAAAACCATTTTCTATTTTTATTTTTGACGATGTGTCTTGTGAAAATCACGACACTATAAGGAATTACTTCGCTATGGGAAGACATCATAATATCGATAGCATTTATATTGGTCAAACATACAGTAAGACTCCAAAACAACTCATAAGAGACAATGCAAATATGTTGATCATCTTCAAGCAAGATGAAACAAATTTAAAGCATATATACAATGATCATGTAAATGCGGATATGCCATTTGAGAAATTTAAAGAAATGTGTGGCAAAGCATGGAATGAGAAATATGGCTTTCTCGTTATTATGAAGGAAGAAGATATTAAAAATGGTAGATATCGTATAGGGTTGGATAAATTTGTATTTATGCGTTGAACTACCGATGCTACATCTAGTTACACGTTGAACTTCACAGTGTAAACATGGTGAATCAAGAAAAACTATTAAAAGAAATAAAATCACTCAGTGATTCTATTAGGATGAAGAATCGTGCATTGAGGATGGGTTTAAGTGAAAGAGAAGAATTTCTAGAGACTACATTTAAACCTATTACGGAACCTTTAAAACAGATATCAGAAACTATTGGTAAACCTCGTTATGAAGGAGATGTTTTACTACCAGTTTCTAAACAAGAAGTACAAGCATTAAAAAAAGAAGAAGATGATGATTCATATACAAGTGCTAGTGAGCAAGAAGAAACAAAAGAAGGAGAAGAACCAATTGTTGAAAAGGAAGAAGAACAGCCAATACCTGAAGCTGAACAATCTATTCCAAATTTAACTCAATTGAGTAGCGATATATTACAACATGGACCTCTTGGAAGAAAATATATAATGAAAATGCTACATGACATGAAATCAAACCCGAATTTGAGTAGATCACACGTATACGGAGCAAGAATTGATGGGAATGAATTAAAGATCGGCGATTCAAAGCTTGAAATAACACAAGACGATTACATCATTATTGGTGAGCATAAATATAAAGGAACAAAAGGACTTTATGAATTAATTTTTAAAAACATACCACTAAGATATTCATCCAAAGATTTAAGTGTTTTTAAGGAAATTCTACAAAATACTAACGCTCATAAAAGAAACTACTTAAAGGATGCAATGATTAATCGTTCACGTGCAACAAAATATAACATTGTTATAAAAAAGTTGTTTCCTCCACGAAAATTGCCAACATTACGTACTGCACCAGCGGTGAGACAACCACTGAAAAGAAAATCTTTATCACTTATGGATTTATCACTTCTTGAACAACATGGTAAAAAGAGTAAAGGAGATACTTCCAACATCTGGCAAAGGATTGATGAAAAATCTATACAATACGAATGTGATTTACTACAACGACATCAATAAATTGGTTGATAGAATGAGACTATTGCATGAAGCCATGGAAGCCGGTCATACAGGTTTAAATAATGAATGGGTAGCTCTGATTGACGAACTCAGGAATCGCGGCATAATCGTATAATTGTCCGCGGATATATAAGAGTTGCAGGCGTATAATGTGTCAGTTCTAACATGAGCGTCGACAAGTTCGGACGATACTCCGCGTTAGGAGTGCAAGTTGGAGAAAACAGAAAAAGAAGTGGATTACCGCAAACACCCGAAGGTGACTATAACATAAATAATAAACGTTTAAAGTTTGTTAAGGATCCAGAAGAAGATGGAGATGCAACAAATTTAAAAACAGTAAAGGAGGAAACATCTACAAGTTTAAAACTCGACAACAACCAACTGTATGATGCAAAATCTCACAGGGTTATTAATGTTGCAAAACCAGTCAACAATGGAGATGTTGTTAATAAAGGCTATTTTCTATCTGCGATGGAATACGCTTTACTGTTGGAAAAGACTAAAAGTGGAAAAAAGTACAATGCTTTAAATTATAAAATAACTAATGTAGCAGATCCAACCGAGGATACAGATACAATCAATAAGCGTTATTTGCATTCTGTAATACCAGAAAAGAAAAAAGATGGATTTTCCTTCTATAAATATACTATAAACGATATTGGATATCCTAAAGAAGAAAGTGATGGTGTTAATATTAAATACATTAAAGATAATTGTATTTTATATAATGGTGCTGTTATTGATTGTCATGGAAAAGTGTTGTCCAATCTGAAAGATGGTTCAACTCCATCGGATGCTGCTACTGTGAGACAAATGAATGAAAGCTTGAAGAAAGGAACATCCGCTTTTGTTAAACAAAATCAGGTGGTGTCAAAGAAAGGTGATGAGTTTGTGCAAGGAAGTGAAAAGTTTACCTTACTACAACTACAAAATAACAAGTGGGATGGAAAAAATAAAAGATTGTCAAATATAAGTTTAGGCACGGAAGAACATGATGCTGTTATTTTAACACAAGTGCCACAACTATCAGCTACTGGTGTTAACTTTATATGTGGAGGTAGACGATTAACCCATGTAAAATCTGGTAAAGATGATAATGATTGTGTTGTTGTGAAACAAACTATAGTTTTAGATAAAATAAATAACTTATATGATGGAAAAAATAGAAGAATATCTAACATATCAGCAGGAATAGCTCCGAATGATGTTGCTACTATTAATCAAGTTATAGCAACCTCTAATGACGATCCATCTGTGTATACATGTAATGGTAAACGTATCACAGATCTTGAGAATCCTACAGATTACAATGATGCTACTAATGTCGAGTATGTAATGAACCTTATGGGTAATGTAATTATAGACATGCACAATCATATGCTTAGTAAACCGAATCACGGTAAAATCCAAGATGATCAAAGAGAACAATGGATTAAAGATGCAATTATCAATAAGTATTAGTAAAACTCGTTAATATATAAGTATGGAATATATAAAAAGTGTTCATTATTATAAAGTATTTCATGGAGTGAAGACGCTCGTTATATAAAACGGCATAATGAAGACCTCATCGTTCAGTCGTCGTCAAGACGTTGGCAAGAAAGGACGTGGTATAACATCAGCTGCATTATCCCTGCTCAGACGGATTCCAGTTGGTGCTGTTGTAAATCGAGCAATAGATGCTCTACCATACGAATTACATCTGCCCGGAGGTTATCAATATAGTGGACCTGGAACTAAGTTGGCAAAGCGTTTAGCAAGAGGAGATCCTGGAATTAATAAATTAGATCAAGCTTGCAAAGAACACGATATAGCATATTCAAAGTATAAAGATTCAACAAATAGATCAATAGCAGATAAAATTCTAGCGGAAAGAGCTTGGCAAAGAGTAAAATCAAGTGACGCAAGTATTGCAGAAAAAGCAGCGGCTTGGGCAGTAACTACAGCCATGAAGACGAAAGCTAAATTTGGTGCTGGAAGACGACGTCGCAGAGGAAGACCTGCAAAGAGAAGAGCTCCCAAAAGAGGTGGAAACATTAAGAAGAGACGTCGTAGAACTCGTAAAGCAACAGTAAAGAAAGCTTCTATTTGGTCAATGGTAAAAAACGGAGCAGGTTTATACCTAAGACCGTACCGTGTGTACTAAATAAGAAGAATCAATTGATAATTCCAAATAAAGCCTTAACAAATCATCAGTTAAATGATTATGTAAAATGTTTAAAAATACCATTTTTTCGAGGAGTGTTTATGAAAGATGCATTGCCAACTAAAATATGGGAAAATGAAACTGGAATAGTAAATTTGGATTCCACCTATGGTCCAGGCACTCATTGGGTATGCTATAAAAAGCTCGGACAAACCGTTTACTACTTTGACAGTTTTGGCAATCTACCACCGCCGAAAGAACTGCAACATTATTTTCGAAACTCCAAAAACATTTTTTACAATTACAAAAGAGAACAACCTAACAATACTGAAATATGTGGGCATTTATGTTTGGAGTTTCTAGCGAAGAGTGTCAGTCAGCTTTAAGATGTCATCGTATACAGTGTCACTGAGTGGAAATTCATCCACATTGAAAAGTACGCTGTTCCCAGCATTGCGTCTATCCAAGGAAAGATTATGGGAAGCGGCATTACTTGATTTAACTACCTACAACTCAATTCCCAATGTTACGGAAGGAAAGAACAATTTACTACATTATTATGAAACTAAGGATGCTTCAGGAAAATACTCAGAATTGAAAATAATTACATTTCCTACTGGAGCTTATGAAATCGATGATATAAACCAATTACTACAAAAACAACTCGGAGAAGAAAATATCGCCGTTAAAGGAAACAATAATACTTTAAAAGCAGAAATAACTTCAAAATATTATATCGATGTCAGCTTGAAAAACTCCATTGGCAGTTTACTTGGATTTACAGATACAAAAAAGAATATATTAACTCCTGGAACTACTCATTCAGGTGATACAACTGTTACAATATTGAAAGTCAATAGTATCGATGTAACGTGTAATATTATACACGGATCGTATAGAGAAGGAGTGAATCAGCATATTTTACATACATTTTATCCAACAGTGGCTCCTGGTTTTAAAATTGTTGAGAAGCCACAAAACTTGATATACCTACCGTTAAACACCAGTTTCATTTCAGACATCGTACTGAACATATTGGATCAAGACGGTGTTAGTGTTGACTTTAGAGGAGAAACGATAACTATACGGATACACATCAGAGCGGCAACATAAAGGTCAACATGGGATTATCATTTAAACCGCAACGGAAGAGTCGGGAGCTCAGTAGCTCCTCGACATTGGAAGAGTTAACATCGGACAACATTCGTTTTCTACAGAAGATTGGATTGAAACTTAACAACGATGGATATCCTGGATATATCTCAAGGACCGACATTCGACGAAACACTATGGGAGAAGGAATATCACACGCACAACCCTTACACTTCATCAAAATTAAACAATAACGATGAAATAAGGATTCCCATTCAACAACAAGATATTTACACATTGCCGTGTGAAAGTTATTTGTACATTGAAGGACGGGTATTAAAATTGGATGGAAAAACTGCTTCAACAGTTCCTTTTATAAATAACCCGATGGCATATCTTTTTGATGAAATAAGATATGAGATATCAGGGGTGACAGTTGATTCGACAAAAAAGGTTGGTATAACAACGACATTGAAAGGATTAACATCATTAACACCGCATGAGAAGAATTCAATAGTCACCGCCGGATGGGTTGCCCCTGATAAAGACACTATAACACCGGATTCAAATGGTCACTTTGATTTTCATGTACCCTTACGATTGCTTTTGGGATTCGCTGAAGATTACAAACGAATAATAATAAATGTCAAACAAGAATTGGTATTACTCAGATCTTCAACTAACAAGGACTTGATACTTGCAGACCCTGCAACTACGGAAGATAAACTGGAATGGCAACTACAATTGGATAAAGTTGTTTGGAGAGTACCTCATGTAAGATTGGCCGATGAACATAGAATCGTATTATTGAGAAAGTTAAAGTCTGACCGTGTTATTGTGATGCCATTCCGAAGTTGGGAATTCCATGAATATCCTACACTACCTCAGACAGAACGACAAACATGGACCGTCAAGACATCAACTTATTTGGAACGGGCAAGGTACATAATACTTGGTTTTCAAACTAAGCGAAAAGATGTTATCACTGCAAATGCCGGTCAATTTGATCACTGTAAAATAAAGAATTGTAAAGTTTTCTTAAACTCTCAATTCTTTCCGTATGACAATTTGAATGTCATGTTCAGCAAAAAACGTTTTTCCATTTAATACGATATGTATGCAAGATTTCAATCGTCATATTATGGAAAGACTAATACACCACTATTATCGCCTGACCAGTATTATTCCAAGGCTCCGATAATTGTAATCGTTTGTTCAAAACAAAATGAATCGGTAAAATCATCAAGTGTGGATATAAAAATTGAAATGGAATTTGAACAACCAGTAGCGGATGGAACTTCAGCATACTGTCTAATTCTATATGATAAAATAGTTACTTACACACCGCTGACCGGAATTGTGAAGAATGTACTTTAAAAAGAATTAGTACAACGACTGCAGATTTTTGAGGTTAGAATTATCTGCTTCACTTTTTGAGGTTAGAATTTCGTTTGTGAAAAACAAGTTGAAAACAAACATTTATGTGATTGTATAAATTTCAAGGATTTCACGAAAAACATAAAAGCAAGAAAATCATCAGTGGAAAGTTCATTTTATATTCGACCGTCGTATGGGAAACATCGTTCGCAAGATGAGTTCTACTAACGGAGAAGAAAATACACCTCTAATGGATGAGAATAGTTCAGATATAGAAAAACAAGTTGAACGAGAAATGGACGAGTTCCTCAAGTTTAACAAACATAAGAAGAGAGAAGAAGAAAAAGAAGAAGGAGAAGCTGAAAAAGAAGTAAAAAGAAAAAAGGTTGAAGTTAACATTACAACTAATATTTTAACAGAAGTATTTCTTCGGATTTTCTACCCCATTTCATCATGCATGACGAAAAGTATTCCAGTTGGAATTTTAAAATCATTGGATTATTCACCGATTGTTATTTTAAATCATGGAAATAAAATGGTTACATTCACTGAAACTTCTTGGGAATCATTTATGAAACATTTACATCTTTTGGAATGTTATTTGAGTAACAACACATTTGGAAGAAGAACAAGATTAAGTTTATTGGAATCAAATATTGAAGTTGATATAGTGAAACATCGTGGGGGACAAATGGTTCGCTTCAGAGATTTAACTAGACATGATATAAAATTACATTTGACTAAAGAAGAATTTTACACTTTAAGTTGTACTACCGGTCCCGTCACCAGATATTTGAAACAACTAATATTTTCAAGTGCAATAATCAAAGACTATCTAATCGATACATTGGACAGACAACCTTTCGTTCCAATTCTATACGGTCCTGTGGATACTTCAATTTTTAATCGAATACCTCAAGAAGTGGATATGTGGAGACAATTGAACAACTATCACACCAACTTTAATATCGACGAAGAAGCGCAAGAAGTTAAAGAAGAACAATCGTGTTTGTAATGCAAGTCAGTTGCTGACGAGACTTCATCATGGACAAACGGGTTTCGTTTTCTAATGCGCCACAGATAATGGAAGTTAAAAAAGGTATAATTGAATTTCAAGCTTTTCGAGGAAATGATGGAAATTTTATTATAAAAGAATTAGTAATTTTGGATATGAACACATCTGTAGTTTATCATTACTTATTCAAACCTCCATTACCATTCAATAGACTAACAACTAAAGCGAAAGTTACAAACAAATGGTTGTACAAACATTTTCACAACTTAAGATGGGATGAAGGTTTTATTAATTATAACATGATGCCGCACATTATGAATCATTACTGCAAAGAGTTCAAAACTATCTACACAAGAGGATTGGAAAAAGCTAATTGGATACAATCATTTACAAGCAACGAAGTGATAAATGCAATAATAGATAGAGATTTCCAATGCTATTTCAATGAACTTTGTATTTCATCAAAGAGTTTTAAACATCGAAGGTCACAGTGCGCTTTGAAGAATGCCTACCGCTTGAATAATTTCCTTCAACAGAATGGTGGGGGTAATGTCGGTAATAAAAGTGAGAGCGCTACCATGACGCAGCATGAGTATTACTCGAACCTCCGAAGAGACAACATCTCCGACGGACATTATTATTAACAAGAAGATTAACAATAACATCAAGATGGCATCGCAGAACTTTCTTCAAAATTTGGTTGATCAATTCAACGCTCATTCAAAATCAACAATCTTACCGACGAAGAGATGTTCTGAACTAAAAGAAGAAAAACATTACATCATACATACAATCAAGAAGATGGACACTTCAGTTGGTGATGCTATTAATTGCACATTGAGCGAGGCGCCGTATACAGTTGGTGACGAACCGAAGTTTCAAATCTTCCTACCGAAACGGTTTGTACAACTTCTACAAAATGAAGATCTTCGAGTTATTCAACCTGGCGCACTCTATTTAGTTTCACACGGACCAAGTGGAAACAACTCAACTGAACTAACTATTCATGTAACACCTACTACTAACTAGTTTGTACATAACTTTGTAAATATATATGTTTGTAATGGTTTCTCAATAAAGATGATATAAAACAAAAAAAAAAAATAAAAGAAGCAACATATTGTTATGTCTTTGTACATAGCAATATGTTGCTTTTTTTAAAAGTTCCACGGGATGACCTTGACCCAATTTTGTGTGATAATAAAAGTGAAAATCAACTTGTGAAATTCATCAGTCTACGACTACCTTTCGTACCGTACACATCTCGCTCTCTATAACTAAATACAAAACTTCAACATGTCCCTAAAGGTCAAGTGTGCATCTTACGATACCAACACCATTACGAGTTTTGAACAACTTGAAGATTTAACCAACGAAATGCGAGTTTTACTTACCGGTGGTTATCACTTAACTGTTGATGTTAGTGCTACTAATGTAAGGATGTTTACTAAAACAAAATACTGTGATGATGAAGTATTTCTTTCAACACAACCTACAACATCTTCATCACCGACTGGTCAACATAACATCAAGTTCCACAAGTATTACCAATGTTAAATAACTTTTAACAAATAAAACTAAGGAATCACGTGATCAATGTCAAGTTGATAAAAAGGGAATGATACTTGTATAACTAATCATTCGCTTCCCGACTCTCGCTGCGTCAACACCTAATTTTAAAGATGTTATACAGAATGATGATCGAACTTGATGGAAAAATCTATGGAAAAGATTACAACACCGTTGAACAAATGACTGAAGATTTAAATATATTAACTAAAGAAGGATATCAAGCTAAATTAATTTTAAAATTTCCTGAAGTACATCCACTATCGACTGAAGAACTTATCGCTATGGCTAAAGCGGAGAGAGAGAAAAAGGCTGAAGAAGACAAACAAAAACAGACAAAGTCTGAAGAAGATAAACAGAAATAAACTTCTTAAGTATAAATATTCCTTACATTAGTAAGGTATAATTTTTTAAAACTTCGTTTGGATGACCTTGAAATTACCCCCACCACTTTTTGTAGTACATAAAACTGACTATTCAACACTATACACTCTTATTCTTTCACTGGACTCAGCAGCGTCAACATGGAAGAACAAAAGTACAAGTACGAACCTCGTTACTGTTGTGAACAACAGTGTACAGATTTAGGACCAATGATGGTGGACGGGTTAGCTTGCACTAAATGTGAATTTTTTGGATCTTGTTACTGCAAGTGCAAAACAAAACAACTACCGCCACCGGAATTGCGAACTTTCAAATTTTACAAATCAAGATATTTTCATACATGCTGTCCTCAAAGATGTTTCAAATTTCATCCTCTCGATCTAGCTCATTGTCAACGCACCAAGTCTCATCAAGATGATTTTTGTACACATATGATAAAAAGATGTAAATACAGGTCAGATTGGTATTCCGATCCTGTAGAACCATCGAATGTGTAATTTCAGTTTTACACTCTTTTTTAAAACTTCAATTGGATGACCTTGAGATTTCCCCCTCCATTGGTTTTTAGACTTCCCCCCACCATTAGTTTAAGTTTTGTATCTTATTGAATCCACCTTTGAATTATTTCACTTCCAACACTCTAACTAACAACATGGGATCGCCTTTCGTCAAGTTTCAACATATAATAACTGACAGAGAAGAATTGGAGGAAATATTTCAAAATTTGCTTTCTGTCATGGATAGATATCCTATGAGATGGATCAGACTTGATGTTCACTATTTACGTCCTCGTGATTCTTCATCATCGAGTGAAGACGAAACAACGACTACTACTTCAGCTAGGATATTTCAATTTTCTTCATCATCGAGTGAAGACGAAACAACGCCTACTACTTCAGCTAAGATATTTGAATTGAAAGACGAAGAAGAGGAACTTAGCTATTTACTTGGTCACAAGCTCATGCTCACCGACAAATAAGCGCCGATCTTCATTCAATCACCGACTCTCGCACGATGAACAACTCTCCGTTGGCACGAATGAATTCTAGTTTCGAAGTAAATTCCAAAGAAGATTTGCAAGAAATATTTAATACTTTACACGAAATTGTTAGTAAATTCAACACTGTTAAAATGAATCTGGAAATAACTTACGCCTGTCCTATTTGTGATAAGGTTGAAAGTTCTGATGAAGATAGTTTGCTGAATCTTACTCCACTTACACCTCTACAATAAGACACGACAACAACAAGTACGGAAGCAAATGGTGAGCAACCTCCTTCCCCCACCACTTCATTGTGATTCAACTTCCCCCACCACCTCTTTGTAATTCAACTTCCCCCCACCACTTCTTCGTTTAACTAACGTTCCTCGCTTTCACTTCTCATTCCGTCTCCAACATTTGAACTATCAACATCACTTGTTTCAAAATTTCAAACACCAAAAAACAACACTAAAGATGGATATGATGGATGAAGTTTCCTTCGTCACAAGGATGGAAGAGGAAAAGATGAAAGAAGAAAAATTGAAATTGGAAATTAAACGTTTGCAATTGGAACGGGAAAACCAACTCGAAATATTACGTTTCTTCAAACTTGTCAAGTATGTCATCTGGGGACTCTGCCTGTACCTTATCCTCGTCGTCGGCGTTTGCTTTTACAACTCCGTATTTCATCACAAAAATTCAACTTGTATTGCACATTGATTGTATTTGTTTTTGCACATTGATTGTATTTGTTTTTACGAATAAAGTTCAAAACTTAAATCTACCTATCCCGCTATCACCGGGTAGTTCGACTCTCAGAACTATTTCCTGTGCTAGCGGGATAGGCTTTTTTAAAACTTACTCGGGATGACCTTGACATACTTTCCGTAACCCAATTATCAAGTTGAATTTCAGTTTTGAACTAACTTTTAATTTATGCATACCTCCCCCTCATTTAATATACGACCGGAAGCTATGTGCCCCGGCACGTGGCTTCCGGGGCAGCTGACCTGTGCCTGAAGTAACCAAATCTAACTACTCACATGTAACACAAAGGTGGATGTTCTTCAACAATAAACAATAGGTTTGTGTTATATACTATTTGAGAAAACATCAATTGATTTAAAAACAGAATTTAAAAGCTTAATGATTAGTTTACTACGGCAAATTTTCCTGTATTTAGCATTTATCTTTATTATTGCAAAGCATTTACCTTTCTTCTTTAAGCAAAGATAAGCTTTTCCAGGAAACCATTTCAGCACTCTGAACGAATATATTTTTAGTATAAAATCACCAAAGTTTCGAAACAAAACTAACTTTATGCAGTATGGTAACAATATTTTCTTGCTTCACTTACCATAACATGCCCCCGGATCAAGGGACAATTAAAGCAAAAAATATCGTAAGCAAGCTTATCTGGCTTGTAATTGCTATTCGCTGCATCAAAATTTAAAAATAATTTGAAGATTATCAAACTTACGGTGTCCAGCTTCAACTTTCACTGTATCAACTTTACCAGGCTATTTAGAGAGTCAAAACAAATAAAAGTTAATAATATGTGTAATATCTCTATCCGTTTTAGGTATGCCTACATGAGTGTCATTTTTTTATATTCCATGATATCATCTAAGGCCGGATTTCACCAAACTTTCTTAACGGAGGTTTAGCTTAACCGTCCGTTAACACTAACTGACGGTTAAACAATTCTTAACTGTCGGTTATCCAAATGTAGGCCTGTTGACCGACAGAATGCGCTGTTTAAAAACACACATAAAACAAGATTACAATATCCTTCCTTTATCAGAGAAACAAAAATCATATGATTCTAGTTTTGATAATTTTTAAACCACTTGGGATTTCTTTACTAGTGCAACAGCTGCATATGTAGTGTGTAATATTACAATTTTAATAGGAAACCACCCTCCAAGTATTAACGGAACATGCAAAGAAGGAGCACAATATCACAAAGAGAACCATCCTTCTAAAAGAGAAGCAAGAGGTATATAAAAATGAAGAGGAAAACTTTAGAACAGAAAATTAAAAGAGCAGCTAATAAAACCTGGGATGGTTCAATTTGATTTAACAAATTGAACCAAATATTATTTAATGTTATTTAATATATTGGTTTTTATTTTTTTATGATTATATTGATTATATTAATTATATGATTGTATTAAGAGTACATAGTTTTTTCACATGTTTTTATTACAAATTTCCTTGAAAACGAAATCATTGCATTTTCGTCATTTCCCTGTTTGGCAAATTCATTACAGCATTCACTATCACTATCACTATTTTCAGTCAGGGACTCACATAGTGGGTTTTTTTTAACCTGAATATGAATGAGAGATGAGTGTAGGATGATTCTCACGCCCATTCTTCATATTCGGGATTGACAAATACATAATATGAAATTAGTTTTGAATCACAAACAGTAATAATATTGAACGTAATTATTATTGGGATACTGGTTCCGAGGAATAAAACTGTACAAAAATAGTATACAGAGCCCCTCTAATATAGGGTTGGATTTCAATATTTATGTTGACCACATATCGTAAGCCATAAGGTCTACACACATTGTAGGCCTACTTACGAACAAGGAAGAACATAGGCTACCAGAAGTTACGTCGGTAGGGTGGGTGATCGCGGGCGCTCTTGCCGCGAAACTAGAGGAAATGCAAACTCTCCACATATTCTTTATACCGGATTTCGGGTCCTAATCTTTGATTCGTTGTAAAGGTTTTCAGCTGGTGTTACACAGATATCCAGAGGAGTAATGAGGTATTTTTTGCAAACGTAGCCTGAAACACCAATTAATTAGTACAGCATCACCGTAAATTCCAGCCTCGAATAATACTTTATTGCAACAATTGTTAAAATTTGAGAGTCAAGGGTACTCCCTGGACATGTACAGACAATGTCAGTCATTGCTAGCGCTGAATTACACATGACCTAGACATTTAAAGAAAATTAATTCTTCCTCTTTCTGAAAATCACACCATTTTCGGTATCCAAAAATAATATTAGTTATCATTTTGATGTTTGAAATTTTTACTTTTGCATAATCGACTACTGTATAGGCTCTCTTGTACAAGAACCGCACGCACTACGATAAATTCGTGATGCACAATGCTCTTTCCAAATAAATTTTCTATTTTCAAGCACAATAAAGTCCTTTTTATGGTTAGTAAAGCGCAATTTGTTGTCAATAAAACCTTGTTTATTAATAAATATTTAACTCAATTTGTTTTATAAAAACTTAAAAAAAATAAACAGCGGACGCGGTTTTTTGCCAAAAATGTAATTGAAACAGCACATAGGAATAGTTGATGTGGTGCTAAGCTAAACCAACGTTAAAATTGTTAACTGGCCAAATTTGGTCAGTTAAAAACGTTTAACTGGAGTTAAGAAAGTATTGTTGAGGACATATATTTACATGGAAGTCTGGTGATATTTAACTTTATCATATGTTCTTTGTTTACAAAAATGTAAACTCCGGTTAGCACTCCGGTTAGCACTGAACAATTGTTACGTTAAACTGCGTTTGCTGATTCTACCCAGTTAAAATATTTTAGCCAATATTTATCAAGGATTTACAGTAACCTTTATTTATGAATTAGGTTTTTTAAATCCATGGTATCTATATTGAATTAATTTAATTAAAATGCATATTGCGGTACATGTAGGCCTATACGACACATTATTATACCTTTTTTTGGGGTCAATAAAAAATTTATTTTATAGGAATATGAACGTTTTTCAACAGAATCTTGGCCTTTTAATGTATGGAATTTATGGAGAATAACTTTTCTACACTGAAGCCGACGATTCAGTAAGTTAGTTTCGGTGTTTTTTGTTATTAACCATTAAATTTCAATATTTCATGCAAATTATTTTTTGTCTGTTAAGTTATTGCGGCATATCATTGTAGGAAAATGTAGGCCGTGGAAGCCTATTTATGGGACTGATAGGGTTGTTTCCAAAATAATGTGATTAAATATGAGAAAAACATAGCAAGAATCAAAACTTTTTAAATACTATTGCAGCAGTATAGGCCCTACTTACTACTCTGACACCGTTGTTCTAATTTGGCATGTAAAAATAAAGTTATAGGCTCGCTAAAAAGAATCAATAATTGATTACTTTTTAAAATTATTTACAGTTTTAAAATAGCTTTAATTTAAATCGCCTGTACACACATAAGATTTATCGTAAATTTTTAACACAAAACTACCGACCTATCTGAAGTACGGTAAATTCAAGTTGATTTTCGATGGATTCAAGAATTGTTAATGTCGAACACTTGGCTAGCATAAACATTGTAATAAAATCAATATCTTCAAGATCAGTCAGTATCCGT
This sequence comes from Neoaliturus tenellus, assembly GCA_030545055.2. Taxonomy (NCBI): domain Eukaryota; kingdom Metazoa; phylum Arthropoda; class Insecta; order Hemiptera; family Cicadellidae; genus Neoaliturus; species Neoaliturus tenellus. The sequence continues at coordinate 75,154,591 of CM061536.1, read as the reverse complement.
CTAGTCGGCGAACTACAAACTCATCATCAACATTTTCTTCAAATGCAAATTTAATTGTTTTTCTTCTCGCGTTCGATCTTTGCATTGCATCATCAGTATATTTATAGAAAATAAAGATGAGAATAAATTTTAAGCTAAATTAAGTCAGATATCAACTATCAACTTGGTGCTCTTTAGGTTTCGCTTTCCATAAATCAGTTTACCCTTAAACAAAGTTGACTATTTTTTAAATTATTAATTATATATTTAATTTAAATAATAGGCTAGTGTTAAATAATAAAACTACAGTAGGGCCTAGACACAAAAATAAGATAAACGTGTTTCGGGAAAGCCCCCTTAAAAGCCTCGTCTACACGGGCGTTTTAGGCACACCGGAAAAACGCGCGTCGACTGGATGCATTGGATTCTAATGGCCATGTCTATACGAGCGACTTTGTTGCACGCATTTTTACATTTATTTAGAATTCCGTATATCCAAATCGCGCGTTTGTCTAAATCGGAACGGCGCGTCTAAAACACCTGTATATATGATTATTCAAATATAAACACAACAAAAAGTAACTACAAATTCCGCTTGTAGCAGCACCTACTAACCTTCGGTTAGTTGCTAACCGACGGTTAACAAAACTGCTAACTTTGAATTCGTCGGTTAGAGCTAACAACGTCGCTAACGGAGGTTTAAAGTTTGGTGAAATCCGGCCTAAGTTATTTTGTGTACGAAATTCAAATTAGGAAGTGTAATAAGACACTTCTACTAATAAAGTAGTTTAATTTAGTAAAAAATGTCTAATAAAACCACCAAATTAATGTAGTTGCGTGGGTTTGTGACCATTATTATTTTAGATGCCTTTCTGTAAACATTCATAACGCACAGATTAACCATTATAAATTTGTAGGACTAACTGGCTAAGGTTAGTTGAATTAACTACTCAAACATAATTAGTTTTAAGAAGTAATTTCATGAGGAACAATGATGACGATTTATTTTTTTATTATTATTATTTGTTTTGTTGTATTGTTATTAGCTCGTCTAACAAACAGTATAAATCAATACAATATTGTATGTTTTTACTATTGAAAATAATACCTGGGAATAACAAGAGTAAATTAAGAGTTAAACCGGAAATGCATTCCAAAACCTTAATCTCTTGGTTATTTCCGTTGTCCGCTGATATCCAAAACCCAATACTGTTCACGACGCTCTATTCCAAAATATTTAAATTATATTATTTAAAATTTATATAAATGTATTTACCAAAACCTTTTGATATAGTCCAGCAAAGAGACATGGTTCAATACTTTATAAACATGAATATTTATTCAATTGTGAAGGTTTTGTAGTAGTTTTTGGGTCTACTATTATATTCGAAATATATATTTTTAATTTAATTTCACTTTGAGTCCGGTGAGGGATTTTTATGGCGTAAGGGAATCATAGGACTGTTTTATTTGATAGTTTGACGGATTATCGGGTATAGTTTTTAATCAGGTGCTTTATTTAAAATGTTCTTATACCTCACATCTACGGTTAGTTAAAACTGTTCCTCAAATATTACGCACTCCTTTAATATTTAAGTACTAGTTTTAAAATAATTACAATCATCTTAACAAATTTTATTGATAAGAAGATTTTTAGAAGGAATATTTATTAGATATGTTCATTATACTTTTAATTCGAACTAAAAACCAATATTTGAAAGTGTTTCTTAATATTCTTTTGATCGTTTCTTACCTATCTGTGTATAGATATGATAATGAAATATTTAACCAATTCACTTTTGGTGAAAGAAACAAACTGATTGAAACTACTGAACATTTTATTAATCACTCAAATGTCCTATTTTATTACTGTGTAGGGAAAGAAAACTACCAAATTGTAAACTAAGTAACTAATGTCAGTTAAATAGAAAAATAGAACCAGACTATATAAGCCTTAGCTAACACGGATAATATTTTTCATTGCGGAAAATCACAAACATGTAAATTATATTTTTAGAATATTGAGAAATTTGCAAATATACAGTCTATGTGGATGTTAAGCAGATTAGAAATTTTACTGATCAGACTAAACCTTAAGGGTGTGCTCTACCCATCTGCCGCGCGCGGATGCAAGGGTTTAGAATCTCCGTGTTTGTCGCCCCAGTTGTAAACCGATTTAAAATATTTTGGTGTCATTTTTTTCGTAATATAATTTTGTACTCCGCTATCGTCTTAAAATTTCGATATTAATTTAAATTACTAAGCAGGGTGCTTGCTAATAATGTTGAAATAAGCGTTTTTGTATCAAGTTTTAACGTATTGAAAACATTTTTTTTTTTTTTAAAGAAAAAAAATAAGACGATACACAAGTACAATATAATCTTAAGAACAAGAATCTGCAACAAGATTGGTAACAATTTTAAAGATAACGATGCAAGAAGGGAGATGCGAAATGTCTGCAATTTCAAAAACATCGTTATTAGACCACCGATCGATTTCGCACTGAAACCTAAAAAATCATTAAAGTAACAAAATTTAAAACCGCCCGTCATATATTTACCAAAATGTGAGTTTCCGCGTATAGCGGTAGTTAACAGTCTCGCTCGACGATTTTGACGCCGAGACAGAGCGCACCCTTAAGAATGTAATTACAGTAATTTTTACATATAGACTAATTAATATTTCGTACGGTGATAGAGCAGTTTAGAGACGGTGATCCAGCAACATATGAAACATGACAGTAATAAGATCACCTGTGATGCTCTCCCTCATCCGTGCTAAGCTGCTTTTTATATTTTATTTATTTATTACACCTAGTTTTTCATATTCCTTGTACATAGTACAAGGATGAATGAATTTAAAAATTTTGTAAAATGTTCAGTTTTTAAGATATTTAGCTCTGGAACATTAAATTGCTGCCATGTTTCAATCACAAAAGTTAGTAATTTATAAAATTATTTGTGGAAGTGTCTTAATACACTTCATAGTAGTGCCTAGTTTGAATTCCGTAAATAAAATAACTTGGATAATATCGTGGAATATTAAAAAATGTCACTCATGTAGACATACCTAAAACGGATAGTGATGGGACACATATTATTAACTTGTATTTATTTTAACACTCTAAATAGCCTGGGAAAGTTTACAGTGAAATTAGAAGCTGGACATCCTAAGTTTGATAATCTTAAGATTACTTTTAAATCGTTGATGCAGCAAATAGCAAATACAAGCCAGATAAGCTATGTTTTTGCCTTCAATTGTCACCTGATCCGGGGTCCGAAGGCAAGTGCTGCAAGAGGATATTGTGACATTACTGCATAAAGTTAGTTTTGTTGCAAAATTTTAGTGATTCTAACTATACAAAATATATTCGTTCAGAGAGTTGAAATGGTTTCTTGAAAAAGCTTATCTTTGCTTAAAGGAGAAAGGTAAATGCTTTTCAATAATGAAAATAAATATTAAATACAGAAAAGTTTGCCATAGTAAACTTAAATTAATTATTAATCGTTAAGCTTTTAAACTCTGTTTCTAAATCAATTGCTGTTTTCTCCATACTGTTGATAGATTTACTACAATAAGAATAGTAAGGACAGAGACGAGAGATAAGTGACGTCATCGGAGTGTGTCAACATCACCAAGTCTGATCGAGATTAGACATTTACCAGTGGCTGCGTCTAACAACATAAGAGAGCCACTTACTGTTGATGGATTCACTACAATAAGAATAGTAATGACAGAGACGAGAGACAAGTGACGTCATCGGAGTGTGTCAACATCACCAAGTCTGATCGAGATTAGACATTTACCAGTGGCTGCGTCTAACAACATAAGAGAGCCACTTACTGTTGATGGATTCACTACAATAAGAATAGTAATGACAGAGACGAGAGACAAGTGACGTCATCGGAGTGTGTCAACATCACAACGTCTGGTGGAGATTGGACGTTTACCAGTGGCTGCGTCTAACAACATAAGAGAGCCACTTACTGTTGATGGATTCACTACAATAAGAATAGTAATGACAGAGACGAGAGACAAGTGACGTCATCGGAGTGTATCAACATCACCAAGTCTGGTGGAGATTGGACATTTACCAGTGGTTGCATCTAACAACATAAGAGATCCACTTACTGTTGATGGATTCACTACAATAAGAATAGTATAAACAGAGACGAGAGACAAGTGACGTCATCGGAGTGTATCAACATCACCAAGTCTGGTGGAGATTGGACATTTACCAGTGGCTGCGTCTAACAACACAAGGGGGGCACTTACTGTTGATAGATTCACTGCATAAGGAATGTCAGGATAGAGACAAGTGACGTCATCAGAGTGTGTCAGTAGAAGATGCTGAGACTTAGAACCGGAAACGGAAGTGACTTCCGGTTTGGTGGGAAAGCAGGGGTGCCAACCCCAGGGGGCTTCCCAAAATTTCCCTGCGAATTCCCAAAATTCCCTGCAATTCCCCGCAGTGTTACCAACTTATATCATTTACTATATATTATACACTATAAGGTATATACTATAAAGTATACACTATAGCGTAACAAAACCCCTGGATCGCTAGGGAACAAGACTATCTGGATCGCTAAGGAACAAGACTATCTGGATTGCTGTGGGTTATACTATATAAAGTGTATACTATATAAAATGATGTATAATACTATATAAAGTGTATACTATATAAAGTGTATATCTTACTATATAAAGTGCATATTATACTATATAAAGTGTAAAATATGTAAATTTTGGCTTAAAAAAACTAAAAATCGCAAATATCTCGAAAACGGTGCGTCCTAGGGGTCCGGGGACCTCAAAAAACCACCTTCTACGAAGTAGAGGTGCCCCTGGGGGGTAGGTACCCTAAAATATTAAAATTAACCAAAATGTTGCGGGTTGCATCCAAAAAATGAAGGGGCAATGAAGGGGCAAAACTTTGAAAAATCATATCTTGGGAATGGCTCCATGTATTAACTTCATACTTGGTATGTGTGTACACTTGGTTGGTATTAAAAAATGCATGGCATGAGGTATCCAAAAAATGAAGGCGCAAAAAAGTTTTATTTTTTATCTTGAGAACGTGACTACAGATTTTCTTCAAACTTGGTATGTGTATACTTGTAGTATAAACATGTAATAAAATGCTAAGCATCACTTCCCAGAGTCAAGGTCATAGCTGTGAAAATAAAAAAAACTTACAACTATTAATTTTTTATCCCCCGCTAGCGTATAACTCTTACTAAGTATTTGTTAAGACCAAGAAGAGTGTAGTAGTCAAGGTCAGACCTATTCAAAAATTAAAAAACTCATAAATGTGAAGTTTGTGATATTTATCTTTATTATACCAGTGACCACATAACAAAACCTACAGACATGGCCCCTCTGGCCCAGGGCTCTACCTTTTAGGTATTTGTTAAGACCCAGAAGAGTGTTTTGGTCAAGGTCAGACCTAGAGTAAAATAAAAAACCATCTTAAATAACAGACAGGGGCCTACAAGCCCACTGGCGCAGGGGTCTACCTTCTCAATACTTAGGAGGTGTAGTAAATACTATGCCAATATTTCTAAGTTTGTAGCCAGATACTAGTACAGAGTTCTGAAGGTACAGGCTAGCAGTGTATAATGCAAGTCAACTCTTATAGACTGCAGTGTACAGTATACAACACCATGTTAACAATTCTAAGTCTTTACCAGTGTATAGTTGCAGTGCTAAGTCAGAAAGAGTACAAACACCTACTGCACCATGGGGAATTCATTAAATATAGTCTTCTTTAGAGAATACTTTGATATTTCTGAGTCTTTGGGACCAGAAGCTATCTTTAAAATATAAATAATTAAATATATGATAGATACCGCTACAATAGTATCTTAGAGAAATACCATAAACTTCAAGGGGAACGAAAAGTTCCCCTTACATCTATTCGTATTAACACATGTAGTACACAGGATCTGATAATTCTAAGTCATCAGATGTGTACACAGAGACTCCGAGTGTTACAGAAGTGGAGCAAAGCTATGCGTTGGCCGTTGCCGTGCTGTCTACTGAGTAGAAGAGTGAAGGTAAGTACCGCTAGGTTAGTAATAAGTGATACTGTAAGATTGGTGGAATATTGTTTTTATGTTAACCTAACCTTAAAAAACGCTGAGGTGTTAGCCTAGCTATTTTAGGGCTCAGTGAATACAAATAACTTTAAAATATTATGGGTCTGTGTAAAACAACTTAAGGGGTTTGGTGGTACAGACGTTGGTCAAGTCAACGGCCTTAGAGGTATAGGTGACTGTAGAATATTACAGTTATGTAAAGAAATTACCGCTGAAAAAGAAACATAGGGGGCTTAGTTATACAGATGACCGTAGAAATTAAAATACTCTAATCATATAAGGTATAGACCGCTGAATATAAAACTTTAAGGGTTCGGTGGTACAGATCACTCTATACATTAAAATCTTATGGTTAAAGCAAGGAGACTACCGCTGAAAGCCAAGCTTAAGGGGATTGGAGGTACAAATGACCGAAGGAATTATAATGTTACAGTTAAGCTAGGAGAACACAGCTGAAAATCTATCATAGGGACTTGGTGAAACACATGACTACAGATTTTAAAAACATTATGGTGAAAGAATGGAATGGTTGCTGAAAACTAAATCGAAGGGTTTAGTGTTACAGGTGATAGTAGACTTTAAAATATTACAGTCATGTAATGAAACTACCGCTGAAAAACTATCATAGGGACTTGGTTGTACAGGTGACCGTAGAAATTAAAATTTCACAGTCAATGTAAGGTAAGGACCACTGAAAACTAACCTAAGGGGCTGGGAGATATAGATGACAGTAAGACTCACAAGAGTCCGGTCAAGTTAAATAAATTACCGCTGAAAACCTATCATAGAGGCATCAGCTATACATATGACCGTAGAGTTTAAAATCTTGCTGTGTAAAGAAACTAACACTGAAAATTATCTCAAGAGACTGTATACTTTAAAAGAATTTAAAAATAATTGCCAAGAGAGAGAGATTAACTCTGAAAATTGCTAAGGTGAGGGATGGGTAAGAGTTATTATGATTCAAATATCCAGCTTACCTATGGGCTGGGTTTCATCTCGATGTATATGTGGTCCGAAGGTATCCGTGGAAGTGGCTGTGATTGGATAGGGGGTGAGTGTTGAGGTGGTGTTAGTGAGTGTTGAAGTATAGTTTGATTGGAAGGGGGATAGTGGGATGATTGGGTGGTATGTGGTGGTTGAGCAGTGTATTCTATAACACAACAGGTCACTTTGAAACTATAGCAACAAGAGTTCATTGTGAACTGAGACAAACTAAACCCGTGGGCTACCGCAAAGGATATCCTGTTAAGATATGACCCAGTAATTGTTCCCCTCCACTTCCTCTGAGGTTCTGTGGTGAGCCGGTCAGTGATTATCGCAACAGAAAACTATAGGCTTGTTATTGGCTGGAATATGGAAGCGTGTCATTGGTAGATAATAGGCGTGCAGTGCTCTGATTGGCTGGGCTTATCTACCTCCACCGACAACTGCTTGTCCTCGCTCTCTTTGCGTCAGGCTCTCGTAGCGAACGGACCTATCTAGCTCCCATGTGTTGTGTACTTGCTTACTGCGTTGCTTAGCTCCGGTTTTATGTTGTGATACCTATTTATGGTTAGTATTATTTTGACTCATGTAGTAGTGTTTTAAATGATATTTTGACTCAAGTAGTAACTTTTTTTAATCATATAACCAGCTTAACAGTTGTAATGTCTTAGTCTGATTTCAGTTGTCATACTGTTCGGACGTGGACAACATAACCTCACTTTTGTGTTTTATACTTTGAATTTCAACTAATTTTGAGCATGGAATCGTCCTCTAAAATGGATTTACCAAAAATCACTGAACCTATTAAAGTTCTAAGTGAGGATCAAACTTATGTAAAGAAATTCAGATTGTATGGCCTTAGAACGATTTTCAAATTTTCTAACCCTCCTCCCGAAACAAATGAAATTGATTGGCTAAGGCAAGGTTTTGCTCAGATTGTAAATGAAGTCAAAACCCAATGCCATGAAAATGATATGCTTGGTTTCACTATGCAGAGTCTAAATTTGAAATCTAAAGAACCGGGGTATGTAGCTTTTCGGCCCTTCAATCAAGTAAACGAAGATGTTTTGTGGGAAATTTTTGGCGGAATCGTACAGAGTAATTCGGAATCTATTAAATCAACTGATACTTTTAAGGTAGAATGTACTCGAATTAATCTCCCTGTAGGGTCTGGGACACGCACGAGACCTGGTTTATACAACACATTTGAAGAAGAGTGTAAAGCTAGGAAGGGTATTGTTGTTATTAATAATAAAGACAACTTGTGTTTACCTAGAGCGATAGTAGTTGCGATGGCTAAAGTTACCGGTGATTCAGATTATAACCTTATACGTATGGATAAAGGTAAAAGACAGACAGTTAGGGCCCAAGAGCTTCTGCGTAGAGCGCGTGTTGAGATATCTAATAGTGGAGCGGGTATCCCAGAACTTGAAAAATTCCAAGAACACCTGAAAGAGTTTAAAATTACTGTCTACAACTATGACCATAAAGGGCGCGAAGTCTATTTCGAGGGGCGAGTCGAAAATCCAAAATTTAAAATTAACTTGCTTTTCCACAATGGCCATTACAATGTAATTAATTCACTAACTGCTGCCTTTGCTTGTGAGTATTTCTGTGAAGCGTGCCATATCCCCTATGACCATAAAGTTGCACACCGCTGCTCCAATATCTGTCCTACTTGCCAGACCATATCACCCCCTTGTAAGTTAGAGGAAAAAGGAATTGACTGCCCGGAATGTAACATGACTTATAAAAATCAGGCCTGTTTTAAAGCTCACAAAATTGATAAATGCAAGTCAGTAAAGAAATGTCTTGACTGTGGCAAGTTAATAAAGATCAATGAAAGGTCCAAGCCCCATAAGTGCGGGGAGGTGTATTGTAAAGTATGCGAAGAGTTTATGGATCCCAACCATAAATGTTATATGAAACCTAATGAAAGCCAACCGAAGGGGAAAAACTACCTATTTATTTTCTTTGATTTTGAAACCAGGCAAGATGAAAACCTCCCTTTTGACCCAGAGAAAAAAGTTCATAAAGTCAATCTGTGCGTAAGCCAACAGTATTGTGGGCAGTGTCTAGGTTCAGGCTTCTGTATGGCATGCAAAAACCGCGAAAAGGTTTTTAAAGAAGACCCGGTAAAACAATTCATGGAGTATGTTATGAAGTAAGGAAAAAGTTTAAAGATGTTTGTGTGATTGCACACAATGGACAGGGGTTTGATTTCCAATTCGTTTTAAAGTATACATTGGAAGAGACTAAATTCACACCCGAACTTGTAATGAGAGGATCCAAAATTATTTTGATGGAAATGGATAACGTTAGGTTTGTTGATTCCTTAAGCTACTTTCCCATGCCTCTAGCTGCACTCCCCAAAGCGTTTGACTTGCCTCCGGAGAAAAAGAAGGGCTATTTCCCGCATATATTCAACACCCTCGAGAACCAAAATTATGTAGGCCCGATGCCAGCGAAAGAGTTTTACTGCCCGGAGACTATGTTTGAGAATTCCCATGATGATTTTGAAAAATGGTATAACGAACAGGTGAACAGCGGCTATGTATTTGACTTTCAAAAAGAGATTTTGGAGTATTGCATTTCAGATGTAGAGATTCTGGCGCAGGCGTGTATAAAATTCCGAGCCTTATTTCTTAAAGAATGTAATGTCGATCCGTTTCTCGAGGCCGTGACTATTGCTAGCGCGTGCAACTTGGCTTTCCGCCGCAAATTTCTGAAACCTAATACAATTGGCTTGATCCCGAAAGGTGGGTACCGGTTAACGGACAATCAGTCAGCCGTAGCCCTACAGTGGCTATCTTGGGAAGAGGAGAAGCGCGGTGTAAGGATTGAACATGCAGGCCGGGGTAAAGAAGTTAAAATCAATGGAGCGAAAGTAGATGGTTTTGATGGGGAGAATATTTATGAATTTCATGGGTGTTACTGGCATGGTTGCCCTAAATGCTTTCCTCGCAACCGAGAGGCTCCTCTGCAGGAGGATCCCTCGGATTCTCTTGATTTGCGCTATCAGAGAACACTAAAGAAAATCAAGAAACTGGGAAGTAATGTTATTGAAATGTGGGAGTGCGAGTTTAGAAAAATTAAAAAAGACGAAAATCTTAAACACTTGGAAAGTCTGCCGATACTGAACAGCCTTCCCCTTGACCCGAGAGATTCTTTCTTTGGAGGTAGGACCGGTAATGCTAAAGCTTATCATAAATGTGCGGAGGGAGAAACTATCCAGTATGTAGACGTCTGCTCACTGTACCCATATGTAAATAAATATTGTAACTACCCCGTAGGCCACCCCGAAATTTATGTAGGAGATAGGGAGTGCAGAGAGCGGGGACTTGGCGTAGAAGGGTTGCTCAAATGTAAAATTTTGCCACCTCGCGACCTATACCATCCCGTGCTCCCAGTAAAAATGAACAGTAAACTAATGTTTATTTTATGCAGAACATGCGGGGAGACTTTAAATCAGGGGGAATGTTTTCATGAACGCGATGAGAGGGCGTTGGTAGGGACTTGGACGATGCAGGAGATTAGAAAGGCAGTAGAGAAGGGGTATGTGATTCTGGACATGTATGAGCTCTGGGAATATCAAGTGGCGACTTATGAAAACGGGGGTCTGTTTACTGATTTTATCAATAAATTTTTGAAAATGAAACAGGAGGCGTCAGGGTTTCCTAGTTGGTGCAAGACTGAGGAGGATAAAGACAAGTATATTTTGGATTACTATAAACATGAGGGAGTAAAACTGGAGAAAAACAAGATTGCTAAGAACGGGGGTTTAAGGTCTTTGGCAAAATTAATGTTAAATTCTTTCTGGGGAAAATTTGGGCAGAGGGAGAACCAAACCAAAGCTTCAATCGTTAGAGATCCGAAAGATTTCTTTCAAATATCATCAAGTCCTGAAATCAAAGTAAACATGATACAGGTTATCAATGAAGAAGTGTTAGTTGTTAGCTGGGAGTACATTGATGAAGTGGGAGAGGCGTTGAGAAATGTGAATGTTGTGATCGCGGCCTATACTACTGCCCATGCCCGACTCAAATTGTATGAACACCTTAAAAAGTTGGGAGGTCAAGTCCTATATTATGATACAGACTCGGTAATATATTACTTGAGGGGTAATTTGTATAAAGTGCCTACAGGGGACTACCTTGGGGAAATGACCGACGAGTTGGTAGAGTATGGACCCGGGTCCTATATAGTTGAGTTTGTATCTGGAGGGCCGAAAACCTACGCATACCTTGTCTGGTCAACCAACAAACAGAAATTGATCCCCGTATGTAAAGTAAAAGGCTTAACACTGAACCTTAAAACTTCTAAATTGGTGAACTTTGAAACATTGAAAGAAATGGTTTTGAGTGAAGCTGCACAAGTATTACAAGTCGAAGAGAATAGAATCAGACGCACAAAAGATAAAAATTTTGTAACAGTCACTGAAACAAAGCAGTTTAAGATTACAGGCCCAAAAAGAAAACTAGATGATAACTATAATACCTTCCCGTATGGATTCTGTAAACTTCAAAGAATTGCTTAAGTGTCATTAGCTCTACACCGTGGTCACCTAATAGACGGTGTTTTCATCTAATTACCATCATTTGCTCTCCAACTACCGTACTGGTTGGACGTACTCTAGAGTTGCTCTTTCCAACTATGGCGGTTTTCCTTAAATTTTTGTCTAAAAGAAAACTAAATGAAAATACGAAATTTTGCATTATATCCTTTGAGTATGAGTTTTCTCTTATGGGCCCAATAGAGACATGTGAATGGCCTTTAGTGTTTTCAAAGTACATAGTAGATACAATTTCAGATGGATGTTCTTCAAATACTCATGTTGGAATAACAATAACCCATGCTAATGGTTCAGGCAATATTCCGTTTATGCCTTTACATAATCTAACTCCAACGGTTTTTGATGATCACTTTGAAAAAATATTCTGTGATGTTGAAAAACTATCTGGTACATTGAATTTGGAAGTATCACTAGTCACAATTCCAAGATGCTACATTCGATAGATGTTTACAGACTTTTGACATACTGATTACCCACATCTGTTGTAACTGAAGCTACTGCATTCTTAACTATGATTTAATAAGGCTTTGCACCTTACTTCATGAGGTATGCATTGTGAAAAAACCAAGGAGGTCAAGCAGAGTAAACATTATAACTCTGATTTTTATCTTGACCCCTTATAAAAATACTAAAAATAAACAAAAAAAAATGTGTGTGTGTGTGTGTGTGTGTGTGTGTGTGTGTGTGTGTGTCCGTGGAGAGGTCACCTGTTAAGGCTGGGTTAGCCCCTGGTAAGTCCTGACAGATGAGTGGGTTGGCCTAAAAACCGTAAAACATTGTGTTCCCCACGACCGCCACGGACTATGGGCTTAGTAGATTGAGATGCCCTGACCCGAGGAGGGTTTGGGTTTCGCCTTCGAAAAGCCCGGTGTGAATGAAGGTCCCTGGCGTGGCTGAGGAAAAGGCCCGTAAACCTGTATGAATGGTATAAAAATGTTAAAAAATAAATAATGGGGGAGGCAACTAATTTGGAAGGCCTCCACGGACCATGGCGGTGGTGGAGCCATGGTTTTTAAATTCTCAAAGTATACTAGTCTGGGCAGAGTATAAGCCAGCTATATTCTGGATGACTCTTGCGTAGAATAATGTTTAACCTGGGTGTATAAAGCTCTCGGTGGTAAGAAATACCTCAGAGTTGTGTTCTCTCAAGGTATATTACTGCTGAGGGTGCTATACACGGGCGGTCTCAAACCCCGCTCTATTACCTTACAGTACATTTAATACTTAAATTGTACAGCGAGTGGATATTTGATTCACTTTACCCCACTCCTTATAATATGTCTGTTAATTTTATGATTCAATAAAAAAAAGTAACCAGAGTTTTAGAGAAAGAGATGCTGCAAATATATTGTATAAAGCAATCAGAGACCATGTTAGAGAAATATATCGTAAAATATCCGTGGGGTAGGCCTACTGGGGAGGTGCCCACGTTAAAGATACACCAACGCGCCTACAACTGTACGGCCTGGTACACGTACCTACCGTGGTGTGGAAAACAGTTGAAAACACAAGGGAGTAACGAAAAGTTACTCCCTTCGAACTTTCAAAATAAATTTATATCAGAATAATATTTAATACTAGAAACACAAGGGTAACGAAAAGTTACCCTTCAAACCTACAGAAAATAATTTATATCAGAATAATAAATCAGTTATTTACTCTATGCACCTGACTTACAGTGATTGAATTTTATGATTTAATAAAAATGTAATCCTTGTTTAGAAGTAAATATGCTGTCAATATAGTGTACAAAGCAATAAGAAACCATGCTTATGACAGTATTGAATGTAAATTTATAAATTTTTAGTAGAGGCGATATGCCTTCCCTAACATATATTGAACACATATAATTTTCATTAATGAACCTAAAGCAATGATTAGAAGTCTAAATTCTTCAATTATAACACAGGGTAAACCTTGAAATATTAAGTCTGGTTTTACATGTGGCCTACGGGGGAAGGTGTCCACGTTAAAGATACACCAACGCGCCTACAACTGTACGGCCTGGTATTCATACCTACCGTGGTGTGGAAAACAGTTGAAAACACAAGGGGAACGAAAAGTTCCCCTTCAATTCGCAAAGATAATAAGTAATATATGCATATTTAACAGACGTATCATTTTTTGACATTGCATTTTTACTATAAATTAATTTTTTCATTTCTTTTAAAGATGCTGGCAGACTCCTTTACTATTTAATATTTATAAATGTACATTAAAATCACTTTTATTTGAAAAAAGTAACATACACCCCATTCACTACAATAATTGGAGCAACAACTATGAGCCCTGTTCTCTCTGTGCTTGACTTACACTTAGAACAGACGTCTGCTAGCTGTAATTCCTAACCATAAAGATATCAGTACTAAATTCCTACATATTTGATAACAATCCAGTAACTGTCTTATTTGATTCTGAAAACAATCCATGGTTTAAAGCAAAAGATATATGTGAGATACTAGAGTATGAAAATTCAAAGTAAGCAATCAGAGACAATGTCAGAGAAAAGTATCGTAAAACAGTTGAAAACAACAATTGAACTTTCAAAAAACATACTGTATTCATCAGTGAACCAGGTTTATATCAATTAATTATGAAATCCAAAATGAAAGTAGCTGAAAGATTCCAGGATTGGGTATTTGAAGTAGTCCTACCTACAATTCGAAGTATGGAGGGTATAAATTAAAGAGAGAAAACTTTGAATTGACACATACATTGAATCTAGCACTGGTAAACAACAAAAACCTAACCAAAAAACTAGTTGACCAAGCACCCAAAGTTGCAGTTATGACAGAAGATGAGGGGTTGAAACATGTATTCTGTGTCCTGGAGAAGGACGTGTACTATAAACAGTATTGCTTAACAGAATATAAATGTATCAGGGTTGAAACAAGACAATATAAAAACAAGTCTAAGAGGGCAAAAAAAAAAGATGGTGTGTGCCTTTTTAAGGTATTACCCCGTACCTAATGATGTAAATATTTTATTAATGAACCAGATTTATATGAATCTGTTATTAAATTAAAGTGAAACGTTTCCTTGATTTCATATAGAGGTGGAAACAGCGTCTCAACCCCTATCTCAACATCTTATATTGTAGAATTGCCTATATTTCTTGCGAATTTTGCTATTTGAAAATATTATACCATGGCTGTGAGTTGTTTAAGCAGATCCTCTGGTTCATGAGTTGTATGTTTCACCAACTATTTCGGTATTGTGATCGTAAAATTTCAATTTGTACTGTAACCTGTATCATCGATGATTAGCATTTTAAAGTTCAGCGGCCAATTCCTTGCTGTGACTGTAAAGTTGTAAATTCTAAGGTCATAAGATACTTTCGTTTTCTATAATGCTTTTCAATTTAATTGTAACAGTTGTCTTTCGCTGACAATAATATTGTAAGGTGGACGGTCATCTGTATCCACTGGAACCCTTAAGTATGATTTGCAGTGAGACGTACTCAGGAATGTCCTTGCTGACAAAAAAAAATTATTTTTTTGCGAGGCCTATTTCTCAATTGGATCGTATTTTTCATTTTACAGTAAAATCTAGACTAAAAAAGTAAGTCAATTGAGTTTTGTTGAAGATACTTATAATTGTAGAAGAAATTTGTATTTTTAAACAAGATAATTTACAGTGAGATTGTTATTAAGTTAAGAGAAGTTGCTTTAGGTTAGGTTAGATTATAATGTGAAATTTACAGTGAGATCGTTATTAGGTAAAGAGAAGTTGCTTTAGGTTAGGTTAGATTATAATATTATTAACATGGACACTTTATAGTTTTTATTCCATGTTAATCATATTATAATCTAACCTAACCTAAAGCAACTTCTCTTTACCTAATAACGATCTCACTGTAAATTTCACATTATAATCTAACCTAACCTAAAGCAACTTCTCTTAACTTAATAACAATCTCACTGTAAATTATCTTGTTTAAAAATACAAATTTCTTCTACAATTATAAGTATCTTCAACAAAACTCAATTGACTTACTTTTTTAGTCTAGATTTTACTGTAAAATGAAAAATACGATCCAATTGAGAAATAGGCCTCGCAAAAAAATAATTTTTTTTTTGTCAGCAAGGACATTCCTGAGTACGTCTCACTGCAAATCATACTTAAGGGTTCCAATGGATACAGATGACCGTCCACCTTACAATATTATTGTCAGCGAAAGACAACTGTTACAATTAAATTGAAAAGCATTATAGAAAACGAAAGTATCTTATGACCTTAGAATTTACAACTTTACAGTCACAGCAAGGAATTGGCCGCTGAACCTTAAAATGCTAATCATCGATGATACAGGTTACAGTACAAATTGAAATTTTACGATCACAATACCGAAATAGTTGGTGAAAACATACAACTCATGAACCAGAGGATCTGCTTAAACAACTCACAGCCATAATATAATATTTTCAAATAGCAAAATTCGCAAGAAATATAGGCAATTCTACAATATAAGATGTTGAGATAGGGGTTGAGACGCTGTTTCCACCTCTATATGAAATCAAGGAAACGTTTCACTTTAATTTAATAACAGATTCATATAAATCTGGTTCATTAATAAAATATTTACATCATTAGGTACGGGGTAATACCTTAAAAAGGCACACACCATCTTTTTTTTTGCCCTCTTAGACTTGTTTTTATATTGTCTTGTTTCAACCCTGATACATTTATATTCTGTTAAGCAATACTGTTTATAGTACACGTCCTTCTCCAGGACACAGAATACATGTTTCAACCCCTCATCTTCTGTCATAACTGCAACTTTGGGTGCTTGGTCAACTAGTTTTTTGGTTAGGTTTTTGTTGTTTACCAGTGCTAGATTCAATGTATGTGTCAATTCAAAGTTTTCTCTCTTTAATTTATACCCTCCATACTTCGAATTGTAGGTAGGACTACTTCAAATACCCAATCCTGGAATCTTTCAGCTACTTTCATTTTGGATTTCATAATTAATTGATATAAACCTGGTTCACTGATGAATACAGTATGTTTTTTGAAAGTTCAATTGTTGTTTTCAACTGTTTTACGATACTTTTCTCTGACATTGTCTCTGATTGCTTACTTTGAATTTTCATACTCTAGTATCTCACATATATCTTTTGCTTTAAACCATGGATTGTTTTCAGAATCAAATAAGACAGTTACTGGATTGTTATCAAATATGTAGGAATTTAGTACTGATATCTTTATGGTTAGGAATTACAGCTAGCAGACGTCTGTTCTAAGTGTAAGTCAAGCACAGAGAGAACAGGGCTCATAGTTGTTGCTCCAATTATTGTAGTGAATGGGGTGTATGTTACTTTTTTCAAATAAAAGTGATTTTAATGTACATTTATAAATATTAAATAGTAAAGGAGTCTGCCAGCATCTTTAAAAGAAATGAAAAAATTAATTTATAGTAAAAATGCAATGTCAAAAAATGATACGTCTGTTAAATATGCATATATTACTTATTATCTTTGCGAATTGAAGGGGAACTTTTCGTTCCCCTTGTGTTTTCAACTGTTTTCCACACCACGGTAGGTATGAATACCAGGCCGTACAGTTGTAGGCGCGTTGGTGTATCTTTAACGTGGACACCTTCCCCCGTAGGCCTACCCTACGAATTCCACATGTAAAACCAGACTTAATATTTCAAGGTTTACCCTGTGTTATAATTGAAGAATTTAGACTTCTAATCATTGCTTTAGGTTCATTAATGAAAATTATATGTGTTCAATATATGTTAGGGAAGGCATATCGCCTCTACTAAAAATTTATAAATTTACATTCAATACTGTCATAAGCATGGTTTCTTATTGCTTTGTACACTATATTGACAGCATATTTACTTCTAAACAAGGATTACATTTTTATTAAATCATAAAATTCAATCACTGTAAGTCAGGTGCATAGAGTAAATAACTGATTTATTATTCTGATATAAATTATTTTCTGTAGGTTTGAAGGGTAACTTTTCGTTACCCTTGTGTTTCTAGTATTAAATATTATTCTGATATAAATTTTTTTTGAAAGTTCGAAGGGAGTAACTTTTCGTTACTCCCTTGTGTTTTCAACTGTTTTCCACACCACGGTAGGTACGTGTACCAGGCCGTACAGTTGTAGGCGCGTTGGTGTACCTTTAACGTGGGCACCTCCCCAGTAGGCCTACCCCACGGATATTTTACGATATATTTCTCTAACATGGTCTCTGATTGCTTTATACAATATATTTGCAGCATCTCTTTCTCTAAAACTCTGGTTACTTTTTTTATTGAATCATAAAATTAACAGACATATTATAAGGAGTGGGGTAAAGTGAATCAAATATCCACTCGCTGTACAATTTAAGTATTAAATGTACTGTAAGGTAATAGAGCGGGGTTTGAGACCGCCCGTGTATAGCACCCTCAGCAGTAATATACCTTGAGAGAACACAACTCTGAGGTATTTCTTACCACCGAGAGCTTTATACACCCAGGTTAAACATTATTCTACGCAAGAGTCATCCAGAATATAGCTGGCTTATACTCTGCCCAGACTAATATACTTTGAGAATTTAAAAACCATGGCTCCACCACCGCCATGGTCCGTGGAGGCCTTCCAAATTAGTTGCCTCCCCCATTATTTATTTTTTAACATTTTTATACCATTCATACAGGTTTACGGGCCTTTTCCTCAGCCGCGCCAGGGACCTTCATTCACACCGGGCTTTTCGAAGGCGAAACCCAAACCCTCCTCGGGTCAGGGCATCTCAATCTACTAAGCCCATAGTCCGTGGCGGTCGTGGGGAACACAATGTTTTACGGTTTTTAGGCCAACCCACTCATCTGTCAGGACTTACCAGGGGCTAACCCA
This sequence comes from Neoaliturus tenellus, assembly GCA_030545055.2. Taxonomy (NCBI): domain Eukaryota; kingdom Metazoa; phylum Arthropoda; class Insecta; order Hemiptera; family Cicadellidae; genus Neoaliturus; species Neoaliturus tenellus. The sequence goes on along the minus strand of CM061536.1, from coordinate 75,136,096 downwards.
GCCTTAACAGGTGACCTCTCCAAGGACACACACACACACACACACACACACATTTTTTTTGTTTATTTTTAGTATTTTTATAAGGGGTCAAGATAAAAATCAGAGTTATAATGTTTACTCTGCTTGACCTCCTTGGTTTTTTCACAATGCATACCTCATGAAGTAAGGTGCAAAGCCTTATTAAATCATAGTTAAGAATGCAGTAGCTTCAGTTACAACAGATGTGGGTAATCAGTATGTCAAAAGTCTGTAAACATCTATCGAATGTAGCATCTTGGAATTGTGACTAGTGATACTTCCAAATTCAATGTACCAGATAGTTTTTCAACATCACAGAATATTTTTTCAAAGTGATCATCAAAAACCGTTGGAGTTAGATTATGTAAAGGCATAAACGGAATATTGCCTGAACCATTAGCATGGGTTATTGTTATTCCAACATGAGTATTTGAAGAACATCCATCTGAAATTGTATCTACTATGTACTTTGAAAACGCTAAAGGCCATTCACATGTCTCTATTGGGCCCATAAGAGAAAACTCATACTCAAAGGATATAATGCAAAATTTCGTATTTTCAATTAGTTTTCTTTTAGACAAAAATTTAAGGAAAACCGCCATAGTTGGAAAGAGCAACTCTAGAGTACGTCCAACCAGTACGGTAGTTGGAGAGCAAATGATGGTAATTAGATGAAAACACCGTCTATTAGGTGACCACGGTGTAGAGCTAATGACACTTAAGCAATTTTTTGAAGTTTACAGAATCCATACGGGAAGGTATTATAGTTATCATCTAGTTTTCTTTTTGGGCCTGTAATCTTAAACTGCTTTGTTTCAGTGACTGTTACAATATTTTTATCTTTTGTGCGTCTGATTCTATTCTCTTCGACTTGTAATACTTGTGCAGCTTCACTCAAAACCATTTCTTTCAATGTTTCAAAGTTCACCAATTTAGAAGTTTTAAGGTTCAGTGTTAAGCCTTTTACTTTACATACGGGGATCAATTTCTGTTTGTTGGTTGACCAGACAAGGTATGCGTAGGTTTTCGGCCCTCCAGATACAAACTCAACTATATAGGACCCGGGTCCATACTCTACCAACTCGTCGGTCATTTCCCCAAGGTAGTCCCCTGTAGGCACTTTATACAAATTACCCCTCAAGTAATATATTACCGAGTCTGTATCATAATATAGGACTTGACCTCCCAACTTTTTAAGGTGTTCATACAATTTGAGTCGGGCATGGGCAGTAGTATAGGCCGCGATCACAACATTCACATTTCTCAACGCCTCTCCCACTTCATCAATGTACTCCCAGCTAACAACTAACACTTCTTCATTGATAACCTGTATCATGTTTACTTTGATTTCAGGACTTGATGATATTTGAAAGAAATCTTTCGGATCTCTAACGATTGAAGCTTTGGTTTGGTTCTCCCTCTGCCCAAATTTTCCCCAGAAAGAATTTAACATTAATTTTGCCAAAGACCTTAAACCCCCGTTCTTAGCAATCTTGTTTTTCTCCAGTTTTACTCCCTCATGTTTATAGTAATCCAAAATATACTTGTCTTTATCCTCCTCAGTCTTGCACCAACTAGGAAACCCTGACGCCTCCTGTTTCATTTTCAAAAATTTATTGATAAAATCAGTAAACAGACCCCCGTTTTCATAAGTCGCCACTTGATATTCCCAGAGCTCATACATGTCCAGAATCACATACCCCTTCTCTACTGCCTTTCTAATCTCCTGCATCGTCCAAGTCCCTACCAACGCCCTCTCATCGCGTTCATGAAAACATTCCCCCTGATTTAAAGTCTCCCCGCATGTTCTGCATAAAATAAACATTAGTTTACTGTTCATTTTTACTGGGAGCACGGGATGGTATAGGTCGCGAGGTGGCAAAATTTTACATTTGAGCAACCCTTCTACGCCAAGTCCCCGCTCTCTGCACTCCCTATCTCCTACATAAATTTCGGGGTGGCCTACGGGGTAGTTACAATATTTATTTACATATGGGTAAAGTGAGCAGACGTCTACATACTGGATAGTTTCTCCCTCCGCACATTTATGATAAGCTTTAGCATTACCGGTCCTACCTCCAAAGAAAGAATCTCTCGGGTCAAGGGGAAGGCTGTTCAGTATCGGCAGACTTTCCAAGTGTTTAAGATTTTCGTCTTTTATAATTTTTCTAAACTCGCACTCCCACATTTCAATAACATTACTTCCCAGTTTCTTGATTTTCTTTAGTGTTCTCTGATAGCGCAAATCAAGAGAATCCGAGGGATCCTCCTGCAGAGGAGCCTCTCGGTTGCGAGGAAAGCATTTAGGGCAACCATGCCAGTAACACCCATGAAATTCATAAATATTCTCCCCATCAAAACCATCTACTTTCGCTCCATTGATTTTAACTTCTTTACCCCAGCCTGCATGTTCAATCCTTACACCGCGCTTCTCCTCTTCCCAAGATAGCCACTGTAGGGCTACGGCTGACTGATTGTCCGTTAACCGGTACCCACCTTTCGGGATCAAGCCAATTGTATTAGGTTTCAGAAATTTGCGGCGGAAAGCCAAGTTGCACGCGCTAGCAATAGTCACGGCCTCGAGAAACGGATCGACATTACATTCTTTAAGAAATAAGGCTCGGAATTTTATACACGCCTGCGCCAGAATCTCTACATCTGAAATGCAATACTCCAAAATCTCTTTTTGAAAGTCAAATACATAGCCGCTGTTCACCTGTTCGTTATACCATTTTTCAAAATCATCATGGGAATTCTCAAACATAGTCTCCGGGCAGTAAAACTCTTTCGCTGGCATCGGGCCTACATAATTTTGGTTCTCGAGGGTGTTGAATATATGCGGGAAATAGCCCTTCTTTTTCTCCGGAGGCAAGTCAAACGCTTTGGGGAGTGCAGCTAGAGGCATGGGAAAGTAGCTTAAGGAATCAACAAACCTAACGTTATCCATTTCCATCAAAATAATTTTGGATCCTCTCATTACAAGTTCGGGTGTGAATTTAGTCTCTTCCAATGTATACTTTAAAATGAATTGGAAATCAAACCCCTGTCCATTGTGTGCAATCACACAAACATCTTTAAACTTTTTCCTTACTTGCATAACATACTCCATGAATTGTTTTACGGGTCTTCTTTAAAAACCTTTTCGCGGTTTTTGCATGCCATACAGAAGCCTGAACCTAGACACTGCCCACAATACTGTTGGCTTACGCACAGATTGACTTTATGAACTTTTTTCTCTGGGTCAAAAGGGAGGTTTTCATCTTGCCTGGTTTCAAAATCAAAAAAAATAAATAGGTAGTTTTTCCCCTTCGGTTGGCTTTCATTAGGTTTCATATAACATTTATGGTTGGGATCCATAAACTCTTCGCATACTTTACAATACACCTCCCCGCACTTATGGGGCTTGGACCTTTCATTGATCTTTATTAACTTGCCACAGTCAAGACATTTCTTTACTGACTTGCATTTATCAATTTTGTGAGCTTTAAAACAGGCCTGATTTTTATAAGTCATGTTACATTCCGGGCAGTCAATTCCTTTTTCCTCTAACTTACAAGGGGGTGATATGGTCTGGCAAGTAGGACAGATATTGGAGCAGCGGTGTGCAACTTTATGGTCATAGGGGATATGGCACGCTTCACAGAAATACTCACAAGCAAAGGCAGCAGTTAGTGAATTAATTACATTGTAATGGCCATTGTGGAAAAGCAAGTTAATTTTAAATTTTGGATTTTCGACTCGCCCCTCGAAATAGACTTCGCGCCCTTTATGGTCATAGTTGTAGACATTTTAAACTCTTTCAGGTGTTCTTGGAATTTTTCAAGTTCTGGGATACCCGCTCCACTATTAGATATCTCAACACGCGCTCTACGCAGAAGCTCTTGGGCCCTAACTGTCTGTCTTTTACCTTTATCCATACGTATAAGGTTATAATCTGAATCACCGGTAACTTTAGCCATCGCAACTACTATCGCTCTAGGTAAACACAAGTTGTCTTTATTATTAATAACAACAATACCCTTCCTAGCTTTACACTCTTCTTCAAATGTGTTGTATAAACCAGGTCTCGTGCGTGTCCCAGACCCTACAGGGAGATTAATTCGAGTACATTCTACCTTAAAAGTATCAGTTGATTTAATAGATTCCGAATTACTCTGTACGATTCCGCCAAAAATTTCCCACAAAACATCTTCGTTTACTTGATTGAAGGGCCGAAAAGCTACATACCCCGGTTCTTTAGATTTCAAATTTAGACTCTGCATAGTGAAACCAAGCATATCATTTTCATGGCATTGGGTTTTGACTTCATTTACAATCTGAGCAAAACCTTGCCTTAGCCAATCAATTTCATTTGTTTCGGGAGGAGGGTTAGAAAATTTGAAAATCGTTCTAAGGCCATACAATCTGAATTTCTTTACATAAGTTTGATCCTCACTTAGAACTTTAATAGGTTCAGTGATTTTTGGTAAATCCATTTTAGAGGACGATTCCATGCTCAAAATTAGTTGAAATTCAAAGTATAAAACACAAAAGTGAGGTTATGTTGTCCACTTCCGAACAGTATGACAACTGAAATCAGACTAAGACATTACAACTGTTAAGCTGGTTATATGATTAAAAAAAGTTACTACTTGAGTCAAAATATCATTTAAAACACTACTACATGAGTCAAAATAATACTAACCATAAATAGGTATCACAACATAAAACCGGAGCTAAGCAACGCAGTAAGCAAGTACACAACACATGGGAGCTAGATAGGTCCGTTCGCTACGAGAGCCTGACGCAAAGAGAGCGAGGACAAGCAGTTGTCGGTGGAGGTAGATAAGCCCAGCCAATCAGAGCACTGCACGCCTATTATCTACCAATGACACGCTTCCATATTCCAGCCAATAACAAGCCTATAGTTTTCTGTTGCGATAATCACTGACCGGCTCACCACAGAACCTCAGAGGAAGTGGAGGGGAACAATTACTGGGTCATATCTTAACAGGATATCCTTTGCGGTAGCCCACGGGTTTAGTTTGTCTCAGTTCACAATGAACTCTTGTTGCTATAGTTTCAAAGTGACCTGTTGTGTTATAGAATACACTGCTCAACCACCACATACCACCCAATCATCCCACTATCCCCCTTCCAATCAAACTATACTTCAACACTCACTAACACCACCTCAACACTCACCCCCTATCCAATCACAGCCACTTCCACGGATACCTTCGGACCACATATACATCGAGATGAAACCCAGCCCATAGGTAAGCTGGATATTTGAATCATAATAACTCTTACCCATCCCTCACCTTAGCAATTTTCAGAGTTAATCTCTCTCTCTTGGCAATTATTTTTAAATTCTTTTAAAGTATACAGTCTCTTGAGATAATTTTCAGTGTTAGTTTCTTTACACAGCAAGATTTTAAACTCTACGGTCATATGTATAGCTGATGCCTCTATGATAGGTTTTCAGCGGTAATTTATTTAACTTGACCGGACTCTTGTGAGTCTTACTGTCATCTATATCTCCCAGCCCCTTAGGTTAGTTTTCAGTGGTCCTTACCTTACATTGACTGTGAAATTTTAATTTCTACGGTCACCTGTACAACCAAGTCCCTATGATAGTTTTTCAGCGGTAGTTTCATTACATGACTGTAATATTTTAAAGTCTACTATCACCTGTAACACTAAACCCTTCGATTTAGTTTTCAGCAACCATTCCATTCTTTCACCATAATGTTTTTAAAATCTGTAGTCATGTGTTTCACCAAGTCCCTATGATAGATTTTCAGCTGTGTTCTCCTAGCTTAACTGTAACATTATAATTCCTTCGGTCATTTGTACCTCCAATCCCCTTAAGCTTGGCTTTCAGCGGTAGTCTCCTTGCTTTAACCATAAGATTTTAATGTATAGAGTGATCTGTACCACCGAACCCTTAAAGTTTTATATTCAGCGGTCTATACCTTATATGATTAGAGTATTTTAATTTCTACGGTCATCTGTATAACTAAGCCCCCTATGTTTCTTTTTCAGCGGTAATTTCTTTACATAACTGTAATATTCTACAGTCACCTATACCTCTAAGGCCGTTGACTTGACCAACGTCTGTACCACCAAACCCCTTAAGTTGTTTTACACAGACCCATAATATTTTAAAGTTATTTGTATTCACTGAGCCCTAAAATAGCTAGGCTAACACCTCAGCGTTTTTTAAGGTTAGGTTAACATAAAAACAATATTCCACCAATCTTACAGTATCACTTATTACTAACCTAGCGGTACTTACCTTCACTCTTATACTCAGTAGACAGCACGGCAACGGCCAACGCATAGCTTTGCTCCACTTCTGTAACACTCGGAGTCTCTGTGTACACATCTGATGACTTAGAATTATCAGATCCTGTGTACTACATGTGTTAATACGAATAGATGTAAGGGGAACTTTTCGTTCCCCTTGAAGTTTATGGTATTTCTCTAAGATACTATTGTAGCGGTATCTGTCATATATTTAATTATTTATATTTTAAAGATAGCTTCTGGTCCCAAAGACTCAGAAATATCAAAGTATTCTCTAAAGAAGACTATATTTAATGAATTCCCTATGGTGCAGTAGGTGTTTGTACTCTTTCTGACTTAGCACTGCAACTATACACTGGTAAAGACTTAGAATTGTTAACATGGTGTTGTATACTGTACACTGCAGTCTATAAGAGTTGACTTGCATTATACACTGCTAGCCTGTACCTTCAGAACTCTGTACTAGTATCTGGTTACAAACTTAGAAATATTGGCATAGTATTTACTACACCTCCTAAGTATTGAGAAGGTAGACCCCTGCGCCAGCGGGCTTGTAGGCCCCTGTCTGTTATTTAAGATGGTTTTTTATTTTACTCTAGGTCTGACCTTGACCAAAACACTCTTCTGGGTCTTAACAAATACCTAAAAGGTAGAGCCCTGGGCCAGAGGGGCCATGTCTGTAGGTTTTGTTATGTGGTCACTGGTATCATAAAGATAAATATCACAAACTTCACATTTATGAGTTTTTTAATTTTTGAATAGGTCTGACCTTGACTACTACACTCTTCTTGGTCTTAACAAATACTTAGTAAGAGTTATACGCTAGCGGGGGATAAAAAATTAATAGTTGTAAGTTTTTTTTTATTTTTCACAGCTATGACCTTGACTCTGGGAAGTGATGCTTAGCATTTTATTACATGTTTATACTACAAGTATACACATACCAAGTTTGAAGAAAATCTGTAGTCACGTTCTCAAGATAAAAAATAAAACTTTTTTGCGCCTTCATTTTTTGGATACCTCATGCCATGCATTTTTTAATACCAACCAAGTGTACACACATACCAAGTATGAAGTTAATACATGGAGCCATTCCCAAGATATGATTTTTCAAAGTTTTGCCCCTTCATTGCCCCTTCATTTTTTGGATGCAACCCGCAACATTTTGGTTAATTTTAATATTTTAGGGTACCTACCCCCCAGGGGCACCTCTACTTCGTAGAAGGTGGTTTTTTGAGGTCCCCGGACCCCTAGGACGCACCGTTTTCGAGATATTTGCGATTTTTAGTTTTTTTAAGCCAAAATTTACATATTTTACACTTTATATAGTATAATATGCACTTTATATAGTAAGATATACACTTTATATAGTATACACTTTATATAGTATTATACATCATTTTATATAGTATACACTTTATATAGTATAACCCACAGCAATCCAGATAGTCTTGTTCCTTAGCGATCCAGATAGTCTTGTTCCCTAGCGATCCAGGGGTTTTGTTACGCTATAGTGTATACTTTATAGTATATACCTTATAGTGTATAATATATAGTAAATGATATAAGTTGGTAACACTGCGGGGAATTGCAAGGGAATTTTGGGAATTCGCAGGGAAATTTTGGGAAGCCCCCTGGGGTTGGCACCCCTGCTTTCCCACCAAACCGGAAGTCACTTCCGTTTCCGGTTCTAAGTCTCAGCATCTTCTACTTGTGTCAACATCACCAAGTCTCATGGAGATTGGACATTTACCAGTGGATGCGTCTAACAACACAAGGGGGACCACCATACTGTTTACAGATTAATTATATAAGAAATGGTAGTTAAAGAATATCCCCGTGATTTTCATTGAATTTAATTATTGTACACAGGGTGTCCACTTTTCACCTTTACACTTTTACAGGCTGCTCATGAAGCTAAAATTAAAAAAAATTATCGTGAACAATTATGTCCTGAAATGCTTTGTCAAGGTGCTAGCCTCTGTTCAGTTTTTTACAATTAATAATTTTTATTTCCGTAACGGGTTGTTGTATTGAGTTCATATTTGGCATGTATCTTAACCACACTAAAGAAATCACACATAATCATTTTTAGGAACAAAAGAGATATTTTCTTGTTGTTCATTTTCAACATGGCGGACATTTAAAATTTTTAATTTCAAATATCACAAAACTGTTAAATTTTATCAAAATTTACTAGAGTCAATAAAGATTACAAATTAAATGATATAAAGAATATGTGTATAAAGATTGGACAACAAATAGCAGAGTAACTGTGATTTTTCAGCATAAAACATTGATTTAGCAGTAAAATTAATGTAAAATTAGGCCATTCCAATAGAAAAATCGTGATAACTCTGTTATTCGTTGTCCGGTCTTTACAAACTTAGTGCCTCTATTTAGATAATTGAATCTGTCAACTTTTTTGTCGCTTGTAAAGTTTGAAAAATTTACCGTCTTTGAGTTAATTGAGTTAAAAAATTTAAAATTGTGGCTATTTAAAAAATGGTCATCGCAAAATCAAGTTTTTCTTGAAAAAGAATTTTGAAGTGATAAAGATACATGCCAAAAATAAATTTTATAGGACTGCCTGTTACGTAAATAGAAAACATTAAGTGTAAAAACAAAATGTTGGCTAGCGGCTTTTCGATGCATTTAGGTCAAATGTTTATATGAACTTGCTTGTTTATTTCGGCTTGCTGAACAATTGAAAACGTTTTCAATGGTGGAAGCTGGACACTTTGTATACAGTTGAAAATTATTTATATTAATTTTATAAAGATTCCAATGAACAAAATTCACCTTTTTATAATTTACATATATTGTAGGCTTCGCTAAAAGTTGTACTTTAACCATCATGCTTTTAAACAATAAGTGAATAATAAATAAAAAAATACATTTTAAAAAATATACTGTGCAAGGGTAAAAAACCATGTTTCTTATAATAAATATATTAAACAGGGTTTATTTCAAAATTTATTATATTTGTTGGTAAGTTTTGGATTATTGTTTACAGTATTTTATAGGGATTTTTTAAGTAATTTGTGGAAAATTTAATTTCCTTCGAAAATACCACCATCCACCTTAGTCGATTTCCCTACCATTGAAAAATTATTTGCAGAGAAGCTAAGCAACTTCCAAAATAGAATAAAATAAAAAATACTGCAATATAGATAATTTTATTTAAATTTGTACAATAAAATCTACATTTCTACCGGAACGATTTAATTAATAAATGGGTCGTTATAAAGCATCATCTGTTTAGATTTCCAAAAAATATTTTCAAAGTTTACTCACAGAACATAAAGCATATGTGTACTATTTCTCTAGAGGACATTAAAAAAATAACATTAGTAGTGGCAAAGTGGGGCTGCTGGCTCAGGTCAATGACCCCTGAGGAATGCTGACGTCACCAAGGTCACTGACGTCACGAATGACGTCATCGGTGACGTCATCGATGACGTCATATCTATGACGTCATAGGTATGACGTAATAGAAATGACGTCATGACGACGTCATTACCACTGACGTCACCATAATGACGTCATTGAAGTAATTAAGGTCAAGGTCACGTGGAAAGACAAAAAAAATTTTCTTTGCACTTTTGTGGTTCCTCGTATTCGGCTGTGGAGCGAAAATCCACGAGAAACCACAAAAGTGCAAAGAAAAATTTATTTTCCCAGCGACCAGACCGAAAAACCTACCAAATGTGACGTAAGGCATTCCTCAGAGGTCATTGACCTGAACCCTAGCAACCCCACTCTTGAAACTAAAAAATAAATAATTTTTATTTCCACTTACCCACTGGAGAAACCCGAAGCCCAACTGGAAACAAAATAACGAACAGCCAACGGTGGTGGTGTCATCATCGCGCGGGAGCCGGACGCCGACTGACCGGACAGCACCGTGCCGTCCGGGTACTAGACCGCGTGGTGGGGGTAAAGTGGTCCGATGCAAAAAATAAAAAAAATTATTTTTTTCCAACAACTCATCCGAGTTTGTTCTTTTGCTGGACCTCCGTTACTCGGAGTGGAAATATTTGTCAAGAAAATAAATTTTCTTATTAATTCCTAAGTGACCTTGACACTTAGTCTGGAATTGGAGTCACCAGCGTTATTTTACTGGCAAAAGTTAGCTCGTGTAAAAGTTTTTGAAACATTTTATCATCCATAGTGATCTTGGTGTCCCTTGAGTAAAATTTTGGATTATTCCTAAGGCAGCGTTTCATTTTTGTCAAAGTGGAAGTCTTGGACACCCTAACAGAATTATTTTGCTTTGCCAGCAAAAATTTTACTCTTAATAATTTTTCTCGCAAAGTTTCAGCCATAGCTGTGTCTCACAGTAAGGTTAGTATAAAACTGAAAAACTCAGTCAATTGTTGGACCTAAGCTGGAAGTAGTGGGGGAACAGGGCTGTAGTGGGGGTATGAGTAGTGGTAGGGGTAATGCGGTCTGGTGTTGCTATGTCTAGAAACAGTTCGCTGCGAACTGTCCAAGTATTAACATGTACTGTGTAGAAAAAATAACAGCGATACAAGTATAAAATTTAAGTCCAAGAAAAAACTTATTGTTAGGTTAATAAAGAGGTAGAGCTAAATGAAAAAAAAAATAATTTTTGTACAAGATGTGCATGGTTCAATTTTGCAGCTAAGTTCAAAATCCACCAGTGTGGAACAAAATTTAATCATGAGGTTAAAATATTTAAACACATCTGCAAAAATATTAGGAGGCTTTTAGAGCTAAATAAAAATTAATTGTGTAGCAAACAGGTAGCGATATATTTTTGCTAAGTCATATAATAAGAAGGAATGATGTAAAAATTAAAATTTTACTCACAGAAAGTCTGGTAGCGTTGAGGCGCAGCGTATACCTTGTGTCGTGGGAGAAGGCTGGCGAGTAACTGACTTGTTTTTAGAGGCAAGACGGCAGACATGGGTTGGTTATATAAGTGTTATGTAATCCGCAAGCGATACCGGAGACAAAATTAAATTTGTTCCCAACCAACACTGACTGTAGGCTGAGCTGAGAGAGACAAAATGAAATGAAATATTATTCTATACTACAACTGTCTTGGACGGAAAATATTCTAAGTCCGAAGACCCCCCCCCCCCGGCTCCGGACGAAAAGTGCGCCCCCCCCCCGGGGGAGGAGGAGGTGGCATAGCCCGAGGCGTTGCCATACCTTGACACGTGTTGCATAATGAGATCCGGTTAGTAATGTATTCAGGTAGGCTCTTGGAGATTGTCCAATGCCGCAAACAAGTACGTGTCGAGGTCTGGCTGTTTACGTAACCAGGTCCGGTTCCCCCACTCCTGACCGGCTCAGCTTCGGTTCTCTGAGGCTTAGCTTCCTCGCAGTTGCTTTCAAACACTTCAGCTGAGTGGTTGAAGCTCTGCCCTACAGGATTCGCAATGTAATGTTGGCGCCGCATTATATTGGGAATTCTTTTCCAGTCTAAGGCATGGCATGTGTAGTGTTAGGAAATAATTTTATTTTGTGCTTGCTGCTTGGTGCTCGGTGTTGGTTGTGATTTAGTGAAAGTGTTGTGCAGTGAAAAATATTTGTGTGTGCTAATATTTCCACAGGTTGGTGTTAGTCTAAGCCTTGTGTTTAGAAAAATATTTCTTTGTATTAATCTTCCACAGGTTGTCCCTAAAATTAGTCTTTATAAATATTTGGCTTCCTTAGCCTATGTAAATAGTTATACTGTTAGGTTTGAGGCTTAGAAGCCTCCGTAAAATTAAATTTTTTTCGAGGCTTAGCATGCCTCAAGAATTATTTTTTACCAGCAATAGTATGACACTTAACGAGCCTGGGGTTGGCCCCTGGGGATCCACCGTTAGGCCTTGTGCCAGCGGGGCTGCTGGACCTCATCACTCGTCACTGGCAACATACGGGTGGTTGGCATCCTTCAGCACGAAGTGTCGGACCTGACACTGACCGGTACATTAGGCTTTATGACAGTGCATTGCATTAGGCTTTATGTCAGTGTACTGGTTAAGATGGGGCCCAGGTCATGATTAGCATGACCTTATGATTCCCGTTAGGGGAACCAAAATTATTTAGCATGTTTCCCTTGTGGAAACTCAAAATTAAGTACAAAATTTTTTATTTTTGTAACATCAATCCCCCTATGTTTAAGTTTTATGTTGTAAAATATTTCTTTGTACTAATCTTCCACAGGTTGTCCCCAAGAAAAATATTTTCTAAATTCGTATATTGGAGGATTAGCCTCCGTAAATTTGCAGTTAAAGTGTTAGGTTTGAGGCTTAGAAGCCTCCATAAAATAATTTCTTTTGGAGGCTTAGCATGCCTCAATAATTATTTTTTAACAACAGTAGTATGGCGCTTAACGAGCCTGGGGGTAGGCCCCTGGGGATCCACCCTTAGGTTTTCGGACCAAGGGCGCTGCTGGGCCTCATCACTCGTCACTGGCAACATACGGGTGGTTGGCACCCTTCAGCACGAAGCGCCGGGTCCTGACACTGTCCGGTACGTTAGGCTTTATGTCAGCGTATCGGTTAAGATGGGGCCCAGGTCATGATTAGCATGACCTTATGATTCCCGTTAGGGGAACCAAAATTATTGTAGCATGTTTCCCTTATGGAAACTCAAAATTAAGTAAAATAATTTTTTATTTTTCACCTCCCCCTAAGTTGTGAGATTCCCCCGAGGCCTTTGACCGCCGGCGGTCTTAGGCCTCGGGGGAATTTCTTTTTAATTCTTGGATGACCTTGACCTACATTTGTGTGTGAATAAAAAATAAAATATTTTTGTTCCACATGTAGTCACAGTCAGCCAACACTTGGCGGATTTTTGCCAAAAGTCCTGAGAGCTCGCAGGACTTAGAGCGGTATGCGTTTAAGTGTTGGTTGTCTGAGCTGTGATAAAATATTTTATTTGATATTCACACATAAGTAAGGGTAGCAGCCATCCAAGAGTTAAAGTCCTAGGGGTAAGTGAGCCCCCCCCCTCCCCCGAAATTTTTTTTGGGATTTTGACCTTGACCAAAAATTTTTTGCTCCGGACGAAAACTGCGCCCCCCCGAAATTTTTTTTTTTGGGATTTTGACCTTGACCAAAAATTTTTTGCTCCGGACGAAAACCGCCCCCCCCCCCGAGGGGGAGGTAAAGGCCTTAGGTACTTTTCCATTGGCACGTTTGGCCACTTGGTTACATAAGTAGATCCGGGTATTACGTAACAGACTTGTTTGTCCCCACCACATAGTGTGCTGGAATATTCCAATGGGTCGCGAGCTGCTTCATTCTGCTTTCAGACTTGCAGCCTGCTAGCCGACTCTACACCGCTCTCGTGACCATGGGTGTTCGCATCAAAAATTATCCAACTGCCTCGCCTGCTGTGACCTCCGCTCCAATGCCGACCACTTCGCCTGCTGTGACCTCCGCTCCAATGCCGAACGCCTCGTCCCTTTCAATGCCGATTCTTGATGTTTCGCAGATTCCACTGCCGCCAGCCACGACCACTTCGCCTCAAAAAAAATATTGTGGACCTGAGACCCGGCGCTTCCTCTACAATCACTGCCAGCACTACGCTTCGCACAATTTTAGCCACGGTGACAGCTATGTGTACTGTGACAACACCAACAGTCACAACCGTGGCAAGTGGAAGTAGTGTGAATCCCGGCCTGGTAACCATCAATTTGGACTCGGACGAGGAAATCTTCGAGAAGCCGAAGGAACAGAGGTCACCTTCCAAGCCATCTACTCCTATCAAAAATTATTTTTCCACCTTTGATCCTATCTCTCCCGTCCATAGCCCTTCGAAACCCGAACTAAATTTAACTTCTTTCCCTTCCACTTCCAATGACCTTCAAGTGGAGCAACCCACAAACAATAAAGTAAGTAAAATTAATTCTGGTCTGAAAAAAAAAACAGTAAAGAAGGCAGCGGCACCGAAACGCCAATGTAATTATGTTTGGATAACTGGAGCGAAAGTAAATAAAAAATGCACCAGGTGGGCTGTGAGCGGTGAGGAGTTGTGCCGCTATCACTTCGACCGCAAAACAGCATCCAAGCGGAGCACTCTTGATTCATGTTCGCTTAACATTGCCCCTAAGAAAACCACAAAGATTCCCAAGGTACGTTATCAAAGACTCTATGCTGGTGAAAAATATTTCTTTCGAGCACACGTTTGTGTGAAACCTCACCTGTTTTTGATGAGGCATAAAGACCAGAACGTTCATGTAAGGGTTGCTAAAAAATTCATTGTTCCTAGATTTATGACCAACAGAGGGTACTTGATACGTGTTAAAGTTTTAAACAAGCTGAGGACTGTGTGGCGTTTGCAGGAGTAATGCAATCAGTAAGACTGTTTTGTTTAATTTTCTAAATTTTGTTTTCCAAACATTTCCTTTTTCCAAATTAAATTTTGTTTTTCCAAATTATTTCTTCACCCTCTTGAAATAAGGGAGGGGGGGGTATTATATAAATGAGCAATAAAAAAAACAAATAGTTCATTTATATAATATCTTAACCTGGGGATAATGTTTTTTTTATCTTAAAAAAAAACATTATTCAGACACGTCCCAAACCAGTGTCCTGGATGGTGAAGAAAAGTTATAAAAAAACACTTTTTTTATTAAACTGATGTTTAGCTTCAAGGTAAACCAGTCAATGATCATGTGACAACAGGGTTCCCCCACCATTACTGAACTCCTATAGCCACTCACTGAGCTCATTCTGCCTTGAACGTTTCAATTTGTCAGACGTAATGTGCAGTATGAATCCGTTTGTTGGAGACCTGGAATTGCAGCGTTTACCATCGGGGCATGTATATGCTCCGATGCTGGTGGATTATAAAAATTATTGTTCACCTGAACAACAGGTGTCCCCAGAACCTGGACCTTCCAATGATGGTGAAGAAAACAGTATTTTGAGGAGTGAGTTGGTCAAGGGTGAATCGGACAGAAATGTGTCCCCAGAACCTGGACCTTCCAATGATGGTGAAGAAAACAGTATTTTGAGGAGTGAGTTGGTCAAGGGTGAATTGGACAGAAATTTAAAAAGTAAATATATGAAACGGTTGGCGGATATTTACTTTTATTAACTACAAGGAGCGAGCGGCAATGTTCCGTTTGCAGTTGTTAGTGCCTAAAATCAGCAAACGTTCCAGCAAACTTGACACCCTGACAGCCGCTTCTGATTACATCTGCCTGTTGGAATCAAAAATTAAATTTCTTGAAAGACAAATGCAAAATAAAAATAATAATTCTGAATATCTAGTGATTGGAAGTCCTGAGCAGGTTGATGATGGTAATGAACAAACTTTAGGAATGTAAGTGATAAAATTTTTTATTTTGTGTGAATTGGACTTGGACACGGACTAGCTGTTTGGTATGTGGAAAAAACAGAGCGGGAGATAGAGCACTCTGTGATACTGGAATAACATATCACTTAGTGCTCTATCCCCCGCTCACAGGGTAATTTTATTTGACCTTGACCCACTAAAAAAAGTGGTGGGGGTAATTTTAACCAAGCGTTGGGTTTTGAGGAGGTTGCTCAGTCTCAGTTTAGCGTAGCCAGGAGACACACACTTCGAGATGACTCCTTCCAGTCTTCAACAATTGTGTTTGGAAAAAATTTCTGATGAAACTGAATTGTTCGGTTATGTGGTGCATCCGTCTGGTGCACCACCAAAAATTAAAATTTTAGTTAAGGAGTTTGATTTTGAAAGAAATGGTTACACCAATTATTTTGCGTATGTTTTTAGAAATGAAAATCTTAAGTTTTGCAAAGACTGTGGTTTTTTTGCGTGTGAGGACATGACGGAATTTGTAGAAAGCGGTGGCTACATGGTGATGACTGGAATTTCTAACATAAAAAGAAATGAAATACCACAAGAAAGGTGTGATATTTGTGCGGCTTATTTACACGACTGGCATACGTATAGCAGAAACCAGGTTGAGCCAAAAAGAAGTTTATTATTTCGTTGGCCAGGGGTAGCGTCTAGGTTTTAGGTGTAAAAACAAAATTTTACTTATGGTATGTAATGTATTACCTTGAAAAGTGGTGGGGGTAAGTTAATATATACGTAGTGGAAAGCATCCGTTGGATTTATTCTTTGCAGAGCACTTCAGCCAGCATCATCATCATGGTAAGCCATTGTGTGGAGTTTGTTCTGTTGGAGGAGGACCTGGTGGAGATAGTGGAGCTGATTGAAGACACAACCAGGAAAGGAACAATAGAAAATGTAAGATGTGAACCTCAGGACGAGAGGTCACAAGAAATTGTACAAAAATTTATTTCCAATCATTTAACTGACAAAACTACAAACTTTGAGTTCGTAAAGTATTTATTTGATAACAAAGTAAATGCAAAAATGGCAATATTTTTTAAGAAATGAAAAACTTATTAGTTTTTGTTATACGACCTGGACTTGGACTTGGACTATGATAGTATGGTTAACGGATAACGTGGTGGTGGGGATAGTTTTTGTGTATATAATAGGGTTGTGAACAGCAAAGGTGAATATTCAATCACGATGCCTCCGAGGGACAACACCGTAGCAGCACACAAGAAAATTTTACTTATTTTGCCAGAAATTCCAATAGAAGAAGTTAACCAGGAGGAAGAGGAAGAAGAAGATGTAATGGAAGAAGAATTATCCGAAGAGGAAGAGATGGAAGCAGGTGAAAATAATTTTGCAAACACTGATGGTGACAGCTTTGACATTGACTTGTATGCTGATGAAACATTGGAATCATCCGAAGAAGAGGACAATAAGGAAAACATCACTCCTCAAATAAGAGCAGCATTGGACAAAATGTCGTTGTGCAGGAGACTTGTGATGTGTAGCAGAAGATTATTTTTTGATTGTATTCACCTTTGTAAAAAATATTATTATGCATTTAAAACCCCAAAAAAATATAAAATGTTAAAAAGGAAAAAAATAGAGCGGGGGATAGAGCAGCAGATGCTCTATCCTCCGCTCAAAATAATAATGTCCGATGACCTTGACCTACTTTTGTGAATTAATTGTGGTGGGGGGAGAGCATTAGTGGTGGGGGAAACGTCATATATACGGGTAGTCAAGCCTCGGTCTCATTTGGTAAGATTGACTTTATAGCAAATACTTTATCAAATCAAATCAAATCAAATCAAATCAAATCAAAAATTATTTATTTCCGCAATAAATTTACATATTTACAATACATAATGGCTTATGGGAATGAAAAGTGCCTCACATGGGTCTTAGACGACCTGTGCGTGAGGCAGAGTCCTTAAAGAAAAAACTATTGTATGTTAAAATTGGCGGAGACTTGTTAAACTAGTGGTGTAAATATAAAATGGATAAACCTGTATTAGTACAATATGTAGTAAAAAAAGGGAAAAAAATCAATTTAGAGAACTATAACAATTAATCCAAATGTGGGAGAAAACAAAGTATAAAGTGATGATTACTGTGTCACAATTAATCGCGACTGGGTTGACGAACTGCTGTGTGTGGAAAGAAGTTCAGTGCCGTGTTGTTGTTCAGTGATACTGTGGAGTAATAAGCGACTCAGCCTCTCTAGAGCCGACCCCTAGCAGCCAGGACGTTATGACATTGTTGTAGACACTGGGAGATGCCTGCAGGTCTCTTATCTCGGGTGGGATTTTTCTGTAGAGAAACGTCGCTATATAGAACGAGTTGGTTAAATTGACTGATTTAAACACTCTTGGGACTTGCAGGCCACCGTGCAACGCATTTCTGGTCTGATAACCGTGGGTTATAGGGGCGACTATCAGATCCCTGTGCGATTTTAAATAAAGTAATAAGGATTTTATATATAGTTGTCTGATGGAAAGTAATTTTGTTTCTTTGAATAACGTTAAGGTTGGAAATTGTTTTGGTTTTTTAAAAGCAGCTTTAATTATGGACTTTTGTATTACATTTAAAGGTTCAAGGACAGAGGAGTAAGCTCCTCCCCATCCCAACAAGCCGTATTGCAATGAGGATTGGACATAGGCGTAATAGACTGATTTCAACGAAGATTCGTTCAAAATATAACTTAGCTGGTAAAAAATAAAAATCATCTTTCGTAGTTTAGATTTTAGAAAGTTAATATGGGCTCCCCATTTTAACCTCACATCCATTATTACCCCGAGGTATTTATATTGCTCAACTCGCTCTATGATCTGACAGTCGCAATCGTGGCTGGTTGTGTCTCCACAACTGTGCAGCACCAACCTCAGGGCTACGGGCGGCTCGCTTGCAGGGCGTAGCGCTATCGGCATACACTTAGTTTTTGAAATGTTCATTGTTAATATATTTTGATTAAACCAACTTTTAATTTCAAATAGTTCGCGTGAAGCTAGTTGATACACTTCATCCCAGGAACGGGCACGAAATATTACGGCAGTATCGTCGGCGAATAAGAACAGCTTACCAGAAATATTAAGTTTGTCTAGATTAATAATATATAATAAAAAAAGAATCGGCCCGAGCGTGCTGCCCTGAACTACTCCGTAGTTTACGTCTAGTTGATCACTTATTTGGTTATCGATTGTCACTATTTGGCTGCGACCACTCAAATAGCTTTTAAACCAACTTAGCGCTACGCCCCTTACCCCGGCATGTTCTAATTTGGAAAAGAGAATGTTTCTATCAATTGAATCAAATGCTTTTGCAAGATCAATAAAAACTAGTAAGAGTTTATCATCATTATTGATTGAATCCATAACTTCTTTATTAATTAAGAACAGAGCATCTGATGTGCTTTTGCCTTTTCTGAAACCAAATTGACTGTCTGATAAAATGTTCGATTCTTCAAGGTACGCTTGTAATTGCATTTTTACACATTTCTCCAACACTTTAGACAGTACGCTTAGCAATGATATAGGTCTGTAGTTATTTTTGTTGCTTTTATCACCTGCTTTGTATAACGGAATAACTTTAGCAATTTTAAAAATATTTGGAATATTTGGAATTACAGAGGTAATACTTAAATTTATGATGTGTTTTAATGGCGGCAACAGATGTAGCAAATTTTCTTTTAACAGTTTAGCTGGGAACCCATCGTAGCCGGGGGCCGAACCGCCGCGCATTTCCTTTACACACTGTATTACCTGGCTGTCGGTAACCGGCTCCAGACAAAACACATGCCTGACTCTATGGGCGGCGTCGTCAACCAGCGGCGGGCCATCCAGAGGTGGCAGCTCTCTTGCCAACTTAACGCCTACATTTGAGAAAAAAGTATTGAATGAGTCAGCCACCTCTTTAACAGACCCACCGCCAGATATCGAGTCTCGGAGAAAGTGAGAGATTGGAAAGTTATTTTTACGATTTTTAATTCCTCCATATTCGTTAACTGTGTTCCAAAACATTTTTGGATTTCCTTTGCTAGCCAGAATCTTTTCTCTGTAATAATTTAATTTTGTATTTTTAATTTTAAATGATAGACGATTTCTAAAAGCCTGATAATTTATTTTAAGATGTTCGTCAAAAGGACGCTTTTTTACTAATTTGCTCATTCTATCACGGGATCTAATTAAATGAATCAATTCGGTAGTTATCCACGGTTTCAATTTTTTTAAACGATTGTTTTGTTTTTTCTGTCGCGTGGCTTTGTGTTTTAGCGATTCAAAAGTGTTAAGAAATTCTTTACAACTATCATTGACGTGTTTCAGGGCCAAGACATGGTCCCAAGGCTGAGCTCCTATTAGTTGATGTAAAATGTCAGAGTCTATGTACGAGTCATTGCTATTGGAGTCGTCTTTGCCAAATTCTAGTCCTATGTTTGCGACGATTGCATAGTGGTCTGTTACGTCTGTTTTCATTACTGCAGAGGTTATTGCGCTATAGTCAAAGTGTTTTGTAAAAATATGGTCAAGGCATGTCTTAGAGTGATCGGTCTCTCTTGTAGGTAAATTTATACATTCAACAAAACCAGTAGAATACAAAATATCTAGGTAGCGATCCTTTTCATGTTCATTTTTACTGTTAATTAAAGTATCTATATTTGTATCGCCCATGAAAATATACGTGGTGTTTTTGTTAGTTATAATAGTTTCGCAGTAATTTTCGAGGTCATTCAAAAATAGGTCGCAGTTCATAGTAGGGCTCCTGTAAACAGTCGTAATACAGTAGTTGTGTCCGTTAATAATAAAGTCCACGCGCAGTCCAGTCGCCTATCCCAGTTTTATATGACGTGAAGTTGCGCATAATTCTGATTTTATATAGATAATTGATCCGTCGTTTCTGTTCCAGTTGTCAGTAGTACTAAATGTGTCGTATCCGTCTAAGTTGGATAGAGTTTTGCCGTCGTCAACACAAGTCTCAGAAAGTGCAATACAATCATATTCAACACCCGTTGTTTGCAGTGTTGTTAGCATGGAATCAAAATTTTTAAAATAGCTGCGAATATTGAAGTGAATAATTTTTAGCCCTAAGTCATTTGTTCGAGAGAAAAAATTTGATACATCTAAATAGTTCTCCAAATTTTCACAGGATACTTGATTTAAATTATCTGTTGCTATAATGTCGTCCTTGCATACCATTTACAGTAGTTGAATCCCCCCATGCTGCCCCATAGAATAAAAATAAAATAAGATAAAAATTAAAAAATAAATAATAAAAATAGACTTGTATATTTAATTGTGAGTAACTAAATAATTTACCTTGGACTAGTCGGCTAGAGCTCAGACTATCTCTACTGGAATGTAGGTTATTGTTGCTGATAAAGATGGTGAGGTTGTTCAACCGAGAATATAAATAATTCCATGCGAGTTGCTGATATAAAAAAGATAAGCAAAATAAAACTTGTACTTTACACAGTCATTACAATTTATGATTTTTTATAAAGTGCCCGTATTGTAGGTTCCGATTGGGAAAAATATTTGTAGATCTTTACAATAAAAATATCGAAATGTGGCAAAACACTCAATTTAATTGTAGTGCTTTTACGTTACTAAATTACTAGATCTCATGCTCTAAATTAATGGAACAGAATCCTTTATTCCTTAATCCTTTATTATTTAACACTGCAAATATGTTAACAGGTTGCTAATGGTCAGGAAATATTTTTATTTTTATACTTGCTGGTTTGTTTAATCTTAAAACTTTAAATATATTTTCTTTTGGTCAAATGCTTTTGCCATACTTCCTACACGCTAACACTCATATAAAGTACAGGATTAAGCTGATCTCTCGGGGAAATACTATGTAGCCACCTCACACTGGTTATCGGAGTCGCATAGTATTGGTGATTTATACAACATAAAATATTTTCAATATGTTATATATCACCAATTCTTATTCGAGTCAGATAACCAATGTTAGGTAGCACATCAGTATTTCCCCGCGAGATCAGTCTTAATTCTGTACATTTTTTTGAGTTTTGGCGTGTGGTAAGTGTGCCAAAAGCATTTGCTCAAACAAATATATTTAAAAGTTTTAATTTTGAACAAGTTGGACAGTAAAAAATAAAAATATTTAACTTTCGAACCTGTTAACATATTATTGAAAGTATTTGTTAGAAAGTTGGTCTTACTACCATCTCTTAACCACTCTTTTTTACCATATTTAAGGTGGCCTTGACCTATATATTGATCCTAAATGAAAGTTTTATAAAGAATTTATTACATTTTGTTCTGCGCATACGCAGAAGGGTTTTTTCCCAAGGTCACCCCCCACCACCCGTTATAAAAGGAGGTCGGCTAACCCAGCCTCTCATTATTGGATGAACCTTCGTGGAGTAAACATCCAAACGCTCTTGTGGTAAAAATGCTTCTTTGCCACATTTGTGGGGAATTTTTCCCTGATGAACATATTTTGCAAATCCATCTGGAATTGCATGAAGAAGAGGGGAATGTGCAAGTAAGTGAACACGATTTGGACTCTATTGAAAATTTTTTATCAGAACATCACAGAAGACTGGACGATTGGGAAAGCGAGCTGCAGTTGCTGCAAAGGAGGAGGCCAACCGTCATTCAGTTTGGAGGCGCCGAAACATCAGGACTTGGAAGGAGACCTACAGCGGACACGGACTCGTCGGACTCGGACTCGGACATAAACATGGATTTGGATTCAGAATCTGAAGGTAATGGCATAACACAACTACGCACTATCGCATTGGAAGGACCTGTTGTCACACACTTTACAATAAATAATGTTCAATTGGAATTACAAAATTTTATTGACAGTGCAAAACTTTTAGTTAGTAAAACACTAAAGGAAGAGCTTAGAAGATTAAATTTTTTAAAATTTGGACTGGTATTAGACGCTATGTTCACAAACACTAATGGAGAAACATCACCAAGAGGATTTGTAACTAAAAACCGTACTTTAACTTTTGCATCCAATATTGATGATATAATTGTGGAGTGTTTGGAAGAGTTATTGACGAAGCTTCAAGAGCATGAAGGAAGGGGATCTGGCTGGACGCTAACATCAGTGGAAGGTATGGATTTAAGAATTCAAAAGCATGGGTATGGTATGAGGGGGAGTAGTTTCATCCCCCTACCAAAAAAGATCCAAGAAACCAAAGCGTGTATAAATGTAAAAAATCTTGACACGGACTGTTTTAAATATTCAATGCTAGCAAAATATGTTGTAAATAATACTTGTAGACCCCGTGTTGAATATCAAAATGTACAAAATAGATATAATTTTTGTGGTATGGTTTATCCTGTAAATATTAAAGATGTATGTAAATTTGAGAAGCAAAACCCCGGAGTCAGTGTAAATATTTTTGGGCTTGATGATAGCAATAATGTGTACCCACTACGGGTTGTAAAGAGAGAACTTCGAAACCATACAGATTTATTGTTGATTACAAAAGGTGAAATATCTCACTATGTATATATTAAAAGTTTTGATGCCTTAGTCAACAAACAGCTGTCTCGTAGGAAATGTAAAAAAACGTTTTGCAAAAGATGCTTCTGTTTTGTAAATAAGGATATAAGGAGAGGTGGTGCCCAGTGGTTGTTGGAACATCAAAGGCTATGCAATGAAAATTACGAGTGTAAAATTAGTTTACCACCACCAACCCGATCTGTTGTACAGTTTAATCATATTAACCACCAGTATAGGATACCAATTGTTGTTTATGCAGACTTTGAGTCTACACTTGTACCGCTGGAAAACCCTGACGGTGAAATTACTAGAAGAACCAAGAACCAGATGCATAAACCAAATAGTTTTTGTTTGTTGGTCAAGTCTACCCTATCTGACCAACACTTGCAAAATTTCGGACTAACCACAACACCGGTATTGTACAGAGGTGAAAATCCTGCTAAATATTTTGTAGATACGTTGTATGATATAGCTAGTAAGGTGGATCAACTGTATGATAAAAATAATATTGTTCCTATGTTACCCCTTGAAGAAGAGGAGGAAATTCAATTTTTCAATGCTACATCTTGTTATATATGTAATAAAGAATTTACAATGGACAATTATAAAGTTCACGATCATGACCATCTGACCGGATATTACAGAGGACCAGCTTGCAACGCATGTAATTTAAATTTAAAACTTCCAAATTTCATTCCAGTTGTGTTGCATAACCTTAGCGGGTATGCATCCCATTTTATAATACCGGAATTGGGAAGAGACACAGGCAAGATTGATGTGATAGCTCAAACTTTAGAACATTATATTAGTTTTTCTAAGAAAATTGGCAAAATAAAATTAAGATTTGTTGACTTATATAGGTTTATGCCATCAAGCCTTGCCAAACTAACTGACAATTTAAGACGACAGGATTTAAAGGAAACAAAGAAAATCGTACCTGCAGACAAATTGGATTTAGCATTAAGAAAAGGAGTGTTTCCTTATGATTATATTACAGGAATTGAAAAATTTGAAGAAACCAGACTATCACCCATTGAAGCTTTCAAAAGTAAACTGACAGACACGGAAATTTCAATTGAAGATTATAATCATGCGTGTAACGTCTGGAATGAAATAGGTATGCAAAATCTTGGTGAATATTCAGATTTTTATGTAAAATTGGATGTAACACTATTGTGTGATGTTATGGAACAATTTAGGAACACTTGCTTTGACGCCTATGGACTGGACCCAATTCATTCGTTTACATCTCCCGGCTTAGCATGGCAGGCCATGCTAAAATCTACCGAGTGCAAGTTGGAACTGCTAAACGACATCGATATGGTTTTGATGATTGAATCAGGTGTACGCGGTGGAATAACTCAGGCCGTTACAAGACATGTGAAAGCTAACAACAAATTTCTACCAAATTATGATGAGACTAAAGATTCGATTTTTCTTGGATATTTTGATGCCAATAATTTATACGGTTGGGCGATGTCCAAACCCCTTCCCTATGGCGACTTCCAGTGGGTAGACCCGGACAGCATCGGGGACATCATGCAGATCCCACAAGATGGACCGACCGGCTACATTTTCGACTGCGACTTCGAGTATCCAGAACACCTACACGACCACCACTACGATCTGCCCTTACTAGCCAGGACCGAAGTTTCACCCACTAGAAGATGGCCCAAATTAATGATGACATTAAACAACAAAAACCGTTATGTGGCGCACTATTGGGTTGTACAACAAGCGTTGGAGTTAGGACTGAAAATAACAAAAGATCACCGAGTATTACAATTTTCTCAATCTTGTTACTTGAAACCCTACATAGACTCCAACACCATGAGGAGAGCAGCAGCAACATCAGCTTTTGAAAAAGATTTTTATAAACTGATGAACAACTCAATCTTTGGAAAAACTTAAGAAAATAAGAGGAAACACAAAATTGTAAAATTAGTAAGTGATCCAAGAGCATTAGAAAAACTTGTACAAAAACCAAATTTCGGAACCACTATGATAATTAATGAAAATTTAGTAGTGGTAAGCATGAACAAAACCAAGATTGTTATGGATAGACCGTTGTACATAGGGATGTCAATATTGGATATAAGTAAAACGCATATGTATGATTTTCATTACAACAAAATGGTACAATATTATGGACGAGAAAATATCGGAGTAGCCTACATGGATACGGACGCACTAATTTATTGGATCAAGACGCAAGATATGTATGAAGATCTTCGAACGTTCATACACAAAAATGATTTTGATTTTTCCGACTACCCAAGAAATCACCCAAACTATAATGAAAATAATAAGAAAGTTTTAGGCAAATTCAAAGATGAATGCAACAGGGCTAGCATGGAAGAAATTATTACACTAATGTCAAAATTGTATTCTTTCAAAGTGTATAAGGGAGAACAAGAAGAAACATCAACCACCAAGAAAGCAAAAGGTGTGAAGACAGGTTATTTAAAGAAAAATATAAACTTTGAACACTACAAAAACTGTTTATTTAACGACACCACCTTAACAGCAAAATTTAACACCATAAGAAGTGAAAAACACAATTATACAGTGTTACAGAAGTAAAAAAAGCACTATCGGCAAATGATGACAAAAGACATATCATGGATGATAAAATTAACACTCTTCCTTTTAGCCACTACTCTCTTAATCCTATCAACGACTAACCTATTCTTCGTCCCTCTTCGACCCTCTACGACCTAAATTCCTTTTCCTTCCGTAAAAAAAATGGGGAACACGGCAAGCCCAATGCCGTGTTCCCCATTATTTTACATCAATTTGAATGACCTTGACCCAGTTAAATATGGGTATAATAGAATAAAAAAAATATTTTTACTTCATCTACCGAAGAGGAAGGATAAAATTATGGATTTAAAACAAAAAATTGTTAATGAGCTTCATAAACCGGCTAGAAGAAAATTTCCCCGAAGAAATACTGTTATAAAAGGAATGAATGATCTATATCAAGCTGATTTAATCGAAATGATTCCTTATAGCAAACAAAATAAAGGATTTAAATATATATTGACTATTATCAATTGTTTTACAAAGATGGCAGATGCTTTACCGCTAAAAGATAAAACCGGCAAGAGTGTAACAAAAGCCATGGAAACTGCTATACAGGGAGACAAAAATACCATAGAACATTTACAAACCGATGATGGTAAAGAATATTTCAATAAAGAATTTTCAAATTTAATGAAAAAAGACAACATAAACCATTATTCGACTAATTCAGAGGTAAAAGCATCAATTATAGAAAGATTCAATCGAACTTTAAAAGGTGCAATGTACAAGATGTTTTCAAACAGAGGATCGCACGTATGGATTGATATGTTACCAAAACTAATAAAAGATTACAATAACAAGTTCCATAGAACAATTGGTATGAAACCTAACCAAGTGACTAGTAAAAATGAAAAACTCGTATTAAAACGTATAAAAATGAATACTAAACCAAAAGTTTAAAAACTAAAACGTTTAACGTTGGTGATAAAGTGCGAATAAGCAAATACAAAGGTGTATTCAGTAAAAGATATCCACCAAATTGGACAAATGAGGTTTTTACCGTATTTAAGGTGCAACCTACAGTACCAGAAACTTACATTTTAAAAGATAATAAAGGGCAATTGCTGGAAGGAGGGTTTTATGGACATGAAATGTTAAAATCCACAGTAGGTGATGTGTATCTCGTTGAAAAGGTGTTGCAACGGAAAAAAGATAAAGTAAAAGTGCGATGGTTAGGATTTAATAAGAGTGAAGATTTTTGGATACCTAAAAAGGATCTCATATAATGATGAGACATCATTTTAGGTTGAACCTTTACAAAGGATGGAGATAATACCGCAAAAGGATAGTTTTCCTATTAATAATATTGATGAACTCACGGTGAACAATTCAGAATTAAACAGTGGCAAACATGGTGTTTTGTTACCAAACACGGTGCGTTGTCTTGTAACCGGTCCATCCAATTGTGGTAAAACAAATGTAGTATTCAATTTGATTACAAACCCAAAAGGATTGCGTTTCAATAACTTGTATGTCTTTTCCAAATCATTACAACAACCCAAATACCAATTATTAGAAAACATATTTAATAATGTTAAAGAAGTGAAATATTACAAGTTTGATGCAAGTGAAAGTGTAATGCAACCGCATGAAGCTAAACCATTTTCAGTTTTTATGTTTAATGATGTGTCCTGTGAAAACCAAAACACTATCAGGAGCTATTTCGCTATGGGGCAACATAGCAATATAGATAGTATTTACATAGGCCAGACTTATAGCAAAATACCAAAACAATTGATAAGAGATAACGCAAATGTGTTAATTGTATTCAAACAGGATGAAACCAACTTAAAACACATATATTACGATCATGTCAATGCGGATATGTCATATGAACGGTTTAAAGACATATGCGGTAAGGCTTGGGCTGAAAATTATGGATTTTTGACAATTATGA
This sequence comes from Neoaliturus tenellus, assembly GCA_030545055.2. Lineage (NCBI taxonomy): Eukaryota > Metazoa > Arthropoda > Insecta > Hemiptera > Cicadellidae > Neoaliturus > Neoaliturus tenellus. The sequence continues at coordinate 75,108,510 of CM061536.1, read as the reverse complement.
AGGAACAACCACTAAATAACGGCCGATACAGGATAGGTTTCGATAAATTTATATTAATTCACTAACTACTATATCACACAATCATTCTTGTACAGCACGTCTTGCTACAAACATGGTTAACCAAGAAAAGTTAGTAAAGGAAATTAAATCACTTAGTGATTCTATTTGGGCTAAAAACAGAGCGTTAAAGTTAGGTATCAGCGAAAGGGAGAAATTTCTCGAATCTACTTTTAAACCTATTACAGAGCCTTTGAAACAATTGAACAAAAAATTGACTAAACCTTCTTTTCAAGGTGATATTATTGCTCCGATAACAGAATATGAAAGGGAAAGTGTAATATCAGAAGATATTAGCGATGAGGACCCGGAAGCCTCCATATTTAGTGATACAACGGCGGAAAGAGAAGATGTATATGCTGGTAGTGAAGAAGAAGTGGTATCTATAGCGAGTGAAGAAGAAAAAACAGAAGGAGAACCATCAAACATAAGCTTATTGGGTGAAAATATTCATACAAAAGGACCTTTAGGAAGAAAATACTTGTTAAAACTGTTAATTGGAACTGATTCTACTAAAAAATACCACAGTTATGGAGCAAGAATATCCAAAGAAGGTGTAATGATTGGTAATAGCAAATTAGATGTCGATGAACATGATAATATTCACGTAGGTGATCAAATATATAAGGGAACAAGGGGACTATTTGAATTATTATTTCAAAATAAACCTTTAAAAGCATTAGTAAAAAATGATGATTTGGAAGTGTATAGCAAAATTTTGGAACAAACTAATGCATATAGAAGAACTTATTTACCTGAAGCACCCATATATAGGAATAAATCTGTAAAATATAAAGATTTTGTTTCCAAATTAATACCGATTATAAGAAGAAAACCTGTAAAAAGAAGATTAGTAGCATCCACTTTAGATTTAAGTTCCCCAGAACCGAGAAAAAGAAGCAAATCAGTCACCGGTAAAGGATTAATGAAGAAACTATATAATACAAACGTAATTTATTACAATAATATCAATAAATTGGTAGATAGAATGAAACTAATACATGAAGCCAAAGAAGCGGGTCATACTGGATTGGAAAACGAATGGGTGGCTTTAGTGGATGAACTTAGAAACCGCGGGGTAATCTCATAAAAATGCGTTACCCCCTAAAATGCTATTCAGTTGCACCATGAGTGTCGACAAGTTCGGACGGTATACCTCGGATGGATTATATTACGCGAATAACTTAAAAAGAGGTGCTGGTTTACCACAAACACCTGAAGGAGATTATGATATTAGTAATAAAAGGTTAAAAAACATAAAAGATCCCACGGACGAAAACGATGCAGTAAATTTAAAAATAGTAAAGGAAAAGATATCACCAACATTAAGACTACACAATAACACATATGATGGAGAAAATCATAGAATTATCAACGTTGGTAAACCAAATGAAAACGGTGATGCAATAAACAAAGGTTATTTGTCATCTGAATTAAAAAATACGTTAAAATTCATTGGAAAAACGTATAGTGCTAACAATAAACTAAATAGACAATAATAAACGTAGAAAATAATAAACAATAATGGAAACGTAGATGACCCTAAAGAGGAAAAAGACAGCGTGAATAGACGATATTTACATTCTTTAATACCTGAAAAGACGAAAGATGGATTTTCTTTTTATAAATTTGTTATTAACGATATAGGTTATCCAAAAACTGAAAACGATGCTGTAAATCTAAAATATATTAAAGATCATTGTGTCACACGTGATGTGGGAGTTATCGATTGTCTTGGTAATTGTTTGGCGAATGTAAAAGATGTTTCAGCACCATCAGATGGTGCAACAGTTGGTCAAATGATGGAAACCTTAAAACATGAAACAACCTCTTTTGTAAAACAAGATCAAGTAGTATCTAAGCAAGGGGATGAATTTGTTCAAGGTAATGAAAAATTTAACTTATTAACATACAAAAATAATGCTTGGGATTGCATGGATAAAAAGTTATCAAATGTGTCATGGGGTCATGAGGATCATGATGCAGCTGCTTTATCACAAACCGTACATTTAGATCCAAATTTTCACTTTGTATATTTTACATGTAATAATAAAGTGATAAAACACTTGAAACATGGAAGAGAAGCAAATGATGCTGCAACTGTAGGACAAACATCATTAAAGGATAGTAAAGTGTATACTTGTAATAATAAACGTATAACAGACCTTAAAGACCCTGAACATGTGGATAATGCCGTCACTGTTAATTTTCTTATAAAAGTGTTAGGTAATGCGTTATTTGATTTACACAATCATTTTACACCGGCAATTCTTCAAGGAGGATCAGGTCATAATACTTGGGCTGAATCCGCGAGAGGTGGTTGGATTAAACGGGAAATTTTTAATAAATACTTTATTAACCCTAATACGCAAAAGTTTAGATCATCAGATTGGGGTGATATTGATATTTAATTAAATAACATCATAAATTACATCATTTATGTGCAACCTGTCATAGAGGTAACACATAGGTTACGCTTTTCGAATATAAAAGACAATCATGACGTTTCATTACACCAGTCCATATCGAGACACTATACGGAAAGGAGACGGTATCACGTCCACAGCGGTTTCTCTGTTAAGTAAAGCTTTAAATCGAATTCCAGTAGGATCTGTCGTAAATAGAGCAATAGACGCTTTACCATACGAATTGCACATACCGGGAGGTTATCAGTATTGCGGACCAGGAACTAAATTGAAAAAACGACTGGAAAGAGGCGATCCAGGCATAAATAAGTTAGATCAGGCTTGTAAAGAACACGATATAGCATATTCCACATTTAGCGATACAAAAAATAGATCGATAGCCGATAAAAAGCTCGCGGATATAGCTTGGCAACGAGTAAAGTCTAGTGACGCTAGTATTGCAGAAAAAGCAGCAGCTTTAGCGGTAACAGCAGGTATGAAGGCTAAAACAGCGGTAGGAGGTGGAAAAAGGAGGAGAAGAGTGAAAAGGAGATCGGCAAAGACAAAACATGGAGGGAATATTAGAAGAAAACGACGTTCCACCAGAAAGGGTAGCAAAAAACCAACAGTATGGTCAATGGTAAAAAACGGGGCAGGTCTATACCTAAGACCGTATCGTGCATATTAAATAAAAGAAATCAATTAGTAATACCACATAAAGCGTTAACAAATGTCGAATTATTTAAATACATTTCATGTTTAAAAATACCTTTTTTTCGCGGTGTCTTTATGAAAGATGCTTTACCAGTTAAAATGTGGAAAAACGAAACCGGTATTGTAAATTTAGACAATTCTGAAGGTCCTGGCACTCATTGGGTTTGTTATAAGAAATTAGGTGATAATATATATTACTTTGATAGTTTTGACAATTTACCACCACCAAAAGAACTTGAGCGTTACTTTAAATCTGCTAAAAACATATATTACAACTATAAAAGAGAACAACCTGATAACACATTAATATGCGGCCATTTAGGTTTGGAATTCCTAGCTAAAAGTATCAGTCACCATTGACATGTCATCCTATACGGTATCATTAACAGGAAAATCGTCCACTTTACGAAGTATCCTTTTTCCAGCGTTACGCTTGCAAAAAGGAAGGTTTTGGGAGGCGGCACTGTTGGATTTTACAACTTACAACTCTATTCCCAATGTTACGGAAGATAAAAATAACTTATTGCATTATTATAAAGGAAAAGATGGCAGTGGGAAGTTTACAGACTTAGAAGTTTGCAGTTTACCCACAGGTTCTTATGAAATTGATCATATTAATGAATTTTTGCAAAATAAAATGGGAAAAGACAATATAACATTAAAAGGTAATAACAATACTATGAAAGCTGAAATTAACTCCAAATATTATATAGATTTTACTCAGGAACACTCAATCGGTGAATTGTTAGGATTTCCCAAAGATGGGCAAATTTTAGAACCAAATCAAACGCATTCCGGTAAACAAACTGTAACTATACTAAAAGTTAATAGTATAGATATAACTTGTAACATTATACAGGGAGCTTACAGAGATGGAGCAAATACTCATATAATACATACTTTTTACCCGAGTGTACCTCCAGGATTTAAAATTGTTGAAAAGCCACAAAACCTAGTATATCTGCCGTTGAACACCACTTTCATTTCAGACATCGTGTTGAACGTATTGGATCAAGACGGTAACTTGATAGATTTTCGAGAAGAGCCAATTACAGTTAGATTACATTTAAAATCGACACTTTAATTCAAAAATCATGGGTTTATCATTTAAAAGTGGACAACCTACGGGAAACCGCATTAGTAGTTCTTCAGCTGTGGAGGAGTTAACACGCGAAAACATTCGTTTCTTAGAAAAGATTGGTTTAAAATTAACCGATTATGGATATACTGGATATAGCGCAGGATCCGACATTCGACGAAACCCTATGGGAAAAAGAATATCACACCCACAACCCTTACACTTCATCAAAATTGAACAATAACGACGAAATTCGTATTCCTATACAACATCAGGACATTTACACACTACCATGTGAAAGTTACTTGTATATCGAAGGAAAAGTAACAAAAAAGGACAATAGTGTAGGTACAGTAGTTCCATTTATAAATAACGCAATGGCTTTCTTATTTGATGAAATCAGATATGAAATATCAGGTGTTACAGTAGATTCCACTAAAAAAGTAGGTATTGCAACAACTTTAAAAGGATTAACATCTATATCACCAACTGATACCAATTTATTAATACCCGCCGGATGGGTTTTACCTACAATTAATACAATCACCCCAAATTCAAAGGGATTCTTTGATTTCTACATTCCATTACGTTTATTGCTTGGTTTCGCTGAAGATTATAGGAAAATAATATTAAATGTTAAATAAAAATTAGTTTTATTGAGATCTTCTAACGATAAAGACATTATTAAAGCTCCAGATGGTACATCGGATGCAAACCTAGAATGGAAATTAACGTTGGACAAAATCGTATGGAGATTTCCACATGTTAAATTAGCTGATGAACATAGAATGCTACTATAAAGAAAATTAAAAGCTGACCGTGATATTGTTATTCCATTTAGAAGTTGGGAATTCCATGAACATCCCAGTTTACCTACTACGGATCGACCCACTTGGACTGTTAAAACATCAAATTATGTAGAACGAGCTAGATATATTATATTTGGTTTACAAACAGCTAGAAGAGACGATATCACTAAACATGAAGGCCAATTTGATCATTGTGACTTAAAAAATATTAAAGTTTATTTAAATTCACAATTTTTCCCATACGACAATTTAAATGTATCGTTTGCAGATAAAAAATTCAGCATACTATACGATATGTATGCAAGATTTCAAAATTCATATTATGGTAAAACAAATACGACTTTGCTTTCACCAGAAAAATATTTAGATAATTACCCAATAGTAGTAATCGATTGTTCTAAACAAAATGAATCGGTAAAATCATCAAGTGTGGATATAAAAATAGAAATGGAATTTGCCAAAGCGATACCAGCAAATACTACAGCATACTGTTTAATTTTACATGATAAAATTGTCACTTACACACCTTTGACTGGAATTGTTAAAAATGTTTTATAAAAACTCGTTTTTGTAAATTTTCAATCACGGGCGCGATTATAAAAGGGGAGCGCGCGGGTCGCTCCTGATCAGTTTGTTGCCTGACATCGTATGGGTAGCATCATCTTTAATATGGCTTCTACTAGTGGTTCAACGGAATGCGATATAGAGAAAGAAATTTCAGAATTTTTGGACATGAATGGACAGCAACACGACGCGGATCAAGAAGAAGAAAAAGGTAAAAAGAAAAAATATTTGTCCAAGAGGAAGAGAAATGTAGAAGAAAATATTTCACCAAATATTTTGATGGAGGTATTTTTACGAATTTTTTATCCAATCTCTTCAAGTTTGGATAAAAGTGTTTTAATTGGAGTTATGAAATCAACCGACTATTCACCTACAGTAATTTTAACCCACGGAACAAAAATGATTTTGTTTACAGCCAATGCTTGGGAATCTTTTATGAAACACCTCCATTTGTTGGAATGTTACTTTAATAGCAACATGTTTGGCAGAAAAACAAAAGTAGGACTATTGGATTCGGACTTGGAAATTGATATTATTAAACACCGAGGTGAACATCAAATGAGGTTCAGAGATACGACCAAACATGACATAAAAATTCAACTTAACAGAGAAGAATTTATTATTTTAACATGTGCAACGGAACCGATAACAAGATATTTAAGACAGCTAGTATTCTCCAGTTCGATTATTAAAGATTATTTAACAGACACTTTGGACAAACAACCGGATGCACCAATTTTGTATGGGCCTGTGGACACTTCAATATTCAACAGAATTCCTCATGAAGTTCAAATGTGGAGACAATTGGAACAATATGTGCAAGAAAAAAATAATTTTGTAAAATCGGATGAAGAAACACATTTTAGTGATGAAAAAGATCAAAGTGATGAGAATGACTACAACAAGAATGACCAGATGGAAAGTTAAATAAAATTTTAAATTTTCGAAACACTTTACACTTTAATTGGCAAATTTTTAATAAAAAATTCAAAATTTTGTGGGTGTAGGCCTACCGGGGATGGTGCCCACGTTAAATATACACCAACGCGCCTTCAACTGTACGGCCTGGCATAAATACATGCCTACCGTGGTGTGGAAAACAGTTGACCTTCCGATACCGTGATGGATAGACGGGTGACCTTTCAAATGGACATGGAAGAAGAAATCAAGTCCAAGCCGGGTATTATTGAATTTCAAGCTTTTCGTGGTAACGATGATCGGTTTATAATTAAAGAACTCGTATTTTACGATATAGATAAAAATATTCCTTACACATTTTTATTCAAACCACCATGCTCTTTTTCTTCACTAACCACCAAAGCCGCAACAACAAACCGATGGACTTGGAAATATTTTCATCACATCGATTGGTATGACGGTTTTACCAGTTATTCAGACTTGTATCATATTATGCATCAATTTTCAAAACAATTTACAAATATTTACACAAAGGGACTTGAAAAGAAAAGATGGATAGAACAATTAGTAGTGTGTTTTGGTTACTTCTGGACCGGAAGTCGTGCCATCTGCCCGAGCAGCTGCTCGAGCAGATGGCGTCAGATGCTGGGGTGCAGATGGCGAGAGCATATGCCCTGAATTTGAAGTAGAATTGGGCATGAATTAAGAGTTAATTTAAAACTGAAATTTAACAGTTATAACTGGGGCTTGGAAAGTATGTCAAGGTCATCCAGAGTAAGTTTTAAAAAAGCCTATCCAACTACCACCAGAAATAGTTCAAAGTTGAACTAGTTGGTGATAGTGGGATAGGTTGAAGTAACTTTTGAATTTTATTTGTGAACATACAATTAATGTGCAACAGCAGATTTTAAACAAGTTGAACTTTTGTGATGAACTACAGAGTTGTAAATGCAAACACCAACGACGATGAGAAGGTAAACGCAGGGTCCCTAGATGATGTATTTGAAAAGCTTGAACAAACGTAACATTTCGAGTTGGTTTTCCCGTTCCATTTCCAATCGTTTAATTTCCAATTTCAATTTATCCTCTTCCATTCTAGTTATGAAGGGAACTTCATCCATTATATCCATCATGATTGTGTTAGTGTTTGAAATTTTAAAACAAGTGATGTTGATAGTTCAAAAGTCGAAGACGGAATGAGAAGTGAAAGCGAGAAATGTTAGTTAAATAAAGAAGTGGTGGGGGGGAGCGAAGAATTATAAAGAAGTGGTGGGGGAAATATTTTGCTCTTCGTTATTACCATCAGTAGTGTCAGATGGTGCAGGAGTTAGATTTAGTAAACTGTCTTCGTCCGAACTTTCAACTTTATCACAAATAGGACAATCGTATGTTATTTCCAAATTCATTTTGATGGTTGTAAAATTATCTACAAGTTCTTGTAAAATATTAAAAATGTCTTGTAACTCTTCTTTAGAGTTTATTTCAAAACTAGAATTCATTTGGGCCAAAGGAGAGTTGTTCATCGTTGAAGAGTCGGGGATGGAATGAGGATCGGCACATAGGGAGGGGGCTTATATAATGGCGACCTTGAGCAGGCGTCTAGGGAGGGGGGCTGTCTAGGGAGGGGGCTTTTATATGGGGAACCTTGAGCTTATGATTGAATAAAATGTTTAGTTCTTCTTCTTCGTCTTTTAATTCAATTATTTGAACCGAAGTAGTTGTTTCATCCTCTTCACTCGATGAAGAAAACAATTCACCAGGATTTAAATATTGAACTACAATTCTGAACCATCTTATAGGATATTCGTCAATGATAGAAAGTAAGTTTTGAAACAATTCTTCCATCTCTTCCCTGTCAGTTATTATATGTTCAAACTTGATAAATTTGTTTTCCATGTTGTTAGTTAGAGTGTTGGAAGTGGAATGATTTAATATTATATAAAAATTAGAACTAGTGGTGGGGGAAATCTCAAGGTCATCCAAATGAAGTTTTAAAAAAGAGTGTAAAACTGAAATTACACATTTGATGGTTCTACAGGATCGGAATACCAATCTGATCTGTATTTACATCTTTTTATCATATGTGTACAAAAATCATCTTGATGAGAATTGGTGCGTTGACAATGAGCAAGATCTAGAGGGTGAAATTTGAAACATCTTTGAGGACAACATGTATGAAAATATCTTGATTTGTAAAATTTGAAAGTTCGCAATTCCGGTGGTGGTAGTTGTTTTGTTTTGCATTTGCAATAACAAGATCCGAAGAATTCACATTTAGTACAAGCTAACCCATCCACCATCATTGGTCCTAAATCTGTACACTGTTGTTCACAACAGTAACGAGGTTTGTACTTGTATTTTTGCTCTTCCATGTTGACGCTGCGGAGTCCAGTGAAAGAATAAGAGTGTATAGTGTTGAATAGTGAGTTTTATGTACTGTGAAAAGTGGTGGGGGTAATTTCAAGGTCATCCAAATGGAGTTTTAAAAAATTATACCTTACAAGTGTAAGGATTATTAAAATTTAGGAAGTTTGTTTCTCTTTGTTTTCTTCAGACTTTTTCTCTCTCTCCGCCTTAGCCATAGCAACAAGTTCTTCTGTTGATAATGGATGTACTTCAGGAAATTTTAAAATTAATTTAGCTTGATATCCTTCTTTCGTTAATACATCTAAATCTTGGGTCATTTGTTCAACGGTGTTGTAGTCTTTTCCATAGATTTTTCCATCAAGTTGAATCATCATTCTGTACAACATTTTCTTAAATAGGTCTTGTCGTGGTGAGAGCTGAGAAGCAAATGATTATTTATACAAGTATCACATCCTTTTTATTAACTCACATTGATCATGTGATTCTTTAGTTGTAGTTTTGTCTGTCAAAAGTTATTCAACATTGGTAATACTTTTGGAACTTGGTGTTATGTTGACCAGTTGGCGATGAAGAAGTTGTAGGTTGTGTAGAAATAAATATTTCATCATCGCAATATTTTGTTTTAGTGAACATCCTTGTATTAGTAGCACTAACATCAACAGTTAAGTGATAACCACCGGTAAGTAAAACTCGCATTTCGTTGGTTAAATCTTCGAGTTGTTCAAAAGTTGTAATGGTGTTGGTATCGTAAGATGCACACTTGACCTTTAGGGACATGTTGAAGTTTTGTATTTAGTTATAGAGAGCGAGATGTGTACGGTACGAAAGGTAGTCGTAGACTGATGAATTTCACAAGTTGATTTTCACTTTTATTATCACACAAAATTGGGTCAAGGTCATCCCGTGGAATTTTTAAAAAAAGCAACATATTGCTATGTACAAAGACATAACAATATGTTGCTTCTTTTATTTTTTTTTGTTTTATATCATCTTTATTGAGAAACCATTACAAACATATATATTTACAAAGTTATGTACAAACTAGTTAGTAGTAGGTGTTACATGAATAGTTAGTTCAGTTGAGTTGTTTCCACTTGGTCCGTGTGAAACTAAATAGAGTGCGCCAGGTTGAATAACTCGAAGATCTTCATTTTGTAGAAGTTGTACAAACCGTTTCGGTAGGAAGATTTGAAACTTCGGTTCGTCACCAACTGTATACGGCGCCTCGCTCAATGTGCAATTAATAGCATCACCAACTGAAGTGTCCATCTTCTTGATTGTATGTATGATGTAATGTTTTTCTTCTTTTAGTTCAGAACATCTCTTCGTCGGTAAGATTGTTGATTTTGAATGAGCGTTGAATTGATCAACCAAATTTTGAAGAAAGTTCTGCGATGCCATCTTGATGTTATTGTTAATCTTCTTGTTAATAATAATGTCCGTCGGAGATGTTGTCTCTTCGGAGGTTCGAGTAATACTCATGCTGCGTCATGGTAGCGCTCTCACTTTTATTACCGACATTACCCCCACCATTCTGTTGAAGGAAATTATTCAAGCGGTAGGCATTCTTCAAAGCGCACTGTGACCTTCGATGTTTAAAACTCTTTGATGAAATACAAAGTTCATTGAAATAGCATTGGAAATCTCTATCTATTATTGCATTTATCACTTCGTTGCTTGTAAATGATTGTATCCAATTAGCTTTTTCCAATCCTCTTGTGTAGATAGTTTTGAACTCTTTGCAGTAATGATTCATAATGTGCGGCATCATGTTATAATTAATAAAACCTTCATCCCATCTTAAGTTGTGAAAATGTTTGTACAACCATTTGTTTGTAACTTTCGCTTTAGTTGTTAGTCTATTGAATGGTAATGGAGGTTTGAATAAGTAATGATAAACTACAGATGTGTTCATATCCAAAATTACTAATTCTTTTATAATAAAATTTCCATCATTTCCTCGAAAAGCTTGAAATTCAATTATACCTTTTTTAACTTCCATTATATGTGGCGCATTAGAAAACGAAACCCGTTTGTTCATGATGAAGTCTCGTCAGCAACTGACTTGTATTACAAACACGATTGTTCTTCTTTAACTTCTTGCGCTTCTTCGTCGATATTAAAGTTGGTGTGATAGTTGTTCAATTGTCTCCACATATCCACTTCTTGAGGTATTCGATTAAAAATTGAAGTATCCACGGGACCGTATAAAATTGGAACGAAAGGTTGTCTGTCCAATGTATCGATTAGATAGTCTTTGATTATTGCACTTGAAAATATTAGTTGTTTCAAATATCTGGTGACGGGACCGGTAGTACAACTTAAAGTGTAAAATTCTTCTTTAGTCAAATGTAATTTTACATCATGTCTAGTTAAATCTCTGAAGCGAACCATTTGTCCCCCACGATGTTTCACTATATCAACTTCAATATTTGATTCCAATAAACTTAATCTTGTTCTTCTTCCAAATGTGTTGTTACTCAAATAACATTCCAAAAGATGTAAATGTTTCATAAATGATTCCCAAGAAGTTTCAGTGAATGTAACCATTTTATTTCCATGATTTAAAATAACAATCGGTGAATAATCCAATGATTTTAAAATTCCAACTGAAATACTTTTCGTCATGCATGATGAAATGGGGTAAAAAATCCGAAGAAATACTTCTGTTAAAATATTAGTTGTAATGTTAACTTCAACCTTTTTTCTTTTTACTTCTTTTTCAGCTTCTCCTTCTTCTTTTTCTTCTTCTCTCTTCTTATGTTTGTTAAACTTGAGGAACTTGTCCATTTCTCGTTCAACTTGTTTTTCTATATCTGAACTATTCTCATCCATTAGAGGTGTATTTTCTTCTCCGTTAGTAGAACTCATCTTGCGAACGATGTTTCCCATACGACGGTCGAATATAAAATGAACTTTCCACTCATGATTTTCTCTCTTTTATGTTTTTCGTGAAATCCTTAAAATTTATACAATCACATAAATGTTTGTTTTCAACTTGTTTTTCACAAACGAAATTCTAACCTCAAAAATTGAAGCAGATAATTCTAACCTCAAAAATCTGCAGTCGTTGTACTAATTCTTTTTAAAGTACATTCTTCACAATTCCGGTCAGCGGTGTGTAAGTAACTATTTTATCATGTAGAATTAGACAGTATGCTGAAGTTCCATCTGCTACTGGTTCTTCAAATTCCATTTCAATTTTTATATCCACACTTGATGATTTTACCGATTCATTTTGTTTTGAACAATCGATTACAATTATCGGAGCCTTGGAATAATACTGGTCAGGCGATAATAGTGGTGTATTAGTCTTTCCATAATATGACGATTGAAATCTTGCATACATATCGTATAAAATGGAAAAACGTTTTTTGCTGAACATGACATTCAAATTGTCATACGGAAAGAATTGAGAGTTTAGGAAAACTTTACAATTCTTTATTTTACAGTTATCAAATTGACCGGCATTTGCAGTGATAACATCTTTTCGCTTAGTTTGAAAACCGAGTATTATGTACCTTGCTCGTTCCAAGTAAGTTGATGTCTTGACGGTCCATGTTTGTCGTTCGGTCTGAGGTAGTGTAGGATATTCATGGAATTCCCAACTTCGGAATGGCATCACGATATCACGGTCAGATTTTAACTTTCTCAATAATACGATTCTATGTTCATCAGCCAATCTTACATGAGGTACTCTCCAAACAACTTTATCCAACTGTAGTTGCCATTCCAGTTTATCTTCCGTAGTTGCAGGGTCTGCAAGTATCAAGTCCTTATTAGTTGAAGATCTGAGTAATACTAATTCTTGTTTGACATTTATTATTATCCGTTTGTAATCTTCAGCGAATCCCAAAAGCAATCGTAAAGGTACATGAAAATCAAAGTGACCGTTGGAAGGTGGTGTTATAGTGTCTTTATCGGGGGCAACCCATCCGGCGGTGACTATTGAATTCTTCTCATGCGGTGTTAATGATGTTAATCCTTTCAATGTCGTTGTTAAACCAACCTTTTTTGTTGAATCAACCGTCACCCCTGATATTTCATATCTTATTTCATCAAAAAGATATGCCATCGGGTTATTTATAAAAGGAACTGTTGAAGCAGTTTTTCCATCCAATTTTAATACCCGTCCTTCGATGTACAAGTAACTTTCACATGGTAACGTGTAAATATCTTGTTGTTGAATGGGAATCCTTATTTCATCGTTATTGTTTAATTTTGATGAAGTGTAAGGGTTGTGCGTGTGATATTCCTTCTCCCATAGTGTTTCGTCGAATGTTGGTCCTTGAGATATATCCAGGATATCCATCGCTGTTAAGTTTCAATCCAATCTTCTGTAGAAAACGAATGTTGTCCGATGTTAACTCTTCCAATGTCGAGGAGCTACTGAGCTCCCGACTCTTCTGTTGTGGTTTAAATGATAATCCCATGTTGACTTTTATGTTGCTGCTCTAATGTGTATCCGTATAGTAATTGTTTCTCCTCTAAAGTCAACACTATGACCGTCTTGATCCAATATGTTCAGTACGATGTCTGAAATGAAACTGGTGTTTAACGGTAGGTATATCAAGTTTTGTGGCTTCTCAACAATTTTAAAACCGGGAGCTACTGTTGGATAAAATGTATGTAAAATATGTTGATTAACTCCATCTCTATACGATCCGTGTATAATGTTGCACGTGACATCGATACTATTTACTTTCAATATTGTTACAGTTGAATCACCTGAATGAGTAGTTCCAGGAGTTAAGATTTTCTTTTTGGTATCTATAAATCCAAGTAAACTGCCAATAGAGTTTTCCAAGCCAACATCAATATAATATTTGGAAGTTATTTCTGCTTTTAAAGTATTGTTGTTTCCTTTAACGGTGATATTGTCTTCTCCAAGTTGTTTCTGTAATAATTGGTTTATGTCATCAATTTCATATGCTCCAGTAGGAAATGTAATTATTTTCAATTCTGAGTATTTTCCTGAAGCATCCTTAGTTTCATAATAATGTAGTAAATTGTTCTTTCCTTCCGTAACATTGGGAATTGAGTTGTAGGTAGTCAAATCAAGTAATGCCGCTTCCCATAATCTTTCCTTGGATAGACGCAATGCTGGGAACAGCGTACTTTTCAATGTGGATGAATTTCCACTCAGTGACACTGTATACGATGACATCTTAAAGCTGACTGACACTCTTCGCTAGAAACTCCAAACATAAATGCCCACATATTTCAGTATTGTTAGGTTGTTCTCTTTTTTAATTGTAAAAAATGTTTTTGGAGTTTCGAAAATAATGTTGCAGTTCTTTTGGCGGTGGTAGATTGCCAAAACTGTCAAAGTAGTAAATGGTTTGTCCGAGTTTTTTATAGCATACCCAATGAGTGCCTGGACCATAGGTGGAATCCAAATTTACGATTCCAGTTTCATTTTTCCATATTTTAGTTGGTAATGCATCTTTCATAAAAACTCCTCGAAAGAATGGTATTTTCAAACATTTTACATAATCATTTAACTGATGATTTGTTAAGGCTTTATTTGGAATTATCAATTGATTCTTCTTATTTAGTACACACGGTACGGTTTTAGGTATAAACCTGCTCCGTTTTTTACCATTTGCCAAACAGAAGTCTTCTTTACATTTGCCTTGCGAGTTCTACGACGCCCTTTTTTAATGTTTCTACCTCTTTTGGAGCGCCTCTCTTTGTAGGTCTTCCTCTGCGTCTTCCACCACCTAACTTTGCTTTCGTCTTCATGGTTGTAGTTACTGCCCAAGCCGCTGCTTTTTCTGCAATACTTGCGTCACTTGATTTTACTCTTTGCCAAGCTTTTTCTGCTAGAATGTTATCCGCTATTGATCTATTTGTTGAATCTTTATACTTTGAATATGCTATATCGTGTTCTTTGCAAGCTTGATCTAATTTATTAATTCCAGGATCTCCTCTTGCTAAACGTTTTGCCAACTTAGTTCCAGGTCCACAATATTAATAACCTCCGGGCAGATGTAATTCGTATGGTAAAGCGTCTATCGCTCGATTCACAACAGCACCAACTGGAATCCGTCTGAGCAGGGATAATGCAGCTGATGTTATACCACGTCCTTTCTTGCCAACGTCTTGACGACGACTGAACGATGAGGTCTTCATTATGCCGTTTTATATAACGAGCGTCTTCACTCCATGAAATACTTTATGATAATGAACACTTTTTATATATTCCATACTTATATATTGGCGAATTTACTAATACTTATTGATAATTGCATCTTTAATCCATTGTTCTCTTGGATCATCTTGGATTTTACCGTGATTCGGTTTACTAAGCATATGATTGTGCATGTCTATAATTACATTACCCATAAGGTTCATTACATACTCCACATTAGTAGCATCTTTGTAATCTGTAGGATTCTCAAGATCTGTGATACGTTTACCATTACATGTATACACAGATGGATCGTCATTAGAGGTTGCTATAACTTGATTAATAGTAGCAACATCATTCGGAGCTATTCCTGCCGATATGTTAGATATTCTTCTATTTTTTCCATCATATACGTTATTTATTTTATCTCTAACTATAGTTTGTTTTACAACAACACAATCCTGATCATCTTTACCAGATTTAACTTCGGTTAATCGTCTGCCTCCACATATCAAGTTAACACCAGTAGCTGATAGTTGTGGTACTTGTTTTAAAATAACAGCATCATGTTCTTCCGTGCCTAAATTTATATTTGACAATTTTTTATTTTTTCCATCCCACTTGTCATTTTGTAGTTGTAGTAAGGTAAACTTTTCACTTCCTTGCATAAACTCATCACCTTTCTTTGACACTACTTGATTTTGTTTAACAAAAGTGGATGTTTCTTTTTTTAAGCTTTCATTCATTTGTTTCACGGTAGCAGCATCCGATGGAGTTGAACCATCTTTCAGATTGGACAACACTTTTCCATGACAATCAATAACAGCATCATTATATAAAATACAATTATCTTTAATATATTTTATATTAACACCATCACTTTCTTCTTTAGGATATCCAATATCGTTTATAGTATATTTATAAAAGGAAAATCCATCCTTTTTCTTTTCTGGTATTACAGAGTGCAAATAACGCTTATTGATTGTATCTGTATCATCGGTTGGGTCTGCCACATTAGTTATTTTATAATTTAAAGCATTGTACATTTTTCCACTTTTAGTCTTTTGCAACAGTAAAGCGTAATCCATCGCAGATAGCAAATAGCCTTTATTAACAACATCTCCATTGTTGACTGGTTTTGCAACATTAATAACCCTGTGAGATTTTGCATCATACAGTTGGTTGTTGTCAAGTTTTAAACTTGTAGATGTTTCCTCCTTTACTGTTTTAAATTTGTTGCATCTCCATCTTCTTCTGGATCTTTAACAAACTTTAAACGTTTATTATTTATGTTATAGTCACCTTCGGGTGTTTGCGGTAATCCACTTCTTTTTCTGTTTTCTCCAACTTGCACTCCTAACGCGGAGTAACGTCCGAACTTGTCAACGCTCATGTTAGAACTGACACATTATATGCCTGCAACTCTTATATATCCGTGGACGATTATACAATTATGCCGCGATTCCTGAGTTCGTCAATTAGAGCTACCCATTCATTATTTAAACCTGTATGACCAGCTTCCATGGCTTCATGCAATAGTCTCATTCTATCAACCAATTTATTGATGTCGTTGTAGTAAATCACATTCGTATTGTATAGATTTTTCATCAATCCTTTACCAGATGTTGAAGTATCTCCTTTACTCTTTTTACCATGTTGTTCAAGAAGTGATAAATCCATAAGTGATAGAGATTTTCTTTTCAATGGTTGTCTCACCGCTGGTGCAGTACGTAATGTTGGCAATTTTCGTGGAGGAAACAACTTTTTTATAACGATGTTATATTTTGTTGCACGTGAACGATTAATCATTCCATCCTTTAAGTAGTTTCTTTTATGAGCGTTAGTATTTTGTAGAATCTCCTTAAAACACTTAAATCTTTGGATGAATATCTTAGTGGTATGTTTTTAAAAATTAATTCATATAATCCTTTTGTTCCTTTATATCTGTGCTCACCAATAATGATGTAATCATCTTGTGTTATTTCAAGCTTTGAATCGCCGATCTTTAATTCATTCCCATCAATTCTTGCTCCGTATATGTGTGATCTACTCAAATTTGGGTTTGATTTCATGTCATGTAGCATTTTCATTATATATTTTCTTCCAAGAGGTCCATGTTGTAATATATCGCTACTCAATTGAGTTAAATTTGGAATAGACTGTTCTGCTTCTGGTATTGGCTGTTCTTCTTCCTTTTCAACAATTGGTTCTTCTTCTTCTTTTGTTTCTTCTTGCTCACTAGCACTTGTATATGAATCATCATCTTCTTCTTTTTTTAATGCTTGTACTTCTTGTTTAGAAACTGGTAGTAAAACATCTCCTTCATAACGAGGTTTACCAATAGTTTCTGATATCTGTTTTAAAGGTTCCGTAATAGGTTTAAATGTAGTCTCTAGAAATTCTTCTCTTTCACTTAAACCCATCCTCAATGCACGATTCTTCATCCTAATAGAATCACTGAGTGATTTTATTTCTTTCAATCGTTTTTCTTGATTCACCATGTTTACACTGTGAAGTTCAACATGTAACTAGATGTGGCATCGGTAGTTCAACGCATAAATACAAATTTATCCAACCCTATACGATATCTACCATTTTTAATATCTTCTTCCTTCATAATAACGAGAAAGCTATATTTCTCATTCCATGCTTTGCCACACATCTCTTTAAATATTTCAAATGGCATATCCGCATTTACATGATCATTATATATATGCTTTAAATTTGTTTCATCTTGCTTGAAGATGATCAACATATTTGCATTGTCTCTTATAAGTTGTTTTGGAATTTTACTGTATGTTTGACCAATGTAAATGCTATCAATATTATGATGTCTTCCCATAGCAAAATAATTCCTTATTGTGTCATGATTTTCACAAGAAACATCGTCAAATATAAAAATAGAAAATGGTTTTGCTTCATTTGGTTGCATAATTGTTTCACTGGCATTAAACTTGTAAAAATTTACTTCAGGTACACTTGCAAGTACTTTATCCAATAATTGATATTTTGCTTGTTGCAATGATTTTGAAAAAATGTATATATTGTTAAAACGCAATCCCTTAGGATTAGTTATAAGGTTAAAAACAACATTAGTTTTTCCACAATTTGAAGGACCAGTTATTAGACATCTTATCGTATTTGGTAGTAATTCACCATGTTTTCCATGATTTAACTTATCATTGTCAACTGTCAATTCATCAATGTTATTGATATTAAATCGATCTTTTTGTTGTACAATCTCCATCTTGTATAAAGGTTAAACACACAATGAGCTATTAAACAACTATACTAAGTCTTTTGAAGGAATCCAAGAGTCTTCACTTTTATCAAACCCTAACCACCGGACTTTAACCATATCCTTTTTCCTTTGTAAAATCTTCTCGACAAGATATACATCACCGACTGTTGATTTCAACAATTCATGTCCGTAAAATCCACCTTGAAGTAATTCACCCTTGTTATCCTTTAATAAATAGGTTTCAGGTATAGTTGGTTGCACTTTATTAATTGTAAATACTTCATTAGTCCAATTTGGTAGATATCTTTTACTAAATACACCTTTGTATTTGCTTATACGAACTTTATCGTTGACCTTGAACTTCTTTGGTTGCAATTTTTCCAATTTTGGTGTTGTATTATTTTTAATGCGTTGTAATACAATTTTGGCATTAGCACTATTTACCTGGATAGGTTTCATTCCAATGGTACGATGATATTTGTTGTTATACTCTTTTATAAGTTGTGGTAATATGTCATACCACACGTATGATCCTCTTTTTGAAAATTGTTTATACATCGCACCTTTTAATGTTCTATTGAATCTTTCAATTATTGAAGCTTTAACTTCAGAATTTGTAGAATAATGATTTATTTGATATTTCTTCATCAAAGCTCCAAAGTCTTTATTAAAATATTCTTTTCCATCATCGGTCTGTAGATGTTTAATTTTAAATTTATTTCTTTGTATTGTGGTTTCCATAGCTTTTGTAACACTTTTACCAGTCTTAACCTTCAATGGAAAAGCGTCAGCTATTTTAATAAAACAGTCTATAATTGTTAAAATATATTTAAATCCTTTGTTTAATTTACTGTGCGGTATCATTTCAATGAGATCAGCTTGATAAAGATCATTCATTCCTTTAATGATTGTACTTCTTCTTGGAAATCTTCTTCTTGCTGGTTTATGTAGTTCATTTACAATCTTGTCCTTCACACTTTCCATCTTCAGATGTTGCTTGTACACCGCTTGTAAAAATACTAATGCATAGAATAGTTTAATCTCATTTATATAGTTTGAATATAGGTCAAGGCCATTTCATATTAGTGTAAAAAAGAGGGAACATGGCATTGGGCTTGCCATGTCCCCTCTTCTTTACGGAAAGGAAAAAGGAAGAAGGTAGAGGACGAAGAATAGGTTTACTGGTCGATAGGGTTCAGGGAGTAGTGGCCGAATGGTAAAGTATTAATTTTATCTTCTAAAATATGGCGCTTGTCATCTTTGTAGCTTAATGCCCACTTTGTTTGTTTGACACTAAAAAGTTGATGATTATAACTTCTAATAGTGTTGAACGTTGCAGTTGTTTCAACATTTTCAAACAAACATCTTTTATAATGTTCAAACTGTACATTCTTCTTTAGGAAAGAAGTTTTTATTCCTTTGGCTTTTTTCATGACTTGATGTTCATTCCTTTTATTTATGTATAGTTGAAATGAATACAGTTTGGACATTAATGCTACAATTTCCATCATCGGCACACCATTTGTTTCATCTTTAAATTTTCCCAATACTTTCTTGTTTTTGTCGTAGTCGTAATTTGGATGATCCTTAGGATAATCGGAAAAGTCGAAATCATCTTTATATATAAAGGTGCGTAGATCTTCATACATGTCATTTGTTTTAATCCAGTAAATGAGTGCATCCGTATCCATATATGCAATACTAATGTTCTCTCTTCCATAATAGTTAACCATCTTCTTATAATGAAACTCATACATATGTGTTTTTGAAATATCCAAGATTGACATTCCAAGATACAAAGGACGATCCATTTCAACTGACTTCTTGTTCATGGAAATAACAACTAGATTTTCATTAATAATTACAGATGAACCAAAGTTTGGTTGTTGCACTAATTTCTGTAATTTTACTGGATCAGTTACCAATTTGATATCCTTATGTTTCCTTTTGTTTTCCAAAGTCTTGCCAAATATTGCGTTGTTCATTAATTTGAAAAAATCTTTTTGAAAACTTGATGTAGCGGCGGCTCTTCTTCTTGTGTTGTTGTCGATGTAAGGTTTTAACCAACAAGATTGAGAAAATTGTAGTACTCGATTAATTTTTGTAATTCTCAGTCCTAAGTCTAAAGCCTGTTGTATCATCCAGTAGTGTCCAACATATCGAGACTTGTCGGTTAAAGTCATCAATAATTTTGGCCATCTTCCAGTAGGGGAAATTTCAGTCTTCGGAAGAAGTGGTAAATCATAATGTTGATCATGAAGATGTTCAGGATATTCAAAATCCACATCAAAAATGTAACCAGTTTCACCATGCTTCGGTATATTCATTATGTTTCCAATCGATTCTGGATCTATCCATTTAAAATTATCATATGGAAGGGGATTTGACATTGCCCATCCGTATAAGTTATTTGCATCAAAATAACCCAGGAATGTTGTTGGTTTTGATGCATCATAATCGGGCAGATACTTGTTGTTCGCCTTAAAATGTCGTGTAACGCTTTGCGTCAATCCCCCTCGAACTCCTGACTCTAACATTAAAACCATATCTATATCAGTAAGAAGTTGTATTTTACAATTTGTTTCTTTCAACATGGCTTGCCATGCTAATCCAGGTGAAGTGTACGAATGAAGAGGGTCCAATCCATAAGCTGCAAAACACGTATTTCTAAATTCTTCCATTATATCACATAATAAAGTTACATCTAATTTAACATAAAAATCTGAATATTCTCCTAATGTTCTAAATCCTAATTCGTTCCATACTTTACATGCATTTTTTTTTTTTTTTTTTTTTTTTTTTTTTTGAGGGAGAGGCGGAAAAATGCATTACGCACACAGGTGGCCAGCCTGTAGTGTGGGGCTCCCCTAAAAACGAGTTTACCCACTAAAAAACCTCCTCTACTCTTTAGGAATCTAACCTGGAATTGTTTGTCACATTACGTCAGGCTAGGCCTAAATTTGGCTTACGCCCGTGGGGCTCGCTCCTTATCCAGCCACTCGATCAAGGGATCTGGGCCACTTCACGGTCCAGATCGGTTTTCTTTTCCAGGAGGATGCCCCGGACGAACTGTGACAAACAATCCCAGTTGCCCTCATCCTCCAAAATCTGTTGGCAGACCGAGTCCACCGAAAATGCACCAAAGATTTGTGTGGCCTCCAGGCGGGGCCCTTCCCAACGGGGACAGTGGAAGAATGTGTGTTCCGCATCGTCGGGAACACCCGGGCAATAAATGCAGTCCGGTGAACCGGTCTTTCCCATACGGTTCAGGTACGACCGAAAATAGCCGTGACCTGTCAAAAATTGGGTCAGGTAGTAGTCCACCTCCCCATGCCGCCGTTCCACCCATGGTTGGACCTGCTTGATAAGTCGCGCAGTCCATCGTCCTCGGGTGTCGTGCTCCCAGCTGTGTTGCCACTGCTGGTAGGTTCGGGAGCGCTCTTCTGTTCTTGCCGTGTCCTTGCCGATCTCGCCTTGTCTCTGATAAATCGCTTTCCTCTCCCCTGCCAAGAGCTTGACAGGGATGACTCCGGCGACCACCAGGACGGCAGGCTCGGACACTGTCCGGTAGGCGGAACACACCCGGAGCGCAGCTTGACGCTGAACCCGGGCGAGTCGCAACCTGTAGCACTCCTTATCTAGAGCGCCTGCCCACACCTCTGCCCCGTAAAGAAGCACGGACTGGACCGCGGACATCAACAGACGTCTTCTGCTGGATCGGGGACCCCCGACATTGGCCATCAGCCTACTAAGGTAAGTCACTACTTTAGCGGCCTTGTCCGCAGTACCGAAGATCTGATCCCTCCAGCTTAACTTGGTGTCCACCATAACCCCGAGGTATTTGGCGGCACGAGTTGATGTGACCACCTCCCTTCCCACTCGAAACGGGACGACGGTGTCGATCCTCTTTTTCGTAAGAATCACGATCTCCGTCTTACTGAGAGCAAGTGAGAGACCGTGATCGGACATCCAGTTGTTGACCACCCGCATAACTCGGTTCAACTTCAGTTGGGCCAGCTCAACGTTGCGTGCAGCAATGAGAGCTGCGACGTCATCGGCGTACCCAACCAAAGTGGTTTCCTCAGGCATCTCGGACCTCAGGAGGCTGTCATAGGCAACGTTCCAGAGATCCGGGCCGAGTATTGAACCTTGTGCGGCACCAGAAGTGACTTCCATCGTCCGCGTTCCGTCCCTCGTGTCATAAATCAGGCTTCGAGAGCGTAGATAATCCTCGACGAGCCGCAACAGATATGCAGGAATACGAAAGGTGTTGCGAAGCGCATCCAACATATCGACCCACCTCGCCGAGTTGAAGGCATTCTTGACATCAAGCGTAACAAGAAGCACTACTCGGCGGGAGAAATGGTTGTGGCTCTCGGCTCTCTCCACAGCTCTCTGAACTTCGGTGACAGCGTCGATCGTTGACCGTCCCTTTCTGAAGCCGTACTGACGGGGGCATAAGTCCCCGGCAGCTTCCACGGCAGAAGTCAGGCGGGAACGGATCAGCTTCTCGAACAGCTTCCCAGCCGTGTCCAACATGCAGAGAGGCCTGTGGGACGACGGCAGCTCGGGATCACCTTTGCCCTTGCTGATCAGTACAAGCCTGGCTGTTTTCCAGGGAGCCGGAAACACCCCTTCTACCAAACAGGCATTGTACATTCTCAACAACAAGTCAGCGTTGATTAAAAATACTTTCTTTAAAGCCTCACTGGGAATCCCATCCGGGCCAGGAGCCTTGTTGCTCTTCAGGGAGAGAACGGAGGTTTCCAGCTCCTCGAAAGTGAAAAGTGGAACGTCCTCTACCCGTCCGAAGTCAACCGGCGGTCGCTGTGGATGTTCAGGAAACAACGCAGCGACGATCCTCCCCATGGTGGCGCCCTCCATGATGGAAGGTGGAGAGCGGGCGCCGAGTTTCTGTGTTACAAGTTTGTAACCCAGGCCCCACGGGTCGGAATCAACGTCGTCACGAAGTCTCCTCCAGCTATTCGCCTTGCTCCTGTTGATCGCCTGGCGGAGAGATTTTCTCGCAGCTTTATAGGCCTCCGACTTACGAACTCTGTCTGCGGGAATTCTCGCTCTAGTGGCGGCTCGTCTAGTTCTTAAACATGTTCTTCTGAGTTCCGCAATCTCTTCAGTCCACCAGTAAACGGGTTGTTTGTCGCGTCGGGGTTTCCTTCGCGGCATAGACTGGTCGCAGGCCGAGACGATAAGTTCCATCGTGGATGTTACTAGTGCCTCGGCTCCAGCCTCACCAGGATTCCCCTGCGCTCCCCGAGAGATGACTTCGGTGAACTTGACCACGTCCAGTTTGTTGGTGTTCCACCGGCGTGGCCCTTCCCGAGATGCGGAAACTCGACGATTTGCCTGATCATGCAGGTCAAACACGATGTATTGGTGGTCGCTACCCGTGTAGTCCTCGACAACCCTCCAGCCAGAGATCCTCGGAAGGAGCGACTCAGACGCAAAGGTGACGTCAGGGATCGTGCCTCTCTGCCCGGGGCACCGAAAAGTAGGTGTGTCGCCCTGGTTGAGGACGACAAGACCGGCCCTGGCGATGAAATCCAGGATGTATTTCCCCCGGGAGCTGGTAGAGGGCATTCCCCACTCGACGGCCCTGGCGTTGAAATCGCCACCAACGACGACATGCCCGGTGGTGCCGAGAACGCACTCCTCTAGGCTATCTATCTTGTCGCGAAAGTCCTGGACGGCCTCGTTGGGTGTGAGGTAGCAACTGAAGATAGTCACGTCCCTACACCGAACCCAGACGAATCCTCGGCCGCGCCCGTGACTCCGCACCAAGACATCCTGTGTATTACGCGCCCAAAATGCAGCAGTACCGAGGCTGTCGGAGATCCAAATGTTTGGGTCTCTGTCCCGATACTGTTCGCTGATAAGGAGCGCGTCAGCACCAAGTTCTCGGGCCAGCTGATCTAGAAGGTTATCAGCTCCCCAGGATCTATGAAGATTGGCCTGGAGGATGCGAATTACCGGCCGCTGCCTTTTGCCTGTTCAAGTGCGGCTCTGAAGGCACCGCACTGACCAGACCCGGGTAAGTGACCGAGGGCACTGGAGCCTGAATCCTTGCAGAGGAAGCAGGATGGGCTCGAGGAACATTCCTTGCGTTTGTGGCCCTGGCCTCCACACTGGAAGCAGTTGGCACTCCTGTAGGGCCCGTTACAGTTTCGGGAGGAGTGGCCGAAACCGAGACAGCGGAAGCATCTCGAAACTACCACCCTCCGTTTGAGCCTGCAACTGACCCAACCGACTCTGAGGTGCTGAAGGCTAAGCAGCTTATTGGCGTGCTTTTCGCCCATCTCAGCAACAGCCATCCTGAGTTGACTTCGGTTAGGCTTTGTCAGCCATACCCTCACTCCATCAGCCGGTATCTCCGGGAGTGCCACCTGGATCGCACGGGTCACCTCATCTTCGGTGGAGAGGGCATCAAGGTCCCGAATCTCGACCGAACATTTCGGTTCTAGGGCCTTGATGGAGCCTTTGTCCCCAAGTGCAGTCTTGAGGGAAGCGGCAAAACCGATCTTGTCACTCGACTTCCCCAGTTCGAGGAGGACATTCCCGTTCTGGGTTCGCCGAATAGACTTGATAACGGTGTCGGTCTCTTCCGGTTTGGCCTGCGATCTAATCTGACCCAGAACATCAGCAAAAGATCGCCCCCCTAAGGGCTTGATCAAGATTGCCTCCGTCCTGGGCTTCTTAGGCCTGGGTTGTTTAGGCTTTCTGACAGACTTGCCAGAGGCCTCCCCCACCGGGTTTGAGACTTGCGTCCGCTCCACCCTCGACGCACTTTTCGAAGCTGCCTCCACTTGCTTCTGCCTCCTCCTTTCTTTCTTAGACAGGCGCGTCTTCCAGCCCCCCAAAGGTGTTGAGGCAGAGTTTGCTGCCAAGGCAGGATTAGCCGCCGGAGCAGGAACCTCTGCAGGAGTAGCCGCTGGAATCGCGACAGCGCCCGGGGCGGATTGAGTAGCCTGGACAGGAGATGTCTGCGATGCCGCAGTGACAAAAACCGGTCTCGGCACTGAGTCCACCTCAACAAGCTCAGGGCTTTCCGGCGAAGAACCGCTCTGCCTCTTCTTTCGCTTTCTGGCTTGAGTCTGGGACTCAGCCAGATGAGCTTGAGGCGAAGCAGACATAACTCGGTTCATAACGTCGCGCTCCTGCTTCACTGCCTTCAGCCTGATCTTCCGGCATTCCTCAATTTCGCCAAGGAAATCCTCGAGTTTTGGAATTCCGTCCTTAATCGCCTTGTTGACGTTCTTCTGAATAAGGAGAGCCTTGGCCATCTCCTTCAAAAGATCGTTCATTTTCTTCAGACATGAGTCTTCCTCCTCGTTGGCATCGTCCTGCTGCTGCCGAAGCATTTGCATCTCGAATGCCGGACGAAGAGGACTCTTCCTGGGAGGAATTCCTTGCATCCCGGCTAGAGGTGTTACCGGCTCAGTCACCCCCATACCCAGCTTAACCTCATCCTTCTCCTTTCCGGTTACGGCCGACGATCCGGCGACACCAGCAGCCTTGAACGGGATCGGCGGAGGGGAGGCTTTAATTCCCCCCGTCGGCGTCCCAGTCTTCGAGGTCGGAGACCTCTGCAGTTTTGAGCTGCGCTTAAAGGCGGCCTGCTCATTCTCCTTTAATTTCGTGTTTTGGTTTTGAAAATCCATACTTTTGTTTCACCAGCGCATCGTGCGGCAAGAGGCGGCCCTTCATTGGCCGGGAGCGGGTACACCCTCGGAGGTCTACCCCCCGTAGGAGATAAGACACCCCTACCCCAGGACTCTGGGGCCCGAAACCTCCGTTTGCCCAGCACCGATACACAAAATGTGCCGGACGTGCTGGGGGTCGCACCGTGGCAATGCAGAGTCCGATCTCTGCATCCATGCCGCACTTCCTGACTAAGGTCCGAAGCGGCTGGCTTCTGACGACACACTGGAGGAGACCATCGGCAGTGCGAGGCACACATCAGTC
This sequence comes from Neoaliturus tenellus, assembly GCA_030545055.2. Taxonomy (NCBI): domain Eukaryota; kingdom Metazoa; phylum Arthropoda; class Insecta; order Hemiptera; family Cicadellidae; genus Neoaliturus; species Neoaliturus tenellus. The sequence continues at coordinate 75,082,244 of CM061536.1, read as the reverse complement.
CCTGCAACACAACAGGGACACTCCCAGGACCCCCCAGCGTGCGCCGGTCGAAAGAAGGTGGAAAGACACCCTTGATTCGGGGTCGAAAACAAGAAGGTGAGCAAGGTTAGCTCAGGAAAGAATAAAGACGGTGAGCTAAGACCTGAAAGATGAGAAGAAAGGCCCTAGCTCGGGAAGAACTGTGAGGAGGGTCTCACTGCTTGGCTCAGGTACCCCGGGGTCGCCAAGAAACACCCGTACAGTGGAAAGCCCACTGCCCCTGAGGGAATACTTTACATGCATGATCATAGTCCTCTTGAGATATGTCCATGTCGTAAAGTTTACTTTTAAATTCTTCTTTAGCCGGAAGTGATGTTTCATTAAATTTTTCTAAACTGTCTATGTAATCATATGGAAACACACCTTTCCGAAGTACCAAATCCAGTTTGTCGTTATTTACAATCTTCTTTGTTTCGATGAAATCTTGTTTCCTTAAATTTTCTGAAAGTTTGGACAAACTCGACGGCATAAATCTGTAGGAGTCTAAGAATCTTAATTTCATGTTTCCAACTTCTTTGGAAAAACTGATGAACTTCTCTGAAGTTTCAGCTAATACATCAATTTTACCATCGTCTCTTCCTAATTCGGGTATTATGAAATGAGCATCGTACCCACTGAGGTTATGCAGAACCACAGGAATAAATAGTGGTAAACGATAGCTCAAGTTGCATTTATTACAAGCAGCACCCCTGTAATAACCAGTGAGGTGATCGTGATCTTTAACTTTATAATTCTCAATAGTAAAATCATTTTTGCACAAAAAACAACGAGTTGCATTTTCATGTTGAATTTCTTCTTCTTCCTCCATCGTTTTCATTGGTACAATATTTGTATATAATCTTTGTACATTTCCAGCTATTGAATATAAGTGATCAAGAAATATTTTTTCTACATTTTCACCACGATATACTAGAGGTTCTGAAGTTAATCCATATCTGTTTAAATGTTCTTCTGATAGTGTCGATTTCACCATTAAACAAAAACTGTTTGGTTTGTGCATTTGATACTTGACACTTTTTCTAGCTTCACAATTTTCATCTTCAACAGGAACAAGTGTTGATTCAAAGTCCGCATACACAACGAAAGGGATACGGTATTGATAATGAACCTTTTCAAATTTAACGAATGCTCTGTTTTCCGCAGGTAAATTAATCTTTGCTTCATAATTATTGTTACATAGTCTTTTGTGCTCTTGTAACCATTCTCTCCCTTCTCTTCCTTCTCGTTGAAAATTAAAACATCTCTTGCAAATTATCTTTTTGTTTCGATTTTTTGAAAGTTGCTTGTTAACGAGACGATCAAATTGCTTTATGTACACATAGTGAGACACATCTCCTCGCGTTAGTAGTAGTAAATCCGTATGATCTGGTAGCTCTTCTTTTGCAATACGTAAAGGATACACTTTGTTTGAACTATCTAATGCAAAAACATTGATAGACGTACCGGGATTTTTCTTCTCAAATTTTGATATATCTTTCAGTGATACAGGATAAGTGATTCCTTGAAAATTGTATCTAAATCTTTGATTTTCATATTCTTGGTCAGGTCTATTCGCATGATGTGGTACAAATTTAGTTGTCATTGCATAACGAAAACATTCATTGTCTTCATTTTTAACATTAATACAAGATTTTGTATCTTCAATTCTTTTTGGCAGAGGAATGTAACTTGATCCCATTAGTCCATATCCATGTTTGTGAACTCTTATATCTAATACTTCAATACTTGTAAGACTCCATCCGGATCCTCTTCCTTCGTGTTAATGAATTTTTGTTAATATTTCTTCTATACAGTTCTCTACTATTGAATCAATGTTTGAACTTTCCATAATGGTTCGGGTTTTTGTTATGAATCCTCTTGGTGATAATTCTTCTTGTACATTTATAAACATAGCTTCTAGTAGTAAACCAAATTTTAAAAAGTTCAATCTTTTTAATTCTTCTTTTAAAGTTTTACTTACAATTGGTTTTGCTTCTCTAATAAATTCTTCTAGCTTCAAGTTTTCATTTTGAATCTTATGATGCATTACTACTTTACCAGGTAATGCAAATACTTGTAGATTTGGTAAAGTAGTTGAAGATGTTGCTGTTATTTCATATTGTTCTTCTTGTTCTTCTTGTTCTTCTTGTTCTTCTTGTTCTTCTTGTTCTTCTTGTTGTTCTTGTTTTTCTTCTGGGTTGTTGTGAATTAGTTCTTTATGACAGTCTAATAGAATTTCATCGTGAAACGATTCCGAACATTTATCGCAACGATACATGTTGAGATGTTTACTCTTCGAAATTTCACCAAGAAATGAAGTGGGCTCTCACGTTCCTCCTATTATAATGGTTCCCCCACCACTATTTCATAATCTTCACTATCCTAGGAAATCAAACATTTTCAACAAAATATTAACCTTCTACAAACTAATTGTTCATTCGTGTTCTTTATTCCCATTGGAGTTTTAGTATATACTTCTTTATATTCAAACTTTAACAAACTTTCTTTTAACATCTGTTAGGACAGATGTTATGGGACAGATGTTAAAAGAACAAATGTTGGAGTGGAAATGGCTAGAGCACAGGCACTTGGTTGAACTAAATTTGCGCATAAATTAACTAGAGTTGAACTAAAAATTCGCATAAATTAAAAGTTAGTTCAAAACTAAAGTTCGACAGTGTTAAAAAACTCTAACAGTTGAACAAAAATAAACGTTAGTTTCAAACTGAAATTCAACAGTGTTAACCAAATTCTAACAGTCAAACAAATAGGTCAAGGTAATCCAATTTAACGCGAGAACGAGGAATAGAGCACTAAGTGGCATGTTAGTCCATTACCACAAAGTGATCTATTCCTTGCTCTCTATTCTACATCTACTTTTTTGGGTTTACTTATTTATATTAAAATGTTCAAATTTTACTATGTAGAATGTCCATTCTTGCTCTTCAACTCTTCGATTGTTTTTAGCAATTGTAACAAATATTCGTTAGTTTTCACCAAAGTCTTTATTTTGCTACATCCAATTTCAATGGAAGGTATTATAAGTTGTAATTTTATAAGTTCAATCTTTTCTTTCTTGCGAATTTCTTTCTTTATTATATTATTCCTTATTTTTGCTGAAGATTTAAACTCCATGTTGTTTCTGCTAAAGCCACAATAATAATAAAAGTCCCTTGAAACAACCTGCATTTATACACATTCCCCCACCACTTTATAATCCCCACTCCTTTCCCCCTCTTCTTTATATGTGGAAGGAAGTATTATAATTAGATTCCTAATATTTCTTTTCCTTCTTCACTACGTGGGGGAAGGGTAATTTGTTATTACACTAGTTGTGCAAGAAAATAGCCGCCAGTGTCCACACCTTGTTCGTAGCACTCCATCATAGATTGTGCCCACTGCAACATGCGGTCTCTGTCATTTGGTGTGACGAGGAAAGAATGACTATCACCATACAATATAAAAGAGTCAATTCGTACATAACATCCTAAATTTAACCATTTATTAGCTTCGGCTATAAACTTTTCTATTGTATCAAATGGAAATTGTGGATCAATTGCTATAACCTTACGTTCTTCACTAAGTTCAACAGTATAATCATCATCGTCCTCACTCTCACTATCATTATTTAAAATGTCTTCAGGTTGTAGAAAAACATCGGAAATTTCGGAAGAATTAAGATGGTCATTCACATGAGGAGGCATTTTGAAGCAGGTAATATTGTAAACAGCAGAAATGAAACAACAAGAGCGGCATGTAGAAGCAAAATGAATGAGTGACCAACGCTCGCTCCGCTTTTATAACAGTATGCAAATGAGGGGTAAAAGCTGACCTTCACCGGTCATCAACCCATAGGAGTGGGGGAAGTACTTTTCTTACTACTCGGATGGAAGTAGGTTAGTAGGTCACGAGACTTAGAGTGTTAAAAAATAATGGGGGAGAAACACAACGCTATAACGCATTGTGTTTTTCCCCCATTATTTTTTAAACAACAATCTGGAAAAAAACTATGTGAATTTACTTTCTACGCCCCCACCTTGTAATACCATCCACTTTGTGTCTGAGGAGATAGTCTTTAGAGTCTAACTCATAAACAGATTTCTCTTTGCGCAAGGATTCAATTACTTTAATATTATATTTTTCGCCGTTACAACTTGCCAAAATGTGTTCATTGTCAATAACACTTTCAAAAAAATAAACACAACCTCTCTTAAGCCTATTTCCTTTCACACCAATAATTTTGGATTGGTATTCAATAGTGGGAGTTTCTGTCAGTTGTGGTTCAGTAAGGTGTTTTACGACATGTACATGGCAAAAACTTTCGTTTTTAACACATTTCCTACCACAAGCTGATCCTTTCTTAATTCCCCTAGTGAGCACTTCAGGGCAAGTAGTGGGACGGCTAAATGCCCTACGACGCTCTTCTTGTAATAATTGAAATTGCTCTGAAGGAGCAGGCTTAGGAGCAGGTTTGGGAGTAGGCTTAGTGGATTTAGTTTTATGATATGTGTGGTCTTCAGGCATAGTAAGTGGTGGGGTAGGAGGCAATGGTGATAGTGGGATGATGGGTGTACTAAGACGATGAACAATAGTTTCAATTGAAGGGGTATTAAGACGGGGAACTGGCTTCTGCGGTGGCGGCATCATAGTTGATGGTGGTGCGGAGTCGTTTGAAGGCGAAGGTGAAGGTGGTGAAAAAATACTGCGAAGTCTAGAAGTGTTGGTTGGCGGAAAAATAGCTCCAGAAGTTGAAGGTTGGGATTCAAGTTGCTTCTTGTACCAGTCAGGAGGATTTTTCAGACGAAGAGTTTTCTTAGGTGCAGTAACAGCCGTAGTAGAAGTTGAAGTAGAAGTAGAAGTTAAAGTAGAAGTTGTAGTTGGCAGAGATGACATGGTTGTGGCTCCAAGTTCGCAGCGTAACGTCTGGAATCAGAATGAAATGTTAGCCGCAGTCGGTGCGTCTTTTATAACAATATGCAAATGAGAGGGGTAGCAGCTGGCCGAGACTGATTATTGACCTGGGAGGTGGGGGAAAAGGGGAAAGAGAAGGTATTTATTTAAAATAATTCGCATAACTTTTGACTGAAATAAAATAACCAAATTCTTCTTTTACCAAATTGTTTGTCTTACATAGACTTTTTCAATGATGTATCGCTTGTCCAAATCCGTCAATCCGTTATCAAGTTATAGCCATTTTAATTTTTCAGGTCATGACCGGTCGTTCACCCGGAGTAGTGGGGGAAGGAGTGGGGGTAGGAGTGGGAGGGGGGGGGAATCAACTCCATTTTTTCGGGGGGGGGGTCATTGACCCTTCCAAAAGTGGGTCAAGGTCATTCAAGATTTATAATGATCCAAGGTGATGGGAACAGTAATACTGTTCCCACCACCCTGTTTACCTAGCGGTTCCCACTCCCAACCCACTAGTTACGTTCTGCAAGGGAGGTCCCTGGGCCGTCCGCATCAAAGCGTAACTTCCCGTCCGCATCAAAGCGTCACCATTAATTTCAGGGAAACTGGAACAGTTAATGCAGAAACGCAACTCTAACCCCACCCAAACTAATCCCACCCATTATATTCCTAAACAAAATGCAAAAACCTAGTCCGCATTTTGCGGATGTCCCACCCCTTCTAAGTGAAGTTCAACCGAACTTCTGAATTTACATTTAATCTACCCCCTAACATCTAGCTGTAAGGCAAAACAACATTAATTAGTATTAGCAACACTTAAAACTAACAACACATCATTATTAAAAAACCAAATAATTCAACACAACCAAATACCATCATTATTCTTAAAATTAATACACCTTAATGCTAAAAACCTCTTAAAAATTAATACACCTTAATGCTAAAAACCTCTTAAAAATTAATACACCTTAATGCTAAACCAAACTTAAAACTAACATCGCAATGCGCAATTTATTTCTTAAATTAAATACAACTAAACACACACACACACACACACACACATACCACATTGCATTAAAAAACGCAACGTAGTATAAGAAGTTCAAATATATATAGACCTACTATATATTTGAAACCTCTTGCTGAGTCGCCAACAACCTTTCGCTATGAAAGTTTGTTGACGACTGACGCGAAGATCGGGCTCGTATCGCTCCTCGGGTTCTCAAATTCTTCGGGTTCCTTTCCGGTCATTGCCCCAAAACCCCCTACTTCTCTTACCATTTGTCCGGCAGCTGCCCGGAGTAATTGCCGCTATAAAACCAGGTAGTTGGTCGGCATCTGCCGGCATTTGGCTTGGGTTATTACTGCCTCTATAAAAGGGGGATAGTTTATCGCGCCGCGAACATTCATTGCCTTGCATCCACACAGTCATCACCTCTCATTAGTTTTACTTTATGACTACTTCGTTACTTCTAACATGCAATTTACCATTCATCAGCATGTGGCTTCCTAGCCACTTCATTAAATGAGTCTAGTTAATTCTAACCTCAAATATTACTACTATAGTGTTCTGTTTCAATTTCTTTTACACTTCATTTTATATCTCAGTCTTCTTTTAACTTCTAAATGTAACACATCAGTTATGATGGTTGCACAATGTTTAAAGTTAAAGCTTTTGCGAACACAACACATATTACGGAATACTTCTAAACCTTCAATTTCAAAGTGTAGAACTAATTTAAATAGAGTTAGGAAGAAGTACAGTTTTAACCCATTATACTCTTCAAAGACTTCGCAGGTTAATGTTGATGATAGTGTTATTTACAACATTTTGCATTCTATGTTACACTTCAACAATTTTGAACTTGTTACACCTATCGACTGTGTTCAGCAAGTTTTTTTTATTTTACCCCCACTATTCCTTATATAAGTGCTCTAACCACAATTCCTACTTCATCCTTCTCTATTCTGTTCAGCTGAGCTAAGATTTGAGGTTAGAATTATCCATGGCGGCCGCCATGTCTAGTTCAGTTTCACCACATAGAGTCGGCGACCGGTTATTGGTCTAAAGGAGTGGGGGAAGGGGTGGTGGGGGGAAGGTTGCCATTTTATAAGCCCTCTCCCTAGGCGGCGCTTCTCATTCGATCGCCAACTTTCAAACGAGAAACACCTCTCCCATGGCACGAATCAATTATCCCGCTATCACCAACTACTTCAACTTAAAACTATTTCTGGTGATAGTTGGATAGAATTTTTTAAAACTTACTCTGGATGACCTTGACATACTTTCCAAGCCCCAGTTATAACTGTTAAATTTCAGTTTTAAATTAACTCTTAATTCATGCCCAATTCTACTTCAAATAGACGCCATATGCTCTCGCCATCTGCACCCCAGCATCTGACGCCATCTGCTCGAGCAGCTGCTCGGGCAGATGGCACGACTTCCGGTCCAGAAGTAACCAAAACACACTACTACAATTTACATCAAATCCAGTTAAAGATGTGCAAATTGATAAAAATTTTAAATTTATTTCTGAAAACGTTTGTATTTGCACACAAAGCGTGGAACATGAAAGGGATAGACACTGTGCGTTAAAAAACGCTTTAAAATTAGCGACTTACCTGCAAGATGGAGAAATCGGTGATGGTGGTGGGGGTAACGGCGATTATAAAAGCGAGGAGCAGGCCGAGACCTGGCACGAGTATTACTCGAGATTCCGAGACGACAACATCTCAGAGCAAGAAGACAGCGAGGACCTCTAGAACAACCATGGCATCCAACCAGTTTCTGCAGACTTTGGTGGAACAATTCAACGCCCACTCCAAGTCTACAATTTTGCCGGTAAAAAAATGTTCAGAGCTGAAGGATGAAAAACATTATATTATACATGCCATGAAGAAGATGGAAACTACAGTCGGCGAGGCAATCTGCTGCAGCTTGAGCGAAGCACCATACACTCCGGGAGATGAGCCGAAATTCCAAATTTACCTGCCCAAAAGATTTGTACACCTACTCCAGAACGAAGATCTCCGCTCCATACAACCAGGATGTCTCTACTTGGTGTCCCACGGATGCAGCGGCAGCAACTCCACCGAGCTCACCATCCACATCGCAGACAAGCAGCAGTGTTAAATAAAAAAAGTACATTTTACTTGTATTTTTTAACTATATAATTTTTGTCATGTAATCTTGTTTGTACTGTTTTAAATAAAGATTAAAAAAAACACAAAAAAGGCAACATATCAATATGTGAAACACAAAAAAATTTTTTTCACATATTGGTATGTTGCCTTTCTTTTTAAAGCTCTGGGGTGACCTTGACCTTTGACCTTTGCATAAATTAAACAAAAAAAAATATTTTCCAAACAGAAATACATGTGTGTGTGTGTGTGTGTGTGTGTGTGTGTGTGTGTGTGTGTGTGTGTGTGTGTGTGTGTGTTTTCCCCCACCATTTCGGGTTACCACCATACAGACTGTAAGGAAGTTCAGTTTGATTGCAACTGTCAAACGATGAGCACCCTATTTGAGCTTTGTGTAAGAAAAATTATTGAAGATCAACAGCTATTTAGCCACACTTTACGATCCAACGCTCCTCAACAAATTAAAATTTTTATCAAACAGTACAAGCTAGACAACAGAGGTTACAACACTTTTGGTTGGTACAAATTTGGTGATGGTACAAAATTTTGTCGAAGTTGTGGAAGGGCTGCTATCTCTAACCCGGCACAATTCTTACAAGATGATGGATCTTTACAATATGGCCATGTAGCTCCGGTTATGAGTTATGAAACACCTAGAGAACTTTGCGTTATTTGTTCAATCAATATGTTTAGTTGGAAAAAATTTAACCACCTCCCATCAGACAGCGTGTAAAATCATTCCCCCACCACTATTTCATACTACCTTCAAACAACCATGCTAATATTCATTCCACCCTTGGACATCGCGCTAAGAACATCAAGATGGCTCTGACTGTAAAATGTGCAAATTATGAAGAGGTATTTGTAAGAAATATGGAAGAATTAAACAATATTGTTCAAGAATTTAAATCACTAATCGAACAGGGATACCGATTGAACATGCAAATTTTTGCTTGCAACACAAAATGCCCTTATGTCCCCAGGGATGACGAGCCGCCTAGGTCACCATCATCAACTTCTTCAGCCTACTCCTCCAGATCATCCATGAAGACTCAAGCCAGTCCAAACTTGGAATATTTCTCCTGACTAATATTTATATTTTGTATCCTCATTGTACTTCAATATGCATATTTTTGTATTGTAATAAAAGAATAATAAAATAAAAACAAAATTTAAAAAAACCTATCTTGCTACAGGATTGTAGCAAGATAGAATTTTTTAAAACACAAATTGGATGACCTTGAACATGTTCTAACATGTTCAGGTTTTCCCCTACCATTTTTCCTCTTGGAGGCCTGAGATGCAGCACCAATGTGTTTCATTACATCTTCATCTTTCGAGCTGCAAACATGGATGTTCCACCACCAATATATGAAGCTGATGAAGCAGAAAGCCTGGCGAGGAGAAGATGCCAGCATGTGGATCTAGTGGAGATGATGGAAAGAAGGATGGAAGAAAGACAGATCAGGAAGGATCATATGCTACTTCGGAAAATTTTAAAATTGGATCTCTTCATGATCTTGGTTTTATTGATTGCAATCTTCTTCTACTTGGTCTACGCAGTTGTATACTGTCTAAGATGCATCGAATGTACAGATAAAGCAGCCAAATTGCCAGTTTTCAACACTACTCTGTAAATAAAATTTTCTTTTTTAAAACTCCAAATGGTTGACCTTGAACATGTCTCAACCTGTCTGGTTGTATCATGAAACAGAATTAATTTTACTTTAAGCAATCCAACCCCCACCACCACTACCACAATTCCAAAAGAGCAATCCTACATGCAAGTCTGAATTCATTTCCAGCTCAGCTACGCTAGCGGTTACACGATACAATGAAGTGGGAATTACTTGTTGACAACCTTGAACACCTCATAGAAATTTATCAAAAACTGCACTTGTTATTACTTCAACATCCAGGGATGGTAATTAAAATGGATTTGGAATACGACTGTCCAATCATCGACAGTATGGATATACCCGAAGGAGTGGTCCACAATACAGAAGAAGAAACTTGTTGCTGTGAAAGTAGCACTTCAACAACAAGCACAAGTTCATCCAGCGCATATGAGGATGAAGGGGGATTTTTGTAAATAAAAATTTAAATTTTTTTAAAACTTCAAATGGTTGACCTTGAACAGGTTTCAACATGTTGAGGAATGTGGATGAAAGAATAAAAAAACTTTCTTCAATCTGATCACTTAACCCCCACCACATAACTGGGTACCTAGGATGCATGGAGCGACTTGGTCAGTCGCTATTCAACTCTTGCAGTGTGCACATCACACTTTTTCCGCTCAATTTACATAACTGGAGTTATAAATGACATATTTAGCTAAAACTTACATATTTCACAAGTTTTAAGCCAAACTAAAAATCGCGAAAAAAAAATATTTTTTTTATTTTCATATGGTTCACAATTTTACAAGTCCCAAGCTCACCTAAGAAAAAAATTAGAAAAAAATTATTTTTTTTTCATATAGCTCCCAAGTCCCAAGTTCGTTTAAGAAAAAAAAATAATATATATATATATATATATATATTTTTTTATAATGTTTCCAACAAGGACAAACTCGAATGAGTTGTTGAAAAAAAAAAAATTTTTTATTTTTTGCATCTGACCACTTTACCCCCACCACGCGGTCTAGTACCCGGACGGCACGGTGCTGTCCGGTCAGTCGGCGTCCGGCTCCCGCGCAGTGATGACACCACCACCGTCGGCTGTTCGCAATTTTGTTTCCAGTTGGGCTTCGGGTTTCTCCAGTGGGTAAGTGGAAATAAAAATTATTTATTTTTTTAGTTTTAAGAGTGGGGTTGCTAGGGTTCAGGTCAATGACCTCTGAGGAATGCCTTACGTCACATTTGGTAGGTTTTTCGGTCTGGTCGCTGGGAAAATAAATTTTTCTTTGCACTTTTGTGGTTTCTCGTGGATTTTCGCTCCACAGCCGAATACGAGGAACCACAAAAGTGCAAAGAAAAATTTTTTTGTCTTTCCACGTGACCTTGACCTTAATTACGTCAATGACGTCATTATGGTGACGTCAGCGGTGATGACGTCGTCATGACGTCATTTCTATTACGTCATACCTATGACGTCATAGATATGATGTCATCGATGACATCACCGATGACGTCATTCGTGACGTCAGTGACCTTGGTGACGTCAGCATTCCTCAGGGGTCATTGACCTGAGCCAGTAGCCCCACTTTGCCACTACTAACATTTTCAAAGGAGCAAACTAGTTTGCCTTACAAAAAAATTACTAATTAATTATGTAAAGTTAAACTTACAATCAAAGAAGAAAAAATCATGGATCAATGTTAATTGAGGAGGAATAAAACCAATTTCTTCGTCATGTCTGGCAGTAGTTCACGTGATTCAAAAAGGTTATTTAAAAAAAGTATTCAGTTATCATTTAACTTTTTGAAAACAAGGATTAAATTTTAAATAAAGATTGTTTCGACAATAAATTAAATATATTTAAATTTTTTTATTCAATTGCCTCATTTGAATTATGATTTAATATTATGCATTTTGTTATGTATTATAAAATTGGTATTTTATAAAAGAAATTGTAACAAACTCAGTTTATTTTTTGCTATCCATCTATCTTATTTTAAAATGTTGCAATACTCAATTAACACTGACCTGAATAAGAGACTTCAATTAAGTAATAAGAAAAACAACGCAGTAAAGCGAAATTGTGATGTAAAAAGAAGAGTCAAAAACGATAAGACCGTTGAAATATTTGAGTATTTATATTTTAACGAAACAGTAGTACTCATCTCATGTTATTTTATTAGAAAAATAGTATTTTGCAAACATTCTTACCACTTATCTTCTGAATTTAAGTCTTTAATCAGAAGCGAATTTGACTTAATATAAATAATTCACTTTATCAGACATCCTTATGTAAAGAACCAAAAAGAAGTAAATATATACATAGCCAAAAAGTCATAATACTGATATAGTTTTTAAAGTGCTGTACTTTTAAAAGCAAATTCGACAAAAAAGGTTTTTAATAAATTCAAATCTTGATATAAAACCAAAAATAAATAATTTTTTTATTTAATGATTATAATACATGATGTATTATACATCATGCTAGTACGAAATCAGAGTTTATTTTTCCATGCTTACAGTATATTAATTCATTTTAATATTATAAACTTAGCATTGAGTAACTTATATATATTTACAATAAATGCTATTAATGAATTAGCCCTTGTTGGTTAAGTAATTAATGTTCGATTATGTTTTTAAATATTACGTTGCAAAGAAAAAATTATTTTTTATGTGTTTCCGTGAATCATGTATAAATGAAAAGATATGCTTTTTTACAAAATCAATCAATTATTATGATTAACTTAAAACAACTTATTTACATTGTCATAAACCTCATAAAATGTGCTGATAAATAGACAAAACCTAGTAAAATCAATCTTTGAATTCTTAAATGACTAGTTAGATAATGAAAATAAAAATATTTTAATATTTGTTGACAAATGTGAACATGTTGACGTTTTAGAGGTGGGAGAGCGATTCCCTTGTAATTAGGAAAAGTAATCCTAGTATCAGCTGTTTAATTTCTCTGGTTTTCGTGATCAAAACTAAAGTTTTTAACATGTGATGTCTGTATTTATTTGGTTCTGTATAAACTTATGTGTCTAGTATTTAAGAAATTGATCAAATATATTTGTAAATAAAGTAGTTAACAGGGAAAAATTGTACTATTCTTGATTTAGTAATATTATGATACCAATGGCATATTCTTTCAAATTGAGATTTGATTTAATCATGGAAAAATCTGAGGTATGCCATTTTATTCTGAAGAAATTTTGGTGGATATCGAAACCAAAATGTTAAGATCAGAATGTTTAAAGAAACAAAGGTCTTTTTATAACCAACTATGCCTTTTATAGTGTACCATGTGTAGAGGAAATTTAATAAAATAAATAAATTTCTTATTTGCTAAAATATTACAATATTTAGATATATGTTTTGTTTAATTTGGGTTATTAACCCTAGATTTTATTTTAATTCCAAAATGATAGATAAATCTATATTGTAAGTTTTTATAAAATCATGTAGTACAATTGGAATGGTTGGACCTCAGTAATGTGGTTTGGACAATGCATTATTAATGGGCCGATATAATAGGTTGTTCGACGAAGCCAGGGAGTTACAGTGTAATTTTCCAATAATTGTTAACCATCATAAGTTTTATTGTTAATTCTATTAAAAATGGGCTCTATATCACTCTCCTGACGAAGCAAATATGTCGTATTCTATAGTTTTTATAGTTAATTTATAGTATGCTCGATAATGTGTTTGCTTGTTAATTGAATTATAAACATTTTGAATTTAAATCTCGAGTAACCTTGATGAGAAATTGTTGTGAAAATATTGCATTTACAAGTATAAATCTTTTTTATCATCATGTGGAATATATATTGTTGTTATTATAATTTTATACCTGCCAATAAAATTTCATTTTGATTTGAAATGAGTTTACATTAGCATAAGTTCCATTATCTTCCTGAGTTTTAGTTTCAGGATAAACTATTTTTAATTATGTAAAAGAGGATTAATTTTAATCTTTTTACATTACTCGAAGTAAGATTGGCCTACAATATTTAACTAGGCTTAGCTTAACTCTATTAAAATAATATCTATCTATTATAACCAAATATAGCAATCAAATTAATTAAGTTATGGTAATTAAGTTTAATATAAATAAGTTTTTTTGATAACTAAATTAAAACTAATATATGGACTACTATTACATAATACACTCCATTACGATACTCAATTACAAGCTGGAACTAGATGTTTATTGAGCAAACCAAACAACAAGACCACTAGCTTGTGTATTGAGTCATAACAGAGCCTCGCCCTTGCAAACAGATACAGTAAAGTTAATTAACATATTTTAAGTTTATGTTTTACCAGAAGCTTAGTTTGAATGAAATTATTATCTTCTCAAATTATGTAAATTTATGAAAAGCTATTTCTTCTTATATAATTATTTAAGCATTGTTGGTTGGATATTGTGATTATTTGATTCATATTTTTACATGTATTTAAGCTAAGAACTAAGTCAGAATAATAGCAATATTTTAGTTGTCAATAATAAAATGTAGGCAAAACATTTTTTTCTTCTCATTTTTGTTATGATAACATTTGAAAATTTAAGAATACATTCTGATAAAACTGCACTTATTTTAGTTGAGATAGCCTACCAAAGCTACAACGCAATCTTACATTTTGAAAGTAAAATATTCTTAACGATAGACAAAATAATTATCGTAATAACTTAAACTAACCCTTACTTAAATTTCCATTTCGTAATTTTTCATTTTGATAAGTCCTCAATCATAACATTAAATGTTTAGTAATTTTTGTGTTTATTTAACTAGCTACAGTATCATAAGTACATTCATTTTTTATTGAATCCCAGATAACAAAGATTCGCCAATTGCCTTCTGAGCCTTGGCCAAATCAGGGTTTAAATCACTCCCATTAGTCTTGTAGAACACACGGACCTTACTACAAGTTCGATTGCTTTACATTAAATAGCTCCTTTCCTTACTTTAAACTTCGGTGATGCAAAATTTTTCAGAAGTTTAGTACTAAATATATCATACATAATTACTTTACATCTAGTGTCAAATAACTTGTCACAGAAACATGATACACAAAATGTGTTTAAAAGGAATGTAAAAGAACAAGGAAGAATAGTAAGGTCTGTAAGTATGGATTTATTTCAATCGTACAAATTCTTTTAAAGTAAATATGAATATATGACTTTAGTTCAACTCTACAAATATACTGAGATGTGAGTTATGGATTGACGTGTCCCTAAGAATAACAAAATGTATTATATTTTAAGTCAAGATAAATCCTAGATCGTTAAAACAATTAATTTCATTGTGTATTACATTTTTTAATGATTTTAAACAAAACTAAAAGTGATGAAATAAATAAACTACATGCAAACTTCCTATAGTATGCTTCATAATAAATTTTTAATTTTTTAAGACCTTCCTTCTTTACCTACCTGATAAATTGCATTTCCTCACACCATTTCAATAAGCACCAGTAATTATATATTACAAGAAACATCATAAAGGGATATAATATTAATCCAAACTCAAACCCATTACACAACAAGGTGAAGTAACTTTTTTTGTAATAAAAAATTATAAAAGTATAATTGCATTTTTGTGATTCTTGATATACTTATATTATATTCCTTTTTGAAAATAAACAAAGTGAAAATAATAATAAATACTGCTGACAGCGAATAAAATAAAAGTAAATAAATTTAACAAATATATGCCGAAACAACAGTGCTGTGGTAAGAATAAAATTAACGCTGTACCAAATTTGTCTAACATATGCAAAAAAATTATTGAAAATGGCAAAGATATAAATTATAATGTGCACTTTTTATGGTTTTAATGTTAAAGAAAGAATAACCACTTTGTTTCCCTCGACACTTGGCAATGGGGTTTTATGTCAACTGTTTTGTTAGTATCACTGCTGAGCCGTGACGTTTTGCCCACCATGTGTGATGTCACGTCTCATTTGTTATAGTGTTGTTTTTCTTCTGGCCAGTGTTTTCTGTATGCTGTCATTCTGGAATATTCTGTTTTTTTTTCTTTTCGCCAGCTGTGACGCAACGTCCAAAAAAGGGACATAGGCGCAGTGGCGAAAGATGCTACCGGTTGTGAATTAATTCACGGTGCGTTTTCAGAAGTATTTTTAAAGATCAAATTGTTCTGCCTGTGATTTACTTCCCAATCATGGAGTAAATACACTGTCCTGCGCATCATTTTGGGGTCCAGCTGGGGACTTGGTCCCACGCCACTGGATGCAACATGGTTCCTGCCCGGTCCGCCCGCCTGCACACCTAAGGACACGTATGGCTTTGGTCAACACCTTGCCTGGAGCTGCGGGCTGATGCTTCCCAGTGTCATGACGCCATAAACGAACTACTGTGATATGCCACTCCACCAATGAACTGTGATATTTTGTTATTTATGTGTGACAGTATTTATTTATTTATTTATTTGTAGTCTCTATGTTAGGTTAATTTCCCATTAGGAGCCCGCCCTGCGCCACAGGTCTCCGGGTGGAATTATTTTTGTCAACCTCAAAATTCGGCACGCCAATTCTTTTGTGTATTTTGTGTTTGTAATTGTTATGTTTATTTATTGAAATTTATTTGTTGTTATTTATTTATTTATTTATTTAATTTATCAATGCCAATTTTAAAGTTAAAGTTTCAGAAAGGGAGGGGGGAATTTTTTAAATACTGTTGTTCTTGAATTTTGAATATCGATATTCTGGTTGGCCAACCTTGGTGACATTGACTTTTGGTAAAATTTTTTGTTACGGTATCAAATTTATCACTGTGGATCTTGGATGTTCCCGATTTTGCTCTGTTTTTGCTGTTGTTAATTTTGCTGTTAATTTTGGGTTAAATTAAATTGCTGGTTCCACAAGTTTGTTTTTTTTTGTTCTGAACTCCTGAGAGCGTTGGTGAGCCCCTCCCGTGGAGCGCCTTGGGCAAGCACGTTTCCAAAGGTCGGGTGCGCTTCCGCGGGGATGCGGTTCACTGCCTATTGTTGTGATCAAAGTTACTCTTGTAGTAGTAGAAAATACATATTAATTCCATTGCAATTTAAATGTTTTAAATATTAATTTTATGAAAAATAAATTTGATGACTTAACAGTTGTCTGGACAAAGATATTGGAATGTTATATACTGTACCTTGGTCTAAAGGTAGTAAGGCAATTAAATCAAATAATTCATTAGTAATGTAGTGGATCAATAGGGCTTAAACAAAACAGATTTGTGGTGATAAGTGTAAGGAATAAATAGGCATAAACCGAGAACTTTCGCATTGTACAAAATGATATTGCTAAATAAGTCTATAGTTAATTCAGAATCAATAGATTTTTTGCATTATTATTCTCGTGCATAAAGATGTTCTGTCGTTGAGATTTTTGTAATACATGATTATGTATAAATTGATGAATATCTTAAATATGTTTCATCGTGTCCATTTATAATTTTTTTTACATGTTTGGAAATTTGAAACATTTGCTACCATTCGTTGTTTTACTACTTGCTCTTAGCAGTCTTGAATGTTTTAAAATACATCAACAACTCAATTAGTCCTTCAGGTTGTTCAGAATGAAGTTGATCGTGAGTAATCGTAGACCGATGTGTTGGGTGTACACAGGAAAGCACTCTACAGGATACAGATGGAAACGAGCTAGTGGTTGCATGCTGCTGCAATAATGTGGGTTTGAAGTTATCACTGCTTATCAAACAAAGTACCTGGGGGAGCAGCGTTTGCTTGGTAAACTAAACAATTCTTCGTGTAACTGATATTACATTCGATATAATTATATTCTTTCACTGATATACTATATCAGTGACAGTCAGTGTACTAATATGGAAGTGCAAAACGGCTTATTTTAATTCAAGAGGAGCTCGTTCGCTTCACCCAATCACTTTTCATCCGTTTCAATGTAGGCCTATGGGTGTTGCACTCTGGTATGTAGTTATTGAACCACATGTTGAATCTGTAATGCAACAAGTGGATTCTACTTCTATGTTTAACTGTTTATTTCGTTATTGTTACTAATACTTTTGTTTTAAATAAAACTAGCTGTTGCCCGTCACGGCTTCGCCCGTGATTGAATTTATTTTAAAGGTAATTAAATCTTTTTAAAGAGCAACGAAATCTTCTTCCGAATGACATTGAAACAATGAATTAAGTAGTGTCAGAGAATCTCTGAAGGAATTTTGCAAAACCTTTTATTAATGAGAATCTATGAGAAAATAGGAACAACAATGTCAAATTTTAACACCGTAGGCCTTACAGTCAATAAGAAGTCCTTTGAGGCACAACCTAAAATAGAATTACGTCCCTAAAGAACATCAAAAAATCCTTTTTCAAAATTGTTTCTTAGTGAATATCTATTAGCAAAACATTTTGCACGTTTCCATCAGGTAAACGTTAAATTTCAACAACGTACGATCTATGGTAATTTTGAGAATTCATGGGGAGGAGCCCTAAAGGCAATTTGCAAAATTGTTTCTTATTGAACACCTATGAGCAAAGAGGAACGTTCATGTAAATTTCAACCCCGTAAGCCCTGGATTAATTTTGAAGTCATGTGGGGAGGAGCCCTAAAAAACTTCAGCTTAAAAAAAAAATCTTAGTGAGCACCTTTTAGCAAAATCGAACATCCACCTTAAATTTAAACCCCATACGATCAATGGCAATTTTGAGGTTCTGTGGGGTGGAGCCCTATAGGAAATTTGCTAAATAATTTCTTTGTAATCACCTATGAGCAAATATTAACGTCCATGTCAAATTAAACACATAGGATGCACAGCATTTGTGAGCTTCTGAGGGGCTGAACCCTAAAGGAGATGTACAAAACACAGTTTTTTTATTGAGCACCTATGAGCATAGAGACCACTTCAAATTTCAACACCGCAGTTTTCTTAATTCTTATTTTAAATTGCCCATACGGATAACGCTAGGGCCTATATTAAAATATCCCCAGACTTCCTTTAGGGAGGTCCCTAGTAGAGGTCGTCAGGTAAACTGCATTGGGCTACGTCATATGATACATCATTTTAGAGGACTTTGTATTTTGAGCAATATACCACAAACCCGACCTCAAAAGATAGAGTGGATAGGGAGTTAATGAATTTTTTTCAGCCATATTGTTTACTCGATTGTCCTTTTGAGGTCAGGTTTGCAGAATTGTTCTCTATTCCTAGAGACCTTTGATTTGATGCACATATTGACCTATGCTTACATTTAAGATTTTCTTCTGACTCCTTGTGGACCGTCCTCCCTTGGAGTTCCAAGAACTACAAGTATTTTAAGAAGTAGATTTTATCACTCAAAACCAATTGGCAAAGTTTTATTTTTGGTACTTAAATACTTTAAAAAATTTTAAATAGTTTCCACAATGTTTTTCCAACTTGTATATGGGTAGCATTTATAAAAAAATTGCTTAGTTTTTTATCCTTTTACTTTACTTTCAATTTGACAAACGTCCATAATTAAGAGTATATACTTAAATATAAGATTACAACGAAATGAGATTTTTCCCTACATAGAGACTTGTATATTTATTATTTTTTTAGTCAAAACTAAGTTATTTTCGTAGTTTTTTTTTCAATAGAGCCGTTTCGAGATCGCTGTATATACGTACAATTATACCTTACTCGTATAAGAGTATAGGATAATTTAATACTCTTGAATCAATTTGAAAAAAACACGACATATGTAAGGTCTATTGCCATGAAAAGTGTTAACATGCATGTACGTTTAAATCTCGAATAAAAACACAATGAATTTCAGAATTACAGCTATAAATATGTGCATTTAATGTTATCAAATTTATTGCAAATTTATTAGATTGTTTATCATTGCTATAATTTATAAATATGATTTTCATTAAGGAAACGCGGCCTTTATAACTGTATTAGTGTAATACAACAGATTTGAAAATTTCATAATGGTCTAATGTTACTATATTTTGTTTAATTATTACGAAAATATAATAATGATAAAATAAAAACGGCTTACGTTGATATATTTTGACAGATTTAGTAAAAGTTCTATAATACAACTTTACTTTCATTCTTTTACTTTTTATTCATTTACTTTTTAACGTACCTGTGAAATAATCATTTAAACAGTCGTTCTGATGTTAATTTGATGCCATACTAATGGTTACAAGAATTAACATTATGACATTACAAACTTCTTGTTAGAAGCTTAACTGTTTCCAAACAAGATCATATTTTACGAAATTTTTTTAACTAGGGTTTTTGTTGTCATAATTTCTTGAACAGTTGACTTTCTCCTCAGCTCAGTTTCTGAGCTGCAATATATCAACTATCTATGCGTGTGAGCATTGAAGTTCTACACTACCCAGATCCATTAGCACAATTGTGATAAATCCTCAGTAACGAATGAGTGGCCCTCACCCTCCCGGCATTGGCCGTGGCTGCAATCCAAATCACTTGTACAAGACTCGTGAGCCACTAGCATCTCATTACCATTCAATATTTTTATATTACATTTTCTGATCTCTTAAAATCAATTATAAAAAATAGTTTGAATGTCATGAATAAATTTCAAATTACCTGTTTAAAAATTAAATTAATATGACCCATATTGTAACAGTAAAGTACTCAGATAATATAAACCGATTAAATAGAAATTTAAAAACGAAATGCGCTGTAGTGACGTAAATCAATTTAATTCGTTTCTTCAAATCATTTCAAACTATCGGTCCCATTTCCGAAATGAAGTATTGTTCTGGCAGTGTTGACACGTAAGTAGTTCTCTCACACGAGCGACATCAAATATACAGGAGGCTCGGAATTGTAACGCCACTCACGTCCTGGTTGCAATCTTGGTTCCATTGTTTTTGACCCTTTGAAAAAGTAATTAAATACTAGAGATGACTTTCTTTTTATAAAGAGTGTAATTTAATTGTATCTCCATTGCGATATCTATATTGTATTCTTTTAATGTAATAGAATGCCAGGGTATAAAGAAAGATTTCCAAGAATGGTTTCATATGACAGAATTAATTGAATAAAAACGTACTTTATATTTCCTTTACAAAAAGGTAAGACTTGTATGTCCTTTGTTATGCTTACAATCCAATATTTTCTAATAAATAATGAGTAATAAAGTTTCTGCATTCAAAATTTTACCTAAATAGTACTGTTTTATTTATAAAATCCTATAATTGTAACTTTTTCTATTCATCTCCCCCCGTCTGTGGTTGGTTAACTATGACAGATTTTATCACAATGCTTCCCAAAACCATTTAATTCTACGATCCGTCGTGTAAAGCGTTCATAATCCATCAACCACGTTTGAGGGATCACAAGTTTACTTCATCCTCTCATAGGCTCCTTCTCCTAATCTTTTGTAGGTGTAACTTCCATGATTCAGCTAAGGTACACTTTAGATTAAAATAGAAAAATTTTATTGGAACTAAATAAATGCATATTTATACCTTGTGCAAAGTTGATTTTCATAAAATACATAAACACATAAATTTTATATCATAACAAATATTTTGCTGAAATTTTAATTGGAAATGTATATGCTTAATCAAACCTTCTGAATAATTCATGGTCATTGTGTTCCAAAGGAAAAAATAAGTAACTCATTAGGCAAACAGTAAGTAAAAGTGCTGTTTAGTTAAAACACTATTATTATATATATTTTTATAATGTATGTTATATACATTACAATGTTTAGGATTTGTAAAAAAATTAAAATGTTTTTGAGATTGTATGAAATACTTTCAAATAATAGAACTTTTGTAGGAGGTTGGTCAAGCTTCCAATTTAAAAACATTAGAGTTGCCCACCCACCTCATTCATCTGCCTGAGAAACGAATGACACCATTGTACCTGTCCACAGACTAAAACCCTTATCCTTCTTTGTCTCGAGTGTTAAATGTTTTATTTAGTGAGTACTGTTAAAGTACGGGAAGAACAAAATTAATCCAGCCGCTATAAAATTTGGTAAATGAAATTAGAGTATTTCTTACTTTGATATTTTAAAATCATTCTAGGCCCAATTACAGAAGTTTAACAGAAAATAGAATGTAATAAAAAATGTTTATTTCCCATTTTCTTACAAAATTACAAAATACAATTTCATTTCTTGAATAGGAAACATAGGTACCAGGTATAAGACCTGTGTTAAGGTTACCATTTCTTTATCAAAAATCTAGGTTGAATCATTGTTCTACCAGTGGATAGTACATACAGTACAAAATAAGCAATAAATTATCTTAGTTGGTTTAAATGAAATTATACTGTTTGTATTATTAATATATTAGTTATTTACATTTTTATATTAAAGTTTAATTGAATATGAGGTGACCTGTAGCTTGTTGAGGTAAAGTATCGGTTTACACAGAAAATTACTCTCTTGGGTTATAGAGAAATGGGCTTTAAGTGTCTTCCTCGGGATTGGTGTTTGTTTTACAATATATAAAGGGTTGTGTGGGGAACATATTTTATTTACATTTTCTCTTTACGTTGTGGAGGAATTTTAGTTTTTAAGTAAACATTGAGATCTTCATGAGAATATTATCATATAAAGTTAAAAAAGTTACAACTGTTTACATTAAAGTATTCAATTGAAAAACTCCTATTGTCATAATAAATGTTCAGCAAAAACTATTAAATAATAATAATAAATTAAACTAAATATTTTTACAATGGTTATAACACATTTTCAAAAGTACATGAGAGCAAGCATGTTTTCAATACGTAAAATTATATTAATTAAAATATAGGACTATTGTTATGGTTAACAATGTTAGGGACAAACGGTAAACAAAAAAAGAATTTCCTATAAAATATCTGAATACTTCATGTAATATGTAATAGATCTGTTAATTATTATAATAACTATGAACAAAATATTACGACTTAGACAACATTTGGGGGACGCATTTTTACCTACCCTCCTTAAGGCAATTACTCCACTTAACAAATGAGCAACGATCTCCTCGGTGTGGCAGGAGTCCAAATCACCTCTTCAGTCTCGTAGGATCTTAGCTAGAGTCCTCCTTGCACTAGGAAACTAAACAACTTCATAAGCCTATTTCCTTTAGAAACAAGTGTAATTGCAAATCTGATATATTTCATTTTGCAATAATAAAATTATATCGCTCAACATTATTTAGTATTAGTTACACAACTTTTATA
Organism: Neoaliturus tenellus; assembly: GCA_030545055.2. Taxonomy (NCBI): domain Eukaryota; kingdom Metazoa; phylum Arthropoda; class Insecta; order Hemiptera; family Cicadellidae; genus Neoaliturus; species Neoaliturus tenellus. The sequence continues at coordinate 75,059,384 of CM061536.1, read as the reverse complement.
AAAAAATGTACAATTATATGATGATGATTAAAAGTATTTGTGAATAATAATTGTGTTTGCTTACTAGAATTAAATATTTTTCTTGCCACCTTTGGCAACAAAGTTATCATTGAGTAGTACTTCATGTTGAGTAAGCAAAAGTAACAAACTCACGTGGACCATCAAATATACAGGAGCCGCGGATTATGGACGCTCTACACGTAATATTTTCATTCCCATCTCTTTGTAATCTTCCTTCTTTTGGAAATATGTAATAGTAGTAACACTAACGTTATATTTTTTATTTGTTTGTTTAACTTTTTTTTTATCTCTTGTGTGAGCAAATTTAATAAACGTGTGGGAATAATTCATTTAATTTGGAAAATTTTGGCCAACAATGTTATAGTTTGTAAACTTGAAATATAAATGTAAAAATTAAAACAAAAATATTTAAAATTGAAAAACATTTTGTTTCACTATACTGTAGTTAAATTTGGGTAGCACTTATTTTATACCACACAAAAGCTTTAATTTTCTTGTAAAATTGTATCTACTTTGAAAAGTCACTGATTAAATAATTTTTCATTTATAAAACAAATATGTTTCCTTCAATCGTCGGACAGTGGATTTTATTTTTAAGTTTTTTATTTTATAATTTAGTACTTATTGACGAATATTATGTTGTAATATAAAGTAAAATTACAGCCATATGCACAATTCAATGTAAATATCAAATGTAACAAAATCGCATGTCAATTGTTTATTTTTAAGAACAGTTTATTCTTCTCAAATAATTTAAAAAAATTTATTTTTCTAAAGCACAGTTTACTATTGATTAACGCCTTCACTATTCACAATTGTAATCACCCTTGTGTATTGATACCATTCCCATAAAACCCCGCTAACAATTGAACTTGCATCACCTCGTGGCATATTCACGGCTGTGGCTGGGATCTATCTAAACTAAAACACTACATATAAACCATCTGCTACCGAAGCTGCTTGCATTTACAGATTATAATACTACATTCTTACTTCTTCTTATTTTTCAAAAACAGAAAATATTCTATGGTAGTTAAAAGTAAACGTTGTGATTTGCATTTTACCCGTAATTAAAACTTAAATCTTAGTCACGTAATCGGATGAATTGTAAAACTCCATTAAGGGAGTTTCCAAATCGTCAAGGAACGTATCACTGGCAAGAGACCTTTAAAAAATGTTTTAACCTCAACAGTTTTGAAAGGGGAAAAGTTATATCTACAGTGTGTTAATTTTTTTATGCTCACCATTGGTATCTCCCAAACTATAAAAGTTACAGCAAAGGTCAAATTAGCAAAGTAGTGCGGAATTATAAGCTGAACAAAATGATGTGTAAAAATCCCAGATATTTCTACTGGTTTGTTCGCTGTGCTCAAAAAACTGTTTTTTGCTCAAAACTTCTTCTGCCTATAACTTTCAATGAAGATAAAACTTCATTGAATGTAGATTCTGAATATTAAAACTAAATTTTTTTACTTCTTTACTTTTTGAGATATTTTAGACAAGTTGATTATTTTTAATGCAAGTATGTATTTTCTTCATCATCATAAAAAAATATTTTTTCTGATCAAGAAAATACCAAATATGGCATATTTATTTATCATAATAATTATTTAATTATAAAAAATGTGATTAATAAGCAACCCTGAGATGCTAATAATGAGGATGCTTCTAACATGCGGTGCAACAATGGTGTAAATCAGCTGTTTTTCATTTTGTGTTTCATATTTTGTTGCTCATATTGTTCATCAGCTGTTTACCGGCATTCCATGTAACAGCTGATTTACACGTTTTATGGGAACCGCGGATGCCGGTAAACAGCTGATCAACAATGTAAGCAACAAAATATGAAACACAAAAGGAAAAACAGCTGATTTACACCATTGTTGCACAGCATGTTAGAAGCATCCTCATATTTAGCATTTCAGGGTTGCTTATTAATCAATTTTTTTTAATAATTTAATAATTAAATAATTATTATGATAAATAAATATGCCATATTTGGTATTTTCCTGATCAGAAAAACTATTTCTTTTTTATGATGATGAAAAAAATACATACTTGTTTTAAAAATAATCAACTTGTCTAAAATATCTCAAAAACCATTTGGAGTAAAAAATTTTAAATTTACTATTCAGAATCTACGTAGAATTTCAGAAACGTTTTATCTAACAAGTTTTTTTTGTATTTCAACAAATAACAAAGTTATAAGCAAAAGAAGTTTTGAGCAAAAAACTGTTTTTCGAGCACAGCGAACGAACCAGTAGAAATATCTGGGATTTTTACACATCATTTCGTTTAGCTTATAATTCCACACTACTTTGCTAATTTGAGCTTTGCTGTAACTTTTATAGTTTGGGAGATCCCAATGGTGAGCATAAAAAAATTAACACACTGTATACCTAAGTTATTTCCACATCTTAATGCAAATCGTAAATTCTTTTTTTAAATAAATGTAAACAATCATCTATTTACACGCATTACAGTATTTGATGAATTGAATATTGTTTCTTTTTATGTCAGGTAGAATTTCGAACTGTACATTACATTTCGTTGTCACACCTGTAAGATACCGCCTCGTGCCTGCAACATCAAATATACTGAGGCTGCTGCATTGGGACACTTTACACGTACAATATTCAATCTTAGCTTTTATTGTTTCCTTTCTTTTGTTCAATATGTTTCGTCCAAAGCCTATTATAAAATGAAAGATATCCTGCTTTTATGTATAATAAGCTTTTTCTCTACACATTTTATACATGTAATTAATTCAATTTCCCATTATCTTTTTAATTTTTTTCTTTGTCTTCGAATGATCATTATATTACTACAAAATAAAACCCACAAATTAATTATAATCATTTGTTAAATTAATTAAAATTGTAGCTACCTCCAATGTATTTTATACTTTTAATATTTACATAGGGAATATTCCGTAGGCCCTAATGTAATGAAACTAAGTGAAAGTAATGTTTTAGTTAAATTTTTTAATAGTGTTGATGAAAAAGTCAACTTTTATTGAGTTTTAATTGGATTTGAAGTGTAATTGATTAAATATTTTTGATGAAAACTTCTAGGAAGGTGGCAATGTTAAGGCCGAGCTAAAAGAGTTAATTACTAACATCAATGATTATAATTACTTATCAAATTTCATATTTTACTTTAAGGTTTTATATTGAACGATTGTTAGTCTATCAGTTTTAAAAATATATTGATCAATTTAAAGGTCAGATACTGAAGGATTAATACAAATTATTGATAAAATGACTTGAGTACCGCAATGACAACATAGGGCATCACCAGAGTTAGTTAGGTTTGTTAAAGGTTTATGTTTTATCTTGTCGATCTTACCAATTTGAAAAGTGTGGATTATGCTTCAATTACAATAACAACTGAATAAAAAAGTGATAATTCATTAAAAAAATATTTGTTTTAACAACTTTAGAAAAGTCACTACTGATATAACTACTACCCTTTAACTAAAAAATTAATCGACAGAATAAATTAAACCCATACATAATTTTCACTCAGTTTTCTTTGAAATTAAAAATATTACACACGTTTTCAACCAGGTTGATCAACAGTAAACAACAATGTAAACATGGTGATCGAATATTTTGTTGGTAGAGTAATGAACAGTCTGCTCATAATTGGCAAGCTCGCATTTCCCTGTAACGTTTGCTGATGCTGGAGCGGTCAGCATTGTAGACCGTTCACCACGCTACAACGGTCGACGATCGGTTATTCAGCGTCAATAATATCTGTTGTTTTAACATGTTTACAATTAATTGGATAGCTAATATGCGTCCTCGTCACCGAAAATCTGCTGGTTATTTCGGAATAATGGTAGGTAATTGTGAACACCGCATGCAGTAGTTATTTTTATAACTAAATTGTAGTCACCATGTAGATTACTGCTCAGATTCGCCAGATAAACTGAAATTAATCAATGTTTTGAACTTAGTTTTAACTTATTTCCGCAATATGATGAACTGCAAGATGTATTAAGTGCAATGTAATATTTGAAAATTTCAAATAAGAATATCGAAGTAAATCATATTTATGTTTTTAAAAGGTAGATATGTAATTTTAAAAGAGTAATATTTGTTTTATCATTTTATTAGATGAAGTTATAAGGTTTTAGTTGGATTCACTAGTTAGACACTATCAACATATGACAGTTAGTCAGAATAATGTAATCCAACAAGGGATAAAAAAGATGTTACCTAGTTGAATATTTGAACTATACAGAATATAATCAAATTATTTAAATTAATGCTCGGTGAACATTGTTTGTCTTAGGGAGAAGTTTTATCCTTCCAATTAATTTTATCCTTACAACTCAGATAAATTTAATTTTTCTTTTTATTGAGTATGATAAAATGACAACAGTTACATTCCTACTGAAAGGATTGAGATTTGAGCTGTCCAAAGACTTCATCCGTGTTGCTTATTTTGCTCTTTTTCAATAAATCATTGTCCATGGTACCGAGCTCGGGGGTCATTCTTCTAAAGTACAGAAGGTATTAATGCTTCAAAATAAAGCAATATAAAAGATGGTCTTTTTAATTTTAATTTAATTTTATTTTATTTGTTACTAAAATATTATTGTAAATTTTCATTTAATTTTTCTCCAAAATTTGTTTTTTTTTAGATTATTGAGTAAACTTGAGGTTATCCAAAAAAGAAAAAAGAAAAAGCAAATTAAATAATTGAAGAACTAAGAATACAAACTTATCTGACTGTATAATTTACTGTGTAATTAAGCTGAAGTGGGTAGCTACTTAGACACCACAGGGACATATTATCAAGTGAGCTAGACTGATAAGTAACGATAAGAGACTGTATTTAGTATTACTGCACTGGCCACACTACTGGACAAGTGGCCAGTTAATTTCCAAGCATGTACATTATTGTCACTTCTGTATTTTTAAATAATGGAAATAAATCATTTATCATTTATCATCATTTATCAATATTTTGAGGCGAAAACTCCTTCCGTGACTTGGTAATCCATCTCAAGTTTTTAAGTAGTTTGAACCGCATGAATTTATTTCCACTATTTGTTTGAATTACATGTACCTGAATGCCTGCATGTGCATGTGTTTTTTTTCTCAGAAAGATGGACTTGAAATGGTTTTTGTGGTTTTAATGTTGATGTAGCCTATTATGTATATTGTTGTACATCTATTGGTCAAGTAAAATATTGAATCATTGAATTGTCAATGTTACATTAAGAAAGGAAAGACGCTTTATGACTCATAAATACAACCAGCTCATAATACCTCTTATAATCTAACCATAACCCCCCTTTGTATAATCCCCCTTGTATAATCTAACCCCTTTGTATAATCTAACCATACTCTACGATAGTACGGTACAGTATAAAAATAAAATTGTTATTAAATTGAAATAAAAATAACATTTGTGATCCCTAAATAATAACATTTTAGAAACCAGACTTAACGATGGAGACTACGTTAGATAAGCCGTATTTTACTCCTTGGAATAGAGTACTAGTCTAATAATAAAATATTGGTTTTTTTGTAGAATTTACGATATGTTTTTTTAATTGCAACACATACCTAATTTATAAAAGAAAAGATTACAGGTGGTCAGATTTTACAATAACTATGGCTAACTATAGGGTAGAATAGGTTTGGTGGATCTATTAAAATCTCACAATAATTCTATTTATTTCCACCTTTCTTAACACGATTATAAAAAGCTAACAATGTTTAGCCGTACCGATATAACGGTCAATTAGTAAGCTTACTCATACAAATAAAAAATTAAAACTCTTTGCAGTAATATTGTATTAAACTGAATGTTTTGTTTTTAATTTCCAAGCTGAAGGTCTGTCCAACCACGTCCGCGGATTTACAAAGTTTGTTTAGCCTCACCTGAGCCGCGATCCTAATCTTGTATTGAGCCGATGAGACGTTCCGGTCTCTCACTCAGTACATTAAATACAAAGTATATATCATATGTTTTGACTAGTTTGTAATTTCTTTGGTAACTATTCAATATAAATCATTTATTTTATGATCAGTTTTAGTACGGTTATAATTTTACTGTCACTGGAAATTAAAAGCATTTGTTTCACACGAGTTAAAGCGGTAAAAGCATATGAATGGTGTATTTACGTTAGTGATGTTACCAATTAAATGTTGAGTTTATGAACATGTCTCTGTATAAACATTATTTCCCTTTGTTAAATCGTTCCCAAAACAACAGGTAAAAAGTATGTTATACTTATATTTTGGACATATATCAAATAATATTCAACAGATAGATGTTGAATAAAGCTTGTAGAGTTGAAATTTAGGTAAAATATTAAAAGAATTTCTCGGAATGTACTTTGATGATCAATTTACTTTTGTTGCCACTCAGTAAGCCATGTCTGATCTTCTTTATCCAAAGAGGAAATCCTTGACATAAAGAATCAATTGTCTCAAGTCACTGTTTTTTTTTCAATTCCAGGGTTGAACTTAACAACTCAGAAATGCAACAAAATAGGAAAATCTTCATTTATAATATCTGATCCATATAGCACGAAATGTTATTTTACTTGAATAAAATATAAACTCATTAATGAAACTCCGTTTTGTTAGAATAGGGAGTTTACTCTACGTTCATGTAGTTCATGCATTTATAATCAACTCTTTTAAAATTATTTTTTCTACTACTTTTACTAAATAAAAAATGTATATGGTAAATAGTATTTAATTAAATTCGTCCCATGCACGAGGAAAAATTATAGGTGAATCAATAAAACTTAAAGGAGACCAGGAATAACGTAAAACATCCTCCCTAAGAAAACATGGGAATTCGTAAAACGTTTGTTTGTGTACATTAAAACATGTGTTATGGTTTGATTTTAAAACGAGAGACAAATAATTACATTGAGTGAAGCATTAATAACTAATTGACAAAAAATATAGACTTATAGGTGGTATATAATAAGACGTTTTGTGGCGAGCGACTAAAAATTCTGCTTGGAGCGTTACCAACCTTATAAACTATTACGAATTGACTACTGTAAAAAATCTATAAAATTTACTTCTTTGCTAGCTGAGTGTGTATGCAATCATAAAAAAACATTCTGATCGTGATAGGGTGCAATATGCGAAGAATTGGGGTTTGAGAAAGGAATACTTTATTCCGAGCTTTGGTTTGATTTTAAAACGAGAAGTGTCAAATGATCAAACTGAGTGAAGATTATATATTAATTCAAACTTAAAGAGTATTAGCCAAGTAAATGTTCTTTTACTGTTAGCTCAATTTTCCCTGAAACCTTTTGGTAATTTCATAGATTTCAGAATTATAGGAGAGAGTTAAAATCAAATACGTTTGGCCTACATACTAGGGGGGAAAGTAGCAGATCAAAAACTTTACAACAACATGGGATATTTATAAGTTTTGAAACGTTCCCCTGAAAGATTTTCCTGAATGATTCTCTATATATAGTGATAAAAATAATCTGCTTTTTTAACGAAATGAAGTGTTTTGATTAGGGACGAATTATTGACAGAGAGTGAAGATGATCTACTTCGAGGTGCCGTATTAAAATTTGGTGACGAAAAATTAGTCAGAAAGGAGCGAAAAAATCTATTCAATTTTAGGATAAACAAGACGATTAAATTGTTATTATGTAAGTATTAAAAGTTAATTGACCCTAAAATGAGTGCTGAGCCTCCGTCATGTTTTTTCTCATTGCCAGCTCATTGCTTAGCTCAAGGACTACGATTTCTTACAAAAATTTATTTTTCAAAGATCGATACTGTATAGGCTTAACAACAAACAAAATGAAGTATGTCACATGGGTGGCTGGATGGCACATGATTGTAAAGAGTGCTTTGGAGGCAAATGACCTATTAAAACGGTATTTTAAAAATATTACACAAATTATAATTAAATCTTCTGGAAACTTTTGTAGTGAACAACTGATAATCCGCCATGGTTCATGCCATTTTAATTTAAGAGGTTTCGTCCCTATGAGCCACTAGTTATAAAATAATTATCTAATAAAATACATTAGACTATTTTTAGGCATTGTTTTACGGAGGTTTGTTAAAAATTACGTAATTTTTCTGAGGGGGGGGGGGGTCAGACAAATTATTATAGTAGGATGATTTTAAGGGGGGGGGGGGTCTAAAAATGGCCAAAATCGATTACGTAATTTATGGACGGCCCTCGAGCCACTTGCATCACAGCATTTCCTTAACATTTAAAAATTAAATTCATCTAAAGGGGGAAAAATTTAGTAATGGCTTTCAATTGCTTTTGGATTCTGCTGCTATAAAAGATACGTATTTTTTTCATTTGGTAATAATGGTATTAATTTTCAATACTAATAAAATTTATTACAATTTCCTTATTATTTTATTCGTATTGATAGACTACCAACAGTGTTTTCATTCAAATCAAATTTTATTTTGACTTACGCCTGCCCTCTTAATTATCATTTATTTTTAACCATCCGACTCTCTGTAATGGTTTCTCATTTGCATTTGCATTTAAAATTATATTATTTATCTGAATTTCAAATATAGCACCAGCAGTTGATTTGTGATAAATATAAAGTTATTATTTATCTTACTTTCATAATTAAATATGGAATGATTTTTATTCATAACTCATTAGTTATAAAGTAATATTTTCATTACATTTTATTTAATGCAAGTTTAATTTTATTTTTATAAGAACTTGTTTCATGATTGTTGGTGTGGATGGTTTCAATTATAACATTTATAATATATAGAATATAAAAATCCTTGTTCGTTACCAAATTACTGGCTGGGTATCTGAGTGGTAATAGTGCTATATTTTGGATTAAAATGTTGTTTGTTTGACCCTGAGAAAATTTAGTAGGTAGCATCTTCCAGACCTACTTGATATTTATCGTTAGGATATTAGTTCAATAACACAATATATCAACAGTTCAACGTTAGATAGTAGTTGATAGTCCAAGGTTATTCAACTTCCAAACGTAAAAAAACCTGGCATAGGAATAAAAAAATAATGTAATAGGCTTTAATTAAATTGTTTATAAAATAAATATAAGTTCCCGGAATGTTTTATGTAAAATTATTTTGAAGATAAATTGGCAACTTCTGACCATGTTCCTCCTCGAGGTTACTTCCACACTTCTGACGTTTACCTATTCTTGGTTTTATCTTCTGTGAATACATTTATAGTTGTACATTGTTTGTGAATTTCCCCATAGAGAATAGAAGTGGTCAAAGTTAGACCTAAGAGTGAGAACATATTACTTTTCCGTTTTGAAGTCTCTTTAAGATTCTTTAAGATTCAAATATTTGGGGCTTTGGCAACGGGTTTTTTGGGGCTCTTAAGGGTCAAAAATCAATTTAGTTAAAAAAAAACCTAACCATTAGTTTATAATATTTGATAGTGTAATCAATTGGTTCTGGCTCTTAGACAACTAATTCGTCCATTATAAAATGCTTAACAAAAATTTTTTACATACCAATAAAAAACATAAGTATTATATTGCTTGGATTTATAGTTATAAAATCACGTTTATTAAACAAATGTTCATCTAAACCATACATTAGCCCTCGTTTGAAAACAACAGCATATTGATCAAACGAATGTTCAAGTTTACATTTTTAAACAGTAACTGTAACTGAGTAATATCCCTATTTCATATTTTCTCTGGCGTCAATAGTGTTTGGTCAAAATCTAACTTTCCCCTTATATTTTAGTGTAGTACAGTTATTTGCAATAATCTATGATTGTTTTTTACATTTCAAATATTAAATTATTATTCGTCAATAATCAAACCTAGTTTCATAATTTGATTCATTAAAAATATATATAGAAGAAAATTTAATTATATTCATTTTTCATTATTTTAAATACACGAAGGGGAAAAATACTTAACCTTAGTTAGTTGATTAGTTTATATTTTATTTAACAGTGCGTAACTTTGAGGCACTTAACAATCTAGGTACTAAGGTATTCATTTAAAATTCAGGCTGTTAAACTGCCCATGTGTAGCACTAATTTTGGAGGGCTGTCTCACGTCAACTTGGCTGTCAACTTGTACATATTATTCAAGATAAGTTATAATTTTATTGCATTTATACAGGGTGTTTCCAAAAAAACCTGAAAATATTTTGTATATTTGTCTAAAATATATATATATATATATATATATATATATATATATATATATAAAATATAAAATATATATCCTAAAATGCTTCGTTAAGCCGCTTGCCACCATTTTGTTTTTTACTCGCAGTATTTTTTTCAATCCGTGACGGTTCCGTTTCGACGCAACCAAGTAAGGAGGTTAGTTATCTCCTTTTATAATATATAATGATATACTATATCAGTTTTACATTATTAAATAGTGTTGTTTATATTTAGCAAAATATTACTTAATTCGAATCTCCAGATTTAAATAAAAAATACTCAAGTCAGTTTATTTGATTTATTGAATTATATACTAGGTATTCCTAGGTCAAAAGTTAAGATATGACTTTCTTTTAATAGGATATTGAAATGTAAATATTCGTTTTATCTGAAAAGAACATGGGATTCTTCATACTAATATTGCAGTTTATACAAATAAATATCAGTGTAATCAAAGTGAAACATTAAACTCAACCTGTTTCAGATATGACTTAACGGTTAATATTGACACACCGATGATTTTCATTAAATCATGAAACTCTGTTTCCAACTGCTTAGAGAGCGAACGATGTTTGTCACATTATGTGTCACATAGAAAATATTGTGTATTCACATTATTATTTTGTGTTCGTAACATATATTTATTTTACGATTTAATGATTATCATTTTCGAAAATTCAGTATCTTAGCATCATCGTAATTGGAAAATGACAAGCTTTCGGTCCGATGAAAGTCTTGAGATGATTACGATTTGGAAGGTCGCACTTTGATCAACAAGTTTGCATCCGACGTCTGGTAGTAAGTTTGGGTGATTATTTCATGTAAGCCTATAAGTAATTAAAAACTTTATTTTTAATGTTAACTTAAATTTTTAAGTAAATTGAAATGTTTCATTAAGTCTATAAACATATGTGACGTAATTTCGTAGTAGGGAAAAATAAATAACGTTCGGAATTGTTTCCAAACTTCAGAAATACGTTACCGAAATAAATGCTACGGATAATGTCAGACGGAGCTAAAAAAATAATTCCAGGGTCGATTAAATTAATTGCTGTTTAGAAATAATTTTGAACGATGCCAATTAGAATTTAGAAAATAAACGCACAGGGCTCAGAACCCAACCGTAGCTAAAATGACGATCAATTCAAAGTGTTCATCCTTGCCCTCGAAAAAGATTTTGGAATTTTACGTAAACTAAAGGTTTGAAAGGTTTGATTAATTAATTAACGTACAGATGATTCCGTAGGCCTCACCCAAATATAAGAATATATTTGAGTTACTTTAGGCGATCACAGGACGACACGCGGGCATGCGTGTCCGAGGTTCTATGAAAACTAATAAACAATAAATCGAGAAAATACGAATAACGTCTGTCGAGCGTCAGAAACTAAAATGAATGAATAAAATTATACTGGGAATCGAGGTGAAGATAAAAATAAAATTCGGTGAACGGTCGTTCCGGACAAACCGTGACAGGTTAGCCGGCGAGAATTAAACTAAAATAAAATACGGAGAAAACGAAATAAAATTAGTGGTAGTGGTGGTTCGATAATTTAGTAAACTGGTTGTGGTAAGCGTAGAAAAGAAATATGAACGAAAAATAATACCGTGTAACAGAAAAAAAAACGTACCGGGGATAAGTAAAGTAACGTGCGTGGAGCTCGGCGTGTCGCTCGTCTCGAGAGTCGGTAGGAGAATAATCTTTCCACACGAGGTCACAGAGCTTTCCTTCCCCCACTATGGTCGGAGGGATCAGCTGGTTAAAAATACCGTCGAGTTGAACTTCCGGCGTTTGACGAAGAAAACCACGGACTCACCAGCTGACGCGAAGAAGAAGAAAAGTCCCAACGTCACTATAACGTCTGCCGCCGGGTCTCAACAAACGCTCTTTGAGGTTATGTTTATGTTTTGGTCCTTGAAGTTGGTTCGGTTGTCGGCAGTTATTTGCGTAGATTATGGTTGAAATAAAAGTACTCAAGGTTATTCAATGAAGGCAATTTGTTGTCAACAGTAATGGTGGCTAATTATAGTGAAATCTGTGAAGTTCAATAAAATGTTATTATGCCGGTCCTAGGGTTGGGCCGGGGCCGACGTAAACTACGTCGGTAGTTAACGTTGGCCCCGGTTGGGCTGAGGCACAACGTAGGCCTAACCTAGCCTATAGCCCAGCCTATCCCGTATCCTAGTTTGTAAAATGTGATTTATTCTGGGTGAGTATTGAGCGTTTGTTTACATAGACACGTTATTTACCCCCCCCCCTAAAGTATGACACCTTACACATAAATTTAATTATGAATGAAAATTAGTAAAATATTCCGACATTGATTTTACATGTGTCTTATAGGTTTAGGCCAAGTACCATGAAGACATAATTTATTTTTTGGCCGTACAATATTTGCAAAAGCTTATTATTTATAGTAATTAATTGTATGTTTTATTGTTCTTTGTAAAATTCTTAAAAAAAAGATTTTTAATAAAATTTTGATTATGTTTGTAAAAAATTGTTTTAGGGGATTGATAAGTTACAAAAACACTGTCATAATTTTTAGTTTTAACCTATATGCTAATTTTTGTCATAAATAGAAAGCTTGAGAAGTCTTATATTATTAAATAGGGTACTTTGTCTACTTTCATAAATATGTATATTTTTAGCCCAAGGTAATAACTATACATTTACTAAGGGTGCCTGTGCAGCGCAATGCGCTGTATACTCCAGAGTGCTTGGTGATCTGTCATAATTAATTGTCTTGCTGTCATAAGCTATGTCTTGTTCCATGATAATTTACTTCGTTTTTTTCATAAAATTAAAATAAAATTTACTGCGAATTAATTTCCATCTTGTCAGCGATTGATCAATCAATGTTCATCACTTATTTTCCAACTAATTACTGTGATATAGTGTTGAAATTTTTTGGTTGTCTTTTTTGGTGCAAATGAGCTAGGATTACGTGATAATTCTTATGCTGATCTGTTTAAGGGCCTCTGCCTAAAAACTTAAATAATAACTGGAATAGATACACAAATGCTGGGTCTAGATAGTTTATCATCTTACATGACTGCAGAGAAAAATAATACCCGGTCCTGCATGAACGTTAAGTAGACATGATTTATTTTGTTCCATTCTATTTATAAAATCTCGTTATTCCATATTTATATTATATTGATATTTATTAATAAATATTTATATTATTATATTTATTTATTATTATATATATATTATTATATATATAATATTATATATAATATTATATATAATATATATTATATATATATATATATATATATATATATATATATATATATATTATATATATTATTATATTTATTTCCATTCTATTATTAATTAATGTCAAAGATTGTGACTCTTTTTGTTGTAGTGTATGGAAAAATGGTCTTTGGTAAAGTGAATGAACTCACACTAATACTATTTATAACAATTTAAATCCTTTAAACTTAATTTTCCATGGCAAAACAGAATTTAAATAAAGAATCACAAAATTGAAGGAATCAACAATTTATTTTTTGGTGTGGTTAATTTAATTTATATTTCACCAATTACAATTTATATGTAATTAATATAAAATTATTATTTTCATATGTTTGGTGTCAACATGTTAAGTTTAGTTATACTTATAATTAGATAAAACGTTGATTTCCCTTTTTGCGGAATCGCCGGTTTTTTTATCTTTCACAACTCCAAATTAACAGTTTATAGAGGAAAAATCTATAACACTTACACTACATACTCAGATATATTCTTATATCTATATTTATTGCTGAATTGGTCTCGTAGCTCATTTAGCTATTAATAAGTTAAAAAAATAAAAATTTTAATAGAATGACTGACACCGATTGTAGGAATTCTTTTATAATATTTCATTCTTTTAGCTACCGTACCAACCAATGAACTTTTTCGTAATTAATTGACTGTGGACAACAACAAAATGTAAAATACCAATTGCTCACCAGCGCAACTGAACCAAGTTTAATTAAATATTCACCAGAATTTCATGTATTAACGTAGGATTGGAACCTGTTTTTACATAGACCTTTTGATAACTGTGCAATGTTAATTTTTCAGTGGATGATGTTAAAACATCTTTTATAGAGACAATTTCTAGCCTTAACTTTAATGTTAAATTACTTAATATTAAATATTTAATACGATTCCAGTAGAAAATTACGATCCATATGATACGGGATTAACAAGTTTGATTCAGTTTCTCATTTAAGTTCGCAATCAACTAAGTTGTCAGTTCAGCGAATCTGTCACATTTTGTATCTGAAGTTGCTGTTTACACGTGACGTGAGTCAAACTTTGGTTTCCTATCAAAGGGAATGTTTTGTTAATCTAGATGCTAACATCAGTTGGCATTTTGATCACCTAGCTTTAAGACTAATACAACGTAGGAGTTCAACCTTATACAACTATCGAGTTTTTTATGCACTCAGTATTAATTGAAATAACTTATTGAAACCCTAGAGTTAATAAATACTATTTTGATTGGGTTTGCTATAGGGCATTACGCAAAATTACGTTTGCTGTAGGGCAATAACTGCTGTTAATGAATTAATTATTTAGTTTTAGATTTGGCAAAAATTATTTAATGTTATACTTAGTACGAATACAGAAAACTCATCTAGAAATATTGTTTATCTCTCTTCTAAACAAATCTAAGTTGACCATTTTTTGCCTCAGAGATATTATTGCGCGTCACTAAAGATTCCTACGGATACCAAATGTTAATAATTTATTATATTTTTTTATATTTCATACCATTTCTCAAAGTACGTTTTTTAAGAATAGTTTTGTTGTATAAAATATTCAGAAATAATTTATGATGGTTTGATATTACCTAACAATAAAGTGTGTTAAATTAAATAATTAATTACGTGATGTCAAACTATAGAGGGAAATGCAATAGATTGTTTAATGCTTAAAAAAAAACACATTGTTTAATCGAATATAAACTAACTAACTAACTAACTACTGCTTTTCCATTCTATTATTTAAAACGAATGTGTATATATATATCATGAAATTTTCTTCTTTGATTATTTTTAATGAATCCAATTCTGAAACTGGGTTTTATTTATTATTGTATGTTGGGTGCTGGTCATCATGGTCAACTTCTTTTTTACTGATCTTGATTTTCCTACCTACTATTCCTTATCTTTTCATATTTTTTTTTAATCATCTGTTTAATTTAAACCAAATGTTTTTATTTATTTTTCATTCATTGTTCTCTTCTTGGTTCCCACAACCTTTTGTCCTTTGCACTAAACATTTAAATAATAATTTCGCTATGCTCCCAAGGCCCTTGAATTTAAAAACCATTTTTAATTATAATCATACTATATAATTACCAGTGTTAAATTTATTGCAAGACAGACATTAAAAGACTAGTGGGACATATCAAAGCAACAAGCATGTGTCACGATTCCAAGGAGTCCAAGGAATGTCGAAGAAGCTGGTAAAACCTGGAAAATGTGGAACATGTCAACGTAAGTGATTTCCAGAGACTTTATGTTTTACTTGAACTTAACAAAGTGCAACTTTAACATTGGTAATTTATGTTACAATAAGATACCCAATTGAATTATGTGTCCCTGATCATTAATATGTGATAACTAATTTTCAAAATGTTCAATGTTCTTTCTTTGATTCAATTTTTTTCTAAACCTTTCAATTTTTACGCAATAAATCAATTTTACTGAATTTTGACTCCAAATACTGAGTCTGGTCCTTCACCCTTCTATTATTTTAAATCCTCCAGCTTTGGGCCATACAGTACATTTTTGGTCCATTACGAGCCGGATTAAAGCCAGATTACCTATGGAAATTGTTTGTAAACCCCTCAAAATGTTAGCTACTTATAACTCAGTTTGTTTAAACCCTTTTGGATGATATGAACTATCATTACAATACCTTGTTGTCAAGACTAGGTCAACCGTAACTAGAGACAGCATGGTGAAGTTGAAGACCAAAATTACATGGAATACCTCAAGAGTAAGACGTCTGTCCGGAGAAGACATATAGCAATTTGGAATGGCACTATAAAATCAATCTCAACCACCATGGTCTTGACTGCTACCTCATCAACCGCTTTGGAATCACCCGCTCCGCATCAACCGCATTGGAATCACCCGCTCCGCATCAACCGCATTGGAATCACCCGCTCCGCATCAACCGCTTTGGAATCACCCGCTCCGCATCAACCGCATTGGAATCACCCGCTCCGCATCAACCGCTTTGGATTCACCCGCTCCGCAACAAACCGCATTGGAATCACCCGCTCCGCATCAACCGCATTGGAATCACCCGCTCCGCATCAACCGCTTTGGAATCACCCGCTCCGCATCAACCGCTTTGGAATCACCCACTCCGCATCAACCGCATTGGAATCACCCGCTCCGCATCAACCGCATTGGAATCACCCGCTCCGCATCAACCGCTTTGGAATCACCCGCTCCGCATCAACCACGTTGGAATCACCCGCTCCGCATCAACCGCTTTGGAATCACCCGCTCCGCATCAACCGCTTTGGAATCACCCGCTCCACATCAACGGCTTTGGATTCACCCGCTCGCATCATCTGTCTTGGTATAACATACCTCAAATAATATTGACTATCCTTTATATAACATCTTCTCTTCTGCGGTACATGTACTTGTTCTTGCCATACCGTAGCCAATGTTTTGATAATGTATTGTCTCATAAATTCATTTGATTTTCCGGTTGCCCCTTGAGTTTTCTGTTGAAGCTGGATCGCTTCAAGGGGGCCGGTATGTTCAGGACTTTTGTTTGAACTGTATATTTGGTAATACAGCTGTTAAGTCTAAATTTAATAATGCTCTAAAACATATGGTTGTTTCAAATTTCTTTGTTTACTTTAAATGATTTCTCTCTTCAAAAATGTACTGTATGACCCAAAGCTGGAGGATTTAAAATAATAGAAGGGTGAAGGACCAGACTCAGTATTTGGAGTCAAAATTCAGTAAAATTGATTTATTGCGTAAAAATTGAAAGGTTTAGAAAAAAATTGAATCAAAGAAAGAACATTGAACATTTTGAAAATTAGTTATCACATATTAATGATCAGGGACACATAATTCAATTGAGTATCTTATTGTAACATAAATTACCAATGTTAAAGTTGCACTTTGTTAAGTTCAAGTAAAACATAAAGTCTCTGGAAATCACTTACGTTGACATGTTCCACATTTTCCAGGTTTTACCAGCTTCTTCGACATTCCTTGGACTCCTTGGAATCGTGACACATGCTTGTTGCTTTGATATGTCCCACTAGTCTTTTAATGTCTGTCTTGCAATAAATTTAACACTGGTAATTATATAGTATGATTATAATTAAAAATGGTTTTTAAATTCAAGGGCCTTGGGAGCATAGCGAAATTATTATTTAAATGTTTAGTGCAAAGGACAAAAGGTTGTGGGAACCAAGAAGAGAACAATGAATGAAAAATAAATAAAAACATTTGGTTTAAATTAAACAGATGATTAAAAAAAATATGAAAAGATAAGGAATAGTAGGTAGGAAAATCAAGATCAGTAAAAAAGAAGTTGACCATGATGACCAGCACCCAACAATATCCAAACAGCTCTCAGGTAAAATTCGTTCCGATGCTCATCAGTCTGCATCCAATGGCGCCTCTGAAAATATTCAGCATTCCAAACCGGTTAGTACTTTATGTTCTCACAACAGTGACAAAAGTAGTACCGGTAACAGACAAGTAACAGTGTTGTTAGGGACTCTATTGATTAATGTTCGCACAGGCACTGGCAACGTCTAAACATTTCGAGCTCTTTTGGACACAGGTAGTATGTCAACTCTCATAACCGAACGTGCCGTGAACTTACTTGACGCCAAACGCTATGCGTGTAACGTTCAAATTGTGGGCATCAATCAACAGGTATCCAAACCCAAGGGGCAGATTTATGGGACAATTGAAACTTTGTATGGAGTTCCCATAGTCTCTAATCATAACATGGTGATTTTGGACAGGTTGACTACGCATTTACCAAGGGTTCCAGTGTCACGTGAGGTCATTGAAGTGGCGCAGCAGTATCAACTTGCAGATCCTAACTTCCATAGCCCGAATCGAATCGATGTGATATTGGGAGCCTCTGTTTGCCCGCATGTATTTACAGGTCATCCGATCAATTTGGGTCCTGATTTGCCACATATTATTCACTCTCCATTTGGTCACATTGTCATGGACACTTCTCCATGTGCTCCAACATCATCTTTCGCCTCCCACCATACAACCACTCATAGCGTGTGCTTTCATTCATCCGCTCCCGATGATGATTTACATGACGCCATTCAACGATTCTGGGTACAAGAAGATGTACCATCTCATAATAAACAATCTCTCGAAGACAAAGCATGTGAACGTCTTTTTTCTGAAACGCACATGCGAGATGACAGCGGCCGGTACATCGTCCGTCTTCCATTCAAGGACTCTCATCCTAATTTAGGCGCATCTCGTACCAATGCCGAGATAAGATTGAAAGCAATGGAACGTAAGTTCTCAAATAACGAACGTTTCGCTTCAATGTATCGTGATTTCATGTCAGAGTACATAACACTCGGTCATATGTCAGAATGTGACGATCCATCATCCTCTGTACTTCATTACTATTTACCACATCATGGAATTTTAAAGGAATCAAGTTCAACTACCAAATTAAGGACTGTTTTTGACGCCAGCAGCAAGTCCAGTTCAGGGTTTTCATTGAATGACCTTCTTATGACTGGTACTCGTCTTCAGACCAACATCGCAGACTTACTGATTCAGTTTCGCCGTCATCATATAGTCATTTGTTGTGATATGAAACAAATGTATCGGCAAATTCTCATCCATCCTGAAGACAGAAATTTCCAGTTGATTTTATGGAGATCCAATGAAGATCAGCCAGTTAAATCATTTCAACTAAACACTGTCACTTATGGTGTAAGTAGTTCACCATATCTCGCAATCCGTACGTTACATCAGTTAGCAACGGATGAAGGTCATGACTTCCCAGAAGCATCGCATGCATTACTCCATCATACATATGTCGATGATATTATTACTGGTGCCGATTCCATTCAGGAAGCTCGTATTTTGCAAGATCAGTTACAAGGATTACTAAAACGCGGAGGTTTTGAGCTTCGTAAGTGGGTGTCAAATTCCGACCAACTTTTGCAACACTTTCCAGACGACCATAGAGAACCGCCTAAATTCATTTCTAGCTCGAACGTTCCTCACTTCACAATATTAGGACTTCATTGGTCACCGCAGACTGATACATTTTCATACAGTGCACAAGGAATAAAACCATGCCGAACCACTACTAAACGTACGGTTTTGAGTGCAATTGCTCAGATCTACGATCCATGTGGGTTTTTGACTCCATTCATAATGATAGCCAAATGCTTCATGCAACTTATTTGGACATTAGGTTTGAATTGGGACACATCACTTCCTTCAGAAGTTCAAGATCATTGGACACGCATTATCACTGAAATTCCTTGTTTATCACAAATCAGTATACCACGTTCACTAAACCTAAATTCGACACATAAAATAGAATTGCATGGGTTTTGTGACGCTTCAGAGCGAGGATATGCAGCAGTTATTTATTTCAGGAATGAAAGTCCCGATTACAAGGTAACTACCTACTTAATCGTGGCTAAGAGTCGAGTAGCGCCATTAAAGAAGGTGACAATCCCTCGTCTTGAATTGTGTGCAGCACATCTGTTGTCAAAACTAGTAACTCACGTTGTCAGCTTATTCCCCGACCTAATCAAACCAGCAAACATTTGGTTGTGGAGTGATTCCACTGTCACTCTCACTTGGATCAAGACACCTCCATACCGGCTCAAAACTTACGTTGCTAATCGGGTTGCTCAAATCCAAGAAGTCACATCTCCAGAACGGTGGCATCACATTCCGTCACAGGACAACCCTGCGGATTGTGCATCCA
The DNA here is from genome assembly GCA_030545055.2 of Neoaliturus tenellus. Lineage (NCBI taxonomy): Eukaryota > Metazoa > Arthropoda > Insecta > Hemiptera > Cicadellidae > Neoaliturus > Neoaliturus tenellus. The sequence goes on along the minus strand of CM061536.1, from coordinate 75,039,211 downwards.
GAGGATTACCATTATCTTAATTAATCGACCATACTCTATGGTGGAACGGACCCCCATGGTTATCACTCCCCACCACAGATTGGCCAGTCATTGACATTGGTAACGTATCTGACGACACGTTATTGGAACTTAAGTCTGATCCTCTACCCATTTTGGTCACAACACCTCAAGAGGAATGGCCAGTGTTGTTCAAATATTCGTCTTGGATTAAACTAGTACGCATCGTGGCATGGATACTCCGGTTCATTCACAATTGTAAAAATTCCATTCACCAAACCGGTCATATCACTGTCACTGAACTCAACTCAGCTAAACTCAAAATCTATTTTACGGTACAACAAAGTGTATTTCATAATGAGTTTCACGACATAGTTCAAGGTAAAGCACCTGCCAAACTACGGCATCTCAGTCCATTCATTGACAGCCATCAACTGATACGAGTCGGAGGTCGACTACGCAACTCGTCTTTGACGTACGACGCTAAACATCCAGTGTTACTACCAAAACAACATCACGTTGTCAACCTACTTATCGATTCACTTCATTTTACTCACCTTCACGCAGGCCCACAACTTGTACAATCCTTACTCACTCAAGAAGTATGGATTCTTAATGCGAGGAATGTCATACGATTACGAGTACACAAATGCATAACTTGTCATCGGCTTCGCAACACAAATGAAACTCCATTAATGGCTGACTTACCTGCAGTTCGGACATCGCCATCTAAACCATTTGCTTCAACTGGTGTTGACTACTGTGGTCCCTTCCCAGTCAAAGTTGTCAATCTGCGATTCGCTAAGACTGTTAAGGTTTATATTTGCATCTTCATTTGCATGGCGACCAAAGCCACTCACATCGAAGTGGTCACAGATTTAACTACTGACGCATTTATCGCTGCACTCACTCGGTTTATCTCGAGACGTGGACGATGTTCTGATATCTTTTCAGACTGCGGGACGAATTTTATTGGGGCTGATGCAGCATTACGCAAGATTGTAAAGACTACTATCACTAGCAAAAGGGCTCAATCAGATATTCAGGCATTCACTTCAGCTCTTTCAGTTCGGTTCCATTTCAACCCACCAGCGGCACCACATCACGGTGGCCTTTGGGAAAGAGCAGTCCGCAGCACTAAACATCACCTTATCAGAGTCATGGGAAATAACATCTTAACGTTGCCTGAATTCATGACCTTAACAACACGCATCGAAGCAACGCTCAACTCTCGCCCACTTACTCCTATTTCGAATGACCCCAATGACTTGTCAGTATTAACACCTGGACACTTTCTCACGGGAGCTCCTCTCGTTGCACTCCCTGAGACTAATTTAACTACCATTCCAACAAGCCGACTAAAACATTGGCAAGTCGTCCAGCAATATGCACAACTTATTTGGAAAAGATGGAGTCGGGAGTATTTACATACGTTACAACAACGTACTAAATGGACTTCTGATAGACCAAGCTTGAAAGTAGGAGATTTGGTATTAATGAAGACCAATACAACTCCACTACATTGGCCACGGGCTCGAATCATTGAGACATTTCCTGGGTCAGATAGCATTGTGCGAGTGGTAAAGATAAAAACTCAAGATGGAACCTACGTTCGACCGGTGACACAACTGTGCCTCCTTCCATTGAATGAAGACCACTAGTTGAAGTACAGGAGTACTTCAAGGAGGCCGGTATGTTGGGTGCTGGTCATCATGGTCAACTTCTTTTTTACTGATCTTGATTTTCCTACCTACTATTCCTTATCTTTTCATATTTTTTTTAATCATCTGTTTAATTTAAACCAAATGTTTTTATTTATTTTTCATTCATTGTTCTCTTCTTGGTTCCCACAACCTTTTGTCCTTTGCACTAAACATTTAAATAATAATTTCGCTATGCTCCCAAGGCCCTTGAATTTAAAAACCATTTTTAATTATAATCATACTATATAATTACCAGTGTTAAATTTATTGCAAGACAGACATTAAAAGACTAGTGGGACATATCAAAGCAACAAGCATGTGTCACGATTCCAAGGAGTCCAAGGAATATCGAAGAAGCTGGTAAAACCTGGAAAATGTGGAACATGTCAACGTAAGTGATTTCCAGAGACTTTATGTTTTACTTGAACTTAACAAAGTGCAACTTTAACATTGGTAATTTATGTTACAATAAGATACTCAATTGAATTATGTGTCCCTGATCATTAATATGTGATAACTAATTTTCAAAATGTTCAATGTTCTTTCTTTGATTCAATTTTTTTCTAAACCTTTCAATTTTTACGCAATAAATCAATTTTACTGAATTTTGACTCCAAATACTGAGTCTGGTCCTTCACCCTTCTATTATTTTAAATCCTCCAGCTTTGGGCCATACAGTACATAATCATAATTTATAAACTTCGAAGTGTAAGAAATCATAGATGCTTGCAAATTACTGTACGACACTAAAATATAAGAAGAAAGTGAGACTTTGACAATATACCTATTGACGCCAGAAAAAACATGAAAAATAGGGATTTGACTCATTTACTTTTAAAAAAATGTAAATTTGAACAATGTGCTATTTTTTCAAACGAGGGCCAATGTAATGTTTAGATGAACATTAACTAACGAGATATTATAAATATACTTCCAAGCAATATAATACTTATCTCTTATATTGGTATGTAAAAGAAATTTCATTAAGTATTTATCTAATGGACGAATTAGTTGTCTGAGAGTTAAAACCAATTGATTACACTATCGAATATCAAAAACTAATTGTTGTGTTTTTTTTTTTTTTTTTTTTTTTTTTAACTAACTCGATTTTTACAATTCTTACGAGACAATTTACAGCCTTAAATTCAATGTTAAATTGCTTAGTATTATATTTTCCATACACTTCCTATAGAATCTTATGATCTGTGAACACTAATTATTATATTAGTTTTATGACTTATTTTGGTAGAAATATAAAATTAATGATTGACACTATCTTCCAACTTACAATAAAATTCTTCATTGCAATTGAAACTACATATGTTTAACATACTGTGGGTTAGTTTTATTACAATTCGTTTGAAAAAACAACCTCTTTAAGTATTTCTCTACATACTTACATTACTCTACATTTGTTCTAAAAGCATTTGTTAGCACTTCGGATAATAATGGAGGGACGTTAAAAAAATTCGATATGTTTATTTTATTTCTGCTGCCAACCTTACAGTTCAAAAACATAATTGAAAATCTTAGTTACCGACGATACTTCAAATATGTATATTAAGATTGTGATTGGCATTACTTATTATAAACATAATAATATAAATATAAATTTATTCTTTTGGTGGGTAGGTAAATATATTTTGTAATACGTGTTGGAGGATTCAAATGACTCCCTTTGTGTCTTCGTCCTACAAGACTGATGGCAGTGACTTGGACCGCAGCCACGGGCCAGATTGTGATTGGCATTACTTATTATAAACATAATAATATAAATATAAATTTATTCTTTTGGTGGGTAGGTAAATATATTTTGTAATACGTGTTGGAGGATTCAAATGACTCCCTTTGTGTCTTCGTCCTACAAGACTGATGGCAGTGACTTGGACCGCAGCCACGGGCCAGCGCCGCGAGGTGATTGCGTGTCTCCTCGTCCTACAAGACTGATGGCAGTGTTTGGACCGCAGCCACGGGCCAGCGCCGCGAGGTGATTGCGTGTCTCCTCGTCCTACAAGACTGATGGCAGTGTTTGGACCGCAGCCACGGGCCAGCGCCGCGAGGTGATTGCGTGTCTTCTCGTCCTACAAGACTGATGGCAGTGTCTGGACCGCGGCCACGGGCCAGCGCCGCGAGGTGATTGCGTGTCTCCTCGTCCTACAAGACTGATGGCAGTGTCTGGACCGCGGCCACGGGCCAGCACCGCGAGGTGATTGCGTGTCTCCTCGTCCTACAAGACTGATGGCAGTGTCTGGACCGCGGCCACGGGCCAGCGCCGCGAGGTGATTGCGTGTCTCCTCGTCCTACAAGACTGATGGCAGTGTCTGGACCGCGGCCACGGGCCAGCGCCGCGAGGTGATTGCGTGTCTCCTCGTCCTACAAGACTGATGGCAGTGTCTGGACCACGGCCACGGGCCAGCGCCGCGAGGTGATTGCGTGTCTCCTCGTCCTACAAGACTGATGGCAGTGTCTGGACCACGGCCACGGGCCAGCGCCGCGAGGTGATTGCGTGTCTCCTCGTCCTACAAGACTGATGGCAGTGTCTGGACCACGGCCACGGGCCAGCGCCGCGAGGTGATTGCGTGTCTCCTCGTCCTACAAGACTGATGGCAGTGTCTGGACCACGGCCACGGGCCAGCGCCGCGAGGTGATTGCGTGTCTCCTCGTCCTACAAGACTGATGGCAGTGTCTGGACCACGGCCACGGGCCAGCGCCGCGAGGTGATTGCGTGTCTCCTCGTCCTACAAGACTGATGGCAGTGTCTGGACCGAGGCCACGGGCCAGCGCCGCGAGGTGATTGCGTGTCTCCTCGTCCTACAAGACTGATGGCAGTGTCTGGACCGCGGCCACGGGCCAGCGCCGCGAGGTGATTGCGTGTCTCCTCGTCCTACAAGACTGATGGCAGTGACTTGGACCACAGCCACGGGCCAGCGCCGCGAGGTGATTGCGTGTCTCCTCGTCCTACAAGACTGATGGCAGTGTCTGGACCGCGGCCACGGGCCAGCGCCGCGAGGTGATTGCGTGTCTCCTCGTCCTACAAGACTGATGGCAGTGACTTGGACCACAGCCACGGGCCAGCGCCGCGAGGTGATTGCGTGTCTCCTCGTCCTACAAGACTGATGGCAGTGACTTGGACCACAGCCACGGGCCAGCGCCGCGAGCTGATTGCGTGTCTCCTCTATTGTGGTCCGGGATTTATTACATTTGTTGTAATGAATGTTAGTGGTGCCATCTGATTTGTATCTAATACCGTCTATATTTTGTTGAGTGCAACAAAGCCAAGAGTTTCAGGTAACGACAACATAGTCAGTTCAAAATTCATTAGCGTATTTTTTTTTTACATTAATTTATTTATCTTCTTTTGTAGGAAGCCATCTTATGGGAAATAAAAAAATGTTCAACATGATATATAAGATCCAGTCGTCATGTGTAAGAGAATATGGAGATCACTGAAATTTTTATATAAATATTGAAATAACTTCCCTAAAAGTTCTAAAAACTTTTCTATTGAATAAAACTGAATTTTATTATGCTCTTAAATATTGTGTACATAAATTTCTCTTACATTCGTAAATTTAATATTTTATGTTATTTTGTTAAATTTTCAAATCTTTTACACTCCAAAATATCTCAAAATATAAAAAATGCACAGCATTTATTATATTATTTTTTTATAATATAATAAATTATGTGCGAAAAATCATATTAATTTGTTTCCTTTTTTACCTTGTATAAATTAAAGTTAGGCTTTTTCTTCTGTATTGATTTTTATAGTATTTATCTTAGACCGTTGCAGTCGATACCAATAAAGATCTTACAACTGACATCATAAAGAGGTACATTACTGAACCAAATTCAAATCGTAACAAGTTGCTTAGTGGGGTCTTAAACGTTCAGGCTTCAAATTAAAATTCAGGTTTTATACCAATGAGACCTCGGCATTTAAAGAATGTAGTGTCTATGTATAAAAACTAAATAAGGAGAGACATCCTTATGGGGAAATGAGAACGCCAAATAATATTAACATAGATTTAATTTTCATTTAAGATTAGTTGGCTAAATTATTTTGCTAATTTTGTAATCGTTTAGACTTTCGTAAATAAATTTGCATATTTTTATACATGGATGGTAGAAAAGTGCTTCCCCTAGAAATCAGGAGAAGTAATCCTAACATTAGTTATTTGTTTTTCTCTGTCCTTCAACAGCAAAACTAAAAAAACGTTTACATCAGATATCCCTTCTTATTTGGTTCTGTATCAATGATAGTGTTGTAATCGAGATTACACAAAACGCACATCAGATGATTATTATATTAAGATTTAGGTTTTACTTTCTTTATGTGCCTAAACTCAAAAGAGTGTGATTATATGTGAGCGAACAGTACGATTTGGTCAGGCGACATCTGTTTTGCTGCGCTTTGATGGGTGGTTGACTATAACCTATAAATTGTCGATATGTTTATTACAGTTATTTACCAAATTTAAGTTGGTGGCAGATAAAGTAGATGTTCGTATGCAGCAGATGTCTATGTACGTAACGCTTGTTTTCAGCCTCGCTTCTCTTCTATTACCTACGAAACACACACACATTCCCTCTTGGCCCTGGCTTAAACGCATTCATCTAAGACGTTCAGAATCAATATTAATCGTTACAGATACTACCATTTTAATGTGTACCAACTTTTTGGATGTATTTCACAAATAAATCACTCAATTTGGTAAAAGTTTATTCCACACTCACCTAGTGTTACTAAAACATAACGACATTGGATCAGATCCTACCCTGGGAACCGCTAATATGTTTGCTTCCATAACCCTACAGAGTGTCTTTCTGTGTAAAACTTTCCCATCAATCAACTAGCTATTGACCTCTGTCCTGCTGAAATGCATGCTCTAAACCAAAACCCGGAGGATTTATTGCCACAGTATATGATTAAAAATAAGTAAGTTTGAAATAGAATACAATATTAAAAGCTGTATATTTATTTATATTTACTTATATTTATTTAAATTTATTTACATAGATGTTTAGCTATGTATTTTGTACATAGCCAAACATAGATTAATCAATTATGACAAAATATAATAAACGATATATTATAAACGATACTCACCTCTCAAATAACATATTACAATAATGATTTATTGTTATATTACTCCCAAGTGAGAGGCTTGGGGTCCCTTACCTTGACAGGGACTCGCTGGTCTGTGGTGACGTCATTTCCCGCCTACCCTACCGCCATCTTGAACACCACGAGGCCGGTGGGTCTCGCAAAGACTTATTATAAATCCTCTTTAAATGAAATATAATAAGTTATAAAGTTGAACGATCATTTCCATAGATTTTAGAATTTTAATCTTGTTTCTAACCAAAAACTGTTTACAGTAATCGTAAAGTTACAAAGAGTTTAAGTAATTGATTCATTTATTTTTACCCCTACGTTGAAAATATTGCCATCTTATTCACTAAATTTGGGACATGACTAAATAATCCATAACATCAAGATGATCATCATGATTGGGAATTCATGACAAGCAAAGTACTCGTGACACAAGTATACTCATTGTTTTGTTCTTTTTTGTTGGCCAATCAATGTTTAAATGTTCCTGGATCCATTTTTGTGTCCTGAGTGTTTTTAATTATAAAAAAGGGATATCAAGAAGGATTTGTAAGAATATTATTTTAACTTTCGCATTTTGGCCTTAGTATGTTTTTGTAAGGAGGTCTTTCAACAAGAACATTTTTTACGGATCAGGTATCCAAAACTTTTTTCAGCCTAGATTATAAACTTTAAAGATTTTCTGTTATGGTGAATAATAGAATGAAACATTTTTAACATAAATGATAAACTTACAATTTTATTTGCCTTTTATGATTCTTTAAATATTAAAATACACGTGGAAAAGTAGTAAAAGTTTTGGAGTATTAAAGTTGCTAATCCTAATTGTTACTTCTGCTGACTGACTCTGGTAGTTGAACCCAATTATCAAAGTTGTTCCACTGATAAACAATAACGGCTAGGTCCGTTTCCAATTGTTAAACTGAGAAGATAATTAATTGAACTTATTGCATGGGCTTACTTGTTACTGTAGAAAAAGTTGATTCTAAATATATCCCAATAATATATATGCTGTTAATTCTTTATTACATTTTTAAGATTTCATTTTAGCGGAAGATTAATAGGAAAAAATACTTGTTCTGACTAACAATCATATTCTCATTAATAAAAATATCAATAAAATGTAGGTATAACATATTTAAAAGTTCATAAATTACATTCAACAATTCAGGAACTAGAAGGATGAGCTTACAGTTAGATTTGATATGTATGAAGAATTTACAAATATATTATTGATAATTATTTTCACTGATACCAAATTAAAACATTAAATTATGAGTTATTTACTTTTTTAATTCAATTTTTCATAATCAATACAACTTTTTTGTTTTCAAAATAAAATAGCGTTAAAAATTTTACAAAAGACAAGTTTTCATCATTATTATAATTTATAAGTTCAAAACTATGAGGTCAATTTTAGGTGTATCGAAGTTAAAAATTTGGTTAATAGAAAAAATCTTAAATTGTTAGAAAATGTGACCTTGTAATTTAGTTAATTAATGTTTACACTAAGAAGGTTTAAGGATAGTTTTGATTTATTCTATTTCTTATGTTAATTGGGATGCAAATTCCGAATTTGAGGGTTGCCAAAAAAATTTCTTGACAAAACATTGTCAAAAATGGAAAAAAAATGTAAAAAATTGTACTTTTATGTAATTTTTTGCTTATAACTCAGAACAATCAACTTTTTGTAAATAATTATTTCATTAAAATGCAATTACACCAAATTTTCTACAAAAAGCACCCTCTATATTTTATTCCTCCAATGAACGGTTTGGGCTCCAGGGTTATTTGAATATTGAAGTTTTAACGAATTTCCCTATAGGGAATACGCTATTAAGGTAGTAGCCACGGTAAGATCTAAGCCCTGGACCATGTTACTTTTTTGTTTTTTGGAACAGAAACTCCGATTTTTATGACATTTTGTACAGGGGTGAAAGGCAGCATTTAATTGATTGAGTTCGCAAACCAGAATGATCGGACAATATTAAGGGGGTTTTATGGGGTTTCAACAGTATAAAACTTAGTTCTTTTTTTTTTTTTGCTTTTTCGACCAAAGTTTATAAAATTCAACAAAATTTACTTAAACTATTAAAAATAATTCAAAAAACAAACACTTTAGTATTTAAAAATTTTACTTAGCTTATATGGTTATGGATAAAACCCAAAAATATGTTTCTTATGTTATACTTATGGGAAATCAACAAAACCCTCTATCTTTCTTATTTATTAACATAGCTTGAAAAAATGTTGTATAAAGATTCACTATAAAGAGCTTAACTTATATTTGCTTGCCAAACCTATGTGGCGGCAAACCTACATACTCGCCCCCATGGGGTTTATGGGGAAAATAAAAAAATCTGAAATGGATGGAATTTGTAATTCACATTCATTAAGTAATGTTCAACTTATATTTACTTACAAAACCCACATGGCATAAAATCTAAGTACTCACCCCCATGGTGATTATGGGGAAATAAAAATATAAAAATTTGAGAAATTTCCTTATTTTTAAAAATAGTCCAATTTTCAAATGGCCCTGGACTCCCTGGAGCCTAAACGGTTCATCGGAGACTAACGAATAGGTGGTGCTTTTTGTACCAAATTTTGTTTAATATAATTTGAATAATATATATTATTATGTACGAAAAGTTAATAGTTTTTGAGTTATGAGCCAAAAATTACAAAAAAATACAATTTTTCAAGTCTTTTTGTTTTTGGCAATATTCCGTCAAGAAATTTAGTTAACAAACCTCGGATTCAGATTCAGCACCCCAAAAATCATAAAAATTGGAAAAGTCTAAACTATTCAACAATTATTTTCTTTAATTATCTTCGGTAAACATGATGAGTGGCTGGTAAAATATTTCTATCTAAATAGTATTATTTACAAGACAAACAAAACATTCAAAATATTTCAATCTTGTTAGAGCACTTGAAATCACATTGTAATAAATAAAACATTCTGTAGCGTGTTTCTTAGAATTTGTATGTAATTAAATTATTTACTACAATGATAAGTGATATTATATTGTTTGATGATTTATAATAGTTTTAATAATCAATTAAACATATAGCAACTTACATTAAACCTCTTAAAATTTAGAAAAAATTTAATACGCACTAGTTTCTTTTTATATAAATGAGAAAAATTGCCAAACATATAACTACCATATTATTATATAAGATTCTATATAATAAATTTTATATTTTCATAAATTTAAAATTTTATAAATTTTATATTTTTATGTATAAAAGATAATGAAAAATATGTAGGTTTTAATGAAAAAGGTAGGAAGGTACTAACCAGAATAAGATATTAACATTAAATAATCCGTCTTCTTAAGAATCGTTAAATAATTATTTATAATCAGAATGAAATTGTTAAAGATATTTGAGACTTCAGATATTAAACGAAAAAGGTGAAAATTTAATAATATCAAATTATGACTGTAACTGAGATTTCAGTTCCGATTTGCAGCGTAAGATAATTTTATTAAACTGCTCTCTCGTCCGATTATTAATTCTCCATCATATTATCAAATCTACATCATTTGTAATAAGCTTCACGACGAGTTTTATTATTATTATTATTAGAATTCATACAAGCACCACACCCCAAACTTTTCTGTGAGACGGTTTGAATGATTAACTTACTAATAATGAATTATCTTTCATTCAAGAAGTATCTATAATCATAAATTATACTAATCCTAATAAAGAAATCGGTCTACTGTAATTGTATAGTTTTGATATTGCAATAAGAGTAGATTTTTTAGATTGTTTTTTATTTATATAGTTTGAATTTTTCATTGTTTGTTAGTATACAGTAGGGGTACCAAAACAGTTCGTAGGTGGGTATCAAAACATTTATAATACAAAACAAATAATATAACCTATCTGTGGGTTCAATATTGCTTCAAATCTAGCATCATTTATCATTTTAAATAAAATATCTAACATTAGATGATTGATACTGGTCTATTAAGCTTATATTGAACTTTAATCGTTTCCTTATAATAGTTTGCTCACAATACTTATAATAGTTTGCTTATATTTATATAGTCAAATATTATGTTTTGGATACTTTTCTATAATTAAATTATATTAGTTCGATTTCTTTTTTGGTTCAATTCAAAAAAGTAATTTCACAAATGAGAAATGTGTATTTGTATTTATTAAAATTATTTCTTATTTTCTTACCAAAGCAATTACTCTATCCTAATCACTAAATACTTTCAGAAAAATATGTTTGATCATGTTTTATGAGTATCAATTTCCTGTAAATATTTATTTATTCTACTGTAATATTACCAAAAGAAATCACTCCAGGCTGATTAAAATATTATTATATTATGAACCAAGTAGCGTAAGTTGTAAAGCCATTTTGCTATATTTATATCTCTAGCTTTATGCAAAGTGACATGAGGAAAATATTCGTGCATCGAACACCATTGATTCAAGGGTTTTAATTGAAATTTATCTTTACAATTACTTTCCAAATTTATGTAGTGTATTATTATTTCGTCGTGACGCGACTATTAGCATGGCAAATTTCGGAATGCCATGAAATTGTAAAAAGTTTTATAACTAAGATGCATTGAAACGGAAATTTATCGGTTGAATATGGATGATGGGGGGAATTCGGATAAGTTGGGAGTGAACCTATGGTGGTATTGAACTACTGCGAAACTATTGGGAAGCTGAACTGATAGACCACGTAAAACCTCCCTGATTGGGCTCAGGTAACAACAGGAGTGGGCTGACTGGTCATCTCCAGATTTAGGCGATATAACTCAAAATGACTATGGAAATGGGTGAGGAAATAAAGTATTAAGGCGAGAAATGAGATAACTGGGGAATTACGTGATTTATTGACTGAGCTGGAAAACGTATCTGGAATGAGGTACTCAACGTTCACCCGGACTGGATCGATGCCGAGCACAGAAGCCAGAACCCGCCATTTTGATGAGCTTACTAACAATTAACGTAAACTAAATTAATTGACAAGTGAATTTACTAATAGCAAACTATATCTAGAAATATTATAATCTAACCCATCCTATGCCTAATGGCTACGTCCTGAAGGGACATGTGTTCTACGGTTCCGAGACTACCCTGTACAGTACAAGTTATAGCCTTAATTACTTAGCTAACTGAAAAAATTTATATTGATTAATTAAATGATTATCATCCCTACACACCTATTCCCTGGGCCCTACACATAGCCCCTTAGATTTTAGGTACTTATCGTATCATGCCGTGGCTCCGATCCTAACGCGACGAAAGTAGATGGAGGAAGGGGTGAGAGAAAGACAAGCTTTGTATTCTTCGATTTCGCGGACGTTTTCGAGAAGGTTCTGGAGAGAGGCTGTCGGATACCGGCGCCACGGCCAGAGAGAATCGTGCCACGGCACGGAGAATCGGCACTATGTGAAGTGTTGGCGGCACGACCCGTCACAACATGTTGATATACAAGAGTAAAACTATTATTTACGTTTATTATTTTCCAAACAAAATAAAATATTTAATATTTATCTACATGTGTTATTATTTTTTATTGCTATTTGCACTCTTTGTACACCATCTTGGTTTGCAAGATATTGATGTTTTGTAAATTGGTTTTGACTGTAATCATAAATAAAACAAAATACATTATATAAAAATGTCAATCATATACGCAACTTCAGTTTAGTAAAGTTAAGACAATTTTTTAAGAGGTTGGCAGAGCTCTTTTTTGCCTTACTTTGTGCCGTCCACATAGATTATTGATCTGTGCATGGATTGTATTAGATAATGTAAGGTTGTGAGTTGCTGCAGTACAAGGTGAAAGGTAGTGATAAAAGTCACTGGCAGACCTCGGATTCAAACCCACGACATCGCTGCTATAGTCCCGAACTATAACCACTACGGAACCGACCCCCTGATTAATTTGTGTTGGTTAATTTGTGTTCAGAGAGAATAAGAAGAATGGCATAGTCTGAGTAAAAATAACTAATATTGTAACTTAGTTTAGTGGTTTATAGTAGATTAATATTCACAATAGGCAGCGGCCGTAGATCAGTGGTAGAGCTCTGGGTTATCACCCAGCGGGTCCGGGTTCAACTCCCGGCTTGGGGATAAAAAATGCAGTCACGTTATGTCGATGGTCCACTTGCATAGAAAAAATAAAGCTGGCCTTTCAGGTGAGGAGAAACGTCAGTTAATTGCTGATCTCCACCCATTAAAAGCCATATTATATATTATTATCATTCACTAGATTCTAAGTTAACAAGTTAACTTGGAATAAACTGCAACTGTTTGTGTTGCATTGGAATAAACTGACGTTTTCAGGTTATTGAAAGAAGAAAATATTATTGTCTAAGATGGTCTGATATATTGATTCGTCTCTATTAATCTCCTAAATTATACCAAACTATTAAGACAATATATAAAAAAAAACTATAAGCATGCTAAAAACCACTCAATAGTAAAAAAGGAACGTACCACCTACTAGTATGTTATAGCTAGTAGCTAAGGCCCAAGCCATGTGAAGTTTGTTTGCTTGAGGCAATCCATTAGTACGTTCCATTAGAGGTAGAATATTGAGTAACGAGCATTCAGGAATCGTGTTGAACCACCAACTCCATCCGGGCTGTACTCATTCTCATAATTATAACCTATTTATAATCACAGATATTGAATTCACTTGTTCCTATTTAGTATTTGTCACTATTGCACACTTTGACATAATGCTTTTAGGGAGGACAATCAAGGACTTCGTGCTGAATATTCAAGTTTAAAATGGTACTGTAGTTCCAAAAAAAGTTAAGCTTGGATTACCTTCGTAGCGAGATCGCTGCCCGCAGGGAACTACAGAGACAACTCTTAAATTCAGATATGTCAATATAACTCCCAATATTGGTGAATAAAAACCGATTAAATTTCTACGTTTACCTCGGTTATAAAAATGTTAAGGCCCAGAAGACTAAAATTCATATCTTACCTGATGTGGTCCCAAATGAAATTTGATATTGAGGATCTCGCCCAACAAGGTTAAACACATGCCTCAAATAGAGTGCTACAATAATAGGAATGTCTGTCCCCTGTGATTGACGCCATTTTACCCACGATTCCCGAAGTTTCCTTACTAACCAGTCCGCTGTTTAGGATTTCCTAACCTCCTAAGACCAGACTTTTCGGGTTTTTTGCACTAATAGCCGTGTTTTGTACACTGGCATGTAATTTTTTCTAGATTTTTATATCCACTTTAAATGAATACCAAAGTATAAGGGACTGTTTGTCCATTGTACATTTGAGAACAAGACTAAACAGTGCTGTAACATGTTGGCTAAGTTAGGATGTAACAGGACGACCTTGAGTAGACAGTGTTTTGCCATCCATCATAAAAGCTGCATGACACCCTGAGAATTTGGGCACATCCAAAAAGAGCTAATCCTTCAGATCATTTTCGGGGCGTTGTAAAATCTCCACCTTCCATCTGGTAGGAAGAGCCAGCTCCAGCCAGCCGTGTTAATTGTGTAATCAGGCAGACATAATAGGATTATCCCAGTGCACCTGAGCAGGATTCGTTGTCGCCAGCACAGGCCACCAAGTTAGGCCTACATGGATATACAGTAGGCCTACCATCAAATGCGTAAGACTTAAAAGAGTGCATTTTCACTGTTGCAAATCATATACCTGGTGGCCGAGAAACTGCTCAACTCAAACAATTCTTTGTAGTCATAGTAATGTCGGTCACAGACTGTGCGCTAAAATGCCAAGCCCGAAAGGCTCTTTTCTTTAAGGCTCTCTTCTCATTCGCTCCACTTACTCGTCTCATTCGCCTCCTCAACAAGCTCGTGCATATATTATTTTGTTCAGCGACAGTTAATGGATGTTGTGGAAACTTTAACCATTCATTAGTCTAATCTGCACAACTTTAAAATATGACAAAATAGACGGTGTCAGATAACTGGCCCATACTTTCAGCTTTGTCTATAGGCCTATACACTAAGGTGAATTCTCATAGTATAGGCGAGTTTTAAACCTATTGCCGGTGGTGCGGTTTAAATTTGCCTTTAGTGTATTGGAATGTTCAACATATTCCGTATTAAATTATATTGGCTACTCATCACTATTGGTACTAAAAATTAGTCAATTTTTTAAAATCCTGAATATTTCAACTTTTTGTTATTCGGAATATTTAGTTCTATCTTGAAATAAATATTCCGTATTGTTAAAATATAGTTCTCAATATTATTAATAGTGCAACATTAGATTCGTTATATTAGTGACGATAACATTCAATATAAAATCAAATACAGTAAATGTGGAATAGGCTAGTAAACTTCTGCTTCAGTGATTTCAAGGGTTGAATAGCTAGCTCTTTTTGGATGTGGTCCGGGGGGCCAGTCTTAAGCCTCTAGCTCATTTTGGATGTGTTTGGAATGCGGCGCAGGTGGATTGGCTCATTTTGCCAGAGCCCAATAAGCTGCTACTTTCTTTATGGTTAATGAAAGTTTTATTAATAACCTTAAACGCAGGATGTTAGTTCAATGCCGTATTAATGTTGCTATTAAATTGTTTAGAATTGAAACCTTGTCTACATATATATATATATATATTTTTTTTTTAGTTAAATTTTTGGACGGATTGATTTCAATTAGATTAGATTTATCGATTAGACTAAAGCTTTTTCCCCCGGCTTTGCTAACGTTATTCGCTGCGCAATAACGTATTTAGCTCGTTCGCTACGCTTACTCGCTGTCACGATATCAAGGAAATGGCTGTAATACCTTAAATTGGAATATTTTATTAAATCGGTTTCTAAGCAACAAATAAATAAAAAATAAAATCGATTTTGAGATTTTTAGACAAACAAGCTTTACCTTTTATAAAATATATATATTTTTTTTTATAAAAAGCATCCAATGTTACTTCTAAAACCGAATCTCTAAGAATATGTGTACAAATTTCATGATGAATGGTTGAGTAGTTTTCATGTGAAAGCGTATAACAAACATCCGGACATTCACATTTATAATATTAGTAGGGATCTTCGATTTTTTTATTTTTTTTATAAAAATGGAAAAATTCTTATAATAATAGTTTAATTGCATTATTTTAGCCAAAAAATCAATTACAATGAAATAGAATTTTCCCAGTCATTTGACTTAACAGCGTCCGTATGTACACCATAGTGTACAACTGATAACACAGTAGATAACAATGAAAAAAATTAAATAATTGTGGAAGTGTGTTCTTTTGTATAAGATAGACAATATTTAACATGTAAACAAATTTTTCATAATATTTTACATTCCTCAGGACTTAATCAAAGCAAAATTTTGTGTACAATATACATATCGCCAGGTCTGAGGATAGCAAATAGTTATTAACCATTTTACGTATCTGAAGTTTCTATTGTAACCTATCTCAAACTTGATCACAGACCATCAAATAAAAACTAACAAAAATTATTCATATGTTTTAAAAGTATTATCTGTGATTTTTTAAGATTGTTGCGACTAATCAGAATAGCTAAAACTGGTAACCAGGGAAACACGAGTAGTGTGGGATGGTTTTACCGCGGAAATGGTAGGAAATTTGTTTGCGTTTTGAAAACGTGCGACACAAATCGCGTGCATAAATGGGGCCTAAGGCTCGTTGGCTTTAATGCACTAATAATGCACTGATTCTGTGAACAATTATTCAATGAAATTTGTATCCATTATGTTTGGATAGTTACAAAATAAACTTTTCTTAACAAAAATGTTTGGGTTAAATCATTTGTGTCCAAACAATATTCATTGAACAATAAAAAAAAATCACTAAATGTCACGCTTTAAAATATCCATTTTAATTTTAGGTCAGTTGGAAACAAATATACAATCAATGATTCGTATTTTTTTATCACAGGCTGTTGTTTAAACTTGACTTATTTAAAATATTTATTTAAACTTGAGCAAAGAATAACTAAGGAAACGATTAAAATTCAATTAAACATTTTTAATTTTATTTCAACCAACCCCTAAAGTTACGTGCAATATTTATTTAGGAATATAGCATGCAGACAATCACATCAGTTTCGGTAATTATTTAAAAAAAACTTATTTCAATATCAAAGGAGTAATATTTGTAACGCAGTATTTGGTAAACTTAATCATCAATATCCCTGAGGGAAAACATACTGCAAAATGTCATGTTGCGAACACTCCATCTGATTGGTTAGTGAACCCATCAAATGAAACACTCCACTCACTACTCTTCATTCTTTTATTATTAATTATAAACTACATCCTAAACTATATGAATTCTTAGGTTTTTTATTCTATATGTTCAATAACGCTTATAATAAAAATGCATGTAGGCTATATTGTTTATACCATTTACCTAATCATATTGTGTAACTAATGAATTTGTGATTTTAATTTTTTATAATACAAAAAACTTGTAAATTTACTATTTTTTTCACAACATTGATTAAAAACACCATAATTAGTGATTTTTTGGGGATGTTATTGAACAACGGAAATAACCAAGAGATTCAGGTCCTGTGTTAGATTTCCTTTTTAAATTTTTTATTGTTGTTATCCTAAAGCAGTTTTAACTTACAAACACCATTATGCACACAATATAATAAGAATTGATTGAATACAATAGAGAAAGAATTAATAGTACTCAATGAGAAGGAAACTAATGATAATGCCTTTCCAAACCTTTGCCACCTATGTCTATTAAGACGATAATATTTTATTGGTTCATTGTATTACATGGCTGCCAATCAAAATGTAATAATCATAAACCTTCTTTAAATCCAAACATACCAGTCGATTAAGGTAAAAATAATAGGAGACTTGCATAGTTATTGCAAAATTTAATGTTGAAAATGTGAAATTGAAGTTTAAAGTTGAATTGTTATGCGGTACATCATTATATACTGCAACTGCCGTATATAAAATAATTACTTGATGATTTTACAGTTTATTTCAATTATGGTTTATTATATATAGGTCTACTGTTGAACTTAGTGTATTTCGAAAACCTATTTCAAAAATGCTTTGTAAAGCAATATTTTTATTCAATAAGTCAGTTTCAGTTCAATCGGTTATCTCTTATTCAGTTCTAAGGTGACTGAGTACAACTGATCGTAATGAAGCCACAAGATCGGAGATCACATCAGCGACTGTGACCTTGGAGGGAGACGATCAGCAGCTTTGGTTGAGTCGAGTGAGGCAAGTTTGTAATTAACCAAGTTGAGCGAGAAGCAAAGTCTGCACCCTCCTTCGGTGTTTTGTGTTGCTGGCTTCCACCTCGAATTCTTTTGCAATAATTAAAAAAAACTATTATACCATTAACTGCTAAAAAAAAAAAAAAAAAAAAAAAAAAAAAAAAAAAAAAAAACACATTTGAGTGTTTTTGGAAACGGTAAACGTAGGGATTACAGGTGTGTCGTTTGAAGAAATGGAGAAGCTTTCTATCTTGCTTGGTTTGGGCTAACTGCCTTGTTTATTTCTTTTAGATTCAGGGCAAAGTTGTGAAAACTGAAGTAACTTAACCTAATACATTGTAATATAACAGCTATTTGCATCAATATTATAAAGGGTCGTAATGTATAGTCGTAAGTTATATGTAGTTAGGGTATTGCAATTATATAACAAAACTATTGTTTGGGTAAAAAAATCATACCATTGTAATTTGCAATAGTGACTGAAGTTAAATTCAACTGTCCCACAATAAATCTACTTATTTTTATACAATATAAATGTTTTTATCCTCAGTTCCTCTTTATTTAAGATATTGTTTTTAATGGATCAGTAAAACTTTTATTGTTTTTAAACATTCATACGAGTTTCAAATATTTAAAAGCTTATGTTATTATACAATCAAGCTTTATTTTGAAACATTGTGAATTACATAATATAATTAATAATGAAGGAGAAATGTAGAGGATGTGCTATGTCTGAAGTTTAAAATTGTTAGTTTTGAGCGTTATTTCATAAAGTTTTTTATATGAACTTTAAACATGTAGATTTGTGAATAATTTCTAAGGGTAAATTTGAGTTAGAGTAGTATTGTTTATAAATATTTCCAATTGAAAGACCAATCAGACTTAGGACACATACATTAATCAATATTGCAGATTAATGTAGATTGACAAAAGAGCAAGAGCTAAATCACAATCAGTTTTTTTTTTTTTTTTTTTTTTTTTAAGTATGATTTTTACAGCCAGTTTTTATTATGGAACAGAATACTATTTGCGGTTTTTGTAGCAAAAAGTGTAATCTGGCAAGAAAATTAACATTTAAATTGGAAAATAAATCTGTCTAGTGCACGGACTCGTGAATATGTCGAATTTTTAAAATCTCATTTGATTAGTCCACTCAGTTAATGTGTTTTTATTTATTTATTTTTTATTATTTAAATTAAATTTTGCTTGTTTTACTGGATTTGCTTTTGTCAAGTTTCAATCTTTATTTTATCAACATATTTTCTGTTTATGTAAATTAATAAAATCACCTAAAACGAGTTAGTGAGCTACATAAAGTAAAAAGCCAACTAAAACAATAACATCTGTTTCTATAAGAGAGAGATCTCCTGGCTGGGAACTTCTCGTTGTTAATCTTTTCCCACGGTAAAACCTTGGCATTTAATGTTTAGGTTTGGTTACGTCCGTTTTATATGATCAGTTACCACAGATGAGAGTTACCTGACATGGGCTGTGAAACCTTCCAGGAGGAAATCCCTGAATTAATCATAAGTCATATGAAACTTTATTCAAAAGAAAAATATGAGTATTGCAAAATTAGTGGGGTAGAGCCGTACTTTCAAACCAAATCAAGCCTTTTATAATAGCTGGTATAATTAATTTATGGCTGTAAAATTAACTCATCATGTAGAGATTTTTTCACAAGAATGCATAACAAAAACTCACTTGTAAATCCTACGATATACAGAAAAAGGTATACGATAGAAATATACGATCTACGTAATTTTCATATGGTTCTTACAAGGTAAACTAAATTTTAAAATGTTTAAAATCAAAGTGATATTTGAGCTGTTAATGATATTTGTAATATTATCGCCATTCCAGCAATAAAATGACTTATAAGGCGTTGGTGTTAGTGATTTATGAAAGTGCAATTTGCAGTAAATCGTCGGCCAGGCGGTGCCGGTGTTGGACTAACGGAGCCTGTAAATAGCGGGCAACATTGGGGGCACTGACCTACACAAACATGAGTTGCGGCGTAGTCATCGATTGAATTTTTTTAAATATAATGACTAGCTAGTTAAATTTGCATAATTTTGATAAAAATGTACGATAAGACCATTGGGTCAATCCTATACACAAACGTATATTGACGTTGCGTCTATACGTTTCTTGAGGACAGTAGAAGAAGACATGAAGACCGCTTCAACAACGTAAAATTTTAATATCATTCAACATTAACGTTATTCAACCTAAAATAATTCAACTATGAATGGCTTACGTTCTATTTAAAATATCTTTTATATTCCTTGCCAGGATTTTTATTATTACAATGAAGGTAATCATAAGATAGCAATGGTCTCACATACATTGCTAATGTAATGTATTTGAGACCCTCAAAATATCATCATCGATATTTTGGGTATTCCTTTCATTAACTCCAAAAGGTGTATTCTGTTCTTGAAGCAGTTACAGGTTTGGCCGCCTGGCTGCGCTGTTTATTTGACCTTCGCCATCACTTGTTTGTCATGTTACACAGTACAGCAACCTTTAGTTTGCTATTTTATATTTTAATGTTACAAACACAAAAACTGAAACACAAACTACAATTCTTTCAACAATACATCAACATTGTTTTACAAAATAACCCAAAAACCGTGTTAATATAGTATAGTACATTTTTTTACTAAATTTATTTGTGTTTTAAGAATATTCTCGTAGCTTTTAAACGTTACGAGGACTGACAAATAATCAATACTTATTAAATTATACATGAATGATACTATTAAGAATTGCGGATGCAGATTGATTTCTCTGCAGAGTCTGCCAGCCGGTCCTCTAACTTGAGGACGGCTGCGACTTGTAACAAAGTACACATAACCTAATAAGAATGGTTATACCATTTAAATAAAACATTCGCTCCTGAAAACCAGAATAGATGCTTGAGACTGATGCTTGAGTTATTTCTCCTCCTTTTTAACTTAGTCAAAATATGCATATTTCATTACAAAATACCCAAAAAATAACAGACATCAGAATTCTTATTGTTTCCATTCTATTAGTTACTATAATCTGTAAATAAAATAAACTATAGTATCGCAATCCGTGATTCTGGGGCAACGCTTTTACTTTTTCATATTATTACGTATTTAGTTCTAAGTATATTCTTAACAACTAGAAGCTATCGAGCGCTTTTAGCGACAAACCGGAAGCACATTTATTTTTGGAAGCAAACTGGATGGTGTACAAACGTGTTTTGTGAAGAAATAATCTGGCTGCTAAAATGGAATTGGTTGGCCAGAATAGTTTTTCAGACATTGATGATTGTAATAACACTACAGCAACTAGGGAAATCTATGTTTCGAGTTTTAAATTGAAAGGAAAGTTTTAATTTTTTGTCCTACGTATTACGTTCTATTGCTTGCAATGGTGAATATACGATGAGTTTAATAAGCGTTCGAAAGTGTCCGCCATATAAAGAATAATCTTGCCAAAAATTTTAATTCATCACTCTTTGAATTGCTATAAAATCTAAATTTCAAAATACTATACCATCTTTTATAATAATTAGTAGTATAAACCTAAATTAATGTTGTAATGTAACACTTTTTGGTAGGAAACATCGACTTAGTTGCTGTAATGCATTACATCTCAGCTAGCAAATAAAACGTGGACAAAAGTAAATTATTTTAATTAATAAAGCGAAATTTTATCAATAATAACAAAGGGTACAAACTATTGTTATTAACGTTGTCATCATATTGTATAAAAACTGTTTTTTATAAAAAAAATATCCTAATATTATATTGAGTGTATAACAATGGTTTTGCATATGAAACAACAAAGATAATTAATTAAATTTATACTATGGTACTCATTAAAAATTATAAGAATACTAACGTATTGAGTTATTGATCACTGTAGTACTAACTAGAAGTTAACGTCCTGGTCAGCAATGCAGGCTGTTATATGATACCATAAAGTGATGCGGGCTGGCCGTTATTGTTAGTGGTAACTTTTAGTGGCTACTCGAGCGACAGTTGCTGCATGTACCGTCAGTCATTAGAGGGTTCCATGTTTATATCAAACGCGTGATAATTATACAAAATGTCATCAAGAAATTAATTTGACTTAAGACTTGACCCGAGCCCGAATGCCGCCTCGCGACCGCGGCTGTAGCGCTAGGCGAGTTTTATGGATGCAGAGGTTTACGGGGGTCATATTTACTTCTACTAACAACTATTATAAGATAGAGAATGGCTGTTAACTTTTTATAAAAGTAGAAAAAAGGATCTTGTTGGCTATATTTTTAGAATTTTTTAATAAAATTTCTAATTTTAACTATAATTGACTAAAATCGACTGTTTTTGCTCGATGCAAATGCAAGGTTTTTTTAGATTCCTGTTATCTTCTGCTAAGTGCAGCCTAGAGCTATAATTAAGGTGTCATATTAAAGAAGAATAACGGTTGCTAAATTTCCTTAGTTTCACTTGGTAGTTTCATCAAAACTAATGGAAAACTTCAGTTAAAAATCGAGAAAAACGCATAATTTTAGGCAGTTATAACTGAAAATGGAAATGTTATTTAAAAATTCTAAGAAGATAGCCGACGACATCCTTTTTTTTACTAAAAAGTTTAGAGCCAATCTCTATCTTAATTGGCTAATTTTAAAACAAATTTCCCCGTAAACCTCTGCAGCCATCAAACTCGCCTGACGGTCACGAGGCGGCATTCGGCACTGTTGATTGGGCTCAGGTAGACCGGAGCCTTAAGTTTACAATTTAAATAATTTAAAGCTAAAAATGCAACCTAATTATTATTCCAATGGAAAACTTAAAAGTGTGCGTTTTAATAGAGAACACCTAAAAAAAATTAGTTTTAATCTAAATGTGGTTTTTCAGATAAAATAAAAATTCAGTTTCAATAAATGAATTTGCAAAATAAAATATTTTATAAATGTATTTCATTGAAATAAAACAGAAATGATAAAAGATACTCAAAATACACTCGATTTGGTATAAAATAATAAATTATGTTTAAGGCCTTTTAATTACATTGAGAGCATATTATTCAATGATAAATTTTAACATCGCTTTTCATGTATATGGCTTTTAAGGATATTTTTGAAGTATGAGTCTCACGCACAAAGAAATCTTTGTCATCGGATGCACGCAAAACAGCGATTTTCGTCCTTTCGTTAGTCCGCGAAGGTATCGTTAATCGCCGTCTAAAAATGAGCAGTAAAATTAAAGCTCAGACCATTTTCGGTGCTCTTATTTTCAAGCTCGGCTTCACCTCATTTGTAAACCCCCATTGTGTACAGAAAATCTACATCATTCATGAAAGCTGAAATAAATATATTATAGCTTAAATATATATATATATATATTTAATATATGTATATAATATATGTATACATTTATATATATATGTATATATATATATATATATATATATATATATATATATATATATATATATATAAGTAGATAGTATCATGTTACTTCTAGGACACTTTTGGAGACAATCAAAAATCAAACAAATTTCACAGTTTTTTAATACAATTATGCAATATTTTTGCCATTTTTTGGCCAATTTTCAGCTTTTGTCAAATTGTCATAAAAAATATGCAATTTTAATGAAATTTTTAACAAATATGCCTAAAATTTTCTACAAAATAAATTTTTTTTAAAAACAAGTAAAATTATCACATTTTATAAGTATTTTTTAAATAAAATTAATAGTCGACTTTTCATAAGGTAATTTAAAATTTTAATAGTATTTTTTCAATAAAATTTGAATTTTTTTAAAACAAGTAAAATTAAGGTTTAGTATCAATAATATTGTAATAATTATTCAAATTTAACTAAAGCAGTTTCTTTATTATCAAAAGTCTTAATATCAGTGACAATTAAATGTAAATCTTTTTTATTTAATTCTTTAATTGATTTATCATCAATTACATTAGTAAATCTTTTTGGTAAATGTACTTTACATTTTTCTAATTCAACAATAATTGTATATCCATATTTATCTTTAATTCTTTCAAATTTTTCAATTTTATATTTTTTATTTAAATTTAAACTTTTTAATGGTTTATATTCTTTAAATCTTAATTCTCCAACATTATTAATTTCTTCTAGCAGATCCATTTATATAGGAAAAAATATCACAAACTTGTTTGTGATAGATATGTTAAAAAGTCATTATCATAATTAGGTTTTATACAAAAATCCATATTTAAGTATTTAAAAATCATAGGTAATAATTTTTTGTATGATATATTACTTTTCTTAAAACATAAATATTTATTAAAAAATAGTGTAATTTTTTCTTTATTTTCATTATTCAATTCAAAATCAATATTGTATATTTTGTTTAAAAATTGATAGTAAAATATCCAATTTGTACAATTCCTTTGTTTTAAAAATAATTTTATATTCTTAGGTGTTATTTCAAAATGATTGGAAATACATAAAATATATAATTCATTAATTAATTGTTGTGTTTTATATGGTTGAAAATTGTTAAATTCTCTTAAAATATGTTTAAGATGTTTATTCTTATTACTTTTTCTCTTAATCTTTTTTTCATAAATAATTCTTTTACATATATTACATCCTACACAATTTCCAATAATAGTAAAATTAGTTTGATTATGACATCTATAACACATATCCATTTATTTAAAAAAAATTATACATAAATGAATGAACCAATTCATTGTCACAAATGTAAAAAAAAAACTAAAAATATTAATCCACAAATCGTTGAAATGAAAAATGGATTATATAGAATTGCTACTAAATGTTCAATTTGTAAAACAAATAAAAGTAAAATTTTGAAAAAAGAAGTTAAACCTATAATTAAAAAAGAATTAACTAAAAATGAACAAATAATTGAAGCAAATGAAATTCATGCTCCAATTAGAAAGAAATTTCTAAAAAGAAAAATAATTACATTAGGTATTGATGATTTATGGGCAGCAGATTTAATTATAATGAAAAATTATGAAAAAGAAAATGATGGTTATAAATATATGTTAAATGTGATAGATACTTTCTCAAAATATGTTTGGTCAAAACCATTAAAGAAAAAAGATGGAAAAACAGTTTCTAGAGCATTTGAAGAAATAATTAAGGATGCAATTAAAATTAATCATAAATCACCTAATCTTTTACATACAGATAAAGGATTAGAATTTATCAATAAAGAATTTAAAGAAATATTAAATAAATATAATATTAAATTGTATCATACAGAAAATGAAGAAAAATCAAGTATAATAGAAAGGTATAATAGAACACAAAATGAAAAAATGAAATACAGTTTGAAATTAATAAAAATTATAGATGGATAAATATTTTACCAAAAATTGTTAAAGAATATAATAACTCATATCATTCAACAATTAAAATGAAACCAATTGAAGTAAATAAAAATAATGAAAAGGATTTATTTGATACTGTTTTTAAATATAAACCACCAAAAATAATAACCAAATCAAAATTTAAAATAAATGATAGAGTTAGAATTGGAAATAAAAAATCAACATTTTCTAATAAATATAAAAATAATTGGTCTAGAGAAATATTTATAATTTCTAAAATTAATAATACAATTCCAGTTACTTATAGTATAAAAGATCAAAATAATGAAGATATTATTGGAAATTTTTATGAATATGAATTGAAAAAAAAACAATTTGTAAATTTTATTTTATATAAATGGAAAAATATGTTTAAGGTGTACATTATATAAAGATATATCTAAATTTTATAAAGACAAAAATACTAAAGATGGGTTATATTATTATTGTAAAGAATGTAAGGATGTGTATTATAAAAAATTATATGATAGTATTAAAGTTATTGAATTAAATGAAAAACAATGTCATAAATGTAAAGAAATTAAAGATATTTCAAATTTTAATAATTATCATTATAGTAAAGATAGAAAAAATACAATTTGTATACAATGTATTAGAGAAATGTTTTTAAAACCACAATTTTGTGAATGTGGAAGAAATATTAAATGGACTAATAATTATTTAAGACATTTATAAACTAAAATTCATGACAAAAATATAACAAAACTAGAAAATTTAAAAATATGATAAAAAAATGAAGACAAAATTTTACTTGTTTTAAAAAAATTCAAATTTTATTTAAAAAATATGATTTAAACTATAAATTACCTAGTAAAAAGTGGAAATACTTCTTATATTTTTAAGAGTTTTATTTCTAAGTAAAAATTATTTTTAATAAATAAAGAATTTCACCCCTAATAAATGGAACGAACAAATAAAAATATTAATTGTCCTTATTGTAATAAAAATATATTATATAAAAATTATGATAGACATTATAATTCAACTAAACATTTACTAAATAAACAAAAATATGATAATAAAATATTTGAATTAAAACATTGGTGTAAAAATAATAATATATATAATTATAAAAATAAAACTTTAGATGAATTAACAAATATTAAAGAAACATTTGATCTTACAAATTATTCATTATTTAATATAGTAAAATTAAATGAAATTGCAAAAAAATTATCTGTCAGAAATTATGAAAAATTATCTAGAGATGAACTAATTAAAAGATTAAACAAAATTAAAGAAAATCCAAATAATTTAGAATATAGATCATTTAAATATATTCAAAATTTAGCAATTAAAAATAGTATTAAAATTGTTAATAAAACTAGAAAAGAATTGATTGGATTATTAAATGATTATTTTAAAAATAGACCAATTCCAAAAGAAAATATAATAAATATTCAAGAAGCTTCGTCATTAAAAGGATATTTTCAAGATTATATTTTAACAAATTCAAATGATGATTTAGATATTAATGATTATTTAGAAACTCAAAGAAATGAAATAAAAAAATTGATAGAAAAACAAAAATTTAAAAATATTAAAGGACAGATGGCTTTAGAATGTGAATATGAAAGAAAATTAATAAATGGTGAAATTCAAAATAGTAATATGTATTTTTGCATAAAAAGTTCAGATATTTTAAATATAGATGATTTTATTGATGATCAATTTAAGAAATTAATAGTTAGAGAACAACTAAATCAACCATCAAAAGGCTCTGGTTGGTTATTAAAAAGATGTGTTGAACTAAATCTAAAATTATCTAAAAATAATTCATTAAATGCTGGATCATATATAGAATTACCAAATAAAATTAAGAATAAAAAATGTTGTGTAAATTTTAAAAATAAAGATGAATATTGTTTTATTTATGCAATTAGATGTGCTATTGATAAACCAAACCAACATGCTGAAAGAGTTAAACAATATCAAAAATATATAAATGATGATATTTTTAAAGGTTTTGATTATCCAATATCATTGAAAGATATTAAATTATTTGAAAAAAGATCATTTGATTCTAAATATAACTATCCATCAATGTCAATAAATATTTATAAAATTGATGAAGATGAAAAAATAGTGCCATTACAAATATCTGAACATTATAATTCAAAACTAGAAATTGATTTATTATATTATAAAATTGGTAATAATTCTCATTATATATTGATTACTGATTTAAGTAAGTTAGTATCTAAGCAATTAACACAAAAAAAATAAAAATATATTTGTAGAAGATGTTTGACTCATTTCTACAAAAATAAAGACTTGAATAATCATTTAGAGATATGTAAATCATTAGAACCTTGTAGACCTATAATGCCATTTAAAGGTCAAACTGTAAGTTTTAAAAATTATTATAAAAAGTTTGAACATCCATATGTAATTTATATGGATTTTGAAAGTATATTAGAAAAGATTGATAATTGTAAAAATAATCCAAATTGCTCATATACAAATAAAATTCAAAAACATAAACCATATGGATTTACAATCTATTTAGTATCTAGAGTAACTAATAAAATGTATAAACCTATTTGTTATAGAGCAAAAAATGAAGAGGAATTAATAAATGTACCAAATAAATTATTTGAATATTTAGATGAAATTTCAAAATATATAGCTAAAAAATATAATTCAAAAAATAAAAAGCCTATGAATTTAACTAATGAAGAAGAAATTAATTATCAGAAAACAAATATTTGTCATATTTGTGAAAATAGTGGTTTTGATAATGATAAAAGAATAAAAGTAAGAGATCATTGTCATTTAACAGGAAAATTTAGAGGTGCTGCACATTTAAATTGTAATTTAAATCTAAAATTTCCTCAAAATATTCCTATATTCTGTCATAATAGTTCAAATTATGATACACATTTGTTTATAAAAGAATTAGCTAAAAAATATGGTAAAATTGATTTGTTAGCTAATACAGATGAAAAATATAAACTATTCAGTAAATTCTGGTTATGGTTATGAATTTGAAGGTGAACTATATTTTAAACCTAGAAAATTTATAAAATTCTCATTTGTAGATACATTTAGATTTATGGCTACATCAATTGAAAAATTAGCTAAAAATCTTAAAGAATTTAAGCATATAAATAAATTTATAAAAGAAAATGATATAATTGAATATGATAATGAAACTTTAAAAATATTAACTTCTAAAGGTGTATTTCCATATGAATTTATTGATAATGTTGAAAAATTAAACTATGATAAAATATTAGAAAAAGATCAATTTTATAGTTGTTTAACTAATGAAAATATAAGTGATGATGATTATAAACATTATATAAAAGTTTGGAATAAATTAAAAGTAAAAACATTAGGTAATTATTCAGATTTATATAATATTCAGGGTGTATTATTATTAGCTGATATATTTGAAAATTTTAGATCTGTTTGTTTGAAAAATTATCAATTAGATCCAGCACATTATCTAACATCACCATCATTAGCTTGGGATTCTATGTTAAAATTAACAAAAATTGAACTAGAATTAATAAGTGATTATAATATGTATTTAATGATTGAAAAAGGTATTAGAGGTGGTATTTCACAATGTATAACTAGATATTGTAAAGCAAACAATAAATATACAAAAAATTATGATAAAACAAAACCTGAAAATTATATGTTATATATAGATGCAAATAATCTATATGGATGGGCTTTAAGTCAAAAATTACCTTATAAAGATATAACATGGATGAATCCTAATACATATACATTAAATGAATGGGAAGAAACAATATTAGAATTAGATGAAAATGCTGAATATGGATATATATTAGATGTTGATTTAGAATATCCTATTGAATTACATGATGACCATAAAGATTTACCATTAGCACCTGAACATTATAATAATAAGCTTTGCACAACATTATTTGATAAAAAAGATTATGTTATTCATTCAAGAAACTTAAAATATTATCTACAAAAAGGATTAAAATTAAAGAAAGTTAATAGAGTTATAGCATTTGATCAAGATGATTATATGAAAAAATATATTGAATTAAATACCAAATTAAGATCCAAATCAACATCAGATTTTGAAAAAGACTTTTTTAAATTGATGAATAATAGTGTTTTTGGAAAAACTATGGAAAATGTTAGAAATAGATGTGATATTAAATTAGGTGATGAAAAGTTTTCATTAAAACAAGCAAAAAAACCTAATTTTAAAACATTTAGTATATTTGATAAAGACTGTATTGCTTCACATATGATAAAAGAAAAGGTTAAGTTTGATAAACCAATCTATATAGGATTTTCAGTACTTGATTTATCAAAATTACATATGTATCAATTTTATTATGAAAAATTAAAGAAGTTTGATCCAAATATAAGGTTATTATATATGGATACAGACAGTTATTTTATAGAATTTAAAAAGGATCCATATAAAATTATTAAAGAAAATATTAATGAATTTGATACAAGTGATTATAAGAAAGAACATGAATGCTATAGTGAAAAGAATAAAAAAAAATTGGTAAATTTAAAGATGAGTTAAATGGTGAAATATTAGAAGAATATTGTGGTTTAAGATCAAAATTATATAGTTATGAATTTAATAATAAAAATCCTGTAAAATGTAAAGGTATTAAGAAAAGTGTTGTTGATAAAACATTACATATGGATGATTTTAAGAAATGTTTATTTGATGATCAGGAACAATATAGAGAAATGACTTGTATTAGAAGTTTTAAACATGAACTATATACAATTACAATAAATAAATTAGCTTTAAGTAATAGAGATGACAAAAGATTTATTTGTGAAAATAAAATTGATACATTACCTTGGGGGTATAAAAATAATTATAAATAAATGGAAATTTTAATTGTTCCAAAAGAATTAATAAATAATGATTTTGATATAAAATTATATTTATTTAAAACTAAAATATCAAATAAATTTTTAATATATCTTTTTAAATATAAAAATTATTTTGTATATCATTATAAGTTTAATTTTATAATAGAACCATTTATAAATATAATAAAAAATTATGTTAAAGAAAGTTTTAAAGAAAATGATCAAAATTATATTAATAATTTATAACCATCTGATATTGAATTTATACTATAATTTTATGTATATTTTTAAATATTTTCTTTAATAAATTTAAATATATTCAATAATTTATTGAATATCTAACATAAAAATATCTATAAATTTTACTTTATTATCATTATAAGTAAGACCCGTCTTTAAGACGGGTCTCAAATTTGTATATAATTTATTATATTTATGAATATTTTTGAATGTTTAAGAAGGGTAACATTTTGTTACCCTTAAGTTTTTATTGTATAATAAGGTTACCTCCTTTAAAAAATTTTAAAATAAATATTCTAATTTATATGGGACCCATTTTGGGTCCTACCTAATTTTAATAAGTTTTGTATGTTTTTCATTATATGATAGGGGGGACAAATTGTCCCCTCTAAAAATATCTATAAATTTTAATCCATCCTTATTGTTTTCTACTTTTTTATTTTAAAATTAATAAATATAAACCAGATTCATTAATAAACATTGTTTTATTATCTATTTTACTGACGCCCTGTTTTAGGGCATCTGAAAAACATGTTTGTACATCAATTTCTAGGGTGTCATAATTTGTGACACCTATAATTTTTATGTAAATTAATTTATCATTATTATGTAAATGTAACTGTTGGTTACACTTGATATATTTTAAGTTTTATATATTTTTCTTTTACATTATCAATTAAAACTTTTCTAGAATTTTTATATTTTAAAATATAACAAATATCTTTTCTTTTAAACCAAGGTTTATTTTGTTTATTAAATACAATTAATTTATTATTAAATATAAAATTATTGTTAATTAAATAAATTATTGTTTTTATTATTTATGTAGATAAATTTTATATTACAAATTTTGTTTTAATCTTAAATATACAATACTTTTAATATTTTCATTATTTATTTGATTTCCATCACTATCTTGAATAGATATTACAATATTTTGAATTTTATTTATATTTTTTAAAGGAATATAATCAATTTCATTTGGTTTTTCACTAATTTTTGATCCATATTCAACATTTGGATAAAATGAATATAGAATTTCTGATTCTTTATGTAAATGTGAATGATCTTTATGATTTTCAAAACTAGGATCAACTAAATTACAATGTATTTCAATAACATCAAAAGGTCTAATTTTTGGTAGTTTTATTCCTTTTGTTAATACATTTGGTTCAATCATTTTATCATCTAATCCTAATAAATCAATTATAATTGTTGTTACTATAATTTTAACAGGAGATTTTATTATAATATATGGTCCATCATTTTTCAGTATAAAATCATTTTCATCAAATTTATTAATTTTCTTTTTAAATTCTTTTAAACTATTAATAAAAATATTTTTTATTTCTTCAATTGTATAATTTCCTTTATTTATATCAAAATATTGATCTATAATTTTATCATCTTCATCTTTAATAGAACATCCATAACAGTTTTTATAATCATTTAGTATATTTGATATAAAATTATCTGAATAAAATCCACTTAAACCAATACTATATTTTCCATCTAAATGTATTGGATGTTCTAATCTTAATTCTAGTTTGGATGAATGACCAATTATTTTAAATAATTTCATCTTATTTAAATGGAGAAATTTTTAGAAAACAAAGATAATATAAAATTAGAATCATATGATAAAAATAATAAAAATGATCAACCTATTAGATTATTAATTATAGGAACAAGTGGATCTGGTAAAACTACATTATTATTAAATTTTATTTACAAAAGATTAATTCCATATTCAAATTTATATATTTTTAGTAAATCATTAGAACAACCATCTTATAAATTATTACAAAAAAGATTTAAAAATATAGAATCAAATATTAATAAACAAATTTCTTATTTTTCATGTGATGATATGATTCCACTAAATAAATGTAAACCAAATTCATTAGTAGTTTTTGATGATTGTATTTTAGAAAAACAAGATAAAATTAAAGAATATTTTATAATGGGTAGACATAAAAATATATCATGTATTTATTTATCACAATGTTATTCAAAAGTTGATATGCAATTAATTAGAAATAATTTAAATATGTTATGCATCTTTCAACAAAATGAACATTATATGAAAAAAATATATAATAATTTTGTTGGATCAGATATGAAATTTGATAAATTTAAAACTATTTGTAATGATTTTTGGAAAGAAGCCTATGGATTTTTAACTATTAATTTATTGAAAAAATCAAATGGTGGAAAATATATGAAAAATTTTTCTGATATTAAATAATGATAATGGCTTGTTGTATGTTTGATTCAATAATTGATAGAATATTTATTTTATTAGTATTATTTATTTCATTAGTATTTATATATTTAATGAAAATTACAGAAATAAAGTAAAATAAATTGTGTTTAACATAATTAGTGTTTATGTTAACATGATTTGTGTTTGTGTTAACATGATTTGTGTTTTGTGTTAACATGATTTGTGTTTTGTGTTAACATGATTTGTTTTTATGTTAACATAATTTGTGTTTGTGTTAACATAATTTGTGTTTTGTGTTAATATGATTTGTGTTTATGTTTACATGATTTGTGTTTATGTTAACATGATTTGTTTTGAACCTAAATTTTTCTTTGTAATAAATGGATAAAATATCTGTTAATGAAGCTAAAAAATTAGATGATATTGAGAAAAAATTAATAAAAGAATTTAAAAATCAAATTAAAATTGAAGATAATTATGAAAAGATTAAACAAAAAGCATATGAACCTATAACATCAGCAATTGGTAAAGTTGAAAATAAAATTGGTGAAGTCTTAAATGAAAATAAAAACCTTATGGAATTGGTACCTATTGTTAATAATTTTGCCAATATATCAATACCAGAAACTGAAGAACTAAATTTACCTTCAAGTACTCCATTTAGACAAATCAGACAACCAATAATTCAAGAAGAATCGACATTTATTGACCCAAATTTAATTTCACCTCAAACATTAGATAAAATTATTGGTCCATTAGCACAAAAATATTTACCAAGAACAAAAGATGATAAATTTGGTTTATATTGGAATAAACATAAAAAATCATTTATGATTGGTGATAAAATAACTGTAATTGATAATGATGATTTAATAATTGATGATAAAAAATATAATGAAACACATGGATTATGGAGATTGTTAACTTATGAAAAGAAACCAGATAATAATTTATATACACAAGATGATTTAAATAATTATTCAAAAATTTTATGGGAAACTAATTCAATTTATAAAAATAATGATCCAAATAGTAAGAAACCAAAATCTAGTAAAGGTGATAAATATATTAATTTAATTAAACATATTTGGGAATTAAAAGGTGAAATTGAAGGTTCAGGAATCAGACAATATACAGAAAATAAAATTGAATATAGATTTATAGATGATTTAAATAAATTAGATAATATTATTAATTATATATATGCACAAGAAAAAGCTGGCAATAATAATTTTTTAAATGAAAAGAAAGCAATTAAAGACTTTATATCAAATAAATTAGATGAATTAATTGAAAAACCTGAAGGAATTAAGTATTTAAAAAGAATTTTGGCAAATATTTCATCACCATTATTAAAAGATGGATCAGGTATTTTAAATAATGTTATAAATAATTTACCTTTTGAATTACATGTACCTGGTTATCAATATCTAGGGCCTGGAACTAAATTAAATAAAAGAGTAAAAAGAGGGTGATCCTGGAATAAATGATTTAGATAAAGCTGCTAAAGAACATGATTTATTTTATAGAGATCATAAAGATACAAAATCTAGAAATGAAATAGCTGATAAAATTTTACAAGATAAAGCATGGGATATAGTAACATCAAATGATCATAGAATTGGTGAAAGATTAATTGCATTACCAACATCAGGTGCTATGTGGATGAAAAGAAAATTTGGTATGGGTTTAGAAGTAGGATTAAAATTTTAATAAAATTAATTATATTAATCTATATTATAAAAAACTATAAATTTTTTTCTTAATAAATGGAAAAAACAAATTTAAACTTGACAGATAATCAAAATCAAAATAAAATTAGCATTTAAAAATAAAAAATCAGTTATAATTCAATTTAATATTGATCAATTTAATGAAAATGGAAAAGATATTATATTATTATCTAAAAGACAAATTAATAAACTAAATAAACATAAAAAATTAAATAAAGGATTAAGATTTGAATTTTCATATAATCAATTAAAAGAAATAAAAAATGGTGGATTACTAAAAGAAATTTTAGATTTTGCTGATAATATACCTATAGTTAAAAATTATACACCAAATGTTAGAAAGGGAGCAAAAGTAGTAAAAGAATCTATAATTCCTAAATTTAGAAATTTTGTTGATTGGTTAGATCATGAATTAAAAAATGTAGAAGGATCTGGTTTAGATAAAAAAACATTAAAATATATGAAACAAAATTATAAAAAAATTTTGAACCACTAACATTAGGTGAATTAGAAAAATTGTGTAAAAATATAAAATATTTTAGAGGTGTATTTATGAGAGATATATTACCTAATAAAGTTAATAAATTTGAATGTGGAATTATAAATTTAGATTCATTTGATGGAAATGGAACTCATTGGGTTTGTTATTATAAAAAAGATAAAATTAAATATTATTTTGATTCATATGGAAATATAGTTAATAAACCACCAATAGAATTAGTTAAATATTTAGGAAAAGATAATATATTTTATAATGATAATCAAATTCAAAATTATAATGATCCACCAATTTGTGGTCATTTATGTATTTTATATTAAATGAATTAAATAATAATAAAAAATTGATAATATAATAAATAAATTAATCCTTAATAAATATGGATTCACAAAATATATTTGATCTGTTTGGAAGACAGAAAAAACATCCAATTAATATTAAAGAAGATTATATAAATTCTAAATTAAATATATTTTTTATAATTTTAGTAAAAGTTTTAAAAGTCATGTAAAAAAGACTGAAAATCTAGTAAATGCTATTGGTTTATCAAAAATTTTATAAGTATTAATGGTAAAAGAATTGTTAATGTTAAACCAAGTATAAATAAATATGATGTTGTAATAAAATCAGAATTAGATGAAGTTTTAGATTCAATTATTAAAATTGGTAATGATCATTCAGAAACTAAAAAGGATTTAAATAAAATTACAGACTTTTTAATTAATATTGGAAAATATGTTGAAAATTTAGAAGAAAAATTAGAAAAAGAACTAAAATTTCTATTTGATGGAGTCAATGAATCCATAAAAGAATTAAATGCTGAAATAATACTAATTAAAGATGATATAGATAAATTACAATAATTATTTTATATAAATGGAGTTGATTTATTGTCTTAAATGTAAACAAAAAACTAATTCTAAAGATATTCAGATAATAAAATTGAAAAATATAAATTTAATTAAATCAAAATGTTGTATTTGTAATTCAAAGAAAAGTTGTTTTACAAAATTTTCTCCCTAATAAATAGCTCTATACAGTTCATTTCATTTATTCATTATCAGAAACCAAAATCAATTAAACAAAGATGATTGGGATGATATTTCTGAAAAAATATGAGTTGAGTATTAATATGATGAGATTGTTTCAAAATAAATTAAATTGGCAAAAAATTGCTCAACATCAAAATTTAACTATAGATTTTATTACTGAATTCATAAATTATCAATTAAAAGATTATATTGATTTGATTTGTAAATATCAAGATTTAACTGAATATTTCATTCATGATTATGCATTTACATTAAATTGGGAATTAATTTTAGAACATCAAAAAATATCAGCAAAATTTATACTTGATCATGCTACTGAAATTGAATATTTTAAAAGTAAAAATGAAATTGATACATAAAAATTATAAAATTTGACATCATAAAATTATAAAAATTTTACTTGTTTAAAAAAGCTTTTGATTTAAAAATTTATCCTTAATAAATGGCTGATTACAAAAAATATGTAAATGATATTGAAAGAGCTGAATACAAAAATTTCTATCCATTATCTAAATTACATTTAAATGAACCTATTAAAAAACTGAATTTAATATAGATTTTGGAGATGGATTTTGTACTTCTAAATTTCAATTTTATATATCTGGTAAATTGACTAATCTGATGGAAATGCATATGATAATGGTGCTAATATAAAATTAATTGATAATTTTGTTCCATTTTTATTTTCAAAAATTGAAGTTAGAAAACATAATAAATTGATTGATGAAATTGAATATCCTGGTCTATTAAGTACAATTAAAGGTACTATAACTTATTCAAAATCAGAAATAAATCAGATAAATAATGGTTTTGAATCAAATTTTAAAAATAAATTTGAAGCAATTGGTAATTTATCTCATTTTGGATTAGGATTTTTTGAAAATGTAAATATTCCAATATACAAAGGAGGTTTAATATAACATTTATTAGATCAGAAGATAATGGTGCAATTTTTAGATGGAAAACTAAAAAGGCTGATGGATCTTATGATAATGCTACATTACCAACTGAAGGTAAAATAACAATTGATGAATTTTTTATTAGAGTTCCTATAATTGAATACAAAACAACAAGTAAAATTCAATTAATTAATGAACTAAGCAAATTTGAAAAAGTAAATTTTCATTTTAATCATTGGCAATGCATTGAACAAAAAAATATTACAGGAAAGAATTTAAGTTTTGATATAACAAATATCTATAGAAATATTTATAATCCAAAATTTATTATAATTGGATTTCAAAAATCAAGAACAAATGATCAGTTATTTGATACTTCTAAATTTGATAGTATGTATTTAAAAAATATAAGAGTAAAACTAAATGGTCATTATTACCCTGATGAATGGAAAAATTTTGATATAAACAATGAAAAATTTAGAATTATGTATGAAATGTATCAAGATTACAAAAAGTTTATTATATTAGTAGTAAAATGTATTATAGTCCAACAGAATTTCTAGATAATAGACCAATTTATGTAATTGATACTACAAAAAATCCAACAAATATTTCAAGTTCAAAAAAATGATATTATTATTAATGCAGATTTTGATTATGATAATATAGTAGCTACTAGTAAAACAAATTGTTATATTATTATTGTATCTGAAAAATTACTTGAATATAATATAATCAAAAATGATATTACTGAAATTAATTAGAATGAATTATTACTATTTTAGTCAAATTTATTGAAAAAATACTACTAAAATTTTAAATTACCTTATGAAAAGTCGACTATTAATTTTATTTAAAAAATACTTATAAAATGTGATAATTTTACTTGTTTTTAAAAAAATTTTATTTTGTAGAAAATTTTAGGCATATTTGTTAAAAATTTCATTAAAATTGCATATTTTTTATGACAATTTGACAAAAGCTGAAAATTGGCCAAAAAATGGCAAAAATATTGCATAATTGTATAAAAAACTGTGAAATTTGTTTGATTTTTGATTGTCTCCAAAAGTGTCCTAGAAGTAACATGATACTATCTACTTATATATATATATATATATATATATATATATATATATATATTATAGCTTCAATATATATTATATTGAAACTATAATATTCAATATAATATTAGCTTTCATATGTAAAGCCCGATTGTGTTGAGTTCGATGTAAGCTACTAATAATAATTCAAAAAGATCATTTCACCATAAGACTCAATCCAATTGTTTAGATTTTGCATTTAATTGGATATTTCTTAAATAATGTAACCGATTCAGCGCATTTAAATCACCAAATTGTTTTTATAGGTGCTTTCTTCCTCACAAAAAAGCCAAACAAACACCAACTCAAGTTTCCATATGAATAAACACCACAAAAACATAAATGCAATTGGATAAGAAGTGAACTGAAAACTTTTACTTTATGCATCTGTAGTTTAACATATTTTTTGTTACGATAATTTATTTATTTAATTATTGCATACATTTGTGCATTTTTACTCAGGCAATTTGTTTTTAAGATTTAAAATTTCAGCTGAAAATGAATTAACTTTAAAAATTTGTCAAAATGCAACCCTTAACCTAGTTTTTCAAGATTCTAAAAGCAACTTAAAGGTCTTTATTAGACAATGGCCCGAAAGAAGGAATAAAATTATCATTTAAGATATCAGCGTTGTAGGATTTACAGACTGACTTTTGCTGAGCACAGTCCAAAAACAATTA
Source organism: Neoaliturus tenellus (assembly GCA_030545055.2). Classification (NCBI taxonomy): domain Eukaryota; kingdom Metazoa; phylum Arthropoda; class Insecta; order Hemiptera; family Cicadellidae; genus Neoaliturus; species Neoaliturus tenellus. Next base: position 75,000,548 of record CM061536.1, on the reverse strand, counting down.
ATTGACTTTTGAAGTTTTGACACTAGATATTGCGTTACACAGAAAAATGGGAAGTAAAGTAAAAAATCTATGTCCACATTGAACATCAAAGTAGTCATATTGATTTGAATTGCATTATATTTGACATGTTGAAGCCATAACAGAGATATAACTACCGCTTAAAAAGGTTCCAGTGCGACCTCTATGACTGATTGGCCAATAGAACTCATCATAAATGTTATGTTTGAAACGTTTGACATGTGTCATCACTGAAATGCATAAAGGAATAATTTAATAATTTAATTCTATCTATACATCGATAGGCAAGTATATTTTTTCCAACATTGCTACACCCTGCAGTCTTTCAAAATTTCAATGTTCATCTTATGGAAGAAGGATAATTTATTGAATAGTTAGACTGATGTTGCAATAACAAATGCCACAAAATCAGGAAGAACATATTTGTCTACAAGCTATTTTTAAACTAATGGGGTCAAGGACAACTGAACATTTTGTTAAATGTCCACCAAAAGTGATCTCTAGGGGAAATAAGTTTATGATTTTATTTATTGATAGACCAATTGACTATCTTTATTTCATTTCATTTCCAAGACTACTGATTTTTTTACAAAACATTTCTTAGTCTTAACACTGAAAGAGGCTTAGCAGTTTATTTTATTTTATTAATTATTTAACTGCTATTGTGGATTTTTTCTAACAAAACATGTTTTATGTTCCTTTTTAATCAACAACGTTTACATTAAAAATACATCACTGTCTACATGAAGAAAGAAACTCCAACAATTGAAACAAGTCTTAATATGATATATCCTCGATGTATTACTACGCTGTTTATATTGCTTAGTGACTTTAAGACAAAATTCAATTTAGCAACGGAGACAGATCAGGGCTGAAGGTTTAGGGATTCACTTCCGGTTTAAATCTCCTCCAGTCGCTGACGTCACATTCGGTGATCGCTGCTTTCTAATGTAGCTCTTGAAACTTTGCATATAATTTGAATTGTACCTTAACTAATTATTACTTTTCTCAATCAAAACTCCTATTGATTAAAAAAATTATTTATGTTTTTTTTATAAAACTAAGGGCAAAGCTAAGATTTGTTTTGGTAAATCTTGAAAAATGTGCATCAACAGATTATTGTAACAAATGAAATTGAAGTATGGATGGATAAGAGGAAAATAAATAAATACAAAAATGAAAACCCAGTAGTAGTTTTGTTATATTAACAGATTTTAAACTTAATTACACAACCGCTAATTATTTCAGTAATATTTAAGGTTTTTAAGTGCTCAGTCTTTCAGTTAGACCCTATATATTCTTTTTTTTTCTTTTTTTTTGTAATAGAATACTTATGGCAATTATCTCTTACCAGTAGTAACTTAAAACTAAAGTGTATTCTAGAAAACTATACTAAAATATCTCATCAGCATGGTTTTTAGATTTAGCGTATCTACATAAACAAATAGTCACAAATGTACAATCAAAAGTCATAGACTCTTTGACTTAGAAATTAACTGATGTATATTCTAGCCAATAAATTTAAGACCACAATTGCAAAATATTAAAGAATCAACAAAAAGTAACAAGTCTTCATGATAAGGTTTTTCTTATAAAATATATAGTATTTGAAAAACTCAAACACTTTTATTGAAACATGCACAGCTCTGTTGTACAATATTTCACAACGAACGAACAAATCCAACAATAACAAGGGCATGAATATAAAATCCGTTTGTTTATCTTGATTTGCATAGGATGCACTATCTGTGACATTTCCAATGTACATTTATCATTTGTAACAAAGCTTGAAATGTAAATTAAAAGTTTTAACGATGGATAAATGAAAGTAAAAAAACATATCGTATGACTACTAAGAGAATAACTGCTCCTTTATGTTTTCCAAACATATTCCAATATATGAGACAACAAACCTCTTCAAATGAATATTTAGGAATAATTGTTATATCAATATATTTATTTAATATTTTTCATTATTTAAGTTCTTTCGTAAACTTTTAGCATACAACTAAAAAATATGTTTATGGTTGTTTAGACATATTTGTAGTTTATTAACACATTGATGGATTTATTTTTCTAAGTTGTATATTTCTTTTTTATAGTTATTTTGATTATTGAAATCAGAGTATTTTATTCCCTTACATTCATTGTTTTAGGGGGTGGATCAAAAAAGCCATTTCAAATATATTTATGGTTTGCTGCAGTTTACCTTAAGATACTGAGTAGCAGACATAAAACGGCGCTCCGCATACACAACAAATCAAGTGCTGTTGAATGGCAATCCTCCCCTGCGGCAATGCCAAATGGAACCGTCCCGAATAGTTGGTGAAACTAGATGCAGAGCCCCATTCATTTTTGTGTCGTATTAGTTTCACATAAAAAAAATTAATGTTAAGCCAACTCATATTTACAAGAGGGAATCGATGTATATACATATATATTTTTTAAATACGGGCTCATTATATTATAACGTCATTTAAACCCTTTCCCCCAATTATTATTTCTTGAAAAATATTTTAATAAACCCTTGAATACTGCATCACATACCTAGAAGGCTAAATAGGCATATACGCAACGTTAAATTATGTAACGTATTAAATATTTTAATTGATTTAATCCTATCACACTAAAGAGACTTTGTAACAACGCCGGTTGCATCATTTATATGCATGTTTCGGATGCAGGACGTTTACTTTCGGTGTATTATTTACAAAGATCAAGTTGAGTGTTGTTGCCAAAACAATTTATTATGCATGTATACCTACTGGGAAAAATATTCTGAATAAGATTTACAGGAGACAAATTACGATATAAAGAAATTTAATTCATTAATATTAACAACATTATAATAATATTGTTATTTTAATTAAATCAGAATTTTAAATCACATTTTTATATACAGGGTGTCCCGGAACTCTTTGGAACCTTTGTTCCTTGCATCGAGACGATAAAAAACATAACAGAAGTCTATTATGCTTTGTAAGCCGCTAAAGTTCATTTTGTTTTTTACTCATAATAATTTTTATTCCTGTAACAGATGGTTGTGTTTAGTTAATATTTGGTATGAACCTTTATCACACCAATGTCCGTTTTAGTAATAGAATAATTTTCCTCTATGTTTATTTTAAAAATTACGGCCATTTTAAATTTTTATACTCTAATATCTCAAAACCGGTAAATTTTATCAAAATTTTACTTGAGGCAAAAAATTTTACAAATAAAATTATCTTACTGTTAATACCTTGTCTTTAAGGATCAGAAAACAAAAAACGGAGTTATTGAGATTTTCTGCAGAAACACATTGATTTTCTATTATAATGAATCCAAATTGAGATTATATTTGTACAAAAATTACAGTAACTCCATTGTTTGTTGTCTGTGCCTTACAAACTTTGTATCATTAGTTAGATAATTTTATCTGTCAACTTTTTGCCACAAGTAAAATTTTGATAAAATATACCGGTTTTGAGATATTTGAGTTTAAACAAATTTAATGGCCACCATTTTGAAAATGAACATCGAAAAAAGTCATTGTTTTACTGAAAATGGACATAGGTGTGAAAGGCTAAACGCCATTTGTTACGGGAATAAAAATTATTGTGTAAAACATGCCGGCTAGCGGTTTAATGAAGCCTTTTAGATCCCTATTTATATGATTTTGTATTGTCTTGCCGCAAAGAACAAATATACCAAAGGGTTCCCGAGAGTTCCGGGATAGCCTGTATTTTCAAGATTTGATCATGTTCACGTTCTTGAACTCCCACGAGAAACTTAAGTTTTTTTTTATTTGCCACCTATTGTTACGAGAACTCAAGTAGCTGTTTAATCACCTATTTTTTAAAACCCTTTAAAATGCCCTTCTTTCATTAGTACATCAATTGTTAGTATTCAAAAATTAATTTTGGTCAATATTTTAGAATAACACGTTATAGGGTAGTATAATAATGCTATTTGAACTAGGGTTAGTTAGTTGAATAGGGTTAGTTAGTTTCACCAAAAGTCCACAAACTATTATGTATTTTTTAAATATAGAATTTAGCTACTGAAATTACTAATCTTAGTCAGGAAAACGTCAAAGAAAGGGATCATTATAGCTTTACTCAATAGGAAGATTGATTTATATCCCACCATATTTCCTTCAGTTGGATTCGTTCCAGTGAGATTCCAAAGAAGAAAACAACTGTGTGTTGACGCATCCTAGAGGAGGATTTATGAGTTGATGGTACTGTAGTGAATCCAAAATATCTGAATTATAACTTCAAAAATTTCTTGTGAGCGTTCTTGCTTTCAGTACGTTTTGGTAATCCCCGTATTGAAATTGCAAATCTATAATCGTGCGTGATACCACCTATCATGTTAAGGCTAGGCCTACATGGTGAAAAACAATAAAATATGACACATTACCAGAGGGTACAGAAATTTGTTACCTTTTTTACAAATGTTAGTGTTTAGGTTCAACCACATATTACAATAGAGTTGGAGAATTCGGCACTTTCAGCAAGGAGAGTAGAAAGCGTTCTGTCAGTGAGGTTTTGGTCTGGTTAAGTCGTGTTAACATGGATAAGTCAAAATATTTCCGATATCTTCGTTTGCTCGTTTCAAAAGTAAATCTGTATAATAATATGCAGTCCAAACAAATTGATCATGGACACCATAAGTCGCCTAGTTGCGTGAGCAAGAATAAAAATGAGCATTTGACGTTTAACGACCTTTGTACGCTTACATCACAAGAAATGTTGTCAAAGAAGCAATGCCATAGATAATATACCTAGGATCGACTAATCTATGGTTACACCTAACCTAACCTTGCCATACCACATTTACAATGGATGCTACATTATAACAGGTGAGTAGGCCTACCTCTTTATTATACAGGGTGAACAACTTAACTGTGCCACCATTGGCATATCCTAAACTATGAGAATTTAGAGAAAACTTTAAATGGAGAACATCACCTATTTTTTTAAGATGATATAAATTATGAATTCTACTTTCTTCTAAATGGCCGCCATTTTCCAATATGGTGGCCAACTTTAAAATTTCTTATTGAACACCCTATGTTTTATGGTGTTTTTGGAATGAAAATGTAATTTTGAGACATTTTTATCCCTTGACATTTTTCTCTAAACCTAACGGTTATTGAGCTACAGTAATTAAAGTTCATTTTTAGTTCCATAAGAATAACATGGGTCAAACTTTATCTGCTCATATCTCCGATACCATTCAGTAAAATAAAAAATACTCAAGAATAAAAATGTCTTAAACAGATGTTTTAATGCCATTTTTTTCATAATAACACCAATTTACTAAAAATTTTATTTTTTGACCGCCATATTGGAAATAAGTTAATTTATGTGTAAATGATAATTTTTATGTGTTTTATGTTCTTTAAACATAATTTTAAGACATTTTTACTCTTGAGTATTTTTTATTTCACCAAATGGTTTCGGAGATATGGACAGATGAAGTTTGCCCCATGTTATTCTTATGGAACTAAAAATGAACTTTAATTACCTGTAGCTCAATAACCGTTAGGTTTAGAGAAAAATGTCAAGGGATAAAAATGTCTCAAAATTACATGTTCATTCCAAAAACACCATAAAATATAGGTTGTTTTATAAGAAATTTTAAAGTTGGCCGCCATATTGGAAAATGGCGGCCATTTACAAGAAAATGGTATTCATATTTTTTATCATCTTAAAAAAATAGGTGATGTTCCCCATTTAAAGTTTTCTCTAATTCTCATAGTTTAGGATATGCCAATGGTGGCACAGTTAAGTTGTTCACCCTGTATATATGTTTTCAGTGTAACACACCACTCTCAGTAAGATTCCAAAGCGAAATACCCCCGTCGCAGCAGACCTGCGTACTTAGCGAATTTCCAATGGCAATCTTTACATAAGTGTACATAACACATTTAAACACACACTATAAGTCTTTACATAAGTGTGATATCAAATTTCATGATGATCAGAAATTTTTTTCGATACCGATCTTACTGGTTAACGAACTCATCCAAGGGAATCTAACTTTACATGCCTGTACCAAATTTCATGATGATCAGACGATTTTTGCACTAGTTATCGTGTTCACAAGCACTCAAAATTGAAAATTCTATTTCCCATACAAGCCCATGTTAAATTTTTTAGTAAATCGTTATTTGAGCAGTTTTAAATGTGTTACCGACAAATAATCACTACGTATCCAGAAAGTACACATAAAAAGCCACAATATAATATATATAATTATGTAATCGCAGAGGTGTCCCTACATCGATACAAACGGCAGCTCCCATGAAAACGACGGTAATAGCTTATTTCTAAAGGAAATTCGCTAAAATTAATTCCATATTATTTCCTCGAAAAAGTTATACAAACTATTGATTTTGTTCGGATACGTTTAAATGTATCCGACACCAATTAAATGTTACCGAAAGGAGAGATCCATTATCTTGTCTGGTAAAGTGATACGCCAACATCTCATGTGAGAGGCCCTATCAAACCTTTTAGCCCCGCTCCTACTTCACATGTAGACCTGTTATGTTCAAATAGGTTAAATATTTTATAATACTTAAAAATATAAGCCTAATCTCTTTTGAACAATGAACTCGATGTTAGAAGAATATTCTTATCGGCAAACAATTCAATACGCCGCCTCCTCTAAATGGCATTCTTTGGCATTTTTTGACATTTTTGAAAAATGTTATTTTTGTGTTCTATATACTTTACTGAGTATGTGTGCAAAATTTCATGAAGATTTGACCATTTTTTCATATAAAAAAGTTAAAAAGTATGTGCGGATGCACTTACATAAACTGAATATATGTGATATATATATGGTATATATATATATATATATGATATATATATATGGTATATATATACCATATATACCATACTACAGTCATCATACTACTATATATACCATATATACCATACTACATATATACTCAGGCCAGCCGGAGTGTCGCCTGGCCTGAAGACTGCGCTGCACGCTGCTCGGCCCGTTTCCCGAAAGTTGGATTTTCTATGTTTTAGTGCATATAAGTTGGAATAAAATCTAAAGTAATAAACATATTGCTATGAAATTTTTACCACTTTTTCTTTATTATATTATCAACATTTTGTCATATGGAAATCACTCTAACTGTAAATATAAGTATTTATTTATTTTTTCAAAGTTTTATTAAAAAAATTTAAATTTTAAAAAGTTTGTTTTATTGTAATTTTTTTCTTGTTGGGTTACCTAGGTTTCCATAAGACAAATGTTTATTTAGGCTATAAGGAACAAATTATAAAAAAAGCATGACAATTGGTTAAAAAACAAAAAAGTTATTCAAAATTTTAAAATGGTCTGAAAAAACGTTAAAAAAACGGTAATATTTGCCATAAAAAAATATGAGGGATGAAAAAAAAATAATAACACCTGAAATCCTCATTACTAACATCAAAAAACAAAAAAAAAAATCAATTCCAGCAAAATCAACCCAAAATTAAAAAAAAAAAAAAATGTTAGAGGTGGCGGATCCCCTTGTAATACGTTTATTATCTACACTATTGACACACTATTGATTATCTACACTTAAAAAATTAACTCTTACCTGAGAAGTTTTTTTTTATTGTAAGTATGTTTTAAGGTGTTTTAACACATAAGATTTAAGTGGTTTCGATAGATTCTTTATTATTTATCAATACCTATTTACACGAACGATTGAAAAGAACACACTAACTTATCCATAAAACTATGCAACAGATGTTATGGGCTAAAAATAGTAAAAAAATTAACCATTAGGTAGTTAAAGCTATGAACAATGCTTCCATAGCCTTTATTAACTAATGAAGTTTTTCAAATGTGTCTGGCAATTTCTTCATTGAATTTTCCGTGTTTGAGAAAACATCAACAATATTTACAACTAAAACATTCCATTGAATTTTTTTAAGTCTCTTTTTCAATAGTTAAGGGTAGACTGATTTTTTTATATAAGCTTTATTTCACAATACAAAATATAATTATTTTCCTTTAATTCAATGTTTGGCTTTTCAACCTTGCATTTCTTGACATAAGAATCAACTTTAAAAAATAGTAATTAAAATAACATGTGTAGCTACATATAAAGATAATGTCAATTAAAGTTTGACCATTCCCTTAAACAATGAAGCGTGTTGTGTAGTCCCAATAAACTGATGCGGGCTAGTCGTTGTTGTTTAGAGACCACTCCAGTAGCAGTTATTGACCTACACCGAAATTTATAACAATGGCGTTCACACGAAATTTGCAGAAAATTTATTGTTAATGTATATTTATAGTTATTATGAACTTTTTGGGAATGTCTATTTGTTACTTAATTTAAAGACTAGTGACAGCAGAATTTTCTAGGTTTTTAAGCTGTTTTTTTTTTTTTTTTTTTTTTTTTTTTTGAGGGAGAGGCGGAAAAATGCATTACGCACACAGGTGGCCAGCCTGTAGTGTGGGGCTCCCCTAAAAACGGGTTTACCCACTAAAAAACCTCCTCTACTCTTTAGGAATCTAACCTGGAATTGTTTGTCACATTACGTCAGGCTAGGCCTAAATTTGGCTTACGCCCGTGGGGCTCGCTCCTTTTTTAAGCTGGTTTTTAAGCTGGTGCGCAGTGCAGAAACTAAACCAATAACGTTTGTTACCTGGAGGGATTTCGTGTAACTCTCTAAAACATGTTTTTGATTGCAATCTGAAATTTGTTAGCCTTCAATGGTCCGATTCTTTTGATCGCTACGTTAACCTTGGAACCAAGCGAAACATTTTTCATATAAATTCAATGTGTAATTTTAGGACGAATTTTAAATTTCAAAATACGTTTAAATTTAAATTGCAAGACAAATTGTAGCATTACGTCGTATAGCTATTAAATGGCAATTGTAAACAGCTTTTTGGGGAAAATCTTACATAACATGTCAATGATCACTTCAAAGGTTTCTGTGGGAAACATATTGTTTATTTTTATTTATTATTTTTATTATTATTATTTCTCTATAGTTATTTTTAGGACTATATTCTATCATTAGGGTTTAATAAAATCAATGCAGAATAAAATAAAAAAATAATGTTTAAGCAAATGGAAAAACATTCTTAAAGTGTTACACAAACATAACATTAGTACAGAGTTTTGTCATAATTTTAAGTATAATGTTATCTGAACCACGCATGCCATTTATGAATAACTTTTAATGTACTTTACATGAAATGATTTTCAAGACATATATTGACATTTTTATGCTAGTTTAAATCTTTTGCTTACCAATTTTACCAAATCGTTATATTTTGTTTAGTTTTTTCCTTCTGGTACTTTATTCATTCGTTCTGAATATAGGATATAATTGAACTTGTAAGAGAGGTTTTTATTAAAACCCATACTAGTAATTTATTGTTATGTATAATCTAAATTAAGTCTTCTAAGAATAGTTTTTTATAAAAAATTTCATGAAATCAACACGAAGCACTAAGATTATGATATTATAATTTTTAATAATATTAATAATAAAATATCTAAGGAAAGGAATCTAGACAGCTCTGTTCAATAATGAGATTGATCTATGACCACCATAATTCCTTGAGTTGGATACGCTCCACTGAGATTCAAAAGAAGAAAGCGACTGTGACAGCAACCCAGTGAGAAGTTTTGCATCCTCATTGAAATTACTGAATTAAATCTAAAATTGTACCTTAAAAACTCATAATTCAGCAATTTTATTTATAAACAAACATTTTTTCTGGTACATTTATTTTTAATTTATATGAAGCACTAATAGCATTGTGTCACATATAAGAAACTGTTTTGGACATAAAATAGAGAATTACTACGTTAGAACCTATATATAATAAATAGACTGCCTAAGGGATAGAGTGATATAATATGCCTGCGCAGTTGTTGCGAAACATAGAGTGGTAATATAGAGCGGTCGTTGATAAAACTACCTGTATACGTTTCACATTCGTCACAACCATACTGAGGGCGAGGAACAATATCCAGGATTCGGTGAAAAACACTGTGGCTAATGAAACGCTGCTGCACTTCAGCACGTGTGAGACCCAAGACTCAAGTAGACCCTAGTGGGGCAGGATATTTCGTCAAGGAAAGTGGTCCTTTCAAATAATACATGCTATTTATTGACTACGTTCATAGCCTGCACACCGATAAAGGTGGGAGATAGGTTGCTAAAAGATAAAAACTATTTTACTTTTTTATATTTTCCATCCATGTTAAGCTACGATGGTCTAAAGTTGATAATCGGCATCATCATTGGGCTTCTACAAAGATGTGAACTCTCCTCCGTGAGTCGAATCTAGTTGCTATGGCATTAATTGATTTATCGTTAACAAGGTACTAAAACCATTAATTGTTGAGCTAGCAATGTTTAATAGGCCTATTGGTGTGTTACTTACAACTCATTTTTGAGTATACATTTCTTAAGATTTTTCGAAAATCAATGGATTGTTGTCCTAAAAGTTCAAATATGCAATAAGCAAGGTTGTTTTGTAAATCTAAGATCATTTGGCAGCGATCTCATATGTCTTGAAATAACTAGTAACTTGAAAGTAATGTAAGTAGCTTAGTGATTAGTAATTGAAGTAACTTGGTAGCTTCGGTTGCTCAGACATGCTCCAAGTAGAAATTATTTAGGTTAACAGCTCTATATTGGTAAAAAATGTAAATGTTAATTATTAAAACACCAATAAATGCCTAGTTTTATTAATAATATAATTTTATTGAAAAATTGTGTCATGGTTCTTGAATTCATGGCTAATAAATATAAGAAGAGAGAAACAAAACTAAGGCCTAAGTTTGGCCGCTCTTGGGACGAAAAATAAGTTACGTTTGAATTTTAATCTTTTTCAATTGGCTGTTATTATAAACATTATTAAAACCTATACTTTTTAACACGCGATAAAAAAGACGCAAAACGTAAATAAATATACACAACGCAAACATTTAAACAGATTTAATAACAAACAGTGGAGATGGTAAGGTTTTAACTAAAGTAATCATGAAAATAACAACAAGTTGAATAACAAAAAAATAAATTTAGTAAAAACACCCTACAAAAAACTTATTTATCGAGATTTGTGAAATAAAACGGCACTGCTCTTCAGGTTAAAAGTTATTTGGGAGTCAAAAATACTTAGGTAAAATATTATTTATTTAGAATATGTAATAATGAGAAGTTAATGAGGAAAATCACTGGAAAATCACCCATGTTTGGTAACATGGGTGTGAATAGAAACGTAGAGTATTTTGTGTTATCAATAATGAATTCACAACTTAACCAATCATATTACGTCATGAAGCTTCATTATGAATCATGTGTTGTTCATTTACCACTCTTCTATCGAGCTTTAACTAGGCTTAAATATCTGAATCGGCGTCCACCTTTGTTCTTGCAGATTCTTAGGCCACTTAAGAGTATTTTTGTGTTTGCGCCCTACTACTTACTCCCTAACTTAAAGGGACTTCGCAGTGTGTCATTTAAATATATAAATATTTTATATTCGTGTATGATTAAATAGGGCTTTTATAATGTAATGTAAAAGTTTCTCTTCAATAGATTTATAATATAGTATAGAGCGCATTGTTAGCAACAAAGGGTTGTGTTAATTTCGAACAAATAAGGGCTTCAGACTCTAGGACAAATCGTATTATTTTTTGTAAGGGGCTTGAACTTTTAAATCAAAGTAGGAATATTGTGATGATCATAAAAATAAACACTACATTTGCCCAACTCCAAGCCTACGTTAGGACTTGATCAGTTAAAAGTATAACAAAATGATTGCAGATTTAATAAAAAATAACTGTATATTTAAAAGTATATATATTTTGCTTAAGTACTTGATGACCACCATATAATAAATATTTACTAACATAGAAATCCAAAAAAATTCATGTCGACAGCTTGTTCTAACACACCAAGGAAATAAAAGAACCAACACACATTTAAATAATTTACATTCTAATAAAATAGGTTTCGTTGTTTTTTTTTAAGCTACGCCTTGTGATTTTTCATCTCGTGTCACTAGTTAAAAATGAGAAAGCTTTATTATTAGCATCTCAATAACAGATCAATATGTTAATCCACTTAATGAGAAAAAAGAAAGACGTATAGCCTAATCTATATCATTTATAAACTAGCAGTGCTTTTCTTAGTACTTAAGTACTGTAAGATATTTAATATAACTAAAATGCCAAACACCATTTAACTTATAATTCAATAGGTAACTCTCATATTATGTATATATTTAGAAAGCTTGTATAAACTTTAGATAACTTTATATAAGCAACATTTAAAATACGTTGCTTAAGGAGGTTGAATATCATGTGAGTTTCCTTTTCCCAACGTTTGCCAAATAAACCTCATAACTCTCTTTTCTGACCCAACCTTGATAACTATCTTAGCCAATTCCCCTAACAGTCAAAAGTCTGTATATCAAATGGTCTGTGTCTATTTTCGATGTTGTAGCTTTATAAGGTGTATAAGGATATCTTATCGTCAAAACTTTATAGACAAAATAAGTCATTTACCATAAAGTTATAAAAATATAAGTTTTACAACAATAACAAAAACTGTCTTTTGATATTTCATAACAAGTAACTACTGTATTTAATATTGTAAAATAAACTAAGTACATTTTGTCTATCGTTTTAACGATAGTAAAATTGACAGTCATGTCCATTAATGTATAATTTGTTATTTTTTTCTTTCATTCAAGGAAGATTTTTCACAGAGCGGTAACCACGCATGATGTCTGTGTTTTTGGGGACTATCTACAAATTATTGTACACCTTCTTAGAAAATAAAGATCGTATGCCTTCTTTAATGTAACAATACAACTTTTAATAACTTTGAAACTAATTATTTTAAAATTAAAATATAAGAAAATGTTGGCATTGTATTTATAAATAAGGAAATAACCCAAAAAAGATTTTCTGAAAACAGGAAACAACTCTCCAAATAGTCCATTATATATATATATATATATATATATACATAAATTCACAAATACATACATACAAAATAAGCCATTATACATACATGCATTATATGAATATAAATAATGTATGATAGAACAAAAGTATCAATGATATATAAAATTATTGTCAGTGATATTGAAAGAGAAACCAACTATATAATTTAAATAAAGTCATATCCGCTGGTGATACGATTTTGGGGATTTAATGAATTTAAAATACAACTTTATTAGTACAACAGCCTCAATTGTAGAATCAGAGGATTACAATGGATAAATTAGTCAATATCTATAAAAGTATAAATCGTGTCATGAATTATGCAACATTTACAACTTCCAATGTTTAATTTCTTAATAGTAGGACCGAAGCCAAAAAAATGTATGTGATTTTCTTTATTAATTAATATTAAAAATTCTAAAATACAACCGAGTTTTGTTTTCAAAATAATAGACCCTTATATTGATAAATTAGTTACGAAAATTGAACTAAAAACATATTTTTAAAGGAGGACAGTTAAGGTTCAATAAAACTTCAATGAAAATTCATAATAACAAAAAGCACACGTTACCTGTAACTTAAAATTTTAAAGAATTAGGCGAAAATAAAGCTTTGAGATGTTAAGTGATGTTACACATGAATTTCATCGACTTGATTATAATTTCAGATCGCCCTCATGCAAACTTTGCTGTAATTCACAGGTCCTTCTAAATAGATGTCATATACAAGTAAAATATGATAGTTTGACAACTAAGTAACATATAACAACTGACGTACTGAGGATATATAACTAAGCCATTTATAGACTGTAAATACATTAAGGCTTAGTATAAATATGGGATTTCATAATTTGTATTGAGTTATCTTTTGGTTTCAGTTGATATATGTTGCAGGAAGTGTTGGTAAATTTATTGCTGATTGAACTAAGCTCCACAGAACTCTTCTAGTACTTGTATTTATTATTACAAAATAGATATTGTGAAATGCTTAAAAATAATATTGTGATTTGTAATAATTTGCATTATTGTTTATAAATGTTCATCCCACAGCTATGTGTTGTACAAAATCATAAAGATTCAGTTTTTTACTACGTTTAATATTATGTGTTGGCTAAAATATCTAAGCAAATAGACCATCCATTTAAAAAGATTCATTCCAACATTACAATTATTTAATAATTAAAAATGATTAAAGATTCATATATTTATAACTAGTTAAATTGTTTCGTTAACTTATAATCTATCGACTTTTAATGGACCTGATGAAAGTCGGGATTACTTATCAAAACGATTCGCCATTTATATATCATCTTATATACGTATATTTACCACCTTATGTGCAATCACAGTCTCGTAAATACATGTTGAATTAAATTTGAAGATGATTTTTCAATTCAACTTACATAACTTGTAAGCCAATCCCTTAAAAACTCGAATGGCTTACACGATGTCAAAGGACCAGAAATAATTGACACATATTGTTAACCTTAACTACTTATTGAGATGGACTTACTATAAATGCTAATTATGTATTCGATTATTTTGTCCTTTAACCTCAGGATTCGTACTTCGAAGTTGTTAAAAACCACCGAAAAGTATTTTTATTTGTTTCTCAATATTTCCTCTAACTACCGGTAATAATTATTATCATTCTCATATTAAATAAGAATCTCTTATCTTTAATCTTTTCATCTTATTAATTCATACAGTTTGTTTTTAAATGCCTCCAAGACAAATTTTGAAGCTAAATTATTATTTTAGAAGAAAAAAAATTATAGAGACCATTTTTTAGATTGTTCATTGTTGAACCTACTTTTTTGGTATTAACAAATCCCTTTCATGTCTTCTTGATAATGGACAGTGTATTCATTGAACAAGCGACTACATGATCAGAAAAGAAGCTACAAATATCTCAGTAAACTCACTCTTCAGATGTTATCTTCACTGCTCCTTTTGTTATGTTTTAAAACCCCACAACTCTTCCCGTCGAAGTCCTTTTGTATTACTGGCAAAAATAGTTTCTTTACAAAAGCATTCTTCAACAAACAATACGATTTTTTTATAATTTTATTGCAATTAAAGGTTACATCATACCAGACGTGAAATCCATCTTCTATCTTTGACAAACAGTTTTCTATTGAATGTTATAATGATTCCAAATCGATTCGTAATCAATTATCAGTTATCAATTACCCATAGTTTGTATTTAAGACATGCTGTATAAAATATAAACTATGAAGGCTAGATATGTTTTCATCAATGTTATACATCTTTTTTAGGATAACCTCTTTCCTACAAAATTATTTTGCAATGTCAAAATTATTTCAACAGATGAATACAAATTGAACAATATAAAATTTATAGATGAGTTTAGGTATAGGTATAATTTTGGTGGTTTTGAATAAAATGCATTTTTATTACCTTACATACCTATTTTTAGAATTACCAGAAATTATCTAAGAATGTCATTAAATCCTTTGATAATACCAGCCTAACAAAGCTTTATACCTTTGTTTACCTACCATATTATTTAAATATCGCTATAAACAAACATGTCTTTGCGTTAATATAAAAATCTCTAGCCAATATTACAGGGAAACCTGAGGAAGGCCTGGGAGAAATACTTTGCCAATATTTGCTATGGATGCTCACAGGGCCGCATTGGCTACAAAGAGCTCACCTCTTATCGATAATCGAACGTGAAGAGCCTAGAAATATGATACACGAGTACGAATAATGCAGCAAAGGTTAATTAAAATATCTAAGGCATATTTGTGTACGTTTAGTG
Source organism: Neoaliturus tenellus (assembly GCA_030545055.2). Classification (NCBI taxonomy): domain Eukaryota; kingdom Metazoa; phylum Arthropoda; class Insecta; order Hemiptera; family Cicadellidae; genus Neoaliturus; species Neoaliturus tenellus. The sequence goes on along the minus strand of CM061536.1, from coordinate 74,984,749 downwards.
TCTTTGTGACAAATGTAACAAAATTGTAATTAATTTCCAATAAAAGAAAAATTATTATTTGTTTTTAAATATATAAAGTATGTTTCCTAATATCTTTGAGTATTGTTCATACAAGAGCCTAAAACTTATAACGATGCTATATTTAACGTTTAGTCAACGATTGTTAAAAC
>CM061536.1:74732915-74984479 GCA_030545055.2 Neoaliturus tenellus | reverse complement strand
GGTTTCTTTTAATAATAAAGTTTTATTAAAAGAAAATAATTTAATTCCGTCTTTACTACAATATTACTCCTAATTAGAGCTTTCCAATGATGTATCGCTTGCCCTATTCTGGCAAACCGTTCTCAAGTTATAAGTAAATTTGTTAGCACTTGGCTGGCGGGGGGGGGGGGGGGGGGGGGCTCGTCAAGGTCAAGGTCAAGGTCAAGACGCTACACTTAAGACATTTTACTTAAGACATTATACTTAAGACGGTACACCTAAGACGTTGTGACGTCGGGGGGGGGGGGGGGGGGTGGCTCGCCGGGTTCAAGGTCAAGGTCAAGACGCTACACTTAAGACATTTTACTTAAGACATTATACTTAAGACGGTACACCTAAGACGTTGTGACGTCGGGGGGAGGGGGGGCTCGCCGGGTTCAAGGTCAAGGTCAAGACGATACACTTAAGACATTTTACTTAAGACATTATACTTAAGACGGTACACCTAAGATGTTGTGACGTCGGGGGGGGGGGTTATGCACGAGTGGATTTAGGTCAAGGTCACCAAAAAATAATAATGATCCAAGATGATGGAGGCGGCTGTAACAGTCTCCACCACCCTGTGTTCCTCAAACACTCCCAATCCCAACCCAAAAAGTTACGTCTTGCGAGGGATCCCAATTTTTTTTGCCCGCACGCACTTTGGCGATCCAGTTTGGTGAGCTGTGATACGGGCGGCCAGTCTCGGGCCATTTGGCACTGGGCTTGACCATGTGGTAGTTAGGGACACTGGAACAGCTAGTGCAAGACGCAACTCTAACCTCCCACCCTTAATCTAAACCCACCCAAACATATTTTTGGCCTGACCAAAATTAAAAAACAAAAATCAAAAACAATAAAAATATGCGCTACCTACGGCACAACGCGCATGTCCCACCCATATTTAATGAAGTTCAAACGAACTTCTTCAATTTACATTTACATTTTAATTTAATCTACCCATCCTAACAGCTAGCTGTGGAATATAAAAAATTATTAATACACAGATAAACACAGACATAAAAGTACATACACACACACACACACACACACACACACACACACACACACACACACACACACCATAATCCAATACTTAAAATTAAAAACACATTTCTTAAACATAAATAATACCATAACACACCTTAATGCTAACTTCGCAATGCGCAAGTTAAACCTTAAAACTAACACATCTTAAGACTAAAACCATAGACACACACACACACACACACAACAAATATTAATAGCCTAACAACAAGAGTAACTCAAATATATATCGGCCGCTTATACATTTGAGTTGCCCTCTGAGTCGGGTCGGAGTGCCGCGTCCGGAGTTCCGAGCCCAACTGCGGCGGCAATAGTCGTCGGGGTAGTTCTCGGCTCCCAGAGTGGTGGGGGGCCGGGAGGGGTTTGAGGGGCGCGGAACTTTCCAGAAACGTCAGTGGAAAATTCCAAACGGATGTGCTTTGTTACATGTGGGTCTCCTAAAACGCAGGTGGACCCCCCCCCCCTCTGTACCTCTCAATTTGCATTAGATAGCATCAAATTACATCCGCTGACAAGTACATCCGCAGCTTTCCCCATCGCGTGGCAGCATAATTATCGTCGATTGTTATCCACCCTCTTCCGCGCTTAATTATAGTTCCAACGGAAATAGGCCGCCAAAACACGCAACTTGTTTTTAACATACAATAGACTATTGTTTGGAAATGCATTACTTATGCTCATAATCCTTGGCCTGGTCGGTATTTCTTACACGCTACACCCAAGACGTTGTGACGTCGGGGGGGGGCTTCCGGCTTCCGGTCGGCGGGGGGGGGGGGGGGTCACACATGAGTGGGCACCCCTATTTAAGCCGCGACGCTGCCGCGCGGCTCAAATATAGGCCGGTGACACCACAGCGGTAAGAGCTAATCCGTTAGTATCTACCAACTAGTAACATACGTTTAATTCTTACACTTGTTTTACTCACTATTTTTAACGCTTAATATGTACAATACCTCTACAATCAGCAATTATAATCCCGCTTAATCGTGCACGGGACATTTCCTGCACACCTGCAGGTTATACACTTTACAACCGTCTACTATTATAGTTATCGCTACAGCATAAGATTCACCTGTACAATTTACTATTGTAATCCTACTTGATCGTGCACGGGGCATTACTTGCACACCTGCAGCTTATACACTTTACAACCATTTAATATTACAATTATTGCTATAATACAATAGTTACCTGTTCAATCACAGTTGTGCCCTCACTTGATTATCCACAGAGCGATACTTCCAATCCTACAACTGAATAATTAATTAATTAACTTCCGCTATTACCGATACTTTTCTTAAACTGTCTCTTCCTCTGACTCTTGTGACCGTAGCCGCAGCCGACTGACAAATAACCGCGCTATCCCAAAGCTCGCTCTTTTATGCGGTTTTCTCGGGGAGGGGGTTGGAGGGGCGTCGCACATGACTCATCGATCGCATAAAAAGAGGGGTTGCTGCCGCGCGCGTGCCATTTCGGTGGTGAAATCGGTCGGGTGAGGTACTATCCGTAAGTCTCTGGCACTTTTATAACTAACACTTGTTACTCTAAAATGTGTTTGCACTTAATATGCTAATTAGTCTCTATATTTATGCACGGGACATTTCCTGCACACCTGCAGGTGATACACCTTACAACGGTCTACTATTATACTTGTTGCTACAATACAAGATTTACCTGTCCAATTGGCAATTGTAATCCCACTTAGTCGTGCATGGGATATTTCTTGCACACCAGCAGGTCATACACTTTACAACCGTCTAATATTATAGTTATTGCTACAGTACAAGATTTACCTGTACAATTGACAATTGTATTCCTACTTATTCGTGCACGGAACATTACTTGCAATCCTGCACCTGAATAATTAATTAACTTCTGCGGCTACCGATACTTTTCTTCGCCTATATGTTTCCCCCTGCTACAACCTTTCGCGGCGCCGTCCGACAAATAACTGAGCTCTCCGAAGGTCTGTTCTTTTATGTCATCCTCTCATGGAGAGGGGTTGGGGGGGGGGGTTGGGAGGGGCCACACAACCCCCATAAAACGGGCATCGGTACCGCGCGCGCATCATTATAGTGGCGATAGGGCAACAGTGAACAACTATCCGCAAGTCTCTAACACCTAGTCTAACACTTTTTTTTTACTTACGCTTTTTTACTCTAACATATGTTTGCACTTATTATGCTAATTAGTCTCTATATATTCAGACACACTCGCGGGTGCTGGTCATATACTCGTCGATTGTCGGAGAGTACACATCTCCCCTTCGTGTATTATCATGGCTTCGCACTCTTTACAACTAAAACTTTTACGCACAAAACATATTTTACAGAAACAATTGAACTCCACAGTTTCTAAACCGCGTACTGCACTGGCTAAGCTTAAGAAATACTACAGTTTTCACCCCTTGTACTTTGCAAAACCTAGCCTGTGCAACACTGCATACTGTACTGATACTGTTTTGCACGCTGTCTTAACTGACATGCTGCAGTATCAACATTTCAATCTTGTTACACCTATTGACGACGCTGTCCAATTATTCTTATTCACTATATTACCGGGTTTATATAATCGTTCTTCCATGGACACATGTCTCATTCTACTCTATCGACTCGCACTGTAAACACCTATGGAGCTCTCCTTTCATGCAACTATCACAAGAAGGCTGTGATTGAATAAATTTTTAAAAACCCCCTCCGGATGACCTTGACCCACTTCCCAAACCCATCCATCACTGTCACCCCCACCCCACACTTCCAACCCCACACCTGCCACTTCCAACCCAAAAAAATGAGTGACCTTGAACTGGGGCAGAACCGGTGTTTTGCCACTACTTGTATGTTTATTTATTTATTTGTAAAAGGTTAAATTTGGAAATAGTTGGCTTATTTAGCTATCTTGCTATTTTTTGTTAATACATAGTGTTAAAAATATTGAGTAGATTTAATATTGGGTGTCTATAAGGTCTTGCCCTGATAAAGAAATCGAATAGTATAAAAACAAATTATAGTAGGATAACATACTTTTACTTATAATAAGTGATTTCTTAAAGTTTTTACATCTATGTACAAACTCACACGTTTCTATGTGTGCACCTCGGGTCACTTTAAAATCTTCTGGGCAGCTTTTTTGTTCGTTGTAGGCTTGGTTAACATTTCTTAAGTTGCACACACAGCCTATTCCACAAAAAAGTGCATTTGATCTCCTGATACTTTTCATATTAGGTGAATGTTTTCAAAATGTTCACATGAAAAAGTTTGTCTTTTGACAGTAATAGGGTAGTGAATTTCGTGGATCCACACTGCTGACTCACAATTTTTTATTTGTTTTTATACTTCATTGTAAGTAAACTGCACTATTGTCAATCAGCTGAGTTTAGGTGTTACGAACTTAATGAAAAAAAAAAAAAATTAAATTCACTTGTAAAAGGGAAGTGCAAGTGGGCGAGCCTCTAACAGTTTCCATACAGCAAAGCCATTAATTAAATCAGGGCAAGACTTAATGGACACCCGATATTTTAGGTTGAATAAATGCCTTATAGAATAAATGCCTGAGCTTTGATAATAAAAATAGAAACCTGACATTTTATGTAATCATATAGACTATTTGTATTTCAGGGGTATTGTAGTTGTTATATGATACTATTTTTATTGTGTATCAAACGATAAATATACATTACAATACTAGTTATTATTAAAAATTATGAAAATTCGGAATTATACTTTTAATAGGAAATATACCTTTCACCTCCTAATAGAAGCCAAGTTAGGTTTTAAGCTGAATCTGACGGCGAGTGAGCGTAGCGAACAATGTCACCTGAGGGACTTAAAATTCTTTGGGTTGGCATCGCATGCAATTTGAGTACCGTTGCAAAGTACATTAGTCTTCTAAGTCGGCTAGTTTGAAATAACATTTATGTTGTTACAATAAATGGTTCAGAGGCTAATACAAAAATATTCTAAATGAGGTATGATAATATTTTGTATCATTCCTGCATTCCATCGAATTTTTCAATCACTTGTTGGCCAATTTAATAAACTGTGAAACCATGTATTTATTTATTTACAACTTACTATTTTAACATTTATGAATACTTTATTTCATGTTAAAAATTTAAACTAGACGAAAAACGTGTAACTGAGGAGATTGATCATTCAGCTTGATCATATTACTTTGCCATAGTCTAGTTACCTGGATTTAAGCGGGAATGACAATAGTTTTTTACATCAATAAATATTTTTTGATTCTTTAAATGTAGCTTTCTTGCATGGTGTTTTGCTACATTAATAAAAACACAAGCTCATTTACTAATTAAAATTTATTTTTAATTTTTTTGAAAGGTTTGTGGGTGTTTTTTTACTTACTTTGTCCCGTCCACAAGACTATTGATCTGTGCGTGGAACATATTATACACAGTAAGGGGATGAGCCACTACAGTACAAGTTGAAAGGTACTGATAAAAGTCACTGGCAAAAGGCGGATACGAACTCACGACATCGCTGCCATTGTCTCGAAGTCCAGTGCGATAACCACTACGCCACCGACTCACCCAAATTTCGTCGTTGGTTTAGAACTTTACTAGGAAATTTCATTTGGTAAAACTTATTAAATAATATAAATATTTTAAAGTGTAGATTTACTATCAAAAATTATTTTTACTAACTTTTATTATTAATTCTTCAAATGTTATTTAGCACATTATATGATGTACAAAATATTTTTAGATATTTTTTTTAGTAAATAACTATAATTTATTATCTATTGTCATAATAGCATATTGACGAAGAAAATCCGTCGTACAATGTTGTGGAGAGGGAAAGGGAAAATCACAAAACCTCAGGCTTCTCGTTATCTTCAGTTAAGCTTGTTAACTCGAAAGCTGCGGAAATTTCTCTTTGGAAATTGTAACGGATTAATACAGGTTGTTACATCTCTAAACCTAAATGTCCAAATAATTTCAAACATGTGACGACAATGCATTCTTAAAATTACAATTCCTAATTAAATATTGAAAATTCAAACATGAACATGTTTATTTGGGTGTTTGTTAATGATTATATTAAATTTATTTCTTTCAGTATTGATGTACATAAAAACTAAAAATGTAAACTTTATAGTCTGTGTAGTATTCGAATAGTTAAATTGTATAAAACCTTTTTTTTAAATACATGTTTGTATCACTTCTTTCTTATTGATTATATTGTTTAAAATTTAATACGAGAAATTATCGCCCATTGAAAAATATGTATTTAGTAATTTAAACTGAATTCAGGTTCTTGTAATAAAATTGATTAAAAATACTGTATTATTATTTTAACCAAGAATAAAAATAGAAGAAAATAAATTTAAAAATGCATATAACACATAATAAAGAGAAATAGCTTTAAGAAATTTATTACAAAATGGAAAAATCATAAAAAAAGAAAAAAAAAACTAGAAAATATGCTGTATTTCTACATTTTCAAATTTTTAAATCTCATGATTTTGTAAAAAAATTAATGCTCGAGTTTATTTTTTCAAAATAAATTTAAATATTATTAGATGGTCAAACTTAAATAACACTTGAAATCTTCTTAATCACTCTTTCAACACACACCTACTCAAAAAAGTACGATATATGTTTGCGCAAAGGGGAATTTACTTATTTAAACTCCTAACTTTTCACATAACCAAAAGACTATTCACTGGTTCAGAGATTGAATCTGTTTGTTTGTATTTAACCTCGGTGATTCTACTTAATATTATACTGAGCTCAATGGTAAAATCAAAACTAATGCTGTCAATTCAAATCCTATATTGTTACAATTAAATTCAGTTTGCACAAAGTTACAAAATAAAAATGCTGGAATATTTAGACCATGTAAAATAATAATTAATCTCTTATAATAAATCTCTTATAATGATAAGGCAGCTGGATGAAAGGTAGAACTCACGACCTCAGAAGCGAAGGCGATGTAAAATGTCCATGCACTGACCACAACTTAATTTCTTGTAGAATAAAAGTCCAGTAGAATAACTTACACTTGCTTTCTTGTGTGCACACAAAGTTTATGAGAGTCTATAAATTTGTAGAAATGAAGTGGTGTATATAACTACCACACTGATGAATTGAATTAATGGGATGCAGAGACCCAATAACTGAAGGGATACAGAGACCCTATAGTAGATTGTAGCTTGCAGACCTCATGTAGCGGGTGACTAGCGTTACCCTGGCAGTGTCACTGGTGCACCACAGTCCGGCCACTGTGCAGTCCTCAACAGGTCAGTCACACAGAACCGGTCGAACACAAGAGATAAGCTGATGTCCAAGTCCTTGCCACTGCCTTATCACTAACCACTAGTATGAATCAAATACAGTGTGATGATTTCTTGAACATAAAATATTACTTTGATTTAATACATTTAAAAGAAATAAGGATATAAAAAATACTAATAAAATTATTAATGTACATGTGATGTAATAAAAAGGTAAACTCTTTCAATAAAATTAAATCAAAAAATAATTGAACCTATATTTTTGAGAATGCTCAAACATAACCGCCCACCGAAATTCCAAAGTGAAATTTCCAAGAGACTAATGAAAAAAGTCTGAATCAAGTGGAAGAAGAGGTACCAATTTCACTACTGGTCGCTGAAGTTCTGAGTCGCTGGTCTTGACAGTTACGACACGGACGACTCCATCTTCACCAGGGTGAGTCTTGACGATTCTGGCAAGGGGCCACTGCAAAACTGGTACATTGGATTCCTTGAGGAGAACAAGATCTCCAATCTTGGGATTTGAAGTTGATTTGGTCCATTTCGTCCTGGCTTGCAGGGTGTTCAAATACTCCACTCGCCATCTACTCTGAAAGTGCTGAGTCATCTTCTGGACAAGTTGCCATCTTGAAAGAGTGTTCTCTCGAAGTTCAAGAAGAGAAGGTTCAGGAGGAGCAACGAGGGGACAGCCAATCAGAAAATGCCCAGGAGATAAGAAGTTGGTCTCTTCTGGGCTGGCTGACAAGGGGCAGAGAGGTCTTGAGTTGAGGACCGCTTCTATCTGGTAGAGTAAAGTAGCCAATTCTTCATAGGAAAGAGCATGATCACCAGCAACCTTCCTTAGATGGGTTTTAGCCGACTTCACAGCAGCCTCCCAGAGCCCTCCGAAATGAGGAGAATATGGAGGGTTGAAATTCCATTTCACTTCAAGTTTGGCTGCACTTTGAAGAATGTCCTGCTGTGTTTCTTCTTTTGAATACCAAATTCCAAGTTCACGAAGACGGTTGCCTGCTCCTTTGAAATTTGTTCCGCAGTCGGAATACATTTGTTCTGGTAAGCCCCTACGAGCGATGAAGCGTTGGAAGGCAGCCATAAAGGCATCAGTTGATAGTGCAGTTACAAGCTCCAAGTGCACAGCCTTAGTAGCTAAGCAGACAAAAACACAAATATATGCCTTGGAGATGGGAGCCTTTCTTCTCAGAGATTCTCTCATTGTCAAAGGCCCAGCAAAATCCACGCCAACATGTAGAAAGGCTCGACTATTATTTACGCGGGCAGAAGGAAGGTCAGCCATCTTTGGATAAAATGTTTCTGCTTTTAGCTTGTAACATTTCAAACATTTGAAAGTTCTTTGGCGGACAAGATTTCTCAGGGAGGGTATCCAGAACCTAAGCTGAATCAGAGCTTGAAGCAGATAAGGACCTGGATGTAGATATAGTTTGTGGTAATAGTCTACCAATAGAATGGTGAAGTGGCATTTGGGCAGTATTGTTGGATGTCGTTGATTGTCAGGAATAGCTGCCTTGTTGAGCCTGCCGCCCACCCTGAGGATTCCATGGGCATCAAAGAAGGGAGAAAACTTGTGAAACTTGGATGGGATTGTAGCCTTGCTCGTTCCATCACCACTTTTGGTGATATAGTGTGATTGAATGAGTTTTATGACGAAGGACAGAGATTCTTGCAATTCCTTCTGCTGAAGGTTTCCTTGAAGAGGTTGTGTCTTGGAAACTCTTGATCTCACATTGTAGATAAATCTTCTTACCCAAGATATGACACACAGAAGTTTGTAGTACGAAGAATAGTTCTCCATGAGCTGAATAAACTGGAGTTCAGAAATACTTGCAAGAAGAGATTGAGGCTCAGGTTTCAGTTCTGGTAGGGATTGCTGAAATTGTATAGATAATTGTGGCCATTCATTTTCAGGAGTGCATAGCCACCTTGGTCCATGCCACCACATGTCACAGTTGATGAGCTTATCAGGAAGTAGACCTCTAGAGCCATGATCACTTGGATTTTCCTCAGATTTAATGTGTATCCAAGAATGAACAGGAGTAAGGTCTGTGATGTGTGCAACCCTATTTGCAACAAACACCTTGAGCTTATAGGTTGGTGTATTCAACCATCCCAACACGATGGAAGAGTCAGTGTAGAAGACAGATTCTTGAAAGCCACTGTCGGGTAAATAGCTCAACATATCCATGACGGAACGATACAAAGTTGCCAGCAAGTACGCACCACAAAGTTCCAATCTTGGAATGGACAGTGCTTTGATCGGTGCTAATTTCGTTTTAGCAGTCAGTAAATGAGTCGATATGCGATCACCCACAATTCGAAGGTAGATGGCAGCACAATATCCTTTCTCAGATGCATCAGAGAATCCTATGATTTTCAGTTGATAGGGCTGGTTGACGCATGCAACAAATCTTGGAATACAAAGGGACTGAAGATTTTTCAGTTGAGTAGTGCAATCTTCCCAAAGAACCCTGAGATGATTTGGGATTTCAGAGTCCCAACCAATATTCAATTTCCAAAGGCCTTGTATTATGCCCTTAGCGATCAATGTTACTGGAGAGAGAAATCCTAGAGGGTCATATATCTTGGCTACAGCAGAAAGTATAGCACGCTTTGTGAAGACAGGATCGAACTCTTCTATCTTGTACGTGAAGCAATCAGAGGAGGGATTCCATTGAAGACCTAATATCTTCACATTCGTATCATCACTTGATGAGAGATTGATTTTATCCTTCTTGTTTGAAGAGTTGATTGATTGTAGAACTTCTTGACAATTGCTGGCCCATTTACTCAAATTGAAGTGACCTCTACGTAGTAGTCCAATCACCTGATCTCTAAGTTCTATGGCTTCTTCAACAGACGACGCACCTGTGACAATGTCATCAACATACATGTCCTGCAGAAAAATCCTTTTAGCTTTGGGATAGTGTAGCCCCTCATCTGCAGCTAACTGCTTCATTACTCGCAATGCCAAAAATGGTGCAGATGTGGTGCCGTAGGTGACAGTATTCAGCTCAAACTTTTGGATAGCCTGAGAAGGGTCAGATCTCCAAAAAATATGTTGATATGCTCTATCACGAGGATCAATCAGTATTTTCCTGTACATCTTGACGATATCCGCAACAAAAACTACGGGATACATCCTGAATCTTGTCAAGATACATCTGATGTCCTGTTGAAGTTTGGGTCCAATCATCAAATGATTGTTTAAGGAGATTTTGGAGTCAGTGAGCGCTGAGGCATCAAAAACAACTCTAAGCTTGATTTGAGAATTATCCTCCTTGACGACAGCGTGATGCGGGATAACATACTTTGAGTCAGATGATGTAGGGCTCATGTGTCCTAGCTCTAGGTATTCTTTCATGAAGTTGCAATATTCTGACTTCAATGGCGGATTCTTAGCCAACTTTCTTTCCAGTGAGTAGAGTCTCTTGATAGGATTCCTCTTGGTATCTCCAAAATCTGGTTCTTCGCCTTTGAAAGGGAGGCGAACAACATATTGTCCACTATCTAGTCTGTAGTGGGTCTTGGTGAAATGATTTTCACATGCCAAGTCTTCAGGATCGCCCTTCATAGGGATAGGGACAGGTTCCTCAAGTTCCCAAAAGCGTTGTAGCTGTCTATGGAGATCACACTCTTGATGGGCAAGAGTAAAGAGAGAAGCATCAGTGTGTGAAGAAGAAGATGAATGGTCGGGGACTCGACCAATCGCAACATAGTCAAATACCGATGCGAACAACTTTGGTTGGCTCTCGTGTAGAGTGAGTGGCGCTCCTGTCCATATATCAGGGAATAAATCAGAGCCCAATAAAAAGTCAACTGGTTTGGGCTTCCAAAACTCTGGATCAGCCAATTCAAATTTGGTATACTCTGACCAAATGCTAGATGGCACCGTAAAATTAGGGAGGTAAGAAGTGATATTGTTGATAACAACCGCTTCAGTCTCGAAGATTGGAGAATCCAAATTTCTTGGTTTCAGATGACAAACAGCTTTGCCTTTGGCACCATCAAAAATAGTCTGCCCTATTGCAGATATCTTCTTTGGGAATGAAGTTGTAGGTAGGCCAAGTCTGGTCAGGCACTTTCGAGTTATGAAGGAATGCTGGCTTCCTGAATCAATCACTAAACGTACAGACTGAAATTTGCCTGAAGCATCTTTGATTTCAGCCACAACAGTTCCCAACAGAATATTGCTTTGCTGGGGGGACATCGCAGTCAAAGATGACGAGGGTGTAGATGCAGGCACCACATTGTCTTTGGTCACATCTTCAGTAGAAGCAGGAATGTGAAGTAAGGAATGGTGCCTTTTCTTGCAGAACTTGCAGGTCCACCTTGAGTTGCATTTGCCCGTAGAGTGGTTAGAATACAAACAATTCTTGCATCCATGCCAATTTTTCAATTTCTTGTGCCTTTCCTCAACTGTAGAGTTAAGGAACTCCTTACAACTGAAGAGCAAATGATTGTCTTCATTGCAGAAGAAACACTTCTTATTCCCTTTGTATTGAGGATTGTTTGATTGGAGTTAGCCATGAGTGTGGTTTTCGTGCCACGACTTGTTGACTTATGACCTTTAAATGAGGCAACAGAGCCTGCAGATTTACAATCATTGGAAGATTTGTCCTGTGCCGATTCACTAGGATGACCTTGAGCCAACTGCAGGGCTAGAACACGCTCACGCAAGAACTTTGTGAGATCATCAAAAACAGGAAATTCCGTCTGTTTATGTTGAAGTTCAAATTGTTCCCTAGTTGTAGGGTCAACAATCTGACTGCCATATGGAACAGTACAAACTCTGCCTCATTGGGGATTTTCAGCAGTTTAAAGGCTGCTATATTATCAGAAACCTGAGATACAAAGGACTGAAGAGAATCAACAGTGGGCTTGCCTTGCTGAGGCTTAAAACCAATGAGCTGATTCAAATAGTTTGAAGCTAGCATACGTTTATTGTTAAACGTATCATTGAGAGCTTTCCATGCTAAGTCATAGTTATCCTCAATAAGGGGCAAATTGCTAATGACTGCAGAGGCTGTGCCTACAAGTGAAGACACAAGGTAATGGAATTTTTCCATCTTTGATAGAAGGGCATCATTGTGAATGATTGATGTGAATGCGTCTCTGAATTTGGGCCAATTTGTAATTTGGCCATTAAAATGAGGCAAATTTATCCGAGGTAGATGTTTATTTGATCTTACTTCGGTAGAAATCATTGATTCATTGGGATTGATGCTCTGACGGGAAGTGGGTGGAGGTACCGCAGGTCGCAAAGTCTCATAACTTGTGTGAGCTTCATAGTAGTAGCGCTTGGCTTTAGACTGTAAGTTTATATCAGCTTCAAGAGGAAATTCAGAAGTTTTCTTCTTCTCTTCATGTAAGTCAATTAATTCGTCCCAATAAGATTCAAATTTTGAATAATATTTTTCTAACACCTTGAACATTCCTTTGAATGTAGTGACATGTTGAGGATCATTCACTGCTGCTCTACCTTTCTCATTGATAGATTGTACCTCCTTAGCACAGTCTACTAATTTCCTCTTCAAAGCGGAAACCGTGCGCTTGAATTCTTCATCTGCCATTTTGTTTGAAATGGGTACCAAAAAAATTAATTTAAGGGCTTAAAATATGTCTGAGCATCCCCCACATAAAAATATAAAAGAGACTAAAACCCTAAAGCATGGTGACACACACAAGAAAATACATGATAAACATGATAAAGTTCAATATACATGATAATCAGACATGACATAACCTGAAATGAACATGAGAAATCAGTGGGCCAATATTCAATGTATGAAATATTTCAAGAGCTAAAATTGCAAAATATACCTCTGACACAGTATTATTTGAAATTAAGTGTCAATTCATAGAATTAAAATTCAATTAAAATATTAACAATATAAAATATTTAAAAAATTGTATTCACTTGATGTATGACAAAAAAAATGTTAGCTTTAATCCATTGAATGATATTTCTAAATGTATGAGCTAACCATAAATTCCAGCAAAATATTCAATTCTCTAATTTGTGAAAATATATTTTATTACAAAAAGCAACCACCTTTTTTTTAATTAATTTTTAATATTATTCAATCCGGCTCGAAGGACCACATATGTATGCGCAAAGGGGAATTTACTTATTTAAACTCCTAACTTTTCACATAACCAAAAGACTATTCACTGGTTCAGAGATTGAATCTGTTTGTTTGTATTTAACCTCGGTGATTCTACTTAATATTATACTGAGCTCAATGGTAAAATCAAAACTAATGCTGTCAATTCAAATCCTATATTGTTACAATTAAATTCAGTTTGCACAAAGTTACAAAATAAAAATGCTGGAATATTTAGACCATGTAAAATAATAATTAATCTCTTATAATAAATCTCTTATAATGATAAGGCAGCTGGATGAAAGGTAGAACTCACGACCTCAGAAGCGAAGGCGATGTAAAATGTCCATGCACTGACCACAACTTAATTTCTTGTAGAATAAAAGTCCAGTAGAATAACTTACACTTGCTTTCTTGTGTGCACACAAAGTTTATGAGAGTCTATAAATTTGTAGAAATGAAGTGGTGTATATAACTACCACACTGATGAATTGAATTAATGGGATGCAGAGACCCAATAACTGAAGGGATACAGAGACCCTATAGTAGATTGTAGCTTGCAGACCTCATGTAGCGGGTGACTAGCGTTACCCTGGCAGTGTCACTGGTGCACCACAGTCCGGCCACATGTGCAGTCCTCAACAGGTCAGTCACACAGAACCGGTCGAACACAAGAGATAAGCTGATGTCCAAGTCCTTGCCACTGCCTTATCACTAACCACTAGTATGAATCAAATACAGTGTGATGATTTCTTGAACATAAAATATTACTTTGATTTAATACATTTAAAAGAAATAAGGATATAAAAAATACTAAAAAAATTATTAATGTACATGTGATGTAATAAAAAGGTAAACTCTTTCAATAAAATTAAATCAAAAAATAATTGAACCTATATTTTTGAGAATGCTCAAACAATATACAAAAACCAGAGAAAGTTTTGATGAATTCTGCATATGAATATGTGAATCAAAAGCAGAAAGGCAAACCCACAGTTTCAGCCAGAGCTGAGTTGACCCAGAAATGTGGTTGGTGGGGAGCAACAACAAAGCTAGAGTGTTGGATTGGTAGACCAAAGCATAACCTACAAATATTAAATGAAACACAGTGAGCGGAATATAATAAGCATTATAATTAACCTCTTTTCCTTGATACAAGAAAAAAATATCTCATTAAAATTTTAATCTGCTTCATATATTTAATAATAAAACAGTCTCAATAATCTTATTGCTATAAAAAATTTCATTAAAATAAATACTTACTAAAATACTGCGAAATATATAAGAAGCATTGATTACTATGATCACTTTCAAATGAATTACGCCTTGGTTTCGCCTTGGGGCGATAACAGTTTCCCTTCATGGAATAAAAATTGTACTTTCGTAACTAGAAGCACAAATAACTATTATTTTAGGGTCGGTAATGTATACGTTGTAAAATAGTATGTAATTTATAAGACATATGCAACTATCCTTATAATATTTCTGCTCAACCATTGTTTCTCTACAATCTGAAATTCGTTTATGACTTAAAGAATCCTTTACGGGAAACAATATATTCTAATCGGGAAGCGAAATATATTGCTTTGGTAAATTAATCCAGTTTTAAGAATAGTTTTGCAGCAGTAAGCATTTTTAATAAATAGGTTCTGAAATTTTTTAACTATTTGTATTATATTTAAACAGTTGAAATAAAAACTATTTGGGTTTACTATAATTTTTATTATTTTTATTTATAAAGTATCAAAAAATAAGCCAAAAATTAATTTTTTTATTATAAATCAGATGTAAGTAGTAAACAAGTTGTATATTCTAATACTGGTAGTTTTTCAATGATCAATTTTAAACGGTTTTCATACACATCCATAAATATATTTTATTGATTGATATTGCTACATACACTGTGTCCCACGATGGGGTTTCTATTTTGAACTTAAATTAAATACGAACCTCGTACATTACGAACCTGCTACAAATAGAAAATTTGTCGGTTGTAATGAATAGATATGTAAATAAACAGTATCAGATAACTGACACATACTTTCTCCCAAGAATATGAAAACTTGTTAAAAGCCTCAAAACATTAATGTCTTGATGGCTCAGTCGGATAGCTACCAGCTGAGCAGCGCTCGTTTGACCCTACGAGCGTCTGTGACTTTTAACAACGTACTGTGTTTACCGCTAAACGAAAAATTGAATTTTCTCCGCAACCACTTGACGTAGAGCAATAATTTAAAATACTGTATTATTTAGATTTTTAGCTTGATTTAATTTTGATAAGTAAAATTTATTTCGAGACAACAGGTATTTTGAAAATCCAAAAAATTGATTTTTGAAACACTTTTTCTCCATAACTTTTGAACGCGCATTTTCTTGGAGATGCGGGTGGTGTCATTTTATTTCACCATTCTAAGCTTAATAAACCACAAAATCGTTAGAGCCGTTTTTGAGAAATTTTGATTATTGACGATTTTTGAGGGTTTTTGGGGGTAAAATACCCTTAAAAATAAAAAATTAAAAAAATGAAAAAAACGCCTGGAATTATTGTGAGTTTGGACCTACATACCAAATTTCACCAAAATCGGACCATTGGGGCATTCTCTAGCTCTGTTTATATCCAGATACACACACACACACACACACACACACACACACACACACACACACACACACACACACACACACACACACACAGACATCACTATGAAAACCACTTTTTTGGACTCAGGGGGCACCAAAAAATGGATAAATCCACAAACAACTCAAATTCGAAAATTTTGACGAAAACAATACTTTCTCCATATACTATGGCATAGGGGGAGAAAGTAAAAAACTCACTATCAATATTTATTTTACTTTGTTAGTTTCTTCGCATCTTTGTATTTAAGTTTTAGAGTTTCCAGTTCACAGCGAGGTCAAAAGGATTATCATATTAATACAAAAATATGGACCTCTTTGGGGACACCTGGTACTTCACAAAACTTTTTAGTCTCAGAAAATGATAATGATTAAAGATAATATTTACGAAAGTCTGTATGAAGACAGCCCAGAAGCTATTTGGAGCCCATCAGGGGATTGTTACCTTAGGATAATTGTGTTGTCGCATTGCGTTAAGATGTAAATGGATCCTTAGAATCTGGATTTACATTGTAGTATAGTATTGCAAGAAATAGGATTAGATTGATTTTAATTGCTAATTATATTAAATATAACATTAACTTCAAACATTCAATCATCTTATACTTCATATATAATTTATATCAATGTGCATAATGCTTTCGTTTAAAGATAGTTCAATATGTAGTTTAAACTTTAAATGTATTGTTTCATAACAATTATTTTTAATTAAATGGCTGTAAAAATACAGTTATTTTAAGTTAAATATAGGTTTAATCACTCATGTATATGTGGTAAATGATTTAACTTCGTATCCATCTTCTTATTTCTGTAAGGGTTTCGTCTGTTACGTCCTTTTTTCTCACGACCTGCTAAACCGATTTTTGAGATTGAGGTGTCATTTTAAGGCTTAGGATATAGCGCGTGGGCGAATAGTAATTTAAAAGGTCATATCGTTTCGGGCTTCGCCCCCTCACCTTTGATTTATTTCTAGAAGGCGCTTTTAAAATGTTGACTAACTTTTATTACATTTTCTTTAATGTGAATTGTAATTTAACAGATAACATGGACTTATATGGATCTTAAAAGCCCGATAGTAAACAATAATAGATCTCTGTCACTTTATAATCAACATTCTCGTACCGCAGTGAGTTTCTCTCATACAGAATCATAAAATGCGCAATTTGCGCACGGTCCATTTCTTATTTATTAAGACCTTTTGATTTGCTTATAAGAAAAATCCACAAGGCAAACTACTTTTTTTTTTAATTTGTAATACAGGATGTCTAGCTTCCACCTTTACAAACTTTTCCAGGATATTAAGCAGGCCAAAATAAACAAAGAATGTGCCCCAAAACGCTTCGTTAAGCTGCTAGCATGTACCCTTATCACACCAATGTTCATTGTCAGGAAGAACATATTTTTTTCAATGTGTAGTTTTTAAATGGCGGGTCATTTAAAATTTTAAAACTCAAACATCAACAAAAAAATTGTAAGTTTTATAAAAGTTTTATAAGAGCCAAACAAGTTTGAAGATTAAATTATATAAATAATAATACCAACTCTTAAGATATGACAACAAATAATAGAGTTTTTGAGATTTTTTCTTCAGAAAAACTTTGATTTTGCATTGTGATTAATGCAATTTACGTTATTTTACTATACAAATTACAATTACTCCTTTATTTGTGATTAAATCTTTAAAAATTTGGTATCAATATTTAATTAACTAAATTTCTCTTGTTATATTTTCATAAAATTTACCTCATTTAAGATATTTGCGTTTAACAATTTAAAATGGCGCCCTTTTTTTATTTTTATTTTGGGTGAATCAAAGCCAGTGGCATTTTTTTACGTTTGACGGGGAACGGTCCAAACCCCAGTCTTGTTATTATCTAACATCGACCAGTTGTTAGAAAGCATCATTAATTAATAGCCCAATGCCAAATGGCAACTGGGTCCGGTAATCAAACCTTAAAAAAGCTATTAACTTTCTCAGGATCGAACCGGCAGCCTTTGGATTTCAAGGCGAGCACTATAACCACTTGAAAGTACATATCACTGACTGTAATTTGTGAGAAGAATCATATAAAATATGCTCAATGATTTCTATTCTTTCCGATATATTCAGGTTAAATTTCCATTACAAATACAAATACCATAAACTAGTCATTGTCTTATAAACTTTGACGATATGTTTATAATATTTTAGTCTGTGAGCACACATGATATTGTTCGAAATTGGAACCAGTGGATTGTTCTTTTGCAACAACGGAGAGAACTGAATCAACAGTCTCTACTACAAACGTCAAAGCTGTATTTAGCTAACCACTTTTCATGTTACCCTGTAAGGCTACGGCCACACATGGCGACTTAGTCGCCGCGACACAAACGCCGCGACAAAGAAACAAATGTGATACATTGCACGTCGCGGGTCGCCTTGTGTGGCCGCCTTCATTTGATTCAATGTATCACACTTTTTCGGCGTTTGTGTCGCGGCGACTAAGTCGCCATGTGTGGCCGTGGCCTAAATCAAATATATTCTTAATCTGTAACAGGAAAATCTATATTTATTTATGTAATCATTCAACCAAGTTAACTCATAAATCATGGTGTTTTAGTGTGTACACAGTACCAATGATAAATAAATGTAATGATACATTTTGATCGTAGAAAATTAAATTGATAAAACTGCTATAGTTGGAGTGAAGATTGAACGTGAAAACATTGAGAAGATTTCAATTAAAACCGTCCATATAATCTTATGTTTGTTTTTGTTTATATGATATACATGATAGTTAAATGCTATTTTAGAAAAAAATCTTTTTGATGGTTTGAATGATTTAAAATCACTGCTACGCTATTAAATAAACGGTATCAGATAACTGACACATACTTTCTCCCAATAATATGAAAAGGTGTTAAAAGTCTCAAAACATTAATGTCTTGATGGCTCAGTCAGATAGCCACCGGGTGAGCAGCACGAGTTTTTGCATCCAAAAAATGAGTTTCTTAACACATTTTGCTCTATAACTTTGAACGCGCATTTTCCCGGAGATGCGGGTGGTGTCCTTTTCTTCAGCATTTTAACCATTAACCAACCTTTTATTCAGCATTTGTAATTTAACCACAAAATTTTAATCAAAATCGTTAGAGCCTTTTTTGAGAAATTTAGATTTTTTACGTTTTTGGGGGTTTTGTGGGGTAAACTACCCTTAAAAATAAAAATTAAAAAAATTAAAAAACCTCTGGAATTATCGTGGGTTTGAACCTACATACAAAGTTTCACCAAAATCGGACCATTGGGGAATTCTCTAGCTCTGTTTACATCAAGACACACAGACAGACATCACTCTGAAACCCTTTTTTTGGACCCAGGGGGGCACCAAAATGGATAAATTTACAAACAATTCAAATTCTAAAGTTTTGGCGAAACTAATACTTTCTCCATATAAACATTTATAGGGGGAAAGGGGGGTCCAAAATGAATATATACATCCATCAAAGGAATTGGAAATTTTTTACGAATACAACACTTTCTCCATATACTATGGTATAGGGGGAGAAAGTAAAAATGGTAATGAAGTAGGAAACTTATTTCATTAGTAAAATGTATAGAATGTGTGAATATATAGTTAATTGTGTTACAGAATACGTGTGCGTGTTTTGGTTCGATGAGTCGGTGGCGTAGTGATATAGTGGGTTCCAATCCGTGTTCTGCCAGGAACTTTTTTAAAATATCATTCGCCTAAACTATAGCGGCTACCAGTAGTGGGGTTTGGCCGGTCCTGGCCCAGGTCAAGGTCAGGCGGTTGTAACTGTTGTAGGGGTTGCAGCGGCTGGGGTTTTTTGACAGTGATGGGTGGGTTTTGGAAGTGGGTCAAGGTCATCCAGAGGGGTTTTTAAAAATATATTTATTTAATAAAAACTCATCAGTGATTGGAAAATTGCTTTGTCATCATTTGTAGCAGTAATAGTTATTTTATTACTCTGTATGGGATGGGAGTCAGTGCTTGTATGGGTGAATCCTGCTGTGTGTCCATAATTGCAAAAAAGGAGAGGTCCTAGGTGGTTACAGTGCGAGTTGATAGAGCAGAACAAGACTGTGTCTGAGGAAGAATGATCATATAAACCTGGTAATATAGTGAATAAGAATAATTGGATAGGATCGTCAATAGGTGTAACAAGATTGAAATCGTGATATTTCAGCATTTCAGTTAAGACAGAGTGTAAAATAGGATCAGTAGAACAAGTATTACAAAGGTTAGATTTTACAAAGTACAACGGGTGAAAAACTGAAGTATTTTTTAAGCTTACTCAATGTAGTACGCGGTTTTTGAATTGTGGAGTTAGATTGTTTCTGTAAAATGTGTTTTGTACGCAAAAGTTTTAAATGTAAAGTGTGCGAATCCATAATAATATTCAAAGGGAGATGTGTACTCTCCAAAATTCAGCGAGTATATGATTGGTGCCCGCGAGTGTGTCTGAATATATAGAGAGTAATTAGCATAATAAGCGCAAACATATGTTAGAGTAACAAGAGTAAGTTAAAAAATGTTTTGATAGTCTTAGAGACTTACGGATAGATGTTTACTGTTGCCCTATCGCCATTATAATGGAGCACGCGCGAGGTAACGATGCCGCTTATATAGGGTTGTGTGAACCCCCCTAACCCCCTCCCCTAAGAGAATGAGATAAAAGGGAAGAACTTTGGAGATTTCAGTTCTTTGTCGGGGCGGCAGCGTAGCGAAAGGTTCTAGTAGGGGGAAAAATAGTTAATAAATTTTTGTAAAATTTTAAAAATTACCGCTAGTGGTAGAAGTTAATTAATTATTTTATAAGGGTTTAAGAACTGTGTCGTAGACGATTAATCGCAATTACATCTAGCATTTGTACAGGTAAAACTTGCAGTATAATAATTATATATTAATATATGGGTGTTAACTGTTTATAGTCTAAGTAGTTTAGTCTAGCAGCAGAAGTTAGTTAATTATTCTGTAGGGGTTAACTTATATAATAAGTATAAACTAAAATAAAAATAGTAACGCGAGATTATTTGATATATTATATATAAAATAAAAAGTGTATTTTTTATATGTTAAGAAATAGTTGAAAAAATAAATTACATAAAAAATAGCAAGCTTAACAGGTGTAAGTTAAAACAAAGCATATGTAACATTACTAGGTGGTAGAGACTTACAGATTAGTTGTTTCAGCTGCGGTACCTGGGAGTGAATGGCAGACGCGCGACCGCGTTGCGGCTTATATAAGCATAGATAGTAATTATGTTGAACCCCCCCCCCCCCAAGAAAAAATGTTAACCCCCCCCCCCCCACCGGCACTTTAACTCATCAAAATGAATTAGGTTGATAGTGGTTACATTTATATAACACCAATTTAGCTTTGATGTTGCCAATAGTTTAATAACTATAGTTAAGCGGCAAAAGAGGACAGATAATTTTCTGCCATTACTCAGATAATAACAGGCAACAATTATGGTGTTACGCGATGGGAAAGCCTCAGTGAAGCTCAACGGCGGATTAAACCAGGTGTTGCCTAACGTTAATTGCAAGGTACAACGCTCCACCTGCATTAGCGGCGACCTACATGTGACGAATAGATCATTGGAAATTTCCACTGACGTTGGACGTTCTATCCCCTTAAACCCCTATCGCTCCCCACCACTTTGTGAGCCGCCCCACCACTTTGTGAGCCGAGAACCTTTTTGGCGACTATCGCTGAGTTAGTTCGGAACAATTTGTCGGACGCGATGGTTGTTCCGAACTCAAAGGGTACCTCAAATATATAAGCGGCCGATATATATTTGAGTTACTCTTGCTGTTAGGGTTTTAATATTAATACTTGTTGTGTGTGAGTGTGTGTGCAAAATGTTATTTTTAGTTTTAAGTTGTGCTAATTTTAAGCTTTAATTTGCGCATTGCGATGTTAGCATTAAGGTGTTATGGTATTGTTGATGTTTGGAAAATGTGTTTTTGATGTTGAGTTTTGGTATAATTATTGTATGTGTGTGTGTACTAATAACCTTTCACAGCTAGCTGTTAGGAGGGTAGATTAAATTTAAATTTAAATTATAGAAGTTCTGTTGAACTTCATTAAATATGGGTGGGACATGCGTGTTGTGCCATAGGCAGCGCATATTTTTATTTTTTTAAAATTTTTAATTTTTTGTTAGGAAATAATTATATTTGGGTGGGTTTAGATTAAGGGTGGGAGGTTAGAGTTGCGTCTTGCATTAATTGTTCCAGACTCCCCTATTATAATTGGATGGTCAAGCCCAGTGCCTTCGGGCCCGAGACTGAACCGCCCGTATCACAGCTCACCAAACTGGATCGCCACGTGCGTGCGGGCCAAAAATTGGGATCCCTTGCAAGACGTAACTATAAGTGGGTTGGGATTTGGGGAAGTGTTAGGCAAACAGAGTGGTGGGGATGGCTCCGGCCGTCCCCATCACTTTGGTACATTATCATTTTTTGGTGACCTTGACCTCAATTAGGTTAATAACCCCCCCCCCCCCCCCCCCCCGACAGTGAACTTGGCCTTGGTGACCTTGACCTTGAACTTGAACTTGACGAGCCCCCCCCCACCCCCCCACCCCCCCCCACCCCCCACCCCCCCCCCCCGACAATAATCCGGATTACAAAATGACTAATAACTCAAGAATGGTTTGCCGGAATAGGGCAAGTCATACATCAAT
Organism: Neoaliturus tenellus; assembly: GCA_030545055.2. Lineage (NCBI taxonomy): Eukaryota > Metazoa > Arthropoda > Insecta > Hemiptera > Cicadellidae > Neoaliturus > Neoaliturus tenellus. The sequence continues at coordinate 74,961,709 of CM061536.1, read as the reverse complement.
GAAAAGCTCTAATAAGAGCAATATTGTGGTAAAGACAGAATTGTATTATTTTCTTTTACTAAAATTGTACCATAAAAAGAACACCCCCCCCCCCCCACTCAATGACATGTCGATATAAGAGTGGTGTGGTTTGTGTTGAGAACATTCTTTACCTATAATAGCTAGAGTGAACATGTCTCCCCAAGATGCTTCAATATTTTATAACAAATGTACAAAAGTGAAGAAGTATTGGAGGTGGATGAAGAAAACGATGAAGAAATTGAAGTGCCTTTGTTAAGTGAAAATGTTGTAACAAGAATATTTGTGGATCCGAATTTACCAATGGATATTATAGGAAGGTTTTTAATTGAAGTTGTGACATGGATAGAAAATGGAAGATTAGTAAACATAGGATCTCCAATTTTGGTAGATGATAGACACACCTTTGGTGTATATTGGAGAAACATAGATCTGTTATGGCTGTGGGCGGAGGCATATGTGGAGTATTTGCAATTGGAAGAAAATATAGGCTTTAATCATTACTTTTCAGCTTTAGTGTTAAACTACTAATTCTAACATTTCACTAACAAAAAAAACCTTACAAATGTGGTGGGGGAAGCATTATATAAAGGGAATAGAAGAGAGAAGCATTTCATTTCCATGCTAAATTTCAAAGAGTAAACATCAACACGATGCATCAATGTGAAATTTGCTTAGAAACTTTTCATGATAATATTCTACTAGAAATACATAAAGAGTTATTCCATAATAATAATGAAGATGTAACAGAAACCGAATATGAAGATTTAAAACTATATGGAGAAGAACAACAAGAAGAAACAACAAGAAGAACACAAGATGCATCAATGTGAATTTTGCTCAGAAACTTTTCATGATAATATTCTACTAGAAATACATAAAGAATTATTCCATAATAATAATGAAGATGTAACAGAAACAGAATATGAAGATTTAAAACTATATGAAGAAGAACAACAAGAAGAAGAACCATTAGCAGGACCATCTAGTGAAATACCGAGTTTAAAAGTATTTGCTTTAGAAGGTAGAGTAGTAATGCACCACAAAATTCAAAATGAAAATTTGGAATTGGATCAGTTTTTTAAAGAAGTAAGAACAATTGTAAGTAAAACACTCACAGAAGAATTAAGAAGACTAAACTTTATTAAATTTGGCATATTATTAAATGCTATGTTTACTAATGTAGAAGGAGAAATGTCGCCAAGAGGATTCATGACAAAAAACCAGACCATCATGGCAGGTTCAGATATTAATTCAATAGTTGAAGATTGTTTGGAAGAAATATTAACAAAAATTCAAGAACATGAAGGAAGAGGATCTGGTTGGAGTTTGGTTAGTATTGAGGGTATGGATGTTAGAGTTCATAAACACGGCTATGGATTAAGGGGTAGCAGTTATATTCCGCTCCCAAAGAAAATTTCAGACACCAAATCATGTATAAATGTTCAAAATGAAGATATGGAATGTTTTAGATATGCAATGACGGCAAAGTTTGTACCACCTCACCATGCGGTTAGACCCAGTGAAGAATATGAAACACACAGATATAAATATAATTTCCAAGGATTGACTTACCCAGTGGCTTTGAAGGACATCCCAAAGTTCGAAAAACAAAACCCTGGAACATCTGTTAATGTTTTTGGTTTGGACAGTTCGAATAAAGTGTACCCATTGCGTGTGGTGAAGAATGAACTCCCAGATCATACAGACTTATTACTACTTACAAAAGGTGATGTTTCCCACTATGTATGGATTAAAAAATTTGAAACTCTTGTTAATAATCAATTGTTTAAAGCTGAACATAAGACGATAATTTGTAAACGATGTTTTAATTTTCAACAAGAAAGAAGAGGAGGAAAGGAATGGTTACAAGAGCATAAAAAACTATGTAACAACAACTATGAAGCAAAAATTATCTTACCGTGTTCAAGTAAGGCAGAGTTAAAATTCGAGAAAATCTCCCATCAATACCGGATTCCTATTGTTGTTTATGCTGATTTTGAATCTACACTTGTGCCTATTGAAAATAATGATGGCGATGTAGCAAGGAAAAGTGTTAAGTATCAGATACATGATCCAAACAGTTTTTGTTTAATGGTTAAATCTACTCTTTCTGAAGAACATTTAAATAGATTTAATTTAACTTTAAAACCTATTGTCTATCGTGGTGTTAATGCTTCTAAAATATTCCTTGATCAGTTGTATATAATAGCGGAAAGTGTTGAAAGATTGTACAGTGATATTATACCGATGATACCTTTGGATGAAGAAGAAGAGATTCAACATGAAAATGCGACTTATTGTTATTTATGTAGAAATGAATTTACTGTGGAAAATCACAAGGTTCATGATCATGACCATCTGACAGGGTATTATAGAGGTGCTGCATGTAACAGCTGTAATATCAACTACAAGATCCCTGCAAATATACCTGTAATATTACATAACCTTAGTGGTTATGATGCGCATTTTATCATTCCGGAATTAGGAAGAGATAATGGAGAAATTGATGTCATAGCTGAAACCACGGAGAAGTTCATAAGTTTTACTAAAAAAGTTGGAAATATAAAGCTTCGGTTTTTAGACTCTTACCGTTTTATGCCATCTAGTTTAATGAAGCTTTCTGAAAACCTGAGAACAGAAGATTTAATAGAAACCAAGAAGATTGTAAGTAATGACAAGGTTAATTTAGTTCTTCGCAAAGGTGTTTTCCCGTATGATTATATAGATAGCTTAGAAAGATTTAATGAAACATCCCTTCCACCAAAAGAAGAATTCAAAAGTAAACTATATGACACAGATATATCCCATGAAGATTATGAACATGCGTGTAGAGTATGGAATGAATTAGGATTTAAAACACTTGGAGAATATTCAGACTTTTATGTAAAACTAGATGTAACTTTACTTTGTGATATAATGGAAGAGTTTAGAAATACATGTTTTAAGGCATATGGATTAGACCCTCTGCATTCTTGTACATCACCTGGACTAGCTTGGCAAGCAATGTTAAAGGAAACAAAATGTAAACTCCAACTTCTTACAGATATAGACATGGTGCTGATGTTGGAATCAGGTGTTCGAGGGGGGCTAACTCAAAGCGTAACACGACATGTAAAGGCAAATAACAAATGTTTGCCCAATTTTGATGCAACAAAACCAAGTACATATTTAGGTTATTTTGATGCAAATAACCTTTATGGATGGGCCATGTCGAATCCTCTCCCGTTTGGGGAATTTAAATGGGTAGATCCTGATTCTATTGGAAACATCATGGATATAGCAAAACATGGAGATACTGGTTATATTTTGGATGTAGATATTGAGTACCCTGAACATTTGCATGACCACCATTATGATTTACCTCTACTGGCCAAGACAGAAATATCACCAACCGGTAGATGGCCTAAATTAATGATGACTTTAACCAACAAATCAAGATATGTTGCTCATTATTGGGTAATACAACAAGCCCTAGAATTAGGATTAAGAATAACAAAAATTAATAGAGCTTTACAATTTTCTCAATCCTGTTGGTTAAAGTCATACATTGACAACAACACAAAAAGAAGAACTGCAGCTACATCTAATTTTCAAAAGGACTTTTTTAAATTGATGAATAATGCGATATTTGGCAAGACACTGGAAAACAAAAGAAAGCATAAGAATGTGAAACTAGTTAGTGATCCGGTGAAACTACAAAAGCTGGTACAAAAACCTAACTTCGGATCATCCATAATAATCAACGAAAATCTTGTAGCTGTTTCCATGAACAAAATTTCAATTACAATGGATCGTCCTTTATATGTGGGGATGTCTATTCTAGATATTTCAAAGACCCACATGTATGACTTCCATTACAACAAGATGGTTAAATTTTATGGAAGAGAAAACATCGGCATTGTATACATGGATACGGATGCTTTTATTTATTGGATAAGAACTGAAGATATGTATGAAGACCTACGCTGTTTTATCTACAATAACGACTTTGACTTTTCTGATTATCCACAAGACCATCCCAACTACGACAATGGTAAAAATAAAAAGGTATTGGGAAAGTTCAAAGACGAAACAAATAGCGTGCCAATGGAAGAGGTTGTTGCTTTAATGTCTAAATTGTATTCATTTAAATTGTACAAAAATGAAAAAAGAGAACATGAAATCGTGAAGAAGGCCAAAGGTATAAAAACCTCATACCTGAAGAAGAATGTACAGTTTGAAGAATACAAGAGATGCTTATTTGAAAATGTTGAGACAACAGCAACATTTAACACCATAAGAAGCTTCAACCATCGTCTCTTCAGTGTAAAGCAAACCAAATGGGCTTTGAGTTGTAAGGATGATAAGAGGTACATCCTGGAAGATAATATAAAAACTTTACCATTTGGACATTACTCCTTATACCCTATCGACCAATAAACCTATTCTTCGTCCTTTACCTTCTTCCTTTCCGTAAAGAAGAGGGGACATGACAAGCTCAATGTCATGTTCCCTCTTTTTTACACCAATGTAATATGGCCTTGACCTATAATCTAACCATATAAAAGAGGATAAACCATTTTAGAGATCAGTATTTTTACAAGCGGTGTGGAAGACACAACTGAAGATGGAAGATTTAAGGAACAAGATTGTAAATGAACTTCATAAGCCGGCAAGAAGAAAATTTCCTAGAAGAAATACAATTATAAAAGGAATGAATGATCTTTTCCAAGCCGATCTTATTGAAATGATACCACATAGTAAATTAAATAAAGGATTCAAATACATTTTAGCGATTATAGACTGTTTTACTAAAGTGGCTGATGCTTTACCGCTAAAGGACAAGACTGGTAAAAGTGTTACAAAAGCTATGGAAATGGCTATACTAAGAAATAATTTCAACATCAAACATCTACAAACTGATGATGGAAAAGAATATTTTAACAAAGACTTTGCAGCTTTAATGAAGAAGTATAAAATAAATCATTATTCTACAAATTCTGAAGTTAAAGCTTCAATAATAGAAAGATTTAACAGAACGTTAAAAGGAGCAATGTATAAAACATTTTCCAAACGAGGATCATATATTTGGTATGATATATTACCACAACTTATAAAAGAATATAACAATAAGTATCATCGAACCATTGGTATGAAGCCTAATGAAGTAAATAGTGCCAATGCTAAAATGGTATTAAAACGTATTAAAAATAATACTACTCCTAAACGTGAAAAAATGCAGCCCAAAACATTTAAAGTTGATGATAAAGTTCGTATAAGTAAGTACAAAGGAGTATTTAGCAAAAGGTATCTGCCAAACTGGACTAATGAAGTATTTACAATCTATAAAGTGCAACCAACAATACCTGAAACCTACATTTTAAAGGACAACAAGGGTGAATTGCTTGAAGGTGGATTCTACGGACATGAATTGCTAAAATCATCAGTTGGCGATGTATATCTTGTTGAAAAAATTTTACAAAGAAAAAAGGATAAGGTGAAAGTACGTTGGTTGGGATTTGATAAAAGTGAAGACTCTTGGATCCCTACAAAAGACTTAGTGTAGCAATTTATGAAGTCATTACATGTTTAACCTTTACACAAGATGGAGATTGTGCAGCAAAAGGATCAATTTTTTATTGATAATATTGATGAGTTAACAGTTGACAACGACAAGTTAAATCATGGAAAACATGGTGAATTACTGCCAAACACAATAAGATGTTTAATAACTGGACCATCAAATTGTGGAAAGACAAATGTGGTTTTTAATTTAATAACAAATCCTAAGGGATTACGTTTCAACAACATTTATATCTTTTCCAAATCTTTGCAACAACCCAAATACCAATTATTGGATAAGGTACTCGCAAGTGTGCCTGAAGTTAATTTTTACAAGTTTAATGCTAGTGAAACTATAATGGAGCCAAACGAGGCTAAACCATTTTCTATATTTATATTTGATGATGTATCTTGTGAAAATCACGACACTATTAGAAGTTATTTTGCCATGGGAAGACATTACAATATTGATAGCATTTATATTGGTCAAACTTACAGTAAAATTCCAAAACAACTAATAAGAGATAATGCAAATCTACTAATTATCTTTAAGCAAGATGAAACAAATTTAAAGCACATATATTATGATCATGTGAATGCAGACATGTCATTTGATAAATTTAAAGAAATGTGTGGCAAAGCATGGGCTGAAAAATATGGATTTCTTGTTATTATGAAAGAAGAAGCTATAAAAAATGGAAGATATCGTATAGGATTGGATAAATTTGTATTAATTCATTGAACGATTGATGATACGTTTAGTAATAGATTGGACCTCGCTGCGTAAACATGGTGAACCAAGAAAAACTATTAAAAGAAATAAAATCACTGAGTGACTCGATTAGACTTAAAAATCGAGCATTAAGAATGGGTTTGAATGAAAGAGAAGAATTTCTGGAGACTACATTTAAGCCTATTACAGAACCTTTAAAACAGATAACAGAAACAATTGGTAAACCTCATTTTGAAGGAGATGTTTTACTACCTGTTTCTAAATTTGAAGTAAAGACTTTAAAAAAGGAAGAAGATGATGATTCTTACACAAGTGATAGTGAAGTTTCTCAAAAAGGAGAAGAAACAAGACAAGAAGAACCAGAAATAAATGTTCAAAAAGAAGAAGAAGAAGAACAACATATACCTGAAGCAGAACAATCAATTCCAAATCTAACAAAATTAAGTAGTGATATATTGCAACAAGGACCTCTTGGAAGAAAGTATATCATGAAGATGTTACATGAAATAAAAGCTAACCCAAAACTACACAAGTCACATGTATATGGAGCGAGAATTGATGGAAATGAATTAAAAATAGGAGATTCAAAAGTATATTTGACTGAAGATGATGACATTGTTATTGGTGAGCATAAATATAAAGGAACAAAAGGATTATTTGAACTGATTTTTAAAAATATACCTATAAAATATACACTACAAGATTTAAATACTTTTAAAGAAATTTTGCAAAATACTAATGCTCATAAGAAGAATTACTCCAAAGATTCAATGATAAATAGAACACGCGCAACTAAATATTCAGTTGTAATAAAAAGATTGTTTCCCCTGAGAAAACTACCAACATTACGAACTGCGCCTGCTTTAAAGAAACCGCTAAAGAGGAAATCTTTATCACTTATGGACTTATCACTTATGGATGAATATGGTAAAAAGAAAAAAGGAGAATCTTCTACGTCTGGTAAAGGTTTAATGAAAAACCTATATAATACAAATGTGATTTACTATAATGATATAAACAAATTGGTCGATAGAATGAGACTATTACATGAAGCCATGGAAGCTGGTCATACAGGTTTAAATAATGAATGGGTGGCTTTAGTTGACGAACTTCGAAATCGTGGAATAGTTGTATAAATCATTATGGATATATAAGAGAGCTGTGAGTATACAGTGGATCAGTTCAATCATGAGTGTCGACAAGTTCGGACGGTACTCCGGGCTAGGAGTACAAGGAGGAGAAAACAGAAAAAGAAGTGGATTGCCACAAACACCTGAAGGTGACTATGATATGAGTAACAAACGTTTAAAATTTGTTAAAGACCCAGAAGAAGATACTGATGGAGCAAATTTAAAAACAGTAAAAGAAGCAACTTCAACATCATTAAAATTAAACAAGAATACTTACGATGTTAAATCACATAGAATAATTAATGTTGGTAAACCAACTGACAGTTCTGATGCAATTACTAAAGAGTATTTATCATCTGAACTTTCCAACACTTTAAAATTGCAGTGGGGTAACAATTTAAAAGATGGACAAACATATGATGCTGGAAATCATAGGATAACCAATGTGGCAAATCCAAAAAATGATAAAGATTCAGTTAATAAAGAATATTTACATTCTATAATACCGGAAAAGACTCAACGAGGATTTTCTTTTTATAAGTTTATTATAAATGACATTGGATACCCAAAGGAAGACGGTGATGCTGTAAACCTGAAATACATCAAGGACAACTGTATTTTACAAGATGCTGATGAAATAGATTGTCATGGAAAAGCATTGTCAAATGTAAAATTCGGTTCTCAACCAAAAGACGCTGTTACTATGGAACAATTATCTAAAGAATTAAAAAGGGGAACATCGAATTTTGTAAAACATGAAGATGCCGTGCTAAAGCGAGGAGATACATTTATACATGGAAATAAAAAGTTTGATTTAATGCAAGGAAATAATGATGAATGGGATGCAGGACGTAAAACAATAACAAATGGAAGATTTGGTATAAAAGATACAGATGTACCTCTAATGGTGCAAACATTAATTGCTACTGGTGGTACATTAGGTACATACAATGGTCGTAATAGAAGAATAAAAGATATTTATCCTGGTTACGAAGCAAATGATTGTGTTACAATGAAACAAACAATAACTTGGGATAAACACTTTGGGACCAAATATGATGCAAAGATGAAGAAAATAATTAATATTTTACCAGGAGAAGATTTAAATGATGCTGCTACTATTGGACAAGTCATAACAACATCGAAAAGTGATTCGACCGCTTACACGTGTAATGATAAACGTATTATGCAGTTACATGATCCTCAACATCCGAAAGATGCTGTAACTTTAGATTGTTTAATAAGAATAGTGGGCAATTTACTTATCGATACCCACAATCATATAGCTAGTACAACGAGTCATGTGATGATTCAACCCGATGAACGAGAAGCTTGGATTAAAAATAGAATCATAAATCAGTATATAATTAATTTGAATAATTAAATATTTAAATATAAAACATTGTGCACGAGTTATCCATTTATGTAAAGCAGCTCGTGGAGTAAACACGCTGGTTATATAAGACGACATAATGAAGACCGCACCGCTCAGTCGTCGTCAAGACAGCGTTAAGAAAGGACGTGGTATAACATCAGCTGCGTTTTCCCTGCTCAGACGGATTCCTGTTGGTGCTGTTCTAAATCGAGCAATAGACGCTTTACCATACGAATTTCATCTGCCCGGAGGCTATCAATATTGTGGACCCGGAACTAAGTTGGCAAAACGTTTAGCAAGAGGAGATCCTGGAATTAATAAATTAGATCAAGCTTGCAAAGAACACGATATAGCGTATTCCAAGTTTGCAGATTCAACAAATAGATCAATAGCGGATAGAGCGCTAGCGGAAAAAGCTTGGCAAAGGGTTAAATCAAGTGACGCCAGTATTGCGGAAAAAGCAGCAGCTTGGGCAGTGACAACAGCCATGAAGACGAAAGCTAAGTTTGGTGGTGGCAGACGACGCGGGAAAAAAACTAGTAAAAAAGAAGCTGCAAAAAGAGGTGGGAACATCAAAAGAAGACATCGCACTAACCCTAAAAGGAAAGTCAAGAAAACATCCATATGGTCAATGGTAAAAAACGGATCGGGTCTTTACTTAAGACCGTACCGTGTGTATTAAATAAGAAAAATAAATTGATAATTCCAAATGAAGCATTAACAAACTATCAATTGTCAAAATATGTGAAATGTTTAAGAATACCATTCTTCAGAGGAGTTTTTATGAAAGATACATTACCAAATAGAGTGTGGAAAAATGAAACTGGAATAGTAAATTTAGACTCTAATTATGGACCAGGTACTCATTGGGTATGTTATAAAAAACTTGGAGAAAATGTTTACTACTTTGATAGTTTTGGAAATTTACCGCCACCAAAAGAACTTCAACATTATTTTCGGGACTCCAAGAATATATTCTACAACTACAAAAGAGAGCAACCTAGCAATACGGAAATATGCGGACATTTATGTTTAGAGTTCCTAGCGAAGAGCGTCAGTCAGCTTTAAGATGTCATCGTATACAGTATCGCTGAGTGGAAATTCGTCAACATTGAAAAGTACACTTTTCCCAGCGTTACGTTTATCTACGGATAAACTATGGGAAGCAGCATTATTGGATTTGACTACATACAATTCAATTCCCAATGTTACAGAAGGAAAAAATAATTTACTACATTATTATGAGAGTAAAGATGAAAAAGGAAATTATTCACAATTAAAAATAATTCCATTATCTACAGGAGCATATGAAATAGACGATATAAACCAAGTATTACAAAAGAAACTTGGAGAAGAAAATATTTCTATAAAAGGTAATAATAATACATTAAAAGCAGAAATAACTTCAAAGTATTATATAGATTTTAGCTTAGACCACTCAATCGGCAATTTGCTCGGATTTTCAAAGAAGAAAGGAATTTTAGCTCCTGGAAATGATTATACTGGCGATACAACAGTAACAATATTAAAGGTGAACAGTATTGATGTAACGTGTAATATTATACACGGATCATATAGAGATGGAGTAAATCAACATATATTACACACATTTTACCCGACAGTAGCTCCTGGTTTTAAAATAGTTGAGAAGCCACAAAACCTGATATACCTACCGTTAAACACCAGTTTCATTTCAGACATCGTACTGAACATATTGGATCAAGACGGTATTAGTGTTGATTTTAGAGGAGAAACAATAACTATACGGTTACATATCAGAGCGGCAACATAAAGTCAACATGGGATTATCATTTAAACCACAACGGAAGAGTCGGGAGCTCAGTAGCTCCTCAACATTCGACGAGTTAACACCGGACAACATACGCTTCCTACAAAAGATCGGACTAAAACTTGCCAACCATGGATATACTGGATATAGCGCAAGGACCGACATTCGACGAAACCCTATGGGAGAAGGAATATCACACTCACAACCCTTACACTTCATCAAAATTAAATAATAATGATGAAATAAGAATTCCCATTCAACAACAAGATATCTACACATTACCATGTGAAAGTTATTTATATATCGAAGGAAGAGTAACAACATTGGATGGAAAGTCTGGTTCAACTGTTCCTTTTATAAATAACCCTATGGCATATCTGTTTGATGAAATTAGATATGAGATATCTGGAGTAACAATTGATTCAACAAAAAAAGTTGGTATATCAACAACTTTAAAAGGATTGACTTCAATAACACCCAATGAAAAAAATTCTTTAATCTCGGCTGGATGGGTGACTCCTGATAAAGACACTATTACTCCTAATTCAAAAGGTTACTTTGATTTTAATGTACCTTTACGATTGCTTTTGGGATTCGCAGAAGATTACAAGAGAATAATAATAAATGTAAAGCAAGAACTGGTACTGCTCAGATCTTCAACAAATAAGGATGTAATACAAGCGCCAAGTGGAACTAAAGATGCCGATTTGGAATGGCAACTTCAATTGGATAAAGTTGTATGGAGAGTACCTCATGTCAGATTGGCAGATGAACATCGAGTAATATTATTGAAAAAATTAAAATCTGACCGTGATATTGTAATACCATTTAGGAGTTGGGAATTTCATGAATACCCCATATTGCCTCAAACAGAAAGACAAACATGGACTGTTAAAACCTCTACTTATTTAGAACGGGCAAGGTACATAATAGTCGGTTTTCAGACTAAACGAAAAGATGTTATAACCGCGCACGCTGGTCAATTTGACCATTGCAAGATAAAGAATTGCAAAGTTTTTTTAAACTCTCAGTTCTTTCCATATGACAGTTTAAATGTTTCATTTGACAAGAAACGTTATTCCATTCTATATGACATGTATGCAAGATTTCAATCATCATATTATGGTAAGACGAATACACCACTTTTATCACCAGAACAATTTTATTCAAAAGCTCCAATTGTTGTAATCGATTGTTCAAAACAAAATGAATCTGTAAAATCTTCAAGTGTAGATATAAAAGTTGAAATGGAATTTGAAGATAAAATACCAGATGGAACTTCAGCATACTGTTTAATTCTACATGACAAAATAGTTACTTACACACCGCTAACAGGAATCGTGAAGAATGTACTTTAAGAAGGATTAATACAACATCTGCACAATTTGTAAGGTTTTTACAAAAAATCAACAATATCTAGGTCATCTGCGAGTATAAAAGCGAAAAAAAAGAGCTGGAAATTCATTTCATCTTTGATTGTCGTATGGGTAACATCGTCCGCAAGATGAGTTCTACTACATCAACTGCTAATGAAGAAACTACACCTTTTATGGCTGACAATAGTTTGGATATAGAAAGACAAGTTGAACAGGAAATGGATGAGTTCCTCAAGTTTAAACATAAAAAGACAGAAGAAGAGGAAGTTGAAAAAGAAACAAAGAAAAGAAAAATTGAAGATAACATTTCCACCAACATCTTAACGGAAGTATTTCTTCGAATATTTTATCCTATTTCTTCTTGTATGACAAAGACTGTATCTGCTGGAGTGATGAAATCATTGGATTACTCTCCTACTGTTATTTTAAATCATGGATCTAAAATGGTAACCTTCACTGAAACTTCTTGGGAATCTTTTATGAAACATATACATCTTTTGGAATGTTATCTGAGTAACAATACATTTGGAAGAAAAACAAAACTAGGTTTGTTGGAATCAAATATTGAAATCGATATTGTTAAACAACGTGGTCAACAACTAGTTCGATTTAGAGATTTAACTAAATATAATATAAAAATACATTTGACTAAAGAAGAGTTTTACATTTTAACTTGTGCTACTGGTCCTATAACAAGATATTTAAAACAGCTAATATTCTCAAGTGCAATTATCAAAGACTATTTAATTGATGCATTGGATAAACAACCATATGTTCCAATCCTATATGGTCCAGTAGATACTTCAATCTTCAATAGGATACCACATGAAGTAGATATGTGGAGACAGTTACACCACTATCAAACCAACTTTAATTTAGATGAAGAAAAGCAAGAAACCAAGGAAAACGAATCAAGTTTCAACAATCAACAATCGGCAACAAATTGAACAAATAAAGAATATTGTAAGTAAAAAGAAGAATATTGGGGGTATAAAAGGTTGTCAATCTGGATTAACATACCAGTTGCCTACTGAACGTCATCATGGATAAACAAGTTTCATTCTCTAAGAAGATAGAATTAATGGAAGTAAAGCAAGGTATCATAGAGTTTCAAGCATTCCGTGGTAATGATGGAAATTTTATAATTAAAGAGTTAGTGGTACTAGATATGATAACATCTGTTGTTTATCACTTTTTATTTATGCCTCCTTTACCATTCAACAGATTAACAACCAAAGCTAAAGTAACAAACAAATGGTTGATGAAACATTTTCATAATCTAAGATGGGATGAAGGTTTTATAACCTACAATATGATGCCACACATTATGAATCATTTCTGCAAAAAGTTCAAAACTATTTTTACAAGAGGATTGGAAAAAGCAAATTGGATACAAACATATACAAACCATGAAGTAATAAATGTGCAAATGGAGAAAGATTTTTATTGCTACTTTGATAACATCTGTATTTCATCTAAAAACTTTAAACATCAACAGTCTCAATGTGCTTTAAAAAACGCATATCGTTTAAATGTCTATCTCCAGCAAAGTGGTGGGGGAAACGAAGGGTATAAAAGCGAGAGCGGCACTATGACAATGCATCAGTATTACTCGAACCTCCGGGGAGTCAACACCTCTGACACGCAAACACAAGAAGAAGAAGACGAACAATAGCAAGAAGAAGATAATGGCGTCACAAAATTTTCTACAATCGCTTGTTGATCAATTTAACAAACATTCTAAATCTACTATACTACCGACAAAAAAATGTTCAGAATTGAAGGAAGAGAAACATTATATTATTCACACTATTAAGAAAATGGAAACATCAATTGGAGACGCTATCAATTGTACATTAAGTGAAGCACCCTACACACCTGGTGATGAACCAAAATTTCAAGTATTTCTTCCCAAACGCTTTGTTCAACTGCTGCAGAATGAAGATTTACGACTGATTCACCCCGGCACACTCTACTTAGCATCTCACGGTCCTAGCGGAAGCAACTCTACTGAACTTACACTTCATGTTATGCCTACTAGCAACTAATCTGTAGTTTATATATATATACTGTTGTACATGTGTGTAACTGATTATAAATAAATAAAAAATAAAAAAATAAGAAAAAAGCAACATATCGATAGTGTTTTTGCACTATCGATATGTTGCTTTTTTAAAAACACGTTTGGGTGACCTTGACCTAGTTTCGAGGGTATATAAAGGCCGTAATTTTCTTGAGGATCTCATCAGTCTCCGACTACCTTTCGTGCTGTACGCATCTCTGTTGGCTCTCCAGTTATTACAAATAACAACATGTCTCTTAAGGTGAAGTGTGCATCATATGATACCACCACCATCACAACTTTTGAAGAACTCGACGATTTTACTAATGAATTGCGAGTATTACTTGCCGGTGGTTATCGTTTAAATATTGATGTTTACGCTAACAACATGAGGATGTTTCCTAAACAAAAATTCTGCAATGAAGAAGTATTTGTTTCCACACAACCTTCAACTACAACACCATCTACTCAAAGTAATGTTAAGTTTCAGAAATATTACTGATGTTGAATAATATTGAGTGGTCGCTGTGGCATCTATAAAAGGAACGCGTAACCTAAACAGAATCATCATTTGCTTCCCAACTGACGCAGCGAAAACAACTACCACTACCATGTTGTACAGAATGATGATTGAATTTAATGGAAAAATCTACGGAAAAGATTATCAAAGTGTAGAACAAATGACATCCGATCTTCAAGTATTGACTAAAGAAGGATTCCAACCAAAATTAATTCTAAAATTTCCAGAAGTACATCCACTATCCACTGAAGATCTCATTGCTATGGCTAAAGAAGAAAAAGAAAAATACAAACAAGATATAAAGAAAGAAAAAGAGGATGAAAACTCACTATCTTAAATAAATACATCTTACACTTGTAAGATGTTCTTTTTTAAAACTCCATTTAAATGACCTTGAGATTACCCCCACCACTTTTTCTAATCTATAAAACATGCTATCCTACACTATACACCTTCATTTCTTGGCTAAACTTAGAAGCGTCAACATGGAAAACAAGAAAGACGAGTACAAACCACGCTATTGTTGTGAACAAAAATGTACCGATATAGGAAGATGGATGGTAGACGGATTAGCTTGTAGAAAATGTGAATTCTTCGGATCCTGTTACTGCAAATGCAAGACAAAACAACTACCACCACCAGAATTGCGAACCTTTAAAATTTATAAATCAAGATACTTCCACACTTGCTGTCCCCAGAGATGTATCAAATTTCATCCAGAAAAAATTGTTAATTGCCGAGAGTGTAATGCATGTTATAAAGACGACTTTTGTACATGCATCATAAATGCATGCAAATACAGATCAGATTGGTCTTCTCATCCTATTGAAGCTTCAGATCTATAGCTGTAGTCACTGACTGCAGCTCTTTTTTAAAATTTCATTCGGTTGACCTTGAAATTGTCCCCACCAACATATATTCTACAGATCCTTCAATACATTTCTCATTCCGATTTCATTACTCTGACTGGCAACAACATGGGTGACAGGTTTATTTCTTTTGAACATTTAATTACCGAAAGAGATGAGATGGAAACTCTATTTCACAACTTACTCACACTTATGGATAAGTATCCTTTAAGATGGATCAAAATCAAAGTAAAATATGTGGATCCTACCAGAATATTTTCATCATCGTCATCTTCAAACAGTGCAGGGGAAGAAGAAGAAACAACTCATGGTATTAAAATTATTGAATTGGACAACGAGGAACAAGAAATGCAAACTCTGGTTAAAAGTAAACTTAATATTTGATTTAAAACAATTATTAGTGTTTCTAATTTATATTACAGCTAATGCTTATTTCTACACACCACCCATGACCTACCCAAATGGGGTTTTGCGGCAAAATGCTCTGGCCGCCGGTTCGCATATGGGTATATCAACCTTCCCCCACCACTCTACCTTCCCCACTCCTCTACTTCCCCCTCCACCACCTTTGCCCACATATAAGTGACCCTCTGACCATCGCTCACCATTTGTTTGCCAACTTCCGAACAATGAGCTCCTCTCCTTTAACAACAAGTAAATGTACTTTTCTTATTCAATCACAAGAAGAATTACAAACTATTTTTCAAATTTTAAGTGATCTAATAATCACTCCAAATAACACCATTACTATCACTGTGGAAGTTTCCTACAATTCTTCTGATTACGAAAACATGGAAAGCGAAGACGTCGAAGTTTTACAGCTGCCAGATAATAGTCTTCCATCTTCCAAAGCTGCAACACCCGACACAGCTAATAATGATGTTTAGTCGACTACAATTATTTTCTTTACCCCCCACCATTTTTACAGTAATATATAACCTGTCCCTATCTCTGTTTCTCATTTCATCGCCAACTTTCTCACCATCAACACCGCTCCTATTTTTACCTGCACACATTTAATACACGAAGATGATGGATGATTTTTCATTTACGTCACAATTGGAAGAGGATAAACTCAAACTCGAAATCAACAGACTACAATTAGAAATAAAGAATCAACAAGAAATGATTCAGCTTTTACGACTATTCAAATGCGTACTGTGGATAGTATGTTTTTATCTTCTCATCGCTATCACCTTTAGCGTCTACCACTCCATCACCAGTAAACAACACTTCAACACCTCCTCAAATAAAACCACTACTTTTCTTTGATTAAATAAATTTTTACCCACCTTCAATCTAACCCCTCGGGGCTCACCTTTTTTAAAAACCCCTCCGGATGACCTTGACCCACTTCCAAAACCCACCCATCACTGTCAAAAAACCCCAGCCGCTGCAACCCCTACAACAGTTACAACCGCCTGACCTTGACCTGGGCCAGGACCGGCCAAACCCCACTACTGCTACCCTTTTCACTTTGTCTTATAACATCTAAATAATATCAACAGTCTTCGTGGACGGACTAATTAAGGCAAAAATAGTCCTGTGAAACATCTGAAAATATATCATCGGCCTAAGAATTTTGGTTATTATCATTAAAGATATACTAAACAAGGAAGTTTAATGTGTTTTAAACTGAAGAAGTATTAATTAAAACTCGAGAATCTTTTCATAAATAAATTATGATAGCTACTATTTGTTATTAGTATTTTTTCATCTGTTCCAATATCCTACATGAGAATTAAAACATATACGTAAACGTCTGAAAACATAAATTTGGTGTTAGAAACGTTCCAAAACATGTTTAGGTGACTCCAGTTGATAAGAACCACTGAGGGATCCCGAGGGAATATTTCCCGCAAGAGACTGATATTTTATTATATTGTGTTGAACCGCAAACATGTAACAAAGATACTTTAATTTTTTGTTTCCTTCAGATTTTGATGGTTCTCGGAAAAATATTTAACCTTAAAATGAAATATCCAGGACATTTCAATGTGTGTAGTTTAATGTGCAAGTTCAACAAAAAGAGTAGCTTAGAGTAAGAAACGAAACAGATCAATGTTGTTCGTTATTATAATTTTGAGTCGTTTACCAATTATTGGCAATGTTATCGATGACCTACAATGATTAGGTCTCTATTACCTCATTAAAATGTCACTATTCAATGATGTTAAGATTAATTATAGTATATACGATATGTACAACATAGAATGTTCCATTACTTAACTTGGCCGATGTCCTTTGCAAATAGCTTTCATATGAGAGAGGTAACTCCCACACACTTCCGAAATTCTGTTGATTATAAATTTATATAAATGTTAATAACTCATGATTTTCATGCAAAAATGTTACAATATTTTTATTTAATTAATTTTTGTGTTTTAATCGTTGTTATTTTAATTAAGTGTCCTTCCATCACTATGACCTTTGATTCTATGGCCCTTGAGCCTTGATCATATGATCTAGAGGGATGATGACACACCGAAGTAGGAAAGGTGCCTCTTAGTGTTAAGTTCTAAACACAGCGTCCAGTAACCTCCAAGAGGCTTACATGGTTTCTCGAGTGACTTTGTGGTAGAGAACCCCAGATGCCTATCTGGTTCCTAGCTTGTCATCTGGAGGAAAAAGGAGTGCCTTGTAATTTTCATGTCAGGTAATGTAATAACAGCCATCCATATACTAAAAAAAACTCAGATAAACCAGAATATTATATTTTTCAATAGTATGTTGTATTTTTTTCGAAATACTAAATGAATAAGAACTAATGATATGACCAGTAAAGATATTAAAAAAGTGAATATCGAAATTTATTATGCCCTCGCAGTTTCGTTATGCAAATTAGAATTTTTATATCTCTGGATTTTTGTTGTCACTCAGTTGAAATCGTACATTACTACAAAATACAAAGGAGATTTTTTAACGTAAATTAAGGTCTCCAAAACGACATTTTCAGTATCAAGATATCATTTTTATATTTAGACACCGAAGAGTTTGTGAATGTAACAGTGTTTTTATTAAACTTATTTTATATGAACACTTATAAAAATTATATACAATACTTATTATGCCTATAAGTATAGTAAAATTGATGTAAAAATTGATAAGTTTGTTTTCATACTTTAGTTATACATAATAAGTATATCATTGTTTCAGTGTTTTAGGTATCCCAACGTTCTCCCCTGTATTTGCTAGAGTCGAATCTATTAGCTTCAGTCAAACTAGATTTATGATCATAAGAAAAAATGTGCTTTCGTAAAAAAATGTATTATATAAAATTAGTTTTTTTTTAACTATTTGACCATGAATAAATAAGTCCTCTATTCAGCTATTTAATATTCTATTCAATTACAAACACATATAGTTTTTAATATTATTGAAAGAAATTACATTATTCATTAATAATATAGTTACCACATAAAAACTACGAAAAGATATATAATTTAACTGGGACTTTAATAAATATAGATGAGAACACATGGTCATGGAATGAGTATAGCATAAAACTCGTTTCCCTACTGCATGGAAGCTGTGGCATGAGCAAGTTAGTTTGATCAACATTTCCCCAAACACAGAGTGGTATGACACACAACTGTTGCTTGATACCAAACTAATCGGATTATCCTTTGAAGTTCTCTTACATCTGGGGCAAGCTGTGTTTTATGTTTACTTTCTTGTTCTTATTTACACAATTTTTTCTTGTGACAACAAGTGCCTGATTATAACCAAAGTCATAATGATTTTGTATTAATCTCTATTTTATTAAAACAATTCCAACACAAATAACTACAACTTAACTGCTAAGAATAGTTATATAATCAATTATCACATCAAACAAATTCAAAACCAATATACGTATTGTTTTTACTGCTTATAAGTTATATTATGGCTTTGTGTAACTTTTCTATTACATTTTTTAACCGTTTTTTTTTTATTGTACTCGTACATTGCTAGTTGACGAGTATGTTTAGACCACTTTCTTATGCTGAAAAATATTCTAATGAAAATCTGATGTGCTCTATAAAGTATTAGAGATAAGGATGTAAGGATGTTTACAGATAAGGATGTAAATGATTATTATTGATGTAATGAAAGTTTATAATTTTAAAGCATTTCAGCAGAAATAAAAATAGTTGAAACTACTAGTTTTAATATCATTTTTCCAATAATTTACTTTGTGCGCTGATTTTAATAACAGATACTTGATTTTCTAATATTGCAGTAGTTTTGAAATACTTCAGTATTCATAGGGCTTAGAATTTATTTATTTGCCAACGGCAAGCAGCCAATTTACAAAGAATATAATACATGCAAAATAACTTGCGAATAAATTATATAATATGCGAAGTACATGCAAGTAACCATTAGTCTGGATTGATGGTACAATTTTTCAAAATGTATGTACAAGCTGACTATACCAATAATGATAAATACAAAATCATGCTATTAATTAGACTAGAATAATAGAAGACAATTGTTGTGCAAATTTGCAAGCAAATAAGATGGACAAGAATAATACAAGAATAAAATGCGAAAATACGCAAGTATATTTGAATAGAATGATAATACACAGTGCAAAGTCAAAAATAAATTAGATTTACATGCAAAATAGGACTAGAGTATTAAATTGTACAGTTAGATTATAAAAGGTATGTACAGCATTATATAGGCCTACATATATACAAGCAAATCATAAATAATAAATAAAAAATAGAATACGATTTAAGAAAATTGGTATAAATGAAAGTTTTTTGTTAAGTCACCGCAGATTTCAAGAGACGTTATAACCCATATTAACAATGTATATTTAAACTTTGTTGTGTACACTCGTGGATAGCATTATATTTTGAATAAAAATTTAAGTTAAGAGAATATGTTTTTATGTACAAATAAATTGTTTGCTAGTTTGTTGGAAAGGTACAACAGATAAGCCAGAAGCATTATGCTTAGGTACCGTATATTATATTTATGGGTGTATTATATTACGTATATATTACGGGTTTATGTTTGATTTATTGTACTTTACTGTAATTAATTGTTGTATTTTGAACTATGTAATAAAGCTTTATTTCATTTAATTATATATGTATATACATATATATATATTCCTAAACTAATATTTTGGGAAAATGAATATGCTATTGAATAGTATTTATACAATTTAATTCTTCAGAATTTTAGAATCACAAACATAAATCTATGTTTAATTAACAATACCATTGATTTACAGTATTGAAATTGAAGGTTAATTTAGGTTAGGTTAGTTAATTAAGGTTAATATTAATTAGTTAATATTAATTATTAATTAGGTAAGTTAATTAAGGTTAGTTAGTTAATTAAGGTTAATTTAGGTTAGGTTAATTTAAGTTAGGTTAATTTAGGTTAAATTGAAGGTTAATAACTCTGAAACAACATTTATAAAATCATTTTAAAATTAGACCTTAAACCGGTTGACAAAATAAATAGTAAACAGTATCTTAAAACCCATTTTTACAATTAACTAAATAAAACAATTATTTTTAAGGACATTATAAAGTCTTCCAACACTACTCGATATATTTACACTTATACTGTAATTGTTTACGAGACAGTAAATATATATAAAAGGTCTTATAATGGCGATCGATTTAGACCAGTCACATTGGTCATCATCAGGCCCAATCCCAGACTCGGATTATATGTTTGTATGATTATATGTTAAAGTTGAGTATTTTTGGTCTGAAAGATATTTTAAACTAAAGTGAACTGCGTTCAATGCGTAGAATGATTTCATTGTAGTTCAGAGTGATATATCTTATAAAAATAGTGTTTAAAAGGATCATACCTAAGGTGCGCATAGTCTCTGTTTAAATAACTTATATTATTCGATCAAATATAAATACAAACATTGTATTAAACAGTAAATTAAAGTAACGGTAAAATATATTAACTAAACAATTATTGATTTATATGTTTCAATGTTAGACCAATGTCCAAAATATGTCCAATGTGTGTGTGTGTGTGTGTGTGTGTGTGTGTGTGTGGTTATGATTCGGTATTGTTGCTCGAATTAATATATTAAAATAATAATAATGTAGGATACAGTTATTGAACTATTTGAAATAGATTACATCTCAACATTGAAATCATGCATAATTATTTCGTTAATGAAATTTTACAATTGAGAACTACACAGAAAATTAAAAAGTAATGGAGTGCTTTGAAAACAAATAACTTTTTTATCGTAAAATAGCTTTCATGTAGTTAATTAATTCCTTTTGATAAATAGCACACACAAACACAGAAATGATGACTATTTTGTTGGTAGTAAATATTAACTAAAAGCACTTTAATTAGTTTTCATAATAGTAGGGAACCAGGTGAAAATTATAACGAATGTTTTCATGATCGAATTACGGTGTAAGTTTTTTAAGCAACATGTCAAGTAGAAGGGAAAAGTAACTTGTCCACTTGCATACTCATTATCGAGTTCCAAACTCATAAATATAAAACTAGAAATCAACATTTAAAACATTTTAGTTAGGTGTGTCTGTTTTAGTAACTAAACATTTATATTAATAACGTCAAGTAATCGTTTGTTTTTAAATAATCAGTTTCACTTTGACGTATAGGTTGGAGTTCACCACTTTTAACCTTACAAAATATGTACACTTCTATTTAAAAAATGAATTTCAAATGAGTTTAAATGTATTATACAACTTTTATTAAAAACTCCCTGGGTAGCAAAATATTATACCCAGCGATGTTACAAATTATCAGGAGTAATATCCTTCATGCGGAACGTTTTAATATCTGGAGCTGTCACTTAGTAAACCACATTCATTACTGTACCCAACAATGGACATGCCTGGTGGCCCATATTAAGGTCAACACCGACCCCGTTGGTGCAGCAATCATTGTTGATACGGTTATACATGATATCACAATAAAGCGTTTGTCGGACACTATGTATCCAATTGGTTACATTATAGAATTTTTTAGTTCATTATCAATTAATGTAGCTGCATAATCATTATAGTAATATGCTATTGCTGATTTATTGCTTTATATTGTATATTTGAATTGCAGCACCAAAGTATTGTACAAATATTATACCAAATAGAGTATACCATCTTATTATTACTGTATATTATGCATTTTTCTTGTTGTTATTGTTGTTATTATCATTAAAGAGTATTGTAATGTAGTAGGTTTCCCGTTGGACTAAATAAATAAATGTATGATTTGAACTGTTTTGGCACACATTTCATAAGTTTATATAAATATTTATTTACGGGTTAACCATTTTTATACTATATTACATAAAGGCTATACAATACTAGTTAATATTAACATATCTATTGGTATTTTTTAAACTGGATAAACAAATAATGGTCCTTCAGACTTTCCAATGCAAATAAAAACAAGCTGACTAATTTACATCATAATTACTACTAAACAACATCAATAAAAACAGTAAACCAATCATAAATATAACAAAACTGCAATTACAACAATTGAACAATTTTGAACTTAACTACGACTAGTGATGCATTTTAGGTATTTCCGATTTTTTAATCCCGGCTTGGAGTAAAAAGTCAATGTGTTTGGACATCGTATTGCGCAGACAATGAAGACGTGGGATGACACTGTTGAACTCGTAGTTAGTTGAGCAGAAGGCGAGAAATAACAAGTTTTTAGAAGGGGTCCCAGTTGGAACGCGGAGATGAATGAAGCTCAGATAGGTTCATTTTGTGTAACGTATACTTTTCTTTATTAGCATGACACGTGTTGTTTTTTTTTTTTTTTTTTTTTTTTTATCATCAATGAAAAACAAACGTCAAAAACATTCAACGATATATTTACACTTATACTTGCATCTTATACAACATTGTATTTACTTATACTTACACTATACGGTGTTGAGCTTGGCCTTTTTCAAAGAATGCAGACGGCTAATATATGATATTATGGAAAAAGGCAATCGATTTTGACCGGACACATAGATTATAATCAGGTTCAAAAAGAGAATGACAAAACCAACATGGTGGACAGTAATACAAGAGACAATATTTCGTCATAGTCACATGACTTTCTTCACTGCTATTGGATGTACCAAAAATGTACCAATGGAGAATCAAAGTGTAAATTTTAACTCCGGTGGCACCTATCTCAGAATGTTCAAAATATTGTCATGTTACCAATGAGGTTATGAGTTGTATCATTTATTGTATTATAATTTGGTTTGTATTTAGTCACTTAGACTTTATTTCTGTAAATTTTTGTATTTTAGTTTTAGTTTATTTATTGTATTTTATTAAGTCATTTTGTAATTATTTTACGATACATTTGTACTCTTCATTGGTACGATTTTAGACAATAGCAGTGATGAAAGTCATGTAACTATGACACCATACTGTCTCGTGTATTATTGTCCGCCATGTTGGTTCCGTCATTCTCTTTTTAGGCCTGATGATAATGGGTATGTCCGGTCAACATCACTGGTCAAATCGATTGCCTTTTTCCATCCTATCATATTTTTACCTTATTTTTTAATTTATTCTAACGTCATGATATCCATGTTACAATATTGGAAAAAACAATGTCCTTTTGACAAGACTGGTTACCATAGAAATAAAAATTACAATAGTTGACTAACAGCTAAAATAAAAAAATGATATAATACCAAATAACTAATAATATTCTATACAATAAACATATATATGACTACAAGTTCTGTTCCCAACTATAAAAGTAGTGTGTTTTTGGGAAGGCTGGGACGTGACGTCATCACGATGACGTCAGCAGTGATGACGTCATCAATGACGTCACGAATGACGTCACTAATGATGTCATATGACGTCACATGACGTCACATAAATGACGTCATGGTGACGTCATTACCGCTGACGTCATCATGATGACGTCACTGACGTTAATTAGGTCAAGGTCACGCAAGAATACAAAAAAAATTTTTTTTTGCACTTTTGCGATTCCTCAAATTTTGCTGAGAAATTGAAATTTCTCGAGGAATCACAAAAGTGCAAAAAAATATTTTTTTTATTCCCTAGCGATCAGACTCTAGACCTAATATATCCGTCAGGGGTCATTGACCCGTCCCAGCACCCCCACTTGAAAAAAAAAAATAATTTTTTTATTTTACTTACCCACCGAGAGACTGAGAGCCGAAGAATAATTTCTTCAAACACCCGACAGTGCGACAAACGACACGCGACCTGAACAGCACCGCGTCCGAAGACGTACTGACTTGGGCGCAGGCGGTTACCCAGGTACCCGGCTCAGTGGTGGGGATAAGGAGGTGGTGGGGGTAAAGTGGTCAGAAGGAAGAAAAATTTAATTTTTTACAAACAACTCGTCCCAGCCGGTCCTTTACCGGATCTCCGTAACTCGGATTGGAAATATTTCCTGAGAAATATTTATTATTTATTCTTTCTCAGGTGATGTTGGAACTTGGTTGGGAATTGGAGTCACCAACGTAACCTTACTGGCAAAAGTTAGCTCGTCTAAAAGTTTCTGAAACATTTTATCATCCATAGTGATATTTTTGTCCCTTGAGTAAAATTTTGGATTATTTTTGAAGCAACGTTTCATTTTTGTTAAAGTGGAAGTCTTGGACACCTTAACAGAATTATTTTGCTTGGCCAGCAAAAATTTTACTCTTAATAATTTTTCTCGCAAAGTTTCAGCCATAGATGTGTCTCACAGTAAGGTTTGGATAAAACTGAAACACTTAGTCCAGTGTTGTACCTTAGCTGGAAGTAGTGGGGGAACAGGGCTACAGTGGGGGAATGAGTAGTGGAGGGGGTAATGCGGACTGTTGTTGACAAGTGTAGAAACAGTTTGCTGGGAACTGTCCAAGGAGTAACACGTACTGTGCAGAAAAATTAACCGAGAGACTTGTGTAAAATTTAACTCCAAGAAATATTTAATGTAAGACTAAAAGAGGTAGAGCCAAATGAAAAATAATTTTGTAGGAGACGGGTATGGATTAGTTTTGTAGTAAAGTTTAAAATTAACTTGTGTGGAATAAAATTAAATTGTGAGCGAAAAATAGTTAGCCACACCTGCAAAATACAAGTGTAGGAAAAATATTAGGAGACCTGTATAGCTAAATAAAAAATTAATTTTGTATGAAACAGTCTTCCAGCATTTCAGTTTCTAAGTCTTAACAAGTAAGGAATAAAATATTAAATAAGGAGTGGAAAATAATATGTTAAGTAAAACGTAAGTGTAGTAGTGTAACAAAAATTAATTTTGTGCAAAACAGGCTAGGTTCTGTTTTGCTAAGTTTAATAAGAAGGAAAAATAATAATTTACTCACAGAAAAGTCCCGCGGCGGCGAGGTGTGGCGTGTTTGTTGGCTTGCAATAAACTGACTTACCTTCTGTTGAGCTACATTTAGCCAGTTTGCCAAGAAACCAGTCTGTTATATAAGCATTATGTAACCGTCTCTGCCGGCTGTGCTGAATCCGGCAAGCTAAAATATTATTCTATAGTACACCTGACTTGGACTGAAAATATTCTAAGTCCCAAGACCCCCCCCCCCCGGCTCCGGACGAGAAGTGAGCCCCCCCCCCCCCCGAGGGAGGAGGAGGTGGCATAGCCCGAGGCGTTGCCATACCTTGACACGTGTTGTATAATGAGATCCGGTTAGTAATGTATTCAGGTGTGGCTCTTGGAGATTGTCCAATGCCGCAAACAAGTACGTGTCGAGGTCTGGCTGTTTACGTAACCAGATCCGGTTCCCCCACTCCTGACCGGCTCAGCTTCGGTTCTCTGAGGCTTTGCTTCCTCGCAGTTGGTTTCAAACACTTCAGCTGAGTGGTTGAAGCTCTGCCCTACAGGATTCGCAATGTAATGTTGGCGCCGCATTATATTGGGAATTCTTTTAGTTTAAGGCATGGCATGTGTAGTGTTAAGAAATATTTTATTTTGCGCTTGCTGCTTCTGCTAGGTCTTGGTGTTGGATTTATTTAGTCTAAGTGTTGTGTGTTGAAAAATATTTCTTTGTACTAATCTTCACAGGTTGTCCCCAAGTAGAAATTTTTCTAAATTCGCATCTTGGAGGTACTCCTCCGTAAATTGGCAGCCCCCCCCCCTGAATTTTTTTTTTTTTTTTGATTTTGACCTTGACCAAAATTTTTTTTGCTCCGGACGAAAACTGCGCCCCCCCCCCCGAAATTTTTTTTTTGGATTTTGACCTTGACCAAAAATTTTTTTTTTGCTCCGGACGAAAACTGCGCCGGGGGGGGGGGTGCCAAGCTAGTAGTATGAAATTGTTACTCCTATGACAAGTTAAAATAGTAGTGGCATACTGCTCCCCCCACCAGTCTACCATTGAGGTGCCGCTGAAGCATGTTTGACTCATCTCATTCTCTCTTGGGCTGCCAATGGGTTGACATGGATGTTCCACCGCTTCAGATGTAGCATAAGTATAAAGGTAATATTTAGCACAGTGGTATCATGTATGTATTTTAGTAATAATTATGTTACAAAATAAAATTTTGTTTTTCAGTTTGTTGGTCTCTGACAAGTTTTAAACTGTGAAATTGTAAGGATTGAAAAAAAAATATTTGTAATTATTTATAATATAGGTAGCACCGTTTTAGTGCTACCTTAAATATAAAATTTTTAAAGATCTGAATTTTGAAATTTTTTATGCTGGTATTAATTCTATATTATTTTTAAGCTAAATTGAATATGCAGGTAACACTTTAGTATTTTTTCCGTGGAAATAGTCTTAATTCTGTACATTTTTTGAGTGTTACCATGTAGTAAGTGTGTCAAAAAGCATGTGATGAAACAAATATATTTAAAAGTATTAAATTTGTTTCAGTTTGTTGGTCTCTGACAAGTTTTAAACTGTGAAATTTTAAGGATGGAAAAAATATTTGTAATTAACTATTTAAAATATTGGTAGCACCGTTTTAGTGCTACCTTAAATATACATATATATTTTAGGGCACCTTGGGCGTGGTCACCCGGTGGGGATATAAGGCGGCCGGGTTGCATGCACTTCTCATTTTAGCTCCAGCTCTCGTGCCGACTGGTTCTAAAAATGTCTTGTCGTATACCTTATGATCCTTTGTACTATAATCTGCTTGGTATTAATAGTATTACAGACAATGAGCGGAAATTGTATAAAAAATTTTGTTGTTTACTTGATAGAAAGCAAAAACTACCGCCAAATACCTTCACCTACAAGCTACCCCTGATAGACAAGGATGATGTAAGCAAACTATCATCAATTCAATTGAAGTTTCTGGAAGAAAAAATTTTTGTTTGTGTGAGAGAAGTGTTTCATAATGAATATTCAAAAAGATTGGCTTTTGACTTTATTAAGGAACATGCAGGACATGAAAAAAAACAGTATCCAGGATTATATTATTTATATCTTTTTGAGAATGGAGCAAGTGTGACGGTAGAAATAAGTATTAAACTAATGTAATTCTCCCAACCAAGTGTTAAAGTAGGACTTGAACTTTGACTTGATTGAGGTTTTGCAGAACAGAGAGGGAAAAAAATTATTCCTTCACCCTCTTGAAATAAAGATCAGAACACCCCTCAAGTTGGAGCAATATTGGACAGAATGTTGCTGTGTAAAAGACTTATATTTTGTAGTAGAAGATTATTTTTGGACACTAGTGATGACGAGGATAGCAGTGATGAATTTTCACCTTTGTAAATATTTTTTTTTGTTTTGCATTTTACAAAAATCAAAAAAATTATAAAACTGTAAAAAAAAGAAAAAAAAATATGAGCGGGGGATAGAGCAGCAGATGCTCTATCCCCCGCTCAAAATAATAATTTTAGATGGTCTTGACCCACTTTTGAGAATTTATTGTGGTGGGGGAAAGCATTAGTGGAGGGGGAAACGTCATATATACGGGTAGTCAAGCCTCAGTCTCATTTGGTAAGAAAGAGGGAACGCTGGATCGGAGGTGATGGTAAGATTGACTCAATAGCAAATACTTTAACACTGCAATATGTTAACAGGTTGTCAATGGTTAGGAAATATCTTTTATTTTTATACTACCTAGTTTGTTTAAGGTTAAAATTTTAAATATATTTTATTTTGGTCAAATGCTTTTGCCACACTTCCTACATGCTAAGACTCATATAAAGTACAGGATTTAAGCTGATCTCTCGGGGAAATACTATGTAGCCACCTCACACTGGTTATCTGAATCGCATAGTATTGGTGATTTATACAACATAAATTTTTTTTCAATATGTTATATATCACCAATTCTTATTCGAGTCAGATAACCAATGTTAGGTAGCACATCAGTATTTCCCCGCGAGATCAGTCTTAATTCTGTACATTTTTTGAGTTTTGGCGTGTGGTAAGTGTGCCAAAAGCATTTGCTCAAACAAATATATTTAAAAGTTTTAATTTTGAACAAGTTGAGCAGTAAATAATAAAAATATTTAACTTTTGAACCAGTTGACATATTATTGAAAGTATTTGTTAGAAAGTTGATCTTACTACCATCTCTTATCCAGTGTTCCCTCTTTTTTACCAGATTTAAGGTGGCCTTGACCTATATATTTGTCCTAAATAGCAAATTTTAAATAAATACAATACATTTTGTTCTGCGCATGTGCAGATTTGTTCTGCGCATGCGCAGAACGGGTCTTTCCCAAAGATCACCCCCCACCACCCGCTATAAAAGGAGGTCGGTCAAGAGCGTCTCTCATTCTTTGGTAAACTTTTGTGGAGTTAACATCTAAAGACGCTAGTGGTAAAAAGTGTTAAAATGCTTCTTTGCCATATTTGTGGGGAATTTTTCCCAGATGAAGTGATTCTTCAAATCCATCAAGAATTACATATGGAAGACCCGGCGAGTGAAACGGCTAACGAAATGGACATGGACTGGATTGATGACATTTTGGATGAATTTAATCAACGGCTCGACAACTGGGAGAGTTATTTGCAACAAATGCAGCAGGGACGACCCAGCGTGATCCAATTTGGAGGTGCTGGACCGTCAGGACTTAGAAGAGGAACTGTTGCGGAACCAGAAGAAGAAGAAGAAACGGACACTGATACATATTTAGACACGGACATGGATTTGGATATAGAAACAGAACAAGGAGGAACCAGACACTTACGCACAACTGCTTTTCCCGGACGCACGGTAATACATAACAAAATAAATAATGTGCAACTAGATTTAGAAAATTTTGTAACCGAGGCAAAATCATTGATCTGTGAAACTTTAACTAAAGAATTGGCAAGATTAAATATTATTAAATTTGGTTTAGTGTTGGACGCAAAATTTAGTAAATCTGATGGTGAAACCACACTTCGAGGTTTCATAACAAAAAACCGTACTTTGATGTTTGCCTCGGATGTAAATAAAATTGTAGATGAATGTATTGAAGAATTGTTGACAAAAATGCAGGAGCATGAGGGTAGAGGGTCAGGTTGGATGTTTACATCTGTAGAGGGTTTAGATTTAAGAGTGCATAAGCACGGATTTGGTATGAGAGGAAGCAGCTACGTCCCTCTACCAAAAGCCATTGAGAAAACGAAAGCATGTATAAATGTACAGAATGAAGATAATGAGTGTTTTAAGTATGCTATGTTGTGTAAATATATTTTGCCAGAGCAGCGCCCTTCTAGAGTAAGTAGACACTATGTAAATGTAAATAATAGGTATAATTTTGTAGGACTGTCTTACCCTGTAAGTGTTAAAGACATTTGTAAATTTGAAAAGAAGAATCCTGGTGTTAGTGTAAATATTTTTGGTTTGGATGATGCAAATAATGTGTACCCCTTAAGGGTGAGTAAAACTGAACTTAGGAACCATACTGATTTGTTATTAATAACTAAAGGTGAAATTTCACACTATGTATATATAAAGAATTTTGAACAACTTGTCAGAAGTCAAGTTACTAAGCATCATGGTCATATAACGATTTGTAAGCGATGTTTTTGTTTTGTGTCAAAAGAAGTAAGGAGAGGAGGTGCGGAATGGCTACAAGAACACCAAAGACTCTGTAATGAAAATTTTGAATGCAAAATTAGTTTGCCTGCACCTACTCGCTCTATTGTAAAATTTGAAAAGATTAGCCATCAATATAGGGTACCATTTGTAATTTATGCAGACTTTGAGTCCACACTGGCACCCCAAGAACATCCAGAAGGGGAAATTACCAGTAGGACGAAATATCAGCTGCATAAACCTAACAGTTTTTGTTTGCTTGTTAAATCCACACTGTCAGAAGAACATTTGAAAAATTTTGGTTTAAGTTCAACCCCAATTTTGTACAGAGGTGAGGATGCTGCTAAACATTTTGTAGATAACTTGTATTATATAGCTGGTAAGGTTGAAGAAGTGTACAGTAATATTATTCCAATGTTACCTCTTGATGAAGAGGAGGAAATTCAATATATCAATGCCACTAATTGTTACTTGTGTAAAAAAGAATTTACTCTTGACAACCATAAAGTCCATGATCACGATCACCTTACTGGTTATTACAGAGGGGCTGCTTGCAATGCTTGTAATATTAATTATAAACTTCCGAAATTCATTCCAGTTGTTTTGCATAACCTTAGTGGTTATGATTCACATTTTATTATTCCGGAATTGGGCAGGGATGATGGGAAAATTGATGTTTTGGCCAACAGCACAGAAAATTACATTAGTTTTTCCAAGACTGTTGGCAAGATGAAGCTTCGATTCGTGGACTCTTTTCGATTCATGTCATCTAGCCTTGCCAACCTAACTAAAAATTTAAGACGACAGGATTTAAAAGAAACCAGAAAAATTGTGCCAGAAGATAAAATGGACTTGGTGCTAAGGAAAGGTGTGTTTCCATATGATTACATTACTGGACTAGAAAAATTTGATGAAACATGTTTGCCACCAATCGAAGCGTTTAAAAGTAAATTAACTGAAACCGAAATTTCAATTGAAGATTATAATCATGCTCAGAAAGTCTGGAATGAATTAGGAATGAATACCCTGGGTGATTATTCTGACTTTTATGTAAAACTAGATGTAACATTATTGTGTGACATAATGGAAGAATTTAGGAACACCTGTTTCACCGCTTACGGACTGGACCCGCTACATTCTTTTACTTCTCCCGGTTTGGCCTGGCAGGCCATGCTAAAATCTACCGAGTGCAAGTTGGAATTGCTAACCGACATCGATATGGTTTTAATGATTGAATCGGGTGTACGAGGTGGATTGACCCAGGCTGTTACAAGACATGTGAAAGCTAACAATAAATTTCTACCAAATTATGATGAGACTAAAGATTCGATTTTTCTTGGATATTTTGATGCCAATAATTTATACGGTTGGGCGATGTCCAAACCCCTTCCGTATGGCGACTTCCAATGGGTAGACCCGGACAGCATCGGGGACATCATGCAGATCCCACAAGATGGACCGACCGGCTACATTTTTGACTGCGACTTTGAGTATCCAGTACACCTACACGATCATCATTACGACTTGCCACTGTTGGCTAAAACTGAAGTATCACCGACGGGAAAATGGCCCAAATTAATGATGACATTAAACAACAAAAACCGTTATGTCGCACATTATTTAGTTGTTCAGCAAGCCTTAGAATTAGGATTGATTATTACCAAAATTCATAAAGTTTTAAAATTTTCACAATCTTGTTATTTAAAACCATACATTGACTCAAACACTGCAAGGAGAGCAGCAGCAACATCAGCTTTTGAAAAAGATTTTTACAAGCTCATGAACAATGCAATATTTGGAAAAACTTTAGAAAACAAAAGGAAACACATAATTGTAAAATTAGTAACAAACCCCAGACAGATGCAGAAACTTGTACAGAAACCGAATTTTGGAACAAGTATGATAATTAATGAAAACTTGGTAGCAGTCAGCATGAAGAAAACCAAGATAGTAATGGATCGACCGTTGTACATAGGAATGTCTATATTGGATATAAGTAAAACGCACATGTATGACTTTCATTACAACAAAATGGTTCAACATTATGGAAGAGAAAATATTGGAGTAGCCTACATGGACACGGATGCACTAATTTATTGGATTAAGACACAAGACATGTATGAAGATCTTCGGACGTTCATACACAAAAATGATTTTGATTTTTCCGACTACCCAAGAAATCACCCGAACTTTAATGAAAATAATAAGAAAGTTTTAGGTAAATTCAAAGATGAATGCAATGGAGCAAGCATGGAAGAAATCGTCGCACTAATGTCCAAATTATATTCTTTTAAAGTATATAAAGGACAAGAAGAAACATCAACCACTAAGAAAGCAAAAGGTGTAAAGACAGATTATTTGAAGAAAAATGTAAACTTTGAACAATATAAAAACTGTTTATTTAACGACACCACCTTGACTGCTAAATTCAACACCATAAGGAGTGAAAAACACAAAGTGTACAGTGTTACAGAAGTTAAGAAAGCACTCTCGAACAAGGATGACAAAAGACACATTATGGATGACAAAATCAACACTCTTCCTTTTGGCCACTACTCCCTTAACCCCGTCAACAATTAACCTATTCTTCGTTCTCTTCGTCCTTTTTTTTTTGACCTAAATTCCTTTTTCGGCCACTACCCTCTTAACCCTATCAACAATTAACCTATTC
Organism: Neoaliturus tenellus; assembly: GCA_030545055.2. NCBI lineage: Eukaryota > Metazoa > Arthropoda > Insecta > Hemiptera > Cicadellidae > Neoaliturus > Neoaliturus tenellus. Next base: position 74,928,671 of record CM061536.1, on the reverse strand, counting down.
TTCGTCCCTCTTCGTCCTTCTTCGACCTAAATTCCTTTTTCCTTCCGTAAAAAAATGGGGAACACGGCAAGTCCAACGCCTTGTTCCCCATTTTTTTACATTAATTTGAATGACCTTGACACATTTAAAATCAGTTTTTAATTAGAAACAAATTTTTATTTCCACTTTATTGGTAATATAACAACCTAAACATAATTAATAAATTGTTTATAAAATTATTTTCTTAACCCTCTTAAAATAAGGGAGGGGGGTATCATATAAATGAACTATATTTTTTAAATATCATTCATTTATATAATACCTTAACCTGGGGGTAATGTAATAAAAAACCATTACTCGGACATTTCCCAAACCATGTCCTTGAGGGTTAAGGAAATATATTTAAATAGTATTTCTTACCAATTTAGAATACCTTAACAGACTTAAATAGGGTTTAATACATACATAAAGTTCATTTCTATTTTGACCGTAATAACGGAAGGATTAAAAATGGATTTAAAACAAAAAATTGTTAATGAACTTCATAAACCTGCTAGAAGAAAATTTCCCCGTAGAAATACCGTTATAAAAGGAATGAACGACTTATATCAAGCGGACTTAATAGAAATGATTCCTTATAGTAAACAAAATAAAGGATTTAAATATATATTGACTATTATCAATTGTTTTACAAAAATGGCAGATGCTTTACCGCTAAAAGATAAAACCGGCAAGAGTGTAACAAAAGCCATAGAAACTGCGATACATAGAGACAAAAATACCATAAAACATTTACAAACCGATGATGGTAAAGAATATTTCAATAAAGAATTTTCAAATTTAATGAAAAAACACGACATAAACCATTATTCGACTAATTCAGAAGTAAAAGCATCAATCATAGAAAGATTTAATCGAACTTTAAAAGGTGCGATGTACAAGATGTTTTCAAACAGAGGATCGCACGTATGGATTGATATGTTACCAAAACTAATAAAAGATTACAATAACAAGTTCCATAGAACAATTGGTATGAAACCTAACCAAGTGACTAGTAAAAATGAAAAACTCGTATTAAAACGTATAAAAATGAATACTAAACCAAAAGTTGAAAAACTAAAGCCTAAAACGTTTAACGTGGGTGATAAAGTGCGAATAAGCAAATACAAAGGTGTATTCAGTAAAAGATATCTACCAAATTGGACAAATGAGGTTTTTACCGTATTTAAAGTGCAACCTACAGTACCGGAAACTTACATTTTAAAAGATAATAAAGGACAATTGCTCGAAGGAGGGTTTTATGGACATGAAATGTTAAAATCCACAGTAGGTGATGTATATCTCGTTGAAAAGGTGTTGCAACGGAAAAAAGATAAAGTTAAAGTGCGATGGTTAGGATTTAATAAGAGTGAAGATTCTTGGATACCTAAAAAGGATCTCATATAATGATGGAGCATCATTTTAGGTTTAACCTTTACAAAGGATGGAGATAATACAGCAAAAGGATAGTTTTACTATTAATAATATTGATGAACTCACGGTGGACAATTCGGAATTAAACAGCGGCAAACATGGTGTTTTGTTACCAAACACGGTGCGTTGTCTTGTAACCGGTCCATCCAATTGTGGTAAAACAAATGTAGTATTCAATTTGATTACAAACCCAAAAGGATTGCGTTTCAATAACTTGTATGTCTTTTCCAAATCATTACAACAACCCAAATACCAATTATTAGAAAAAATATTTAATAATGTGCCAGAAGTGAAATATTACAAGTTTGATGCAAGTGAAAGCGTAATGCAACCGCATGAAGCTAAACCATTTTCAGTTTTTATATTTGATGATGTATCCTGTGAAAACCAAAACACTATCAGGAGTTATTTCGCTATGGGGCGACATAACAATATAGATAGCATTTACATAGGCCAGACTTATAGTAAAATACCAAAACAACTGATAAGAGACAACGCAAATGTGTTAATTGTATTCAAACAGGATGAAACTAACTTAAAACACATATATTACGATCATGTCAATGCGGATATGTCATATGAACGGTTTAAAGACATATGTGGTAAGGCTTGGGCTGAAAATTATGGATTTTTGACAATTATGAAGGAACAACCACTAAATAATGGCCGATACAGGATAGGTTTTGATAAATTTATATTAATTCACTAACCATTATATCACACAATCATTCTTGTACAGCACGTCTTGCTACAAACATGGTTAACCAAGAAAAGTTAGTAAAGGAAATTAAATCACTTAGTGATTCTATTCGGGCTAAAAACAGAGCGTTAAAGTTAGGTATCAGCGAAAGGGAGAAATTTCTCGAATCTACTTTTAAACCTATTACAGAGCCTTTGAAACAATTGAACAAAAAATTGACTAAACCTTCTTTTCAAGGTGATATTATTGCTCCAATAACAGAATATGAAAGGGAAAGTGTAATATCAGAAGATATTAGCGATGAGGACCCGGAAGCCTCCATATTTAGTGATACAACGGCAGAAAGAGAAGATGTATATGCTGGTAGTGAAGAAGAAGTGGTATCTATAGCAAGTGAAGAAGAAAAAACAGAAGGAGAACCATCAAACATAAGCTTATTGGGTGAAACTATTCATACAAAAGGACCGTTAGGAAGGAAATACTTGTTAAAACTGTTAATTGGAACTGATTCTACTAAAAAATACCACAGTTATGGAGCAAGAATGTCCAAAGAAGGTGTAATGATTGGTAATAGCAAATTAGATGTCGATGAACATGATAATATTCACATAGGTGATCAAATATATAAGGGAACAAGGGGGCTATTTGAATTATTATTTGAAAATAAACCTTTAAAAGCATTGGTAAAAAATGATGATTTGGAAGTGTATAGCAAAATTTTGGATCAAACTAATGCATATAAAAGAAATTATTTACCTGAAGCACCCATATATAGAAATAAATCTGTAAAATATAAAGATTTTGTTTCCAAATTAATACCGATTATAAGAAGAAAACCTGTAAAAAGAAGATTAGTAGCATCCACTTTAGATTTAAGTTCTCCAGAACCGAGAAAAAGAAGCAAATCAGTCACCGGTAAAGGATTGATGAAGAAACTATACAATACAAACGTAATTTATTACAATAATATCAATAAATTGGTGGATAGAATGAAACTAATACATGAAGCCAAAGAGGCGGGTCATACTGGATTGGAAAACGAATGGGTGGCTTTAGTGGATGAACTTAGAAACCGAGGGGTAATCTCATAAAAATGCGTTACTCCCTAAAATGCTATTCAGTTGCACCATGAGTGTCGACAAGTTCGGACGGTATTCCTCGGATGGATTATATTACGCGAATAACTTAAAAAGAGGTGCTGGTTTACCACAAACACCTGAAGGAGATTATGATATTAGTAATAAAAGGTTAAAAAACATAAAAGATCCCACAGACGAAAACGATGCAATAAACTTAAAAATATTAAAGGAAAAGATATCGCCAACATTAAGACTACAAAATAACACATATGACGCAGAAGATCATAGAATTATCAACGTTGGTAAACCAAATCAAAACGGTGATGCAATAAACAAAGGTTATTTATCATCTGAATTAAAAAATACGTTAAAATTCAATGGGAAAACGTATAGTGCTAACAATAAACGTATATCCAACGTAGATGACCCTAAAGATGCAAAAGACAGCGTAAATAGACGCTATTTACATTCCTTGATACCTGAAAAGACAAAAGATGGATTTTCTTTTTATAAATTTGTTATTAACGATATAGGTTATCCAAAAACTGAAAACGATGCTGTAAATCTAAAATATATTAAAGATCATTGTATCATACGTGATGTAGGGGTTATAGATTGTTTTGGTAATTGTTTAGCAAATGTTAAAGATGGTTCGGCACCATCAGATGGTGCAACAGTGGGTCAAATGATGGAAACCTTAAAACAAGAAACAACCTCTTTTGTAAAACAAGATCAAGTAGTATCGAAGCAAGGGGATGAATTTGTTCAAGGTAATGAAAAATTTAATTTATTAACATACAAAAATAATGCTTGGGATTGCATGGATAAAAAGTTATCAAATATGGGATGGGGTTATGATAAACATGATGCAGCTGCTTTATCACAAACCGTACATCTAGATCCAGATCATTATTTTAGATGGTTTACATGTAATAATAGAGTGATAAAAGACTTGGCACAAGGAAGAGAAGCAAATGATGCTGCAACTGTAGGACAGACCATTACAACATCATTGAAGGATAGTAAAGTGTATAATTGTAATAATAAACGTATAACAAACCTTAAAGACCCTGAACATGTAGATAATGCTGTCACTGTTAATTTTCTTGTAAAAGTTTTAGGTAATGCCATATTTGATTTACACAATCATTTTACACCAGATATTCTTCAAGGAAAATCGGGTCATAATACTTATGCTGAATCCGCGAGAGGTGATTATATTAAACGAGAAATTTATAATAAATACTTTATTAACCCTAATACGCAAAAGTTTAGATCATCAGATTGGGGTGATATTGATATTTAATTAAATAACTCAATAAATGACTTCATTTATGTGCAACCTGTCATAGAGGTAACACATAGGTTACGCTTTTCGAATATAAAAGACAATCATGACGTTTCATTACACCAGTCCATATCGAGACACTATACGGAAAGGAGGTGGTATCACATCCACAGCGGTTTCTCTGTTAAGTAAAGCTTTAAATCGAATTCCAGTAGGATCTGTCGTAAATAGAGCAATAGACGCTTTACCATACGAATTTCACATACCGGGAGGTTATCAGTATTGCGGACCAGGAACTAAATTGAAAAAACGACTGCAAAGAGGCGATCCAGGCATAAATAAGTTAGATCAGGCTTGTAAAGAACACGATATAGCATATTCCACATTTAGCGATACAAAAAATAGATCAATAGCTGATAAAAAGCTCGCGGATATAGCTTGGCAACGAGTAAAGTCTAGTGACGCTAGTATTGCAGAAAAAGCAGCAGCTTTAGCGGTAACAGCAGGTATGAAGGTTAAAACAGCAGTAGGAGGTGGAAAAGGGAGGAGTAGGGGTAAAAAAAGTTTAACTAAGACGAAACATGGAGGGAATATTAGAAGAAAACGACGTTCCACCAGAAAGGGTAGCAAAAAACCAACAGTATGGTCAATGGTAAAAAACGGGGCAGGTCTATACCTAAGACCGTATCGTGCATATTAAATAAAAGAAATGAATTAGTAATACCACATAAAGCGTTAACAAATATCGAATTATTTAAATACATTTCATGTTTAAAAATACCATTTTTTGCGGTGTCTTTATGAAAGATGCTTTACCAATTAAAATGTGGAAAAACGAAACCGGTATTGTAAATTTAGACAATTCTGAAGGTCCTGGCACTCATTGGGTTTGTTATAAGAAATTAGGTGATAATATATATTACTTTGATAGTTTTGGCAATTTACCACCACCTAAAGAGCTTGAGCATTACTTTAAATCTGCTAAAAACATATATTACAACTATAAAAGAGAACAACCTGATAACACATTAATATGTGGCCATTTATGTTTGGAATTCCTAGCTAAAAGTATCAGTCACCATTGACATGTCATCCTATACGGTATCATTAACAGGAAAATCGTCCACTTTACGAAGTATCCTTTTTCCAGCGTTACGCTTGCAAAAAGGAAGGTTTTGGGAGGCGGCACTGTTGGATTTTACAACTTACAACTCTATTCCCAATGTTACGGAAGATAAAAATAACTTATTGCATTATTATAAAGGAAAAGATGCCAGTGGGAAGTTTACAGACTTAGAGGTTGTCAGTTTACCCACAGGTTCTTATGAAATTGATCATATTAATGAATTTTTGCAAAATAAAATGGGAAAAGACAATATAACATTAAAAGGTAATAACAATACTATGAAAGCTGAAATTAACTCCAAATATTATATAGATTTTACTCAAGAACACTCAATAGGTGAATTGTTAGGATTTCCCAAAGATCCCAAAGATTCCCCAATTTTAGAACCAAATCAAACACATTCCGGCAAACAAACTGTAACTATACTAAAAGTTAATAGTATAGATATAACTTGTAACATTATACAGGGAGCTTACAGAGATGGAGCAAATACTCATATAATACATACTTTTTACCCAAGTGTACCTCCAGGATTTAAAATTGTTGAAAAGCCACAAAACCTAGTATATCTGCCGTTGAACACCACTTTCATTTCAGACATCGTGTTGAACGTATTGGATCAAGACGGTAACTTGATAGATTTCCGAGAAGAGCCAATTACAGTTAGATTACATTTAAAATCGACACTTTAATACAAAAATCATGGGTTTATCATTTAAAAGTGGACAGCCTACGGGAAACCGCATTAGTAGCTCTTCAGCTGTGGAGGAGTTAACACGCGAGAACATTCGTTTCTTAGAAAAGATTGGTTTAAAATTAACCGATTATGGATATACTGGATATAGCGCAGGGTCCGACATTCGACGAAACACTATGGGAAAAAGAATATCACACCCACAACCCTTACACTTCATCAAAATTGAACAATAACGATGAAATTCGTATTCCTATACAACATCAAGACATTTACACACTACCATGTGAAAGTTACTTGTATATCGAAGGAAAAGTAACAAAAAAGGACGGTACTACTACTGGTACAACAGTTCCATTTATAAATAACCCTATGGCTTTCCTGTTTGATGAAATTAGATATGAAATATCAGGTGTAACAGTTGATTCCACTAAAAAAGTAGGTATTGCAACAACTTTAAAGGGGGTAACATCTATATCACCTAATGAAACCAATTTACTTCAACCGGCCGGATGGGTTTTACCTGAACATGACATAATCACTCCGAATACAAAGGGATATTTTGATTTTCATATTCCATTACGTTTGTTGCTTGGATTTGCTGAAGATTATAGAAAAATAATATTAAATGTTAAACAAGAATTAGTTTTGTTGAGATCTTCTAACGATAAAGACATTATTAAAGCTCCAGATGGTACAACGGATGCAAACCTAGAATGGAAATTAACATTAGACAAAATTGTATGGAGAGTTCCACATGTTAAATTAGCTGACGAACATAGAATGCTACTATTAAGGAAGTTAAAGGCTGATCGTGATATTGTAATTCCTTTTAGAAGTTGGGAATTCCATGAACATCCAAGCTTGCCAACTACAGATCGTCACACTTGGACTGTTAAAACATCTAATTACGTAGAACGAGCCAGGTATATTATATTTGGTTTACAAACAGATAGGAGAGACAGCATCACAAAACATGCAGGCAAATTTGATCATTGCAACTTAAAAAATATTAAAGTTTATTTGAATTCACAATTTTTCCCCTACGACAATTTAAATGTGTCATTCGCTAATAAAAAATACAGTATATTATACGATATGTATGCGAGATTCCAAAATTCATATTACGGTAAAACAAATACACCTTTACTATCACCAGAAGAATACTTAGATGGTTACACAATAGTTGTAATTGATTGTTCTAAACAAAATGAATCAGTAAAATCATCAAGTGTTGACATAAAGATTGAAATGGAGTTTAATACAGCTATACCTGCAAATACAACGGCATACTGTTTAATTCTACATGATAAAATTGTAACATACACACCTCTAACTGGAATTGTTAAAAATGTATTATAAAAAAACCGGTTTTGTTACATTCCGCGAGTATAAAAGCGGAGCGTGCAGGCCGCTCCTGATCAGTTTGTTGCCTGACGTCGTATGGGTAGCATCATCTTTAATATGGCTTCTACAAGTGGTACAACGGAATGCGATATAGAAAAGGAAATTTCAGAATTTTTGGACATGAATGAACAGCAACACGTCACAAATCAAGAAGAAGAAGAAAAAGGTAAAAAGAAAAAGTATTTGTCCAAGAGGAAAAGAAATGTGGAAGAAAATATTTCACCAAATATTTTGATGGAAGTATTTTTAAGAATTTTTTATCCAATCTCTTCAAGTTTGGATAAAAGTGTTTTAATTGGAGTTATGAAATCAACCGACTATTCACCTACAGTAATTTTAACCCACGGAACAAAAATGATTTTGTTTACAGCCAACGCTTGGGAATCTTTTATGAAACACCTCCATTTGTTGGAATGTTATTTTAATAGCAACATGTTTGGCAGGAAAACAAAAGTAGGACTATTGGATTCAGACTTCGAAATTGATATTATTAAACACCGAGGTGAACATCAAATGAGATTCAGAGATACGACCAAACATGACATAAAAATTCAACTGAACAGAGAAGAATTTTTTATTTTAACATGTGCAACTGAACCGATAACAAGATATTTAAGACAGCTAGTATTCTCCAGTTCAATTATTAAAGATTATTTAACAGACACTTTGGACAAACAACCGGATGCACCAATTTTGTATGGACCTGTGGACACTTCAATATTCAACAGAATTCCTCATGAAGTTCAAATGTGGAGACAATTGGAACAATATGTGCAAGAAAAAAATAATTCTGTAAAATCTGATGAAGAAACACATTTCAGTGATGAAAAGGATCAAAGTGATGAGAATGACTACAACAAAAATGACCAGATGGAAAGTTAAATAAAATTTTAAAATTTTTCACAACACTTTACACTTGAATTGGCAAATTTTCAATAAAAAATTCAAAATTTTGTGGGTGTAGGCCTACCGGGGATGGTGCCCACGTTAAATATACACCAACGCGCCTTCAACTGTACGGCCTGGCATAAATAAATGCCTACCGTGGTGTGGAAAACAGTTGACCTTCTGACATCGTGATGGATAGACGGGTGACCTTTCAAATGGACATGGAAGAAGAAATCAAGTCCAAGCCGGGTATTATTGAATTTCAAGCTTTTCGTGGTAACGATGATCGGTTTATAATTAAAGAACTCGTATTTTACGATATAGATAAAAATATTCCTTACACATTTTTATTTAAACCACCATGCTCTTTTTCTTCACTAACCACCAAAGCCGCAACAACAAACCGATGGACTTGGAAATATTTTCATCACATCGATTGGTATGACGGTTTTACCAGTTATTCAGACTTGTATCATATTATGCATCAATTTTCAAACAGATTTACTAATATTTACACAAAAGGACTTGAAAAGAAAAGATGGATAGAACAATTTACATCTACTCCAGTTAAAGATGTGCAAATAGATAAAAATTTTAAATTTATTGCTGAAAACGTTTGTATTTGCACACAAAGTGTGGAACATGAAAGGGACAGGCACTGTGCGTTAAAAAACGCTTTAAAATTAGCGACTTACCTGCAAGATGGAGAAATCGGTGATGGTGGTGGGGGTAACGGCGATTATAAAAGCGAGGAGCAGACCGAGACCTGGCACGAGTATTACTCGAGATTCCGAGACGACAACATCTCAGAGCAAGAAGACAGCGAGGACCTCTAGAACAACCATGGCATCCAACCAGTTTCTGCAGACTTTAGTGGAACAATTCAACGCCCACTCCAAGTCTACAATTTTGCCGGTAAAAAAATGTTCAGAGTTGAAGGATGAAAAACATTATATTATACATACCATGAAGAAGATGGAAACTACAGTCGGCGAGGCAATCTGCTGCAGCTTGAGCGAAGCCCCATACACTCCGGGAGATGAGCCGAAATTCCAAATTTACCTGCCCAAAAGATTTGTACACCTACTCCAAAACGAAGATCTCCGCTCCATACAACCAGGATGTCTCTACTTGGTGTCCCACGGATGCAGCGGCAGCAACTCCACCGAGCTTACCATCCACATCGCAGACAAGCAGCAGTGTTAAAAAAAAATAATTTTTTTCTTTCTTGTATCTGTTTGTATTTTTTAACTATATATATTTTTGTCATGTAATCTTGTTTGTACTGTTTTAAATAAAGATAAAAAACCAAAAAAAAAAAAAAAAAAAAAAAAAAAAAAAACACAAAAAGGCAACATATCAATATGTGAAACAAAAAGATTTTTCACATATTGATATGTTGCCTTTTTTTTAAAGCTCTGGGGTGACCTTGACCTTTGACCTTTGCACAAATTAAACATAAATTTTTTTCAAACAGCAATATGTGTGTGTGTGTGTGTGTGTGTGTGTGTGTTTTCCCCCACCATTTCAGGTTACCAGCATACAGACTGTAAAGAAGTTCAGTTTGATTGCAACTGTCAAACAATGAGCACCCTATTTGAGCTTTGTGTAAGAAAAATTATTCAAGATCAACAGCTATTTAGCCATACTTTACGTTCCAACGCTCCTCAGCAAATTAAAATTTTTATCAAACAGTACAAGCTAGACAACAGAGGTTACAACACTTTTGGGTGGTACAAGTTTAGTGATGGTACAAAATTTTGTCAAAATTGTGGAAGGGCTGCTGTATCTAACCCAGCACAATTCCTACAAGACGATGGATGTTTACAATTAGGCCATGTAGCTCCAGTTATGAGTTACGAAACACCTAAAGAACTTTGCACCATTTGTTCAATCAATATGTTTAGTTGGAAAAAATTTAACCACCTCCCATCAGACAGCATGTAAAATCCTTCCCCCCACCACTATTACATACTACCTTCAAACAACCATGCTAATATTCATTCCGCCTTTGGACATCATACGGAAAACATCAAGATGGCTCTGACTGTAAAATGTGCAAATTATGAAGAAGTATTTGTAAGAAATATGGAAGAATTAAACAATATTGTTCAAGAATTTAAATCACTAATCGAACAGGGATACCGATTGAACATGCAAATTTTTGCTTGCAACACAAAATGCCCTCATGTCCCCAGGGATGACGAGCCGCCTAGGTCACCATCATCAACTTCTTCAGCCTATTCCTCCAGATCATCCATGAAGACTCAAGCCAGTCCAAACTTGGAATATTTCTCCTGACTAATATTTATATTTTGTATCCTCTTTGTACTTCAATATGCATATTTTTGTATTTAAATAAAAGAATGATAAAATAAAAACAAAATAAAAAACCTATCTTGCTACAGTATTGTAGCAAGATAGAATTTTTTTAAAACACAAATTGGATGACCTTGAACATGTTCTAACATGTTCAGGTTTTCCCCTACCACTTTTCCTCTTGGAGACCTGAGATGCGGCACCAATGTGTTTCATTACATCTTCATCTTTTGAGCTGCAAACATGGATGTTCCACCACCAATATATGAGGCCGATGAAGCGGAAAGCCTGGGGAGGAGGAGATGCCAGCATGTGGATCTAGTGGAGATGATGGAAAGAAGGATGGAAGAAAGACGGATCAGGAAGGACCATATGCTACTTCAGAAAATTTTAAAATTAGATCTCTTCATGATCTTGGCCTTATTGATTGCAATCTTCTTCTACTTGGTATACGCAGTTGTATACTGTCTAAAATGCATCGAGTGTTCAGATAAAGCAGCCAAATTGCCAGTTTTCAACACTACTCTGTAAATAAAATTTTCTTTTTTAAAACTCCAAATGGTTGACCTTGAACATGTCTCAACCTGTCTGGTTGTATCAATTACCCCCACCACCACAATTCCAAAATACCAATCCTGCAAGCAAGACTTGCTTCATTTCCAACTCAGCTACGCTAGAGGTTACACGACACACAATGAAGTGGGAATTACTTGTTGACAGCCTTCAATACCTAAAAGAAATCTATGAAAAATTGCACATGCGGCTTCTTCAAAATCCAGGGATGATAATAAAAATGAACTTGGAATACGACTGTCCACTCATCGACGACAGTATGGATGAAGCAGAAGGGGTAGTCCAAAATACACAAGGAACATGTTGCTGTGAAGAAAATTCTTCCACAACCTCAAGCACAAGTCCGGACAGCACATATGGGGATGAAGGAGGATTTTTGTAAATAAAATAAAAAAAAAATATTTTTTTAAAAACTTCAAATGGTTGACCTTGAACACGTTTGAACATGTTGAGCAATGTGGATAAAAAATATTTTTTTTCTTTCTTATGCCTATTGCTGAATAACAAACTCAGTTGTATAGTTTGCAAAAAAAAATTTTTTTTTTTCATTTCATCTGACCACTTTACCCCCACCATCTCCTTATCCCCACCACCCTGCCGAGTACCTCAGATACACGGAGAGACTTGCTCAGTTGCTGTTCAACTCTTGTGGTGTGCACATCTCACTTTTTACACTCAATTTACTTATATTGAGTTTAAATTTAAATATTTAGCCAAAATATCAAACATTTCTTAATTTTTCGGCAAAGTGTCAAATAACAAAAAAATTTTTTTTTTTCACTTTTGGTTTGATTGAAATTTCACAAGTTCCAAGATCACCTGAGAAAGAATAAAAAATAGATATTTCTCAGGAAATATTTCCAATCCGAGTTACGGAGATCAGGTAAAGGACCGGCTGGGACGAGTTGTTTGTAAAAAATTAAATTTTTCTTCCTTCTGACCACTTTACCCCCACCACCTCCTTATCCCCACCACTGAGCCGGGTACCTGGGTAACCGCCTGCGCCCAAGTCAGTACGTCTTCGGACGCGGTGCTGTTCAGGTCGCGTGTCGTTTGTCGCACTGTCGGGTGTTTGAAGAAATTATTCTTCGGCTCTCAGTCTCTCGGTGGGTAAGTAAAATAAAAAAATTATTTTTTTTTTCAAGTGGGGGTGCTGGGACAGGTCAATGACCCCTGACGGATATATTAGGTCTAGAGTCTGATCGCTAGGGAATAAAAAAAATATTTTTTTGCACTTTTGTGATTCCTCGAGAAATTTCAATTTCTCAGCAAAATTTGAGGAATCGCAAAAGTGCAAAAAAAAATTTTTTTTGTATTCTTGCGTGACCTTGACCTAATTAACGTCAGTGACGTCATCATGATGACGTCAGCGGTAATGACGTCACCATGACGTCATTTATGTGACGTCATGTGACGTCATATGACATCATTAGTGACGTCATTCGTGACGTCATTGATGACGTCATCACTGCTGACGTCATCGTGATGACGTCACGTCCCAGCCTTCCCAAAAACACACTACTTATAAATTTTTGATCGCTATTAAATAAGTTACAACAAGTATAAAATGACAAGTGATGTCCAGTGATGTACAATGACAGAAAAGTCCACTGATCCTTATATGGCGTTGCCGGAACGCATAGGATTACTATACTAAATTTGTAAAATATTAGTAATTCTCCAGTTTATATATATATTCCAGCCTATGAAAGATATATTCAAGCTACTGAGTCTGCTGTTTAGTCTGATCAATATTTGAGACCAGTCAATTGTATGAGGAAGAGTGAAGTAAACAACCACTGAAGATAAAAAATTAAAAATATATGTAAAAATCTTGACGCCATTGAATTTCTTAATTGATTTGTAAATAAAGAATTTTGTCTATTGTCTATGATAGGTTTTCTTAAAATTAAATATTTTTAAACACAATTGTGAAAAAATATATAAAATATCACCGAATGTATTTCAATAAGTGGTAAGTTGACTGTGCTATGGACAGATTCCAGCTGTATAGACTTTATTTACACAAATAGCTTTAAATAATAAACTCATTATTGATTAATTTCAAAATCTAATAATATAAAAGGAGCCAGACAGCAGTTATTAAAATTTAATATCAGGAAATATTTTCGTACATAAGACGTATAGACAATATTTGCCAATCCATCAAAATGTAAAAGCAATACACAAATTCTCCAAAAATAAACATAATAAATTTAATTTTGTGTATGAGTAGTCAATAGATATGCACAATTTAATCTTAAATTTTCATCCTAACGACCGACTGTAATTTAATATAGTAGGTCTAACTTTATAGTAATATTAGTGACACAACAACTTAAATAAATAAATTAATTAAAACCAATTTATTACAATAACAATTACCTTTCCATAATCGTCAAGAAAAAGTACAAGTACACAACACGAAACAATTGTCTTGTGTTTTTTCTTGTTTAGTAAAAATATAATGTTTGGAAAAACTATGTTATCATACAGTTTATAATGTTTATTTCATTTTATTTTTAACGACACCAATTGCAAAACCTTTGATAATTTCTGATGACCAACGCTGAGAGTAATGTCACTAAACAAAGATATCAAACCGCCGGGTAATACGATTATAAGGGGATGTTCTCGTTTATCAGCGACTAGTTGCGTCTCGTATTTACTCTTGCATTGCCGGTCTTTTGCAAATAAAATACAACCACCAATACTTCCATAGATCGTTTATTTAAGTTGTTGTGACGCTTCAAGATATTTCTACAATATAAATCGTTCAAAATAAATTTCTTAGATATCTGTATTTCAAAAAGTTTGACGTTTATTGCAATAGAGATTTTCTAGCAAATACTTTAAGATCCTTATTTTAATATGATTCACTTTTGACAAGAAGGAGTAAGTCAAATATTTAATTTTTACGCAAGGTTTTACATGGTTGAATAATGAATAATGAATATATTTGTTGTCATCGGCAAATACATGCATGGACAAGAGTCAGTGGCAGTAAAAACTTTGTCTTGTTAAGTTCAACAACACTTATCAGTATCCGGTTTAGTAGACAGTCCATTTTTACTTAGACAGATAAAGTTGCAATATCCCCCGGAACAATTTGAAGCCTTCTTTAGTTTTTTTTTTTTTTTTTATTTGTATTTGCGCTGTAACACTATTCAATTTTATAATTGTTCTTTATTTAAAATCTTTGCGTTTTCTTGACATGTATAGTGCAGGGATAGAAATGTTTAATTTCAATCTTAATTTGTTGATAAATCAATTGAATAGAGTATTTTTATGTTAGGTTCGTTTGTTATATGATTGTTTAGTTATAGGTAGTTGTAAGTAAAACAGTTAGCTGCAAGGAAAATAGTAACCACATTGTTCTTACTATTATTTTTTTAAATAATTTTTTTCTCTTTACTTTAAGCTCGTACATTAAATTTGTTATTTTAGTTGATGCTAATTAATAATATATATTTTTGCATTTATGTTATACATTGTACTTATATTTAATTAATTCTTAAAATAATGATGTTTTTTCTTAATAGCTGTTTTGGAATTTCCTGTTGCTTTTGTAAAAAAATTTCTGAATAAATAAATAAATAATTTTTAAAGGAATTTGTTTTATAATTATGGTTTTTTTGTGTAATATTCAAAGACCTCCACAAAAATAAAAAATCAACTTTATGTATTTTGAAATGTAAAGAATCGTGACTATTATTATACGTTGTTGATATTTGATTTGGTTGTGTAACATTTATCACAACAAAGAACTTTTACAGATCAATAACAAACATAATATCTCTTAAAATCACCACAAAAGCAACAGTTGCTCCAGTTTTCATCTGATGAAGTAAAAATCCTCATCATTTATGAAAAAGGACCGCCTCGACTCTCTAAATGGAACTTGTACCTAAACATTATACAAGTGATTTAAAATGTATATATTTGTTTTTAAAATAACTATTATGTTAGTTGTACTCCTCCTTCCCCACTGTAGTTTATAGTAATACAAATACCAACAAAGTAATTTTATACATTAGGTTGACCGAATACTGTTACGTTCCAAAATTAAGTCTGCATTTTGATTCGTATTAAAACAGTTTTATAATCCTAGTTATGAAAACAAAAACTTTGAAATAGAGTATTAAAATTAAATCTAAACCAATCTTGGAAATCATAGATTGTCCAATTTAAAAACTATAGTTGTAGTTAGTATCAGTGGGAACAAAAATCCATTAACCAAATATTTATATATTATTTTAGTACAAACTACAATGAAAACTCCATAGTTTACTATTTAAATTGGAACACCAAAGTATTACTACATATTAATAGCTCAAAAATGTTTCACAATAATGAAAACTTTTAATAACCGAAATTTCCTAATGTTATTTTAATTGAATAATTTAAGTAAACTTTTAAACAAGATTGAATTGAAGCCTGGGGAGGAGGAGATGCCAGCATGTGGATCTAGTGGAGATGATGGAAAGAAGGATGGAAGAAAGACGGATCAGGAAGGACCATATGCTACTTCAGAAAATTTTAAAATTAGATCTCTTCATGATCTTGGCCTTATTGATTGCAATCTTCTTCTACTTGGTATACGCAGTTGTATACTGTCTAAAATGCATCGAGTGTTCAGATAAAGCAGCCAAATTGCCAGTTTTCAACACTACTCTGTAAATAAAATTTTCTTTTTTAAAACTCCAAATGGTTGACCTTGAACATGTCTCAACCTGTCTGGTTGTATCAATTACCCCCACCACCACAATTCCAAAATACCAATCCTGCAAGCAAGACTTGCTTCATTTCCAACTCAGCTACGCTAGAGGTTACACGACACACAATGAAGTGGGAATTACTTGTTGACAGCCTTCAATACCTAAAAGAAATCTATGAAAAATTGCACATGCGGCTTCTTCAAAATCCAGGGATGATAATAAAAATGAACTTGGAATACGACTGTCCACTCATCGACGACAGTATGGATGAAGCAGAAGGGGTAGTCCAAAATACACAAGGAACATGTTGCTGTGAAGAAAATTCTTCCACAACCTCAAGCACAAGTCCGGACAGCACATATGGGGATGAAGGAGGATTTTTGTAAATAAAATAAAAAAAAAATATTTTTTTAAAAACTTCAAATGGTTGACCTTGAACACGTTTGAACATGTTGAGCAATGTGGATAAAAAATATTTTTTTTCTTTCTTATGCCTATTGCTGAATAACAAACTCAGTTGTATAGTTTGCAAAAAAAAAATTTTTTTTTTCATTTCATCTGACCACTTTACCCCCACCATCTCCTTATCCCCACCACCCTGCCGAGTACCTCAGATACACGGAGAGACTTGCTCAGTTGCTGTTCAACTCTTGTGGTGTGCACATCTCACTTTTTACACTCAATTTACTTATATTGAGTTTAAATTTAAATATTTAGCCAAAATATCAAACATTTCTTAATTTTTCGGCAAAGTGTCAAATAACAAAAAAATTTTTTTTTTTTCACTTTTGGTTTGATTGAAATTTCACAAGTTCCAAGATCACCTGAGAAAGAATAAAAAATAGATATTTCTCAGGAAATATTTCCAATCCGAGTTACGGAGATCAGGTAAAGGACCGGCTGGGACGAGTTGTTTGTAAAAAATTAAATTTTTCTTCCTTCTGACCACTTTACCCCCACCACCTCCTTATCCCCACCACTGAGCCGGGTACCTGGGTAACCGCCTGCGCCCAAGTCAGTACGTCTTCGGACGCGGTGCTGTTCAGGTCGCGTGTCGTTTGTCGCACTGTCGGGTGTTTGAAGAAATTATTCTTCGGCTCTCAGTCTCTCGGTGGGTAAGTAAAATAAAAAAATTATTTTTTTTTTCAAGTGGGGGTGCTGGGACAGGTCAATGACCCCTGACGGATATATTAGGTCTAGAGTCTGATCGCTAGGGAATAAAAAAAATATTTTTTTGCACTTTTGTGATTCCTCGAGAAATTTCAATTTCTCAGCAAAATTTGAGGAATCGCAAAAGTGCAAAAAAAAATTTTTTTGTATTCTTGCGTGACCTTGACCTAATTAACGTCAGTGACGTCATCATGATGACGTCAGCGGTAATGACGTCACCATGACGTCATTTATGTGACGTCATGTGACGTCATATGACATCATTAGTGACGTCATTCGTGACGTCATTGATGACGTCATCACTGCTGACGTCATCGTGATGACGTCACGTCCCAGCCTTCCCAAAAACACACAACTTATAAATTTTTGATCGCTATTAAATAAGTTACAACAAGTATAAAATGACAAGTGATGTCCAGTGATGTACAATGACAGAAAAGTCCACTGATCCTTATATGGCGTTGCCGGAACGCATAGGATTACTATACTAAATTTGTAAAATATTAGTAATTCTCCAGTTTATATATATATTCCAGCCTATGAAGATATATTCAAGCTACTGAGTCTGCTGTTTAGTCTGATCAATATTTGAGACCAGTCAATTGTATGAGGAAGAGTGAAGTAAACAACCACTGAAGATAAAAAATTAAAAATATATGTAAAAATCTTGACGCCATTGAATTCTTAATTGATTTGTAAATAAAGAATTTTGTCTATTATCTATGATAGGTTTTCTTAAAATTAAATATTTTTAAACACAATTGTGAAAAAATATATAAAATATCACCGAATGTATTTCAATAAGTGGTAAGTTGACTGTGCTATGGACAGATTCCAGCTGTATAGACTTTATTTACACAAATAGCTTTAAATAATAAACTCATTATTGATTAATTTCAAAATCTAATAATATAAAAGGAGCCAGACAGCAGTTATTAAAATTTAATATCAGGAAATATTTTCGTACATAAGACGTATAGACAATATTTGCCAATCCATCAAAATGTAAAAGCAATACACAAATTCTCCAAAAATAAACATAATAAATTTAATTTTGTGTATGAGTAGTCAATAGATATGCACAATTTAATCTTAAATTTTCATCCTAACGACCGACTGTAATTTAATATAGTAGGTCTAACTTTATAGTAATATTAGTGACACAACAACTTAAATAAATTAATTAATTAAAACCAATTTATTACAATAACAATTACCTTTCCATAATCGTCAAGAAAAAGTACAAGTACACAACACGAAACAATTGTCTTGTGTTTTTTCTTGTTTAGTAAAAATATAATGTTTGGAAAAACTATGTTATCATACAGTTTATAATGTTTATTTCATTTTATTTTTAACGACAACCAATTGCAAAACCTTTGATAATTTCTGATGACCAACGCTGAGAGTAATGTCACTAAACAAAGATATCAAACCGCCGGGTAATACGATTATAAGGGATGTTCTCGTTTATCAGCGACTAGTTGCGTCTCGTATTTACTCTTGCATTGCCGGTCTTTTGCAAAATAAAATACAACCACCAATACTTCCATAGATCGTTTATTTAAGTTGTTGTGACGCTTCAAGATATTTCTACAATATAAATCGTTCAAAATAAATTTCTTAGATATCTGTATTTCAAAAAGTTTGACGTTTATTGCAATAGAGATTTTCTAGCAAATACTTTTAAGATCCTTATTTTAATATGATTCACTTTTGACAAGAAGGAGTAAGTCAAATATTTAATTTTTACGCAAGGTTTTACATGGTTGAATAATGAATAATGAATATATTTGTTGTCATCGGGCAATACATGCATGGACAAGAGTCAGTGGCAGTAAAAACTTTGTCTTGTTAAGTTCAACAACACTTATCAGTATCCGGTTTAGTAGACAGTCCATTTTTACTTAGAACAGATAAAGTTGCAATATCCCCCGGAACAATTTGAAGCCTTCTTTAGTTTTTTTTTTTTTTTTATTTGTATTTGCGCTGTAACACTATTCAATTTTATAATTGTTCTTTATTTAAAATCTTTGCGTTTTCTTGACATGTATAGTGCAGGGATAGAAATGTTTAATTTCAATCTTAATTTGTTGATAAATCAATTGAATAGAGTATTTTTATGTTAGGTACGTTTGTTATATGATTGTTTAGTTATAGGTAGTTGTAAGTAAAACAGTTAGCTGCAAGGAAATAGTAACCACATTGTTCTTACTATTATTTTTTTAAATAATTTTTTTCTCTTTACTTTAAGCTCGTACATTAAATTTGTTATTTTAGTTGATGCTAATTAATAATATATATTTTTGCAATTTATGTTATACATTGTACTTATATTTAATTAATTCTTAAAATAATGATGTTTTTTTCTTAATAGCTGTTTTGGAATTTCCTGTTGCTTTTGTAAAAAAATTTCTGAATAAATAAATAAATAATTTTTAAAGGAATTTGTTTTATAATTATGGTTTTTTTGTGTAATATTCAAAGACCTCCACAAAAAATAAAAAATCAACTTTATGTATTTTGAAATGTAAAGAATCGTGACTATTATTATACGTTGTTGATATTTGATTTGGTTGTGTAACATTTATCACAACAAAGAACTTTTACAGATCAATAACAAACATAATATCTCTTAAAATCACCACAAAAGCAACAGTTGCTCCAGTTTTCATCTGATGAAGTAAAAATCCTCATCATTTATGAAAAAGGACCGCCTCGACTCTCTAAATGGAACTTGTACCTAAACATTATACAAGTGATTTAAAATGTATATATTTGTTTTTAAAATAACTATTAAGTTAGTTGTACTCCTCCTTCCCCACTGTAGTTTATAGTAATACAAATACCAACAAAGTAATTTTATACATTAGGTTGACCGAATACTGTTACGTTCCAAAATTAAGTCTGCATTTTGATTCGTATTAAAACAGTTTTATAATCCTAGTTATGAAAACAAAAACTTTGAAATAGAGTATTAAAATTAAATCTAAACCAATCTTGGAAATCATAGATTGTCCAATTTAAAAACTATAAGTTGTAGTTAGTATCAGTGGGAACAAAAATCCATTAACCAAATATTTATATATTATTTTAGTACAAACTACAATGAAAAATCCATAGTTTACTATTTAAATTGGAACACCAAAGTATTACTACATATTAATAGCTCAAAAATGTTTCACAATAATGAAAACTTTTAATAACCGAAATTTCCTAATGTTATTTTTAATTGAATAATTTAAGTAAACTTTTAAACAATATTACGAAAATACATACATATTAGTTTTACTTAATACTTAATATCGCAGAAAGGAATATTTATCAACTACAACAGTGGAATAATAATTAAAAAAAAAATATTTAAGCAGTTGAAAACAATTTCTAATTTAATTATATTGTAGATTTAATCCTCCACTAGCAAAATTGTGTTCTCAGTAAGTATCAGTAAGTACATAATAAAACTATTTTACTTACATAATCATTAAGGTGCAGATTTACCTGAAACAAATATTGAAAGTCAATTCAAGTCTTAAAACTGAAAACGACCAATTGTTTTCGTAGTATTCGGTTCCCTTATAAGGGAAATACTTAATGGACAATCTATATAATCTTATTTTAAAGTAGTGGCTAGTAGGGACAAAAGCCCCTAAAAAATCATAAAATTAAAAATAATTTACACCTTAACCTCTAATAATAATAATAATAAGGAACCTCTAACAGACTCTGCCTCAGTGGCCCTAGATTTTTCCAATCAATATATTACCAGAGCACTGATTATATTCAAGCAATATCGTTTGCATAGAATATCCGCCTCTAAAGAACTCCTTACAATATTGAGACACCCCTCATGAATAAATACTTACTTTTTTCTATTGTTAAAACCTATATCGATTTAAAAAATACATTTTCATCTATAAGGTGCTCAAACTTTTTAAGAAGTGGTAGTTCTTTACCGAATATAAATAGATATAGAAGTAGACTCATAAATGCTGTAAATATTCAAGTACCAAATCCTAATAATTTTTTTTTTACCAAACACTTTTTATTTTTATCACCACGACTATATACCCAAATACCTAATGAAATATAGGATTCAATAAATTCAGCAGTTTTTAATAATAAAACTTCTCAAATGGTTTTTTGAATATGATAACATAGATTTACTGAAAATTGAAACATAATTTGTCAGTAGTTCTTTTATGTTTTTCGTGAAGAAAGTTTTTTTCTGTATTTCTTCATACAATTAATTTAATAATACAAATAAGGAGATATTCATTTCTTTTTTAAATCTGGTTTTATTTAAGAATTGATAGGGAAAAGAGAAGTGATAAATTTGTAAACACAACTAACTGTCTATCAGTGTGCTGATTAGTTTTTATTAACGAAACTGCTAAGGAACCTCTAACAGACTTTGCCTCAGAGGCCCTAGATTTTTCCAAACAATATAATATTTTCAGTGAGTTTTTTATACTATATAAAGATTATATTTTTGTACTATTCTTAAATAGATGGACGTACAAAAAGTTTATTAATTTCCTATATTTCCTGTAGACGATATGATGTGTTTTTCTTTCTTTCTCAAGATTTTCAGAAAATGTTTTGTTTTGTAAATGTTGTAAATATGTTTCTGGAAATAATATTATTATTAAAAATATATTTTTAAAGAAATCATAGACTTTGAGCTAAGACAAAAATTAACATAATGTAGAAAAGTGGCAATGAGAAAAAACGTGACTGATGCTCAACACTAATTTCAGGATTGATACACGTTCAATAGTGTTTGTTCATCATAGGCCTATGATTAGCTTTTTCATCATTTTACTATCTAGTATGTCCTTAAGTTGCAATAGTATTTTCACTCCTGACAGATTTTCTTATTTTTTAGTGTCACAAAATTTTTAATATCTCTTTAAAGTAGACCATGCGCTCATTGTCAATTTACTTCTCTCCTAATAAAAACACGTTGCAACTTATTTTGTACTAGTAACAAAGCCCGTTGTGGTTAAATACAACGGTCTCTAGAAAATTGTAACCTATATGCTATTTCCGGTGAAATAAATAAAAAAATCGTAGTATTTGTTTTCAATATTGAAATTCTATTTGAGAAAAATAGTTGGTTCGTATTTCATCGTATTTTGATTGTGTTGAATGGCACAAAAAAGATTAACTTCTAAAAAAATAGTTTCAATCGCGATCTATATTATAAATGGTAAAATTATTCATTTTCAGAACATTTAAAAATTATGCAAGTAAATATTTAATTTAGTTCAGTTTTATAATAATTTAGTTTGACATAATATGATTTAGTTTTTTAAATAACAATTTATGATTGTAATAATCACATACCGCTTAAAACCACACACTGCCTTAGCACATAACTTTATTTAAACGCCAAAAAAACGTAAGGATCTCACAACCACAAATCCCAAATGTAAACATCAAAATTTATTTATTTATTTATTTATTTCTTCCAACGGTACAACACCAATTCGAGATTGATAACAAACAAAGAAGCAAGCAAAAGACAATTAAGTACAGTACTAAAAATTAAAAGTGGCGCACTAATTATTTCAATACTAGTTCAACAATAACAAAATCAACAATAAATGTAAACAAAGAAAAGTCAAAGACACAACAATGCATCAATCAGCTGTTAAATTAATAACATGTGTTCCATGTGATCAGACACGGTTTAAAGGAAGAAAATGTTTATCTTTTTAACTTTTTCACCATAACTCCTACATTCCTTCACATTTTTTAGTAAATATACATAGACGAAGCTTTCCGACAACATATAAAAGATTATCAAAATCGGTCCAGTAATCTAGATTTAGCTGTACAATGTTTAATAAAATTATCTCTACCACAGTATGTTTTCAACGCAAACAAATTAGTAGTAGCTTTGGTTTTTTGTAAATAACTTCTTAACGATGAGGAAATGGACCAAAGTGGATGGTAATTTTCTAAAAGAGAATTACATTTCCTACAAATTACTATTAAACATTCCTTGAATAACCGTAATAAAAGCAGCCAAAAAATTCCTTCAAAGGAAAAATAACTTAAAACCCCGATTTCAATGTATTTTTTTATGAAAAACATGTTTATTTTTTTCACCATAAAAACTAAAAAAAACACCAATCTTTCATATTTTTTGGCGAATATACAGGATGAAAGCTTTCCAACGACATCTTAAAAATTAAAATCGGTCCGGTGGAACTCCAGATTCGATTTCCCCAAGATATTCAAAACTGAATTTTCAACGCAAATAAATTGGTAGTAGCTTTGGTTTTTGGTAAATAACCTATAAACGGTGAGGAAATTGATCAAAGTGGAAGATGATTTTCTGAAAGAGAATTAAATTTCCTACAAATTACTACTAAGCATTTCTTGAACAACTACAACAACTGCAGCCAAGAATTGCTTTCAAATGAAAAATTCGTAAAACCCCGTTCTCAACGTATTTTTTATGAAAAACGTGTTTATTTTTTTCACCACAAAAACTAAAAAATATCAATCTTTCATAATTTTTGGCAAATATACAGGATGAAAGCTTTCCAACGACATCTTAAAAATTAAAATCGGTCCAGTGGAACTCCAGATTCGATTTCTTCAAAATTTCTTTTAACTCAGTATTTTTGAAACGCAAACAAAACTGGTAGTAGCTTTGGTTTTTTGTAAATAACTTTTGAACGGTGAGGAAATCGACCAAAGTGGATGGTAATTTTCTGAAAGAGAATTAAATTTCATACAAATTACTTCTAAGCATTTCTTTAATAACCGCAATAAAGGCAGCCAGAAATTGCCTTCAAATGAAAAAAATCGTAAAACATGTTTTTTTTTTTATTTTTTTACCGTAAATACTAAAAAAACATCAAACTTTCATATTTTTTGGCAAATATACAGGATGAGAGCTTTCCAACGACATCTTAAAAATTAAAATCGGTCCAGTGGAACTCGAGATTCGATTAGCCCAAGATTTTCAAAACTGAATTTTTAACGCAAATAAATTGGTAGTAGCTTTCGATTTTTGTAAATAACTTATAAATGGTGAGGAAATCGTTCAAAGTGGAGATGATTTTCTGAAAGATAATCAAATTTTCTACAAATTACTAACAAGCATTTCTTGAACAACCACAATAAATGCAGCCAAAAATTGCTTTCAAATTAGAAATTCTTAAAACCCCGTTGTCAATGTATTTTTTTATAAAAAACATGTTTTTTTATTTTTTGACCATAAAAACAAAAAAATATCAATCTTTCATATTTTGGCAAATATACAGGATGAAAGCTTTCCAACGACGTCTTAAAAATTAAAATCGGTCCAGTGGAACTCCAGATTCGATTGCCCCAAGATTTCTCCTAACTGAGTATTTTTGAAACGCAAACAAAACTGGTAGTAGCTTTGGTTTTTTGTAAATAACTTTTAAACGGTGAGGAAATTGACCAAAGCGGATGGTGATTTTCTGAAAGAGAAATAAATTTCCTACTAATTACCAATAAGCATTTCTTGAATCACCGCAATAGAGGCAGCCAAATATTGCCTTCAAATGAAAAAATCGTAAAACCTGTTTCCAATGAATGTATTTCTTATAGAAAACATGTTTTTTTTTTTTCACCATAAATACTAAAAAACATCAAAATTTCATATTTTTTTGGCAAATCTACTGGATGAGAGATTTCCAATGACATCTTAAAAATTAAAATCGGTCCAGTGGAACTCCAGATTCGATTCTGCTAAGATTTTCAAAACTCAATTATCATAAGAATAGATAAAAAAAGTAGAACCTAAACTTTTTAATCCCTCTAAATTTGATTTAATATTGTTTTCCATTATCTATATTTTGTTGTTTTGGGTGTGATTCTGTTATCCCCAGTGTTTTAAATAAACATCTCTAATTTAATATCTCACTATCCTTTCATTCTAGAAATTTGTAAAAATCTCAAAAATTTTCTTAAGTGGTTTTCAGAATACCAAAACTTAGTTGGCTCCCACACTATACCTTAATTTAATTTTCAATGTCATTATTTTATGATTTCATTCTCGTTCTAAAATCAAATCATTAAAAAAATTTATTGAATATTAATTTTTATTACGATATTGAATAACTTGTAAACAACATGGATATTTTTGTTTATTAAATTTATTATCAAGAAGAAACCGAACTCATCATGTTGAATTTCCGTGCTTATGTCAAGGTACATACGCACGGAAACAATGCAACAACAAATAATACAACAGCTGATCGGCCTAATGCAACAGCTGATCGGTCTGCACCGCAAAATCCCATAACGGTTACTTTCCGTGTACCAAAAATGCACAGAAAGTTAACGTTATGCAGGTTTGCCGTGCAGTAGCGGGAATAACCTATTTTCTTAGCTCATTTTACGTTTATATTGTGTACTTTCGTGTGTAGATTAATTGAAAAGTTTTTTTTAGTTTTCAACATCGGTCTTATGAAGTTAAAAATCAAAACAAAATATTTTCTGAAAAAAAAAACTCAAAGTACAAACCATCATAAGCTTTAGTATAAAAAGGGTTTCCATTGTAGCCACTTGTACTGAATTACTGAAGGATACTATGATATTCAGTATAAACAAGTGGTTTTCCATTGTAGATACTTGTAATAAACTACTGAAGGATAAAATAATAACAGAATTTTTTTAGTTTTAAATCACACTTTAATGATTATAAATGGGTAGATAAATCAAAGTCAAACCACTAGTCAATTTATAGATTAAAAAGTAAATTGTATGGTGTTCGTTTAGAATTTAATCGACAGATCATCACGTTTCAATTATTTAAACCTTAAAGGAAACGTTCCAACTGTACTTTAGATACATGATCTCTTAAATTATTTTTAATTTTATACAAAAACAAATTAAAATTTTCGTCAATTTAATTTTATATGTATTAACTATTTTGTTACTACGCAAAGAAATTCAAACAGTTTCAAAAACGTAGGCCTACTCAATATAAAAATATAATGGTTATAAGGCATCTAAATTTCAACAAAGAAACTGGAACAGGTATGTGTTTATAAATCATGGATAAGTACTTACTCTGCACTATATTTTCCTTTATATTATGAACCATAACACTACCTGAAATAACTTGCACAAACATTAATACAATAAATAAATAAATAAATAAATGCATAAATAAATAATACAAGAAAATGAATTATCTTAAAATGGGTTTTATAGCAAAGCCAGATCAGGAAACGTGAAACAGAAGACCAAGCATTCTTGAAGCTCTTGCACAGATGTTATCAAGATGGTTAAATGGATGGTTAAAAAGATGGTATCAATCAGGCGTTAAAT
Source organism: Neoaliturus tenellus (assembly GCA_030545055.2). Taxonomy (NCBI): domain Eukaryota; kingdom Metazoa; phylum Arthropoda; class Insecta; order Hemiptera; family Cicadellidae; genus Neoaliturus; species Neoaliturus tenellus. The sequence goes on along the minus strand of CM061536.1, from coordinate 74,901,933 downwards.
TTGTGTTGAAGTACACCCCTAGATCCCTTATCACATGGCAGCGAGGAACCTCTTGATTTGATACTTTGTAGATTAGAGTCAGGGGGATCGAATTCCTTGTAAAAGAAATTACTCTACATTTTGAGGGATTCAGTTTCATGGCGTTGGTCGAGCACCACTCGGATATATTATCCAACGACGACTGAAGCCGAAGAAACCCGTCTCCTTTTCCAACCGGACTAAAAATCTTAATGTCGTCAGCAAACAAGAGTACCTTTGTGTTGATAACTTCCCTGATATCTCTAAAAAATAAATTGAACAAGTATGGTCCAAGTAGTGATCCTTGTGGAATGTCCGATCTAACGAGAAACGAATTTGACAGTGTGCCTGCAAACTTTACACAGGAAGTTCTCTGATGTAGATAAGACTCAATCCAGGAAAGTATTGCTCCTCCAATAATATATGAACTTAGCTTGGCAATCAAGTGTGGATGACTGGCTTTATCGAAAGCCTTACTAAAATCCAAATAAAAGCAATCAACTTGAACCACTTTGTCAAAATTGGAGAGAAGGTACTCTTTAAAAATCAACAAATTGGATACAGTAGAACAGCCGCCAGAGAACCCGTGCTGCTCTTGTAGGTTAAGCTCATTGTACAGTGGTTTCATTCGATCAAAAACAATAGATTCCATTACTTTAGTTAGTGGAGACTGGATGGTTATTGGTCTATAGTTTTTTTCATCTTCTTTGTCGCCTTCTTTATACATGGGGGCCCCATAACTAGTTTTCAAACATGCAGGAAAGATACCATTCTCGAAACTGAGGTTAAATAGATTAGAGAGAGGATTTGCCAACAACTCACTACAACTTTTCAAAATAAATGGATAGATTTCATTCATATCACACCCCTTATTTGGGTCTAAATTGTTGAGCTTCATTTTAACTTCATTTTCTGATGTCCTCACAGAAGAAACGCTATTGATAGTATGGCAGTCATCATTTGGGGATGATTTGCAAGTCACTTGAGAAGACACTGGAGGAGTGTTGAGCAAAGAGGTTTGCTATTACATCAGGATCATTGGATTAATGTGTAAGACTTGTCACCTCAGATGAAATGCTTCTTAAATTCTTTTCATGATTCCAGAAGACCTTTGGGTTCTTGGAGATTATAGAGTCAATATGAGCAACATCAGATCTATAATCAAGACTTGATTTAATACGATTTGAATTTACATGACTTTAGTCTGTAATTTTAGCTTAACTCATGAGATTTTTAAAACTACTTGAGGTATTGGTTTCAATCTTGGCATGACTATTATTTAAGACTGTTTTACTTATGTTTTTCTTGTGAATACAGTGTACAAGACCTTTCTACTGTTCTGTTCAAAAATGGCAGCCATTTTAAATTGTTAAAATATATGACATCATTAATCTTTGCCAGTATCTAAAAAATTTGAAATATTCTCAAAATGTTATTAAATACTTAAAATGAGTAAATTTTAATTGTCTATTCAAAGTGCCAGGTTTACAGACATCCGACCATAAATAAAGGAGAAATGGAGAGTTTCTAATCGAAAACAAGCTCTTAGAAAGAAATCTACTACAAAAGCGTGCATTAGTTTAGAAAAATTCCCATTTTCTGTTACTTTATGGTCTGATGTTCTTAAACTTGGTATTTCTAAATATTCAATTAAAATTTACAAGTTAGAATTTAGTATTAAACAAGTGTTTAGTACTGTTTTCATAATATTTTACATTTTTAAGATAATTTTCTCAGAATATTTAAAATGACCACCATTTTTAAACAGCAAATGATAGAAATGTCTAGATTCATTAGTAAAACATTCTTGAGATAAGTGATAGTCATGCAATGTATTATTACCTCAATTAGTTTTAAATATCTCATGAACCAAGCCAAAATTACATACGAATGAACATGCTTGAAAACTAAGTGACGGGGACCCATGGTTTTATAGTACAATACGTTTGTTTCGATGCAAGGAGAAAATATGCAAAATGTTCCAGGGAGTGCCAGGACACCCTGTGAATTTCATTGTTTGCTTTACTATAATTTTTAAACATAACAAACCATTTGGCTCATCCAGCAATGTAGAAGATGAGTATATTTATTTTTTTACACAGTAGTAGACCAATGCAATTTAATCCTAACATTAGATTACACCTGCGCCTTCAAATGGACCTATTTCCTTTCATTGCCATCTTTAATGGCTGCATTATTCGAGTTTCTCTTGCAACTTGTGCTTTCATCCAAATAGAATTGCCTACATATTGGTTTATGTTTCGTCTTACTAATATAAAATTTAACTCTTAACTAAAATTTCATTGGCATAGAAAAACAGAAAAATATTATTTATGAGTATTGAACAGATGTGATTTTGGTTGATATAATGAACTACTCTTTGTTAGGAACTGAATTACAATAATATAACAATAAAATAACTATGTAAAATAATATTTTCTATGTTACGAAACGGCATTGTAGCGATATTGAGTTTCAAACAAACCATGTAATTATATGCATATAATTAGCTGTAATGTCCTCAGTTTTGTTTTGGCCGTGGGACATCAATGTATGAAAACTGACTCGAAGTTAAACATAAAATTTTTTATTGATGTACAAGGCAAAATGGAATGTTGTAGTAATAATAAGTCAATTGCACTACTGTACAAGCTTAAAGTTTTATCATTAAATGTCATGAAAATAATACCCAGAGAATGTAAAGTATTGTAATTTTGTTTTAAGTGGAGAAAATAGGTTAACAAAGATTTAGAGTCTAGTCCTAAACATGATTTTGTAGACGAAAGATTTGATTAATTTTACTAAATAGAATGTTAATTGCTTGCTAAAAGTATTACGTAGATAATTTATGTGAATTGTGTTTGCCAGACGTTCACCATTCCTCCCTGGTAATCCTACGGTTGGTAGGCAACCAGTACCGCACACCGTTTTGTATTATTAAAGTTAGATCCACCCTTCATTTCACACTTTATCTTTGTTTTAGGTTATGTCTGTTTAACTTTTACTTAAATACAATCTTAATAAATAGTCTCTAGTACATTTTAAGATCAGAAAATGATAATAATATTAGCTAGCAGTTTTCATGTGTAGGCCTATGAATTTTTTGTATATTTTTGTCATCTTATAATTATTGTAGTTCTTTATCTTAAGGAGATTGCATTTTTTTGTGAGACCATGCTTTTTGTATTATGAGTTAGTGTTAAAAGTGATTTGTATAACTTATTGTAAATGGCTATGTCCGTTGGAAAAATAAATAGATAGATAAATAAATAAATAAATATATTTTCCTAGTGTCTCACAAAGTTATGCAAGAGCATAATATAGTGCACAGTTATTAAGCTGCTCATAACGTCTTTACCAAAGTCGACAAATTAGATACAGATGAGTTTAAATTAATGCTTAAATAACAGGTAAGCTTTACTTACCTGTCTAGCTAGCACAATCAAGATATAATTGCATTGACGCCATTACCTAATTTTATGTGAAATAACTAAGTGAATTATCACCGAGCTAAGGCATCAGGCACTTTGATAGATGCAGCGCATTGCGCTGCACAGGTCCCTCTATTAATGATACAAAACTACTAATGAAACATATAATGCTCATGAAAAACAATCTATGAAAAGTACACGATTTTGTTAATAGACATACATCTTGTGCATTGCTTCTAAGTAATTAATATTTTCATAAAAGTTTTATGGTTTAATTTTTTTTACTTTTTAACTATTATCTTATATGGTTGAATCATCAAGACACCTGAGATGAATAAAACATTTTCATTTGTTACCGGTACTTTATTATTATATTTTGATTGAAACATGAAAGCTATGTTTGGAATATTATCTTTTACAATAATCGTAGAGGATTAAAATGTTGAATGTAAAAAGAAGGCTTTAATCAACGAAATTGCAAAACGTCGTCATACGCAATACGAAGTCAGGTTTGTTATCAGTGACACCAATTGAAACATTTCACCACCTTGATTTTTCGTTTTGCAAACCAAAAAATTTTTCGAATTGAAATAAAACGAAGTATATATTCAAGTATTAAATTAATTTTATAAAACGGGCTATATTATCATGGCTGATTATTATCTTATTACTAAAATTTATCATTATAATTTACTGAAGTGCATTATGATAGAGTAAATAAATAAAAAAAAAAAAAATATTTGCAGAACTATCCATTAACACAGTAATTACAACTTTGTTGTTATAAATCTCAATAATGTATTTTAAACCTTATTCCTTAAACCTTATATTTATTTTAATCATATGTATCTATAGAACGTTATAGAATGAAAAAAAGCTTAACATAAAACAATCACTAAATGATAATATCGTTACAATCTTTTTTTATTTACTAGTAAACGTGTTGCTCGAAATCGAGCAATTTATTTTAATACAATACAAATGTTACTTTTATCTCTAAATCATTGACGTCCGACCAATCCAATATTGTGAATATCTGCAATCACCAAAACTACACATATTTACAGCTGATTATTAACAGATGTTTAAAATGCTTTATTCAATCCCAATGTTATTTAAATGGGAAATTTTGAGATTTCAATGGTGGATAAAGCCTTTATTTTAAGTCAGATTCTCATCAGTTTTTGGCGGAAACAACTACAGACCAAGCCCTATCCAACGACACCAAAAGCTTGAAAATCGGTTGAAAATTGTAGAAGGAGTTCTCGAGAAAAAAAACCCTTAGCGTATTAAATAAGTATAGATTCAACTATTTTTATTGCCTTTAACGCTTGTAAAAAAATAATCTTATCAATTACCAATCTAATATTTAAGATAAATTAACCCTTCAATCAATTTAACAAGCAATCTTAAACTAAGAAAGATTGGTTGCAATGTGAAGCTCTGAGAAGTGTTACTCAGAACATCCCCTGACCCGCTCCTCCATGTTGTACCCGAGATGGTTCACTACAAGATACAAGGGTGGTCACGTGATTGGTGTATGGTTACATAGAAGACTCTGTTATTAACAATGCAATTTGAGACTGTCATTGGAGGGGAGTAAAAGGTCTTGGGAATTTAGCTAAGGTTATTGCGGCCTGTAATAATAATTTGCACAGTGTTTAAAGCCTGACCTATCCTTTTAATTTCTTTTTGTTGTTAATATAAATAAATATCCTGTGGTTAGTGGTGGGAAATTATCACTCTTGATGTTACCAGAGATTTTGAGTCAAATAGCACCGAATAATAGGAGACCGAAGGAAATCTGAAATGAACGGGGGACGTCTCTTAGAGGATGTTTGAATTAAAACTTCTTTTGCAATTGTCACATCATAAATAATTTTAAAAGTTTTCTGCACTTTGAGTAATTAGCCACAAACCTGACGCTACTTCTAAAGGAAGAATATTAAGAGAGTTATTGTATTTTATTTTTATTTTACCCATATAACTTTAATTGAAACTTTGTTTGCCTAACGTTTCCGTTTTGATCATGCATTTGAAGTTTAGTTGCATACTAGTATCAACCTATGATTCCATTAAGGAGTTTCTTCTGACTCCTGTTGGGCCGTCCCCCTGTCATGACTGTTATCTTTACTTTAACAAAAGAGAAGGTAAGAAGGGGCTTTTACAATATATATATATATATCGACACATTTTGGTTCAAGGGTTATGGATGAATTATAACATAAATAATCCTTGAAAATCCATATTCAATAATTGAATTTAGAAAAATGTATAAGAAATATTATTTTAATTACGGTAGAAAGCGATAAATTTTTTTCAACTTTTTGAATTCTCCTCATAAAAACACTTTGCATTTCTTATAAAACTTAATGTTAACTTGTAACACTTTCATGATTGAAAGACTGTTTTAAAGTATAATTTAAAAGTAAATTATATGTATAATTAAAATTTATCTGTACCTATATAAAATTTCTGTTACGATGAAAATATGTTATAAATGAAGTAGTTTTTGCAATTATTCATCCTAGCTTTGCAATGAAAACATTTTTATGACTATGTAATTTTTTATTTAAATTTTTTATTTATCTTTAAGTATAGTCATGGTTTATAATACAAAGTCAGCTGTAGTGCAGGGCAAATATTCATCTATGATTTATAAATACTTTCTATAGTTGACCTGTTCTAGTTTCATGTTGCCATTTATATATTTTACAACCATTGTATTTTTATCACGTGTTTGTACTTTTAAAGCATAACTCTGTTACATGTAATAACAATAGAGCAATTGAAAATATATATCTTTTTTTATTTAAATTGCTTTGTTTTCTTGTATACAATTTAAAGAAATGACCTTAAGAATTATGTACATCAAGTACTGTTAAAAAACTTTGGTTTTGGATATAAAAGCGCGAAATGTGTTATTTTGACTGTAAATTAAAAACTGTCTAAACATAGGTAAATTACCTACCATGGACAAATATACTTGAAGAGCCATCGTAGTACTACCAGCAGAGAAAGAAAATCGTCTATTATATAAATAAACTAAATAGTTATTAATATTAAGTAAAATATTGTTCAACGATCAAACTTCTTAGAAGACTTTTCATAAAATTTTACGTATAAACTCAATCACAAAACACCATGACACATTTCCTCAATAACTTTTAGTGGAGTGGCCACTAAATGAGAAAAATAAAAATAAAAATCAGCCACATCATGCAATTATTGTTCTCAATGTTTTACGTCACAAGCAATCTAGGACACTATTTTGACAGCAATGTAATACTGCGGGTAATAACGAATATATTGATGTCTGATGAAGATTACCAAACCACATTATTGCTTCCCCTCAAGTGGCTGAGCTAATCTTCTGAATAGCTTACTCAAGCTGTAGTGAGATCACCGAGGCTGTAATAATTGAAGCTTAACATTTCTTGTACAAATAACAATTATCTATATATAATTTCAAATAAGTATCTTAAAAAATCTAATCATATTGTTCATTTTGCCTCTAAAACTTTCTCATAAAAGTTTTTATCATCAAGACCACGAATATTAAGAAATACTAAATTTGTGTTATGGTTGTTATTAATATAAAAAACATTATGGCTCTAATGAATAAAACAAGATAAATTTATAACCTATAAACACTATTTAAACACTGAATCGTGTTATAGTATGTATATTTTTATTTATACATATAAAGGTTCTGTAACCTATAACATCAAGTATGTGCTTTTTGTAGCATAAATTTTTTTACACCGACTTTAAAATGTTTATATTAAATCATATTTTAAGAATTCAATAATTTAATGTTAACTTCATGAGACAAGTTTATATTGAAAATTGATACATCAGTCTCGAATAGATGCCAAATACCAATTTTTCTGTAATTGATTGATATGTTTTGCCGACTGGAGTGTAAAACAGCAGATTACCCAATTGAATGGATTAGTTGTTTTGTTTGGTGATTGGAACACTAATCCATTCGTCACAATTTTCCTTCGACACATTTTGGTTCAAGGGTTATGGATGAATTATAACATAAATAATCTTTGAAAATCCATATTCAATAATTGAATTTAGAAAAATGTTTACTAGAAAATATAAAAAATCCCCTTGTTGAATATTGGTCTGCACATCTAAACTTACATATACTGTAGAATATTTTAGATTAATAATTTTGTTTAAAATATTTATATTTAGTTTTTATAGCAGAAATTTTTCTGATCCATACTAAACTAGTGTAGTAACAAAATAATGAAGATTTCCTCAAAATTACTTAACAATGCTAATGTTTCCATTCAGTGGTATACCTATTTAACAGAAATAAATATTTTCGTAAAATTTTATTGTAACGTAAAATTTACTGTAATTCAATTATTTTGTTTAAATTATGCCAATGAGCTAAAGACAATGCCAATAAGCGGAAATAACGTTCAATATTTGTTCATTTTATTCCCTAGATACTAAGTAATCTATTAAGCACAATTTGTATAGATGCAGCGCCTGTTATTAGATAAGGAACAAGACTATTTACTTAACCAGATTAAAGCTTGAGAGCCTCGATTGCTTGGATGGTGGTTCTAAAGAGACAGACAGCTCTGCTGTAAGACAGTGACTTGTAATTTAAACAAAATACATTATTACCAACTTCACAAAAAATAACTTATGTAAAAAGGTATAATGAAGGGTTTATATTTTATTTTAATTAATGATCTTTTCTGAAATCTAAACTCAGATAAATTGGCCATATCAAAACTAGTGTTAATTTTAACACTGCATTGGTGGTGCGGGAGTATATAAGAGACGCAACTGGTCGAGGACGAACGAGAACCTCCCCTTATAATCGTAATACTCCGAGGTTTCATATGTCGGTTGAACCACATACCGCTCTGTCTTTGTTCTAAATATTAATCAACGTTCCAGACTTACAATACCAATTACATTTGCAAAGCAAAACATCTAACTTATTACTCTTGATAAAACTATACATATTTGTTACATTAAAATTTTTGGAAATATCATATATTTGTGTTTATATTCATTAATTTATTAAAAAAATTTATTAAATATTGTAAGTAACAGTTTGTATGAATTACGTAGCTTATGCATTTTATAATAACATTCGAGAATAATTACATTCAAATAATTGAAAGGGACCGGAAAACTAAATATCGCTATTTTATTTCTAACTGTAAACATATTGATTATTAATATAATTCTTTAAAACTTGTGTAAATTTAAATTACAATTTATTTTTAAAATAGTTTTTGCATATTTAAGCTTAGTTTCCTAGCTAATTTCTAAATAAACATTTTTCAAAATTGTTGTATTACCGTACGTGAAATTGGGTGTAATTAAGATTGTAATTAAGAATGTAATTAATTCCGAGGTGGTTATTTACAAAAAATGATAGCTAAAGAATGCAGATCCGCAGAAAAATGCACTGTTGGGATTGTTGATCTGATTGCAGATGCATGTCAAGATGAAAAAAGATCTTAAACCCAAAGAAATATAGATTAAAATAATATAATTGAAATGCTTGTTCAAAAGACATTATTTCCAGGAGTATAAACAAGAACAGAAAATATCCAAGTCACATGTTGATTCAGATTATAAGGTTATCATGGTGGAGCAGCCGGCCAAATATTTACCTTTTGTTTGTAACGTGGTACATGTAGGTTTAAATAGACGAAAAAATTGTTTATAATGCTTGTTAGATTATTTCAGGGTAATATGCAAACATTTGATCAATAATTTTTATTGTTAATTCTTTGCTATTTCATATCGAATCGCTTTATTGTTTATATGACGTCTTTATAAGTATGCAATGGTTTGCAAAATTGAATTATTAAACTATTTGGTGTAGTGAAAAATAACAATGTAGCTAGGTATCAGTAACACCATGAAAATTGTGTATGGATTCAAATTATTTAAAAATATTTTGAGTGTATTAAAATGTATAGCTATTTTCACAGTAAAATACAGTAGGTCTAGTATAAATTTTTTTAAAAATATTTTTGTACAGTAGTATAAATATGATTTAGGCATTTATTTTTTAATCAATTGAGAAGTTAATAAATAAAGTTAAATGAAATTTAACTATAATTTTGTTATCATAATCAATGTAACTTATATTTTATAATTTCACATCTCTTTAAAATAGCTTTTAAAAAACATAAATACAAATAATATTATTGAAGAATATATATTTTTAATTGGGATTGCATAGATTTTTTATCTATGATCAATAAAAAAATAGTAATTTAATTTAAATTATTGAAACTTATCAAGGCCGTTAAGTTAATTCTTTGTTTGCACAATCTGCCAACCTTCTCTAGTATAGAACTTTTTTATTTGTATACTTATGTCACAGGTGTTAATTCATCTTTATAAATACAGTAATTGTCATCGTATATAAAGGTATTTTTACATATTTGTTCAGCTCATTTGAAATAAATTTTTAATTAAGCCTGTTATATTTAATTTATAATGAAGTAAATCTTATTTTAGAACATTTTATAACTTTTAAATTAAATTTTCAAATAATAATATTAAATTTAGGGGTTTTGAATGTATAACTATTTAAAGATATTAATAACTGAACTTGTATAAAACCATATTTTAATACTGCATTCGATCACTGGGCATTATTTAGTGAATAATCAGCTGCTATTTGTCAATTATAAAGCTACACAGGGGTCCAATCCAATCATCACACTCACCCTTAATTCATACTCACCGTAAAATAAGCCATATAAAGTATGTCGGTATTTTAAGAAGTGAATTAATTTTAATAATAACAATAATATTAATAAACATTTTTAATACACGATAAATATTAAAATAATCGGACTAATATCAAACTCCTTTGAATAAAATATAACCTGCAGCTGTTTGGAAACTGTCTTTCGAAACTTCGGGTGGTGATACCTTGGATCAAAATAAACAAAAATATCATTGGAGCATGTGTTCTAAATGCTTGGTTAAGCCACTAGCCACCATATTTTTTCACACTTGATAATTTTCATTTCCTTAAAGGGTAGTTGTATTAAATTTTCATTTAGTATGAACCACGCTAATGTTCAATTTCAAAAATAAATATTATTGTTCTGCTATTTGTAATTTGAAAATGGCGGCCATTTTAAATATTCTAAATAAAAAATCTCAAAACCAGTTAATTTTATCAAAATTTTACAAATTTCAAAAGGTTGAAAATCCAAACTATAATACCAAGTTTGTAAGAATATTACATCAAATAACGGAATTATTATCAATTTCCATTACAATAACCTAAATTTTGCATGAACTATAATGCAAAACCAATGTTTTTTATGCAGGAAATGGCAATAAATCTTTAGCTTTTTTCGTATCCTTACAGTCTTAGCATGATTGGTTAGATAATTTAATTCCTCAAAATTTTTATTATTTGTAAAGCTTTAGTGACATTTAGGGTACCGGTTTTTAGATAATTATACTAACATGTTAATTTATATTTAATTTTTATTGTTTATTTACAGAGAGTTTTTAATATGTTGTAAATGTTATTGCTATTGCCATGCATCTTAACATTTTTGTTGAGAAACCTATTAACATACTCTCCGTATAAATGTTGTTATAATAATTAAATATGTATACTATACAGTGGGTCAAATCGAATAAAATCACATCAAATATCCTTTATTTCCATAAAAAAACATATTTACATGCATAGGCTTGCGTCAGAATAAAATAAAAAAATTACAAAATTTGTGAGAAATTTAAATTTAAATTAAATTAGTCTATTCTCACTATAATCCTTAACAGAATAAAAAGACTTGTCAATAAGGAAGGCCTTAAGCTTTCTTTTAAAACAACTAAAATCATTTTCACACTGTATAATCTCAGGCAGGGCATTAAACAATGTAATGTCGGTATAAAAGGTATGGTGTTTAAAAAATGAAGTATGATGGAGAGGAATCTTTTGGTTTGGTGGTATATCTAAGGTTGTATTTGGATTGTGGAACAAGAGGCTGGAAAATGCTATGGTTCTGTTGAAAAAATATTACGGTTTGAAAGATGAAAATACTGGGAAATGTAAGAATGTTAAGGTTTCGGAAATGAGGCTTACATGACTCCCTTTGACGAACGCAAACAATGTTTCTAACAGCCTCTTTTCGAAGGACGAAAACTTGTTTTGTTTTTGAAGTTTCAGAGCCCAAGATTGAAACAGCGTAAGAAAGATAAGGAAAAACCAAGGCGTAGTATGCAGATAGAAGCACAGATGAGTCAGTGAAGGTTGCAAGCCTAAGGAGCACAAAAATCCCAGAACAAATCTTCCTTGCAACATTTTGAATATGGGTTTGAAAATTTAAATTTATTTCAACAAATAGACCCAGAAATTTTACTTCTTGTTCGGAACGGACTTCAACATCGTCAATGAAAATGCTGAGGTCATCACAGATCCTTGTTGCGATTGGGAAGTTTAGCAACGTAGTTTTTTCAGCATTGACAAAAAGACCATTTTCTTGAAACCACTGGGCTATTGAGTTTGACTCCAAAAAAGTTCTTATTCCCATGTTTTGTCGACAGAGATCATCAATAATAATTGAGGTGTCATCAGCAAATAAACACAAATGAGCATTATAAAGACAACTCTTCAAATCATAAACAAACAAAATGAACAACAACGGCCCAAGAATGGAACCCTGTGGTACCCCAGCACTGACATTCTGCACATCGGAAGAGCATCGTTTGAGCGTATTTCCATCGTTGAACGGTTTTTCAGCAACCTGCCTACCTTTTGATAAGTAAGAAGAAAACCATTGTAACGCTACAACTCGAACACCAATATTTTCGAGTTTTTCTAGCAATAGACAATGCGAAACCATGTCAAATGCTTTTCGAAGATCAAAGAAAACATCAGTAGCTGATCTCCCCTTATCTAAAGCATTCACAACCTTATCTAAGAGCATGGAAATCGCATTGAAAGTAGAGCCTCCCCTCACAAATTCAAACTGGTTTTCAAACAAAATGCTATGATCTATAAAAGACCAAAGTCCGATTAAAACAGCCTTCTCAAAGATTTTGGAGAAAGTAGATGCAATTGAAATTGGTCTGAAGTTATCCAGAATGTCAGCTCTCCCCTTTTTGTGCAGGGGCTTTACTATAGACAGCTTTAAGTAATTTGGGAAAACTCCACTCTTGAAAGAATGGTTGATTAGATGAACAAGTGGCTTGACAAAAAAATGACTGCAGGTCTTAAATAGTTTGGATGACATATTGTCACTGCCTAAAGATGTCTTATTTTTTTGAGACCTGATTAAGTCAGTTACCTCAGGGAACCACTGGGATGTAGGAAGACTTTTAGGTGTAGATGGCCCATTATTAGATACACTAACAAAATGGTCGTTGAAAAGGTTTGAAACCAATTTTGGGACTCCAACATCAGCACCATTATTGTCTTTGATTGTTTGGGGAATATTTGAAGACACTTTCTTACCTCTGGTCTCTTTAACAATGCTCCAAACACTTTTTACTTTATTAGAAGAGTTTTGTATAATGTTGAACACTTTAGATGACTTTGCGACTCTAATGCTAGACCTATACTGCCTCTTCAGTGACAAGTAATGTTGTCTCCTTACATCCGAAGAATCAAAATCCTTTGTAAAATAATACCACTGAAAAACCATATCACGAAGTTTTATTTGATGAGCATTTAAAATCACTTTTGTATGGGGAACACGCTTACGAAGTCTAACTTTTTCTCTGGAAATGCTTGTTCAAAATAAAAATGCAAGATGGATTCAAAGATATTCACTTTTTCGTCCATGGTGCGTGCCTCAAAAACACTGGACCATGTTTCTTTGTTGAGAAGATTCTTGAAGATGCGGACATTGTCATCGGAAAATGATCGCCTAAGAACATTCTGAGGCTGCTCAAAACCACCAGGGTTCGACAGTTTGACGACTGTCACCTGCGCATGATTATCAGATAAGGCCGTAACTAGTACTGAACAACTAATCAAGTCATCAGGAAGGTTAGTAAATTATACGTGATCAATCAAAGACTTTGAGTTCTTAAACTCTTTGGTGTACGATGCGATCTTGTTTCTCAAATCGTAAGAAGCCATCATACATAATACGCTGTCAACTTTATTGCCAGCAAACGATAAATGGAAATTTAAATCAACCAGTACAATTGTTCTTATCTCAGGATTAATAAATCGATCGAGGAAATCTGATAAACACCTATAAAAGTCCTCATGTTCCTCTATGGAAGGTGAAAACGGCCGCGGTTTATAAGCTGAAACAACTAAAAATGTGTCATTGTTGAAATAAAATATAGCAGCAGCAAGTTCACACCTACCCTCCAGACAAAATCGAGAAACATCTAACACCTCATGTTCTATTGAAGATTTGCTAAAAATACAAACTGCACCCCTATTTATTGTCTTGTGACAGTAAGCTGTGATTCCATATGTGTCCCGGACCTCTCTGGAACCCTTTTGTGTATTGGTTCCTTGCATGGAACAGATACGGAAAAATTCGAGACAAGAAAAAACGTCAAACAAATATGGATTTAAAATCCATCGTTAAAAGCACTAGCCGCCATGTTTTCACATAGTAATTTTTATTTCCGTAATGGATGGTTGTACTCAGTTCAATTTTGGTATGTATTATCTACCAGGAGAGATCACCATGATATTATATTTCTTTACAAGTTAATCAACAACTTCATTGACTCTCCTGAACTCCTTGAGGCAATATCCTTCCGATGCTCACTCCGAACAAGGTCCGGAGATATCTTCTTATAAATAAGTTCAAAATACTCTTCAAAAGTTAGTTTAGGTTGATTTCTTTAAGATTCAGTAACTATTAAGAAATTTCTTGGCTATAAAAACTATTTAGTCCTTTGATTTATAGTTCAATGTAATCCAGTAGGTGATGAATAAAATGGAGGGATATTACCAATTTTAAATTTCTTCACTACAGGTTTTAATATCTTCTTGGCCTTAAAAATGGGTGTCTATTACCTGTAGCTCTTCTTCTATATAAAAAAAATGAACTTTTGGTGTTCAATAACTATTTTATGGGGTTATTATATTAACTTGGGATGAGACCCTTAAAAATGCATCTAATCACTAGGCCATTCAAATTGAGAAGAAGGATTGTTCATTGTTGCTTGATTGTATCACATATGTTAATGCACACTGTATCACTGTTAATCTTGGTGTCACTTCACTATTATACTATATTAAATTATTGTCATAGAGATTAATTTAGAATGATTAAATAATTATGGGTTTTATTAAATATGAAGCAATTTTATTACATTATGGTATGTAGGCTATATTAATTATTCATTTAGGCTATGTTGATTTATTTAAAATTAAACTGGCATATATTAGGTCTATTTATTTTATGATGAATGGTGGGTATAAATTATTTTTGTTCAGGCTATATCTATGGCTAATGTCTATTACTTATTGAAAATTTAAAATATAAACAAATGAGTTGTTGCAAAATCCCCGCAGAAATCGAGATCTAATGACATTATGATCGAGATTTCGATATAACAACGAATTTGATTACAATGCTAACTAAATATTATAACATGGTTGTGAGAAAAATGACTACATTAAAATCTAACATAAAGAAACTAATGTGGCTTAACACTAAATATTTACATTTTAAAGTTCCTTTCCTTCATTGTTGACGTATTATGAATATTTGAATGCTATACACTTTGCTGTGTCCTTGGTATTATATATTTCTTGAGTGCTGTTACATGGTATGGGCCATATTCATTTTCTTCTTTTAAATCCGTGACATGGTATGTAGAATGTCCTAGTTGCTGGGATATTTTGAATTTCGTCATTATAGATATTGTTGTGTTCGATGTAGCATGAGATTTCCTCTACTGTAATATCTCCGAATTTTAAAATTATTTGGTCATTATTTAGGTTTAGGTTGATTACATTGTGTTCGAAGTCTATTTTGGCTTCCCAAGTATTCAAAATATCTGTGCCGATTATTAAAGGTCTAACTAAGTGGGGTACAAGTAAGGTCTGTATGTATGTAAGT
This sequence comes from Neoaliturus tenellus, assembly GCA_030545055.2. Classification (NCBI taxonomy): domain Eukaryota; kingdom Metazoa; phylum Arthropoda; class Insecta; order Hemiptera; family Cicadellidae; genus Neoaliturus; species Neoaliturus tenellus. The sequence goes on along the minus strand of CM061536.1, from coordinate 74,886,413 downwards.
TGGTTGTTCAGTTTAATTGGTATCAATAATATTTTGGATATTCGTTTTGATTTTCCACCGGTTGCTGTTTTGATAAAGGTGTTGTTTACAGGCAGTTCTTCAAATCTTGGAATGTTCTTTTTGTTTTCAAGGAACCAGTTTTCGTTTATACATGTGATGTTAGATCCAGTATCAATTAATGCATTAACAGGAATGTTGCCTATTTTAATGTATATTTCAGGACAATTATTCTTAAAACTATTTTTGTTGTACAATTCTTGAGGTATATCTTCATTTAATAGAAATTCTGGGTCACAGCAAATAGTATTTGTATGAAATTCTTCTTGGTTTAAGTTGTGATGATCGTATTTATAGTTTTCATAATTATTATTTGGTCTGTTCGTTGATATAATATTTGATTGCGCTGAAGAAGCTATAGTGTTTTGTGATCGGGAAGAAGTGTACAGACCGTGTTTTGCATCCTCAGCGCTTAACCGTTTAAAGGATGCGGTCCGCTGTGCTGGGGTGTATGACTTGTGGTAGATTTAGTTTGTGTAGGCGTTGGTGACGCAATATTCCGTACGGCGGATTCTTGTTCGGGTGTGAGCTGTCTTCGGTCGTATTGACTTTGTTGTCCTTGAAATCTGGTATTATACTCTTGTGGTGACATGTTGGCTGACATATAATTAATATTTCTTTGTGGCTGTTGATAATATTTTTGGTTCCCATTTGAGTTGTGTGATGGTCGATTGTAATAATTTTGCTGTGGTTTGTTGTTTCTGGGGTTGTAAGCATGTGGGTTGGTATTTTGGTAATATGGTTGTTGTTGTTGATAATTTGTTTTGTTATTGTGTTGGTAGTTCTGGTTATAGTTTGGTTGGCGTTCGTTGGTCATTGTTGGGTTTTGTGCTGGTGGGTTTTGCTGCTTAGTACGTTTTTGAGCATCGTGCAGATCTTGTCGCTGTAGTAGCGCTTCAAACTCATACACACTGTTTGCATTTTGTACTCGTCGTGCATCTTGTACTAGGGTGCAAAAATGTTCAGCCAATATAGATACTATTTCATCTTCAGATGAGGTGGGAGTTAGTGATCGAAGTGTTATGACTCGTTCTACGAAATATTCAGATCTAGTGAGGTTTCCATTTGGGCGGTAGCGTTCTGTGAAGCAGATAGTCGAGAAGTTGAAGTTAGTCCAATATTTATTTAAGAAATGGTTTTCAAAATTTTCCCATGACTTTATGTCAGTTTTGATTAACGAGAACCATTTTGATGCTTGTCCTTCAAAACTCGCTTCGATTGTATCAGTTAATACTTCTATGGGGTCACTGAGTTGTTTTTGTAACAATTTTTTATAGTACCGTTTTAGCTTAGTTAAATACTCTGGTGGATTTTGTGTTCTGCCATTAAATTTTGGTAAGGTCATGTCTGTCATTAAATTATTGCCGTTACATGTGACATGTATCTGTGGGTTCAAGGTGATGGGTTTCTGTTCATATTCTTTGAAATCATTTAGTTTAGTTTCATGTTCTAGAATTTTCTCGTTTATCTGATTTAATTGTTCGTTTTGGCTTTTGATTGCCACTTGGTTTTGTGTTATCGCTGGTATTAGTTCATCTTTGACCTGGGTAATGTGGGTTTTAATCTGGGTCTCTACCTGTAATTTATGTTCATAGTGGGTTTTACGCAAATTTTCAGTATTGTCCCTACAGATTTCCATCATTTGAGTAGTCAACTTAGTCTCAACTTTCTGTGTCTCAGTTACAATTGTTTTGTTGATTTCCTCACGTTGTATACGTAAGTTCGTTAGCTAGGTCATTTCGTATTTCATTGTTTTGTTTGTATACCTTTTGAATGATATTATTCTCAATTTGTTGAAGCTCTAAGCTATGTGCCTGTTGTATGGCGCGTATCTCATTTATGTCAGATTTTAGTTCATTTTTAATTTCAGTGATTTTGGAATCAATGTTGGAATTAACTTCATTGATTTTGGAATTTATTCCGCTGATGTTCGAATTTATGGAATTCAACATCATCATCAGTTGCGAGTTTGGGTCGGGCTGTGTATTCGGGAACGGTTGTACGGTATTTGAGTCGTAATCAGCTGAGAGTAGTTGTTTACTGCGAGAACGTAATGGTTCGGGTGTTGTCGGCCACGTTCGGCTAGCTTCGGCTTTGATTCGTTCGTCTCCGTCGTCAATGGTCGGCGATGGCAAGATGGCGTCGTGTTTGTTTACATCATTCTCGCTCAGCGTTCTTTGTGTCGCAAACCCGTGAAATAGATCGAGATTACTGTACCCGGATAAATTATTTAATTTCTCAATTTCTTCTTTTGTAATGATGCTGTCAATGGACGTAGTACTTTCACGTGTGTTGTGTCGTGGTGAGGTTGTTGTACTGAGTCTGTGTTGTCGTCTGTAGCATTCATCGCATTGTCAGCTATGTCTAGATTTTTGTCTTGTGATGTTTGATTACTAAGCGGTCTAAGTAGGGATTTATTGGAATCGGACATGATGGTGGAAAATTGGGATAAACTTATAGCTAGGTATGATACAATAAAAAAAATCCTTAATCTATGTGATGAGTTAATATTTCCTTAACTTAGCTAGTACAATTGCTTAGGTTATAAGGTTCAAAATTGCTTCATAGGCTAACAAGAATTTATTCGAGCCCCATACGTTGGTCGCCAAATTTGCCACACACCTGTATCTGTATTTGTATTTGTATGTACACCTACACTTGTGGCGTTTTACTTTACTTCCTTATTCTAACAGCTGATACCTCTATGAAGGAAGATGGACTAATCTAGACTTAACTGAATGGCGTCTTTGGATATATTAAAACACTTAAATACAATTAACAAAACTGAGTTTATTTTAAATTAAACAATAAGTTAACTGGTGTATGAAAAGGGACTAACAATGGATATTACAAATTATGGGGATTTTATTTAATTAATTACTGTCTTCATAAATAAATGTCTCTGTTTAATATTGGCTATTGCTCAAACATGGAACTTTTCTCAGGGTTGGGGTGGTCGTGCGGGGTCGAATAAATTCCTTGTTGCATTAATATTATTATATTGGAAAATAAAATCATAAAATTTGAATTCAATATAGAGATAATTTCTAGATGGAATTGGATAAATTTCTCTATGACATTAAGTATTATTGAATCAAAAGGTAGGTTCACTGCCTCAACAATGCTTGCTGTAAGTTCGATCTAGGCTCAAAGTTTCTTCTTGAATGAATATAATTATAATGTTTAAATAAGTTCAAAATACTCTTCAAAAGTTAGTTTAGGTTGATTTCTTTAAGATTCAGTAACTATTAAGAAATTTCTTGGCTATAAAAACTATTTAGTCCTTTGATTTGTAGTTCAATGTAATCCAGTAGGTGATGAATAAAATGGAGGGGATATTACCAATTTTAAATTTCTTCACTACAGGTTTTAATATCTTCTTGGCCTTCAAAATGGGTGTCTATTACCTGTAGCTCTTCTCTATATAAAAAAATTGAACTTTTGGTGTTCAATAACTATTTTATGGGGTTATTATATTAACTTGGGATGAGACCCTTAAAAATGCATCTATTCACTAGGCCATTCAAATTGAGAAGAAGGATTGTTCATTGTTGCTTGATTGTATCACATATGTTAATGCACACTGTATCACTGTTAATCTTGGTGTCACTTCACTATTATACTATATTAAATTATTGTCATAGAGATTAATTTAGAATGATTAATAATTATGGGTTTTATTAAATATGAAGCAATTTTATTACATTATGGTATGTAGGCTATATTAATTATTCATTTAGGCTATGTTGATTTATTTAAAATTAAACTGGCATATATTAGGTCTATTTATTTTATAATGAATGGTGGGTATAAATTATTTTTGTTCAGGCTATATCTATGGCTAATGTCTATTACTTATTGAAAATTTTAAAATATAAACAAATGAGTTGTTGCAATGTATTATTATTGTATGATTATTATAGTATATTGTGATTTCGTTCCATTGTTATGATATTGTTAGCAATAAGGCCATCACTTTATTTCTCTTGATTTCTGGTAAAATGGTTTGTCCGATGATGCAAATAAATAAATAAATAAATAAGTATCTTTATCATACCAATGTATATTTTCGAGAATTCCACTGCATATTGCCATAACTCACTTACTTGTTGTTAGATCCTTATGAACGGGGGGTACCATTGGTTAGATCATTTAATTTTACAACTTTTTTATGTTTTGTAATTTTTTTGGAAATTTAACGATTGCGAGATATTTAAGATTGAAAATTTAAAATCGCCACCATTTTTATAATATAAAGAGGAAAAATAAAATTTTTGTTATATAAAATTTAAATTGGCATGATAAAGATACATACCAAAAATGAAATGAATACAACCATGCATTCCGGAAATAAAGATTAATATGGGAAAAAGCAAAATGGCTGCTAACGGCTTATTAATGGATTATAGACCCATATTTGAAACGATTTCTTTTCTTATCTGTATGTAAGGAACAAATTACACAAGGGGGTTCCAGTGAGCTCCAGGACACCCTGTATATTATTTTGTATAAATATGAAAAAAGAAAAAAAAACAGTTGTTCCATAGATATTAATTGATAATAATCAAATAGATAATAAATAAATGATAATCATATTTAACCTTCATTAACAGCTTAACTAATGAAGGCTTAAGAGTCGTAGTTTCGAAAAAATATGATCAAAGGCGTCTATAATGGGGGAAAATTGTATCTATACAATTGTAAATCAACTATTTGTTTAAAACCTATTAGAAAATTATTCGCACAAACTTTATTTGTTATTTTAACAAAATAATATATTTGTGGAAGAATCTAATATATTCTGGAACTTCTTATAAAGATTAATTAATAAAGTAACTCCTGGATATAATTAGTAAATATTTTACAAAAAATACAATAGACATTGGTTATAAAACGTAAGCTTTTTCAGAAAGTGTACTGAAAATCGATCATTCGTGTTTTATGTAGGTCTACTGTTATAAGAGAAGTAAAGGATAAATATATTACCCATGAAATGAAACAGCCGTTTGCAGTTATTGCTATAAGAAAAAGGTTAGGGGAAGAAAATGCCATTTAAGAAGCTGCAATAGCAATTACTGGATAAAGGACTGGTCCTTTTCCTTCTCCAGATTAAACGCAGAGGAAAGTATTTTTGGTTTGTTTCCTTGTTTTATCATCTTTTGTTCTCTGAAACATGTGAGCTATACATAGGGTATTATTAGTAGCTCAAAAAATTATAAATTTGTTCCTTGAACCAAAACAAACAAAAACAATTATACAAAGAAGGGTCTAAAATCCTTTGTTAAGCCGCTAGGTGCCATTTTGTTTTTTCTAATAATAATTTTTACTTAGGTAACGAATGGTTGTATTCAGTTCATATTTGATATGGAGTTTTATAATACCAATTTACATTTTAGTGTAGAGAACTATATTTTTCTGATCTGTATTTTCAAAATGTCGTTCATTTAAAATTTGTTAACTAAAATATTTCAAAACTGGTAAATATGATCAATCTGTTACTAGTGACAAAAAAGTGGCCATAACTAATTTTATAACCAAGTTTGTAGGGATCTAATAACAAATAACGGAGTTATTGCAATTTTTCTCTTAAAATGATCTTAATTTGCATTAATTATAATGCAAAATCAATATGTTATGGAGAAAAATCACAATAACTCCGTTAATCGAGATCAGATCATTACAAATTTGTTTGTTTTGGTTATATGTTTTAATTTGGAAAATCTTTTCCTAGTAAAACTTAAATATAATTTACCAGTTTTAAGATATTTGAGTTTAAACATTTTAAATCGTTTAAGAAAATGTACACCCTGAAAATAATAATTTATAAAATAATCCGATAAGGAAATACTGTATTATTATTATAACTGTATTATTATTATAAAAAAATGGTGGTTAGCAACTTAACGCAGTTTATGCAGTAATACATTAGACTTGGTTTACTTGGTTTAAGTAAGTATTGATATACTAACTTTTATTAGTCCTTGTTGACAGTTACCTAGTTTCCTATGTTGCTAAAAACTCATATACGTCCCCAGTAAAATATTTTTAACTAATTTGTTTATCTGTGTTCAAGAAATTAAATCTAAGCTTCCAAAAAATAAAATACTTTTTTTATAACTTTTCGACATTTTACCTTTGAAATAGATAATTTTTCGACCTCAATTCGTTATAAATTTCATAAAATTATAAAAAGTTCTTTGTCATATGTTTTTAATTCAAAACAATAAAATACAATATCGGTCTCTCATTGTGAAAATAAATCCCTTGGGGCTTGACAGTGTCTCTTATCAACTCAAGACACCTACATGGATGGTTTTAATCTTCTGTCAACTCTAAATTATATTTTAAGACACATATCGTATATTATTACTAACAAAATTTGTTTTAATATTGGAGTATTTTCCAATAAATTTCAAAATAATTTATTTCACTACAAATCAATGAAACTGAGTAATCCATAATGTAAAATATTGTAACAGAAATATACGTCTTTTTTTAATGGTATTCGAAAAATAATATTTGAAGATTTAAAAGGAATTAAAATTATCTGAACAGGTCAGATATCTATTTATATTATGTAAATTTTTACTATCTTCATGGATTACACATAAAAGACAATAAAGTATATTATTATAATGTAAGACGTTGTGTACAATATATTTAAAAAAATTGAATCAATGTAAATATAAATTATTACTAAAATTGATAATACGTTGGATTAAAATTACTCCAATTCTTTCATTAAATTAATTAAAATTATACTAGTAAATGTTTCTTCTATACAAATACGTAATTAATTTCCATTTTACATAATTTAAAATACATCCTTTATAGTCACTAAAATTTTGTGGTTAAGGATAGTGTACATTAAATATCAAATCTGCATTAAATGAATATTTGAAATTTAATATACGGACGTCAAATTCAAATTGATTCTAGTTTTTACATATAAATAAACTCAAAGTAATTAAAAAACGATTGGTAATCCTGTATTGTCACGAATTGACAATAAGCCCAATAATTAATTCTCCAAGTATGAAACAGTACAAGATAATCAAAATGCATTTGCAACCGAAACTTCAACAGAATTCAACGAAAAGCTTAGAACCGATTGCACTTAAACAGTTGTTTTCCTATTAACAGTTTTATTCAGAGATTTAGCACCACTTGAGTGATTAGTTGGTACTGAACTAGGCTAAGTGTTCACTATAAAATAATGAACCATATTAATTGTTATATGAACGTTGTGAATTCAAAACCAAATGTGGGTTGATAAATATATTTGGTATTTTTCACGTTAACTTTCTACAAATAATTGGCAGAAACATATATTTTTTTATTATTTATATCATGATATTTCCCATTACACAGAGCATAATAAATGCCTAACCACTTTATTTTTATAAATATGATGTCTTTGATGGATTAAATATTACTCAATTCGGTCTTAGCACAATATTTTGTTTTGATTATTTCTACTAAATGTGGAAACAATATTGGAAGATCGAAAGATTTTTTTATTAATGTAAGCATTTTGCTTTAAATTAATTGACCAGACGGGAAAAGAATCAGTGAAGATACATACACAAAACTAAAAATATAATGAGTTCCTTTTTAGGTGTTTTAACTTTCGAGGTCATATTTTTCACAATGAAGAAAAAAATATTTCTAAATAGTACGTAGTTGATAAGAAATTTATAGTGGTTGTTTAAATATTATAAAATTAAGGTTATTTCCTCTAGGTGTAGGAATGTTTTTAAGATTCGTTTTACAAATTTATATGATATATTATTAAAACAAGCTATAATTTGTTATATTTTCATAATCAAATTAATACATTGGTTAAAAATCTGTCTTTAATGGTTGCACTATAGCTAATTCAGTATTGTTGGAAACTGAAGGGAAATCTAATATAGTCCAATAAAAGCCAATGCGTTGAGGTCTAGTCGACAGGTGGACCATGTTACCAATATCAAAGAGTCGGGATGTTAATCGTAGTTTGATTGGAAACAATATATTTCCAATCAACTCTTTTAACAATTGATAAACACTAACTCTTTTAACGGAATAACATTTGAAACTTATAAATTTTATTTTATTTGCTTACAATGCTATCGGTTTTAAATAAAGAACTAATTTATAATACGACTATACGTGTAACCTACTTATAGCAAACATTAGATGTGGCATTATATCACAAAATAAACTTTATCACATTTCTCATTTATTTCATTTTTGTTCTTTTCTTTAGCTATTTGAATACATTGATTTATATACACATTCTAATTAAATATACATAGCTACTTGATACACATAAATACTGTTCAATGCAACACTAAACAATGTGGTTCAGATACTACGGATACATTTACAACCCGACACAATGCAGCATTACAGTTATCCCACAAGCCTCTTACCGTACCAGTCCGTTGAGGGGCTATCAATGATTCTGGATCCCTCTTCATAAAACCAAAACATCTGTTTTGTAAATACTCGTTTACAGTTACATTTTACATTCCTGTATATTAATACTTGTTTTAAATATAAATTATAAGATTATATGTTTATGAAAAATCATATTAATTAAAATCCAAGAACGCATTACTTGTTTAACAGAAATTCGTATTAATTATGCTATACTTTAATACTGTCTATATTTATTTTAGCATTTAAGTTTGTGCTGATATGTTACAATTAAACTGGATAAAATTAATATTATTTAGGTTTTAAAACCAAAGGTAACATTTTATATGATGTTTTATATAACGAAACTTCGTTATTGGCAGGGATGATTGAAACAATAATTTCATTTCTTTACCTTACAAATATGTGGATTTAAGAAGACATAAATTAATGTTGTTCATAAAATTTAACAATGAAGGATAGATATTGGGTTCTACTTGTGATACCTGATAAGAGAAACGATAACACAACTTAGTATACGGGTCGGGTTGTGATATACTGTTACTTAACCTCCTGCACCGGGACCATCGTTGGAATCCCTCCAGAACAAACCCGCTTCCAGCTGTACATGCTGTACGTATTTAACAAAAATGCTTTAGTTAAAAAATTAATAAAAACATGAAATTAATATCCATTTGTTTATAACAAAAATTTTCCTTATTTAAGTGCAGCACTTTTGATCTATTTCTAAGCCACACCGTGTTTTTTCCTTTTACTTGTGCAATTAAGAAATTTTGTATAATTATCCATTTGTAAGATAGTTTCGTACTATTTCAGTTTTCTTAAGCCTTTATTTTACTGTTAAAGTAAAACAAAAAGTCGCTTATTTCCAGGCCTATATAATGAAACATAAATTAATCCTCAAAGATTAAATAGTTTATTGAAATAATTGAATTCATCAAATAGCATTATCAATTAGTTTAAAATATTATTATTATTTCATTGTCCTCCTTTGAGAAAGTGAAGAAATAATGTTTTTCCGCACACATGGGGCCAACCTGTAGAATGGGAATCCTACAACACAATCCAGTAGATTATCATCTTGAAACTCCTCTTTCGCTTTGGGATACAAGCCTGGGACCACGTATCCCATTAACACACGGCTTTACTATCATAGTTATCATAGTTTTATTACCTAATACTAAGTAATCTAATATAATCATGTTAAATTGTATAACTTAAAATAAATACGGTGTTAAAAATAGGATATAATGGCTGAAACAAAATAGGTAGTTTTAGGATCCAAGTAAAATTATACTGTATAGACTTTGATTTATAAAAATACTTTCAGACTGGATAAACAACAGATTCAAACCAAGTCTAGGGTAGTGGTAATTGTGTCAATTATTTTCCAACACGTACGTTTTCAACCTTTAAACAAAATGAGTTTTTAATATCTTTTTGTTTTGTGTCTCTTAACTGATAGAGTATATCCTTTACAAAAACAGACGTAAAAGAACATCAATGAATATGAATAAAGGTGTGCTGGGTTTCCAGACCGCCAGTATAACTCTTTTAACATTTACTTGATAATTTTTGTACGAAAAACAAAATGTGCTGGTATTGTAAATTAGCTACTCTCTATCGATTGACAATAATTTCCATGTACAGGGTAAACCAGAATTAACATTTCAAGAGTGGAAGTCACTCATACTTTATGCAAATTATTTTTAACACATTTTGGGATTATATACGTAATTTTAAGACAAGTTTACAGTTTACAGTGTACCCATAACCTTAACTGTTTATAGGTGAAAATGGCGGTTGAAGTTCATTTATTTGATCAGAAAAATATTGGAAACATTCGATATCCATTATTTCTGAAACCTTTACGTCAAACGAAACTTTATAAGCCTGAATATGTCATAAAACCTAATAAAAAATCATGTTCTATAGAAAACTTACAAATATCGTTTGTTAATTTTATTTTCCAGATGCAATTTCAATCATCTCCACCATAATGTAAATTCCATATAAAAATTTAATAATTCATGACAAAACTAACAATTTATGATAAAAAAGTATTTCAAGTGAGATTCTAAGAATGTTTATGCTTTTACATTTATGTTCAACGTAAACTTTTTTGGGATAATAGTTGTAAACATTTGTCGTATATTATTCTTATGGGAAAGAAAACCATACTTTCACCACCATTATCTCTCGAACCGTTGGTATCAGGACTATCAATTAAATTGTAAAATAGTCTTAAAATTGGGTGTAGGATAAACAAATATAAAAAAAAGTGGGGGTTTGCATTTATAATTAGGGACAAAAAGGTTGCTTATTTTACACCCTGTACTTTGTGAACTTAGTTTCAATCGATAGAACTTAAAAAAGAAGAAAAGTCAATCTATGACGACACAATTTGTTATCGTAACAGATTAATTCTGTAAATTTTAAATGTGTTGTACAAATTGTCCAAAACACCAAGTATTTTTTATTTTACAGTAAAAAATGTTTTTTTCACATTGTTAGTGGTTTTTTGCTGCATAACTTTTGGGATTTAACACGTTGGCTGCGATTGGGTCAGTACTGTTCCATAATTATGATGTCACTTTATGCCGTCATATTCACTTCAGATAAATTTAATTCCTATTGTATTGGAATTGTTACACAATAAGATGTGTTTTACTGCAATACAATTTTTTAGCAATATGATTCGGTTTTTAAATTCTTCTTAGCAGTGAACGTGTTAAGTTATTTGTTCATTAGGAAAAATATTGCAGGTGATTACGATTTCATCAGCACTTAGCTTTTTAGTTTAGCTTTAAGTTTTCGATTGTGTCTAGAATGGTAATTGAATATCATTGATTAACTGTTTTATTTCTGACCGTGGTCTTATTAATCGTAAACCGTCAATCGTTGGATCAATTTACCCCAACACAAAAACGGAAGTAACAAAGAACCATCTAATCGTTATAACAATCCAGCTTTTAGCCTTTTCAAAATTAGAAATGTATTTTAATAAAGTTTAAGGTAAAATGAGTTGTAAATGTCACAAAACTTAATTTTCAACTACTTAAAACTACGGAACAGTTATTGCATTTGAAATAATTTGTTTAAGTTGCCAACGTTGGATGAATTAGATTTTTTTTATTCATTGAAGCAAAATGTGACTATTTATTATTTATTTATTTATTGTTGTAGAATTACTCTAGTGGCAGTGAATTACTCGAGATACCTGAGCGTGACCGTACGTGACCTGCTCCTTATTGTGATGCAAATGGGCTAGGCGGGAGACAATTTTTCCTCCGGGGCTTGAAACCGCCGGGAGCGTCAGAGCCCCGCCTCTTATTTCTAGAGGGGAGAAAGGGGGGGGGAGCCGGGCGCGTCATAGCCCCGCCTCTGATTTCTAGAGGGGAGAAAGGGGGGAGCCGGGCGCGTCATAGCCCCGCCTCTGATTTCTGGAGGGGGAAGGGGCGGCGAAGGAGGGGGAGGTGAGGGGAAACTTTGCATGGTTTTTTGCAGGCTTCCAAATTGTATGCGTTACGAACATCTAATAAGCTTTTTTAAGCGTAAACATTAGTGTTTTGGGGTTTGATTTGCCTTAGAAGAAAATGAATATTAAAATTATTTTCTTTGTTACAATGTATATGTTTAAGTATAAAATAATTATTATATTGTTAGAAAATCCAAAATTTTTATACTGTATTATTTAGAGTGAAAATGAAAACAGTAAATAAAAAATATTAGGGCTATAGCACTTAAATAATGTTACCTTTGTTTCCCATAAAAGTTTATGACAAAGTTGCTTAAAATCTATACTTATTTAATATGCTAATGCTGTTTTTGTTAAGAGAACTCCTACAATTCTTAACCGATTTTCAAGTTTTTGGTGTCGTTGGATAGGGCTTAGTCTGTAGTGGTGTCCGCCAAAACTTACTTTAGTAACCTAAATTAAGTAATTACCAAAGTAATTTTAAGTACAAAGAAAATCGGACTTAATAAGGGCACTATCCACAGATTAAATATGAAAATTACAGATTAGAATAACATTGGGATTGAGTTGAGCATACGTGTAGTTTTTGTGATTCCTGATTTTCACAATATTGGATTGAGTGTATGTAATTTATTTGGAACTTAATGTAACTGTTGTATTGTAGGGCCTATTAAAATAAATTGCTCGATTTCGAGCAACAATTAAAGTAGTTATATAAAATTCTATAGAAAAGGAGAGTGTTATTATTTAAACATAGTTTAAATTCGTCGGACTTTAAAACGGGACATGGAAATTTAACTTCCGACTTTCGTTTAACAACAAATAGAATTTAAAAAAATGCTCATTATGTTTCTTAAGGGGGTCAGTTTTAACAATTTATAAAAAATATTTTATCTACGTCAAATCAACCCTAAATATATAGGACTTCCCTATGTTTATTATGTATATATTAATATGCAAGCATGTTTCTTTTCCTCCTTTTTTCTCACCTTGAGTGGATAGTAGGAGAAATCCGCACATACCGTTGCCTATTCAACGATTGGAAACATCGACCAAACTGTTTAAATCGCATCCCTTTTCAAGATGAACATTTACTTTTCCCATAATTAAGTTTATGCAGGGTGAAAGTTTGCGGATTCGCACGTAAATCAACAGCACGCCTTTCCAAAAAAAAAAAAAAAAAAAAAAAAAAACTGCATTGTAGTGCAACCTCCAGTTATAGAGTAAATATCATCTTGGTTTTGCCATAAGTCTGTATGTTACTCCTGTCAGTTGTTTTATGTAAATTTCTATTCCAAATATTGCCTTTGCAAAAGTTAGCACGAAAAGTAACCTTGTAATTGGGATTTTGAAAAAGATGTTGATGAAATTTTTTTAATTATCAATTAATTACCAGCTATGTCGAACAAATAAATTTATTTTAGTTAGAAGAAAAAACTGGAACAGTATAGGACAAACAGGGGGTGATTAAATAGTTAGTTTGTAAATGATACATGTTTATTGTGATCAATGTATATATATAGCCTATATCCATATAGGCTATATATATACATTTTTATATATATATATATATATATATATATATATATATATATATATATATATATATATATATATATAAGTGTATAATATTTAAACAAATGAATAACATAAATTAATAAATAAATACAAGGGGGCCCGTGCGTAAATTGCGCATTTAATTATGATTCTGTATGAGAGAAACTCACCTACAGTACGTGAATGTTGATTATGCGAAGTGACAGAGATCTATTTTTGTTTACTATCTGGCTTTTAAATGCTCCTGTAGGTCGAGGAATGTTATGTTTTAACAGCAAACAGCATTCAAAAGCAAATCAGCTGTTAAATTACAGTTCACATTAAAGAACTTGCAATATAAGTTGGTCAATATTTTAAGGCCCCCTCTAGAAATAAATCAAAGGCGAGGGGGGCGAAGCCCGAAACAATATGACCTTTTAAATTACGATTCGTCACTGCGGTATATCCTAAGCTTTAAAATGACACCTCAATCTTAAAAATCAGTTCAGTAGGTCGAGAGAAAAAGGGACGTAACAGACGAAACCCTTATAGAAATAAGAAGATAGATGTAAATAATTTGATTTATTTATTATATTTCCAATGGGTAATGTTTGCGTAAAAATAAAGACTAACTTTACCAAGTACAAGAGTTTGAAATGTACTACCTAAATTGATGTACGATGATCATTTGCTGCATGTGTTCTGTATTGTATCAATTGGGAACTACATAAACTTTTTCCACCCCAACAAAGATTTATTATACAAAATACATTATATCCAACGTCAAAGTTGGCGAAGAAATAACTTTTAGAATGTTTTTATAAAACGAAAGAATGCTTTAATTACGGACTAACGTTATTTCTGCAGAAATTATGAAGACACCAAACGTTATATAGTCATATATAGTTCATGTATGAGTAGATCAAACATCGGTAAATGTATTTCTTATTTTTTATGAGTTTTTAGGTACTAGGCCTAAGACATATTGGCATAATAATCATCAAGTAATCTTTGCTGATTTGTACCTACAATATCAACCAACAAATTTCAACACTGTCACTGGTACTCAGGTAAAATAATTTTATATTACTATTGCGATGCATAATTTGTGTCCCCCTATATTATCAAAGTATAAAGCCCCTTAAAAATTTTAATCTCGTAATAAACTACTCTCCTTCTTCATAGCTTCCCCAAATATTGCCTTTGAAAAGGTTAGCAGGAAAACTAACCTTGTATAATTGGGAATTTTAAAACAATAATAAAAATCGCACTGTTTATATTTTGTGTAGGGGACGGGGAGGTGAGAATGAAATGAGTTTATGAACAATACAATTTCTTTATCTACAAATTAAAGACTTATTTACAAATTTAAACACAAATTAAAAATGTATCCTCAGACATTGGCCGACCTCCTGTCGGCACAGGACGCAGCGGCCGTTGTCTTGCAGCCACAGTCCGCTGCACGCCTGGCACAGCGCGACATGGCCACACGGTATGAAGGCTACCATATCTTGCCTGGCTTCAAAACAGGCAAGACAACGCCGATAATCTTCAATACCTGAAATTTTGTTTTAATTTTTTTATGTGCCCAATTAAAGGTACAGTATTTTGTTTGAAAATGTATGTCATGGTAACAGAAAATATTATAAAGTGTGCTGGAAACATCGTTATATTTATGTTGTTTTGTAGGCCTACTTAACTTCGTTGAAGTAAAATGGCATGCACAAATGGTCTACAGAACACATTACTCTGTTTGAATGTTTAATTTACTCAATTCTTTTCAACTTTCAGTTAAAGATATAATGGATTGTTTAGTTATATAAATGACCAGTATATTAGTGAAACAGCTTCGGAGAAGTAATTTTATATGGTTAAAATGAAATTTAATGTAGGCTGGGTTCATGTGTCAAATAAATTGTAGTCAAATAACTTTAAACGTGTTGCACATACCATGGGCTGGTGGAGCGGGGGCTGGTGCCAGCGGTGCTGGATCTGCGGCCGGAAGTACGAAAGGTGCCGGTGCCTGGGGTCCTGGGGCTGCAGCTGGTTGGGACAAGGGAACCGTCGTAGTTATATTTATGTTATTATGTAGGCCTACTTAACTTTATTGAAGTAAAATGGCATGCACAAATGGTCTACAGAACACATTACTCTGTTTGAATGTTTAATTTACTCAATTCTTTCAACTTTCAGTTAAAGATATAATGGATTGTTTAGTTATATAAATGACCAGTATATTAGTGAAACAGCTTCGGAGAAGTAATTTTATATGGTTAAAATGAAATTTAATGTAGGCTGGGTTCATGTGTCAAATAAATTGTAGTCAAATAACTTTAAACGTGTTGCACATACCATGGGCTGGTGGAGCGGGGGCTGGTGCCAGCGGTGCTGGATCTGCGGCCGGAAGTACGAAAGGTGCCGGTGCCTGGGGTCCTGGGGCTGCACCTGGTTGGGGCAAGGGAACCGGTGGAATTACTGCCTGTAAAATTAAGATGTATTTAGTCTCATTTATTAGAAAGGTTCAAGGCTGCGGTCTACCCCAACCAAAAGAACAACAATGCCGAATGCCGCCTCGCGGCCGTAGCGCTAGGCAAGTTTGATGGCTTCAGAGGTTAACGGGGATAGTGTTTCAGAATTAACCGATTAAGATAGAGATTGGCTGTTAACTTATTCTAAAAGTAGAAAAAAGGATCTAGTCGGCTATCTTTATAGAATTTTTTAATAAAATTTCTAATTTCAGCTATAACTGTCTAAAATCATCTGTTTTTTTCTTGATTTTTAACTAAAGATTTCTATTGGTTTTAATGAACTAATTACAAAAGTGTAACAGAGGAAAATTAGTACCGTTATTCTTCTTTAACATGACACTTTATTTATAGCTCTAGGCTTCATTTCGCATAGGATAACACGATTCAAAAGAAACCCTTGCATTTGGGTGCGCGCCAGGGATAGACCGGAGCCTTTCTACCCCTGCGCGCACCCAAATGCAAGGGTTTTTTAGAATCGTGTTATCTTCTGCCAAATGAAGCATAGAGCTATAAATAAGGTGTCATATTAAAGAAGAATAACGGTACTAATGTTCCTCTGTTACACTTTTGTAATTAGTTCATTAATTAGTTCTTTGTTGTTGGAGGAAATTTAATAGTTCTTTTACCGTGCCATTATATTAATACATAACTTAACATCCTCACTCTGCTCAAAGACAACTTGAGTGACTTTGGGAGAAGAAACGAACAACATAACTATGAGACCCGCAGAGGACGCGACCTGGATATGCCGAGGTGTCGACTCAGCCACACACTAAAGAGCTATCCTCGATCGGCTATAAAAATCTTTAACACCCTGCCGGCTAGTGTGCGTGAGTTGGACTCGACAAAATTTAAGACTGTGCTGCGCAAGCGTCTCCTAGAGAGGCCACTTTACGAACTGAGTGAACTAAGTGAGGTGCCGCTTTTTGGTTGACAGCAACATTAAAAAATTCACGTCCGCCACAAAGAATCTAGTTAGTTTGTTCTGTAAATATATGTTTATGTGCAATGTAAATAAAAAACCTGACGCAATCTATCCGACTTTGTCGGTCAACGATTAAGACTTCAAGTATCAAGTAAGTATTAAAACTGAATTAAAACCAACGAGCAAGGCTCGGTGAACCTGGTGCGATATTATACACAAGTTAATATTATTTTTTTAAATTTAAATCGCAGTGTATATTGTGTTTTCCAAATTTACATTTCGTAAAACACATAAATGAACTATTGATCTACAAATATGAAACATTGTTTGTCAAATTGTTACGTATTCTCAGTCGCTAGATCACTTTTAACAATATTAGCTTAAGTCACTTTCAATATATCGGAAACTTTTCTTAAATCTAAAACAAATAAACAGTTTTATAGGTTCCTATGTGCGTCGTACTGTGCACCGTACATACCTGCTGAGCGCGGTTGGCATCCATGTTGCGGGGACGTCGACCACGGCCCCGACCTCTGGCAGCGCCCTGCCTTGGCCGTCGAGCTCGGACGGCGGGCACAGGGTCCGGGGGAAGAAACCCTCCGTCCACCTGTGCGGCTTCGTCTGCACTGTCGGGGTCGCTGTGGTCCTCCTGAACATTGTTTATTTATTTATTTACGGAAAATCCTTTTTTACATAGTCTATGATACTTATGGTAAAAGTGTACATCATGTTTGTTGTGCAATAAGAGTTCGTTCAAGCTTTGAGGCTGAGTTCCCAAATATTCATAATACATAAAAATTGCTAGTGATAATATGTAACAACACAATAATAAATAATTAACATTATACAGAAACAATAAGATAACAAACAAATAACAACTTTCATATAAATATATATATAACAATTCAACAAAAGCGGTGTAACAATAATAACAAGAACAAGGTTGAATAATGTAAATCTAATGGTGGTCTAACAATGATAATAACCTACGTTGATATTGTAGAGGCCCATCCAGCTGATGGCTGGCTACCTCCAAAAACTCCCCTAGGTACACAAAACAGTTGCGCCCTCAATGTCGCAATATCGGCCACGAAATGCCCGTCCGTCCGTAGCTGATGGCAATTTTTATATTTTAAAAAACATTAATTTTCATGAATTAAAATCCTAAATCAATGTTAAATACAGAAAAATATCCAATCTCTTAGAAAGAGATGTAACACATAGCAGTTTTAGGTTCCTGTTTTCCTCGTACACCATACATACCTGCTGAGCTCTGTTGGCACCCATGTTGCGGGGGCGGCGACCGCGGGCAGCACCACGTGCGCGGCCTCGTCCTCGGGCCCGACCTCTGGCTCGAACGGCAGCTCCCTGCCTTGGGGGTCGAGCTCGGACGGCGGGCACAGGGTCCGGGGGAAGCCACCCTCCATCCACCTGTGCGGCTTCATCTGGACTGTCGCCGTCGCTGTAGTTTTCCTGAAGATAGAGATGGCAAAATGTTATCGCAGCAGTTAATTTTGATCAGTCAGTTTGGAGAAGATAAAAACTAAAATAATAATTAGATATCTCTTTATAGAGCTAACACAGCCTACATTTTTTAATTATCCCTGGAAAGGACCATTTACATTTGTCTGGCAACAGGCATAGCGGAGAGATCACGTGCGTGATAGTTCAGCTGTCAAAGTTGTTGTTCGTTTAAGAGGGGGCTAAAGGGTCAGTCCTGGCGGACGTTGTTGAAACTACCTGAATACGTTTACAAGCGTACTGAGAGCGAGAAACAATATCTAGTATTTGGTGTAAAACACTCTGGATAGAGATACGCTACTGCAATTCACCATGTGTGAGGCCCAAAATTTAGGTAGATGATAGTGAGGAAGGAGATTTGACGGCGGAAAGTAGGCCTTTTAATTAAGAGGGGGCAAAATGGCCCCTCGCAAAACGTCATGCAGTGCTTCGCCTGCTCCAAGTTTCCGAGTTTATTTTAAGTCCGATAAAAGTGGGATTGGTTTTAAATGAAAGATAAAGACTTGGGCTATTTGGCTAACTTTTTGATTTTTTGATATTTTGAATCCACATCAAGTTATAATGTTTCAAAGTTTATCGAATCCCTTATAGTTTCATATGGATTCAAATTTGAAAAAATCAAAAAGTTAGGCGAATAGATCAAGTCTTTAACTTTCATTTAAAACCAATCCCACTTTTATCGGACATAAAATAAATTTGGAAACTTGGAGCAGGCGAAGCACTGCACGATGAAATTTTGGTTCGAGTGACCCCCGATACTGACAGCCTCTAGCGGCAGCCGCTGAAAACGACGGGCGCGCATGAATACGATCTACTTCCAACAGCTGATTGTAATTTAAAATGAATTTACATCTGTCCCATGTTCATTATGTTGTGTATTGTTTACAATTTTACATTCTGCACATGATTTCGACCCTTCGAATGTTTTTACAGAATTAAAGAATTAATTGGTTTATTTGGTTTATTAATTGGCTTGGTTTATTTGGTTAGAATTAAATTATTAATTAATTAAAGCGTTTTCTTCTGATATGCAGAGGGGCCTCTAACCATGGTGACTCTTCTGGTAAACAATGAATGTAATGCCTTTATTTACAAGATTTGTTACTGGAGGGGCTAATGGAGGACATTTATTAGTGTTTTTAAACTTGACATTAATAAAATTCGAGGTCCCAACTCCTTTATGGTAAATTTTAGTAGTATAAATCCATCAAAGCAGACTTGGAAAGTCTGAGAATTTATAATACAGTGTTTTGTTTGATTTTACTATGAACAGAATTGGTAAAAGTATTTAGGTTTTCTGTCATAGGAGTGTTTCTAGCTTATATTTTATCACTCCCTTCTGAATGTAGGCTACAAACTAAATTTAATCAGGCAACATTAATACGGATGAAATATAAAGCCATTTATTTCCCATTAGGCCTATAATCAAACTGCTAGTTTTTATAGCAGTCGCGGCTTTCTCTGGCGGTTGTGATTCAATTTCATACATAATTAAATATATTTAAAATGCAAATAAATATTCTTGCATACGAATTTTATTGAAACTATAAAGTTCTGTGGGGCGGAGTTCCAAAGAACTTTGCAAACCCGTGTTTTAGTGAGCGCCTATGAGGAGCACAAAGAGGAACGTGTATGAAAAATTACAACCCCGTCAGCCATAGAGTTTTGAAGATTTGTGTTCCCATGATTTATTTTAAAACCGTTGTTCAATTTTCTTTGCAATACCAACCTGAAGAATTATTTGCCCTTCAGATGAGCTAGTTTGCTACGTTCACTCGCAACATTGAACAGCTGCACTTAATTTAAAATAAATAATTTGGGATAGTACTGGTAAAAAACGGCCAATAAACGGCTTTTGTTTTTATCCTTATTCTTATTTTGAGGTTCAAAATGTTTATTAACTTTTATTAATTTTTATTTTATTTTCATTAATTTTATATCACCAGTTTTAAACTAAATTTTATAGTTTTTTGACATAAAATAATATTTCTCCACTATATTGTTACTTCTTTTGAAGACTAAATTACGTGAACGTAATTTATGTTCAGAATTCATTACGATAGCATAATAGCATAGAAGAGGTCATTTCAGTTTGAAATACGACTTAAACAATAGGAAAGGCGTTTAGTTAAACTTATGAAATCGAAATGTGTATTTGATTGTTTTATAAATAAAGCATCACAGTCATACCCACCTTAAAAATAAGAAAGTGCGTTGGTGTTCAAGCAAACTATCTGAAGTATTTCAAAATTACAATTTTTAAATTTAATCATGTAATAAAATAAAGGGAGTAAATAGATTGAATGTAATGTGGTCGTCGGCTAATTTGTTTCGTCATTTAAATACAATTAAAGACTTTAAAAACCATTTAGCACGTGACAAAAACACATTCAGTGATCCTCAGAGGTAGGGCAGTAGGCCTACACGTAACTAAAACGTAATAACCAACATCCGTGATAACATTTTTCAGCTAAAACAATTAATTGGAGTAGAACGACAAAGTTGGAGACTGTTTTAGTCCCACTTTTTTTACAAATTTGAATCCAGTAGTGAAGTATGTCAGAGGCCAAGATATTCCGTGTTATCTGTACACGGAAGGAGAAGATAGGCAAAGGCTGACTAGAGCGACACGGGAAACGTGAAGGGAGGTAGTGGCAGCAGATGTAGAACTACATCCCTCCGCCAGCCGCGTCACAACTCAGTTAACTTGAACGGAACGAACCAGGAACGAACTGTGCTCCGGTACTGTCCGGTAGTTTCAGCAACGTCCGCCAGGACTGACCCTTTAGCCCCCTCTTAACACCACCTCGTAAAATCGGTTGACCAGGCGACTAAGCTTTATGAAACTCTTGTTTCTACGGGTTTATTAAGAAGTTTATGATGTTATCTGATATTCTTCAGATCTCATCCAGTCCACTTTTAAACATATATTTGAAACGGTAATTTTGTTTTCCAAAGTGAGTTTTGGGAATTATTTTATAGCTTTCTGTAAATAGAAATTATTTTCTTGATTAATGTTAATCTTTCTTAATCCTTTTCATCTTACACTCAGGTTAATCGACACTTTAAAAATCGAAATCAAATATTATTTAATCAATCAAGAGCCTTGACACATAGCATTTTTTTACTTACCCAAAACCGCGTTTTAGTCTTTTGGTGTTACTTATTGCGGTACACAGTGGTACCGCTTTCTGACCTAATGACAATCACTTAACTAAAAAATTGAATAAGCCCATCCCTACATACCTGAACATTGTACAGGCGATTGTGCAGCCCATCCAGCTGATGACTGGCTGCCTCCAAAAATTCCCTGGGGTTGTAGCGCCCCTCAACCAAACTATCTGTAAGTCTGACGATTGTTCTGTCAGATAGTACGTAGTTTGGTCGAGGGGGCCTGACTGCCAAGCGACCGTTCTGCAACGACCCCAGGGTAGTTGCAGCCTCGTGCTCCATACTGCGCAGTCCGTCTGTGGAAATTGTGGTTTATGAAGTAAATATAATATTAGTCTAAGTGTTTACTTACAATAAAAAAGTGATGCATTTGTTGACAACTGTGTTGATGCGAATCGCGCTAAGGCGATATTCTTAATTTAAATTAAAATTTTCCCATTACTATAACATTTGGATTGGGTTAAACATTTTTAACATTTGTTAACATGATATTTTGGTGATAACAGAAACCACAATATTGGTTCGTTTGGTAGTTATTTATCCTATACTACTATACTAGCGGCGTTGTTGTTAGTTATGATGTATTTCATTTCAATCTAAAAATATAACCGGTGTCAGATTTTGTTTTAAATACAAGAGCAATTAGGCTCAAACATAAGTTTAGAAACACCCTCTACCACAGTACAAATTGTTTGTCCAGTATTTTAAAAAATATATTGAAATTTATAATTGTTAGCATTTATGTTATGGGTTGTGGTTTGTGTCACACTTAAAAGTATTTTATGGGTAAATCATTGTAGTTTCAGTCAAAAATCCTAATAAATTAGACGGTTGAAATCACCATTGCGCTTATACGTAGTACAAGAACAATTACCGGTAAAATGCCAAATATTTGGATGCGCGTGATGCATCGTCCGGAGTAGATTGCGATGGTAAGCCTCTAGGTCATTGTTCGTTCTTCGGCGCTGCCGAAAAACGGACATAGACTGAGCTCCTACTCCTATAAATAAAAATTTAAATTAATGAATCTTTAAAAACACAGTACCAACGTTCCACATAGTACAAGTACACTTTAAAATTTTGGTTATTAAAGAAGTAATGGAATACAAAAAAATTAAACACATCTATCTCTAGGGTACTCCTATAAGAATAGTACACATGTAAGAACTTCAAAGCTCATTATCTCAAAACAGGGTTTTGGAGCATGGGCCCTCATCGCAGGTACCTCCTCAATTACAAGAGTAAAAATATCCAAGTTAATATACTCGTATGTTATATAATTTACACCGGGAAATGCTCGTGACCGTTCTATGGTATATATTTGGTTTTTTGAACACCCTATTGCTAAAAGCTACAATATGCACCTCATTCATACTTGTGCTTGAATATTAATTTTACACACTAACCTGTTATCCAGACCCTGTAAACGTAATTCAAAAAGGTCGCCACGTTGATCAGGACTCCGGTCTCGTCAGCCCTCGTCACGATTGCATTATAACCCTCCTCTATTTGGTCGGCAGGGAGGAGGGGTAGGGCCTGCACATCTTATACACCCGCCGGACATTTTCATTGTTTCGTATGGCATTTGTCAAGCCGAGGGTTTTCGCCTTCTTGTTCATACACTGTAAATGAATGACAAGACTATGATTGTCGTACATAAATGAACGGCAAATTGGCTATTTTAAGACTTAAATTAGAGGTATACAATTTCATTAATAACATTGAAATTCTGCGTAACTTCAACAATACCAAATTTCTTACAAAAACTTCGACACACAATATGGTAGACCAAATATATGCAATGAAGTTGAATGAAAGTGTATAATGTAGTTACTGTATTGATAGTAGGCCTATTGTTTGCACATTATTATATTGATGATAACTAGATAAAGTTAACGAGACTAAGTTAACTAATTCAATTTTCTTATAGTGTCACAATGGTAATCAAGCTATCAAATATACACCAGACTCTTCACAGACAGCAGATGTTAATGACCACATTCGATTTTTCCTGGGATTGAAGCTGTTTGTAAACTAATATTTGGGCCAAAACACTCTTAAATGCAAAGTTTAAGCAAATTCTAACCGCTAAATTTCGAGATCGTGGAACACACATCCCTACAGACATTACTCGTATTATAGTATAGGATTGGAACTTCAAGGTTCAATGTATGGGGGCGAATGTAATGGGGCGAAGATCAGGTAACTTTTGACATTTATGGTTTTTGGCGTCCTTGGCCGCCAAGGTTTTAAATGAGGTAACATACGTTACCCTATCTTTATTCTAACACGAGCTATTTCGTGGGGATCAATTTGCTTACGGAATTATTGAAGTCTCGGGGGCTCGTGCGCAAGTTTGAATTTGATGATTTTGTATGAGAGAAACTCACCTACCGTATACGTTAATGTTGATTGTGAAGTGGCAAAGATCAATATTTTTACTACCTGATGACTACAAAATTCATCTAAAGGTAATCAGCTATTAAATTGCAATTCACATTAAGGTCTTGTAATAGAAGTTGGTCAACATTTTAAAGCACCCTCTAGAGATAAATAAACGGCCGGGGGGGGGGGGGGGGTGCAAACTGCTGGGTAAACTGCGAAAAGTGTAAAAATGATACAATCTAAATAGGCAGGTAATAATATTTACAACTTACATTCGCCGAATGGAACCAACATCCGACAACTCTTGACGCTGGCCAAGCCGTTCGAAGCGCATTTTGCAATGCTCGCTCAAAATCTGTTGTTACACATTCTGGATTGAAACCAGGAAACAGCTGTTTCACGAACGCAAACACCAGATCGTAGAGCGACTCACTCTTCCTTTCCATTAAAACAGAGATGCATGGAAACGCCTGAAATAAATAGCCTTATTATATTAATGCTTGGATATATCTAAATACAGGTCAAATAAGACATGGTCTATATTCTCTTTACAACAGGTTAGTGAACAGAAGAGAAAATATGTTCAGTATTGTGATTAAGTGCAATATATACGTATTTTGAGGGACATGTCATGCTACGCTTACATTTAAAATTATCTCCTAACTTTCTACTGGGCTGACCGAATCTGGGAAAAAAGATCAGAATTCATAACCAAATTGAGGATTTATAACCCAATATGGCTCTTGACGTTCCATCCCTCCAAAGCATCATCTGGGGGGAAGTATGGGGTAAGACATCAAATTTTAAATATTTAATGCACTGAAATGGTTTGAAAAACGCGGTGATTTTGGCTATCATCATGAAAAATAATATGAGAATTGTCCTATAGCCTATGTTGTTGTTGAGCCATAGGCTTCTTTGTTTATTACTGTACTCATCAACTGACAAATAAGCAAATGTTGAAAATAAAAATTATATGAGTACATGCTATGTAAGAAGAGGTTTGGTATACATGACAAACAACTATATTGGTAGCCTTGTAATAATTGGTGATCGTAAATACTAGATACAATATGCATGTTGTAGGTACATAATGTTTTGTAATTTAGCAAAAATTTATTTATTGTTTAAAAAACGACAGGAAAGACGGTTTAAAATGTTGTTGAACCCCTTACCACTTAATACAAACACGATGAACACACACTTAATAGCCTACTACGCAATAAATATAAAAAATAAAAAATTATCACACTTACGTGGTCGAAGAGTATGACCGAAATTGTCAACAGTTGATAACATGGTGGTACATTAGGCACAACTTTAAAAGTGGCATCTACATGGGCATGGGTTACCTCATGTAGGTGCTCACTAATAGTCGGTGAGGCAAACACAACAGCAGTGTTGCCTGCTTCGTCGATCAGGGTAGCCCTGTAAAACTCCCCGTCACTGCGCGTTCTCGCGAAGCGAGGGTTGCGCTCTAGGGCTACCCCGTATTCTTCGAGGGTCTGGGGAATTGGACCCAGAGCAGTCCTCCTGGCAAGCTGCATATACTGTGCAACTTGTTGATACGGCAGTTGCACAGCTGCATCAACTGGTAGCCTGCAAACAGATTTTGGTAAATTATATTTGCAACACATTATACTGTAACTTTCAACCCTTAAACACCCGAGCAAAAGTTTGGGCGTGAGCCTTTGTTTACGTAATTATTTCTCCTAAGAGTTAGCGACACCACCTCATCAGACGATTAACACCCATGTTAACACCACCTAAGATCTGCAAAAACACCTATATATTTTGGTCACTTTTAATACTGAAAAAAATTTCTGGTGGTGGAAAAAAGGGCCCCATCTCCTTTTAAACGGTGTAATTTGCAGGCCGTATGATTTCTGGTTGGTTGCCCCAAGTATGACTTATCTACATAGTGTCATAACACAAGGCCCTGTGGTTATGCATATGACGTAAAAAAATTCATATCTTTATTCATCCAAGCATTTATCTGTAGGGTACCCTGAAAAACGATGTATCTTTGACGTCAAAAAATAAAAACCCAATTTTTAGCGAATTTCACTATAGGGAATACGCTAATTACGGTAAGTACCAGCGACCAAGGAATAATACCATAGACTGTTTTGCATTAAAAGCCGTATGGTTAACATTGCCCACTGCGCAAAAATGGGTTACAAAAAAGAAAAAGTATCATGGTCCCGGGGCTAGGTATTACCGTGAGTACTACCATTACAGCGCATTCCCTCTAAGAAAATTTTATAGTAATGTAAAAAATGAATATCCGCTAAGTTTATACGCAAGTCATCATACACAATTTTAAACACAACAAAATCCTGCTTCTTTATCAATTTTTATATGTATTTATAAGTCACTCAGTCACTGAAAACATGATATAGTTGTTGAAGACTATCCCAATAACATCATATCATATCATACCATGTCATAAAAATAACGAGTTATAATTTTTTCACATTAAATACATTAATTTTCACTATCGTTAACAGAGGTGTCATGGTGCCGGAACGCGCCGGAACGCCGTTCCGGCACTGGTTTTGGCCGGAAGTGGAGATTTAATAAAATTTGGTATGACGAATTTTATTGTAAATAAAGAAATATTTTCCAAGCAACAAGATTATAAGTTAACTAACGATATAGCGTTCACCGACTGCCGAGTCCACGGATAGGAGTACAGTTTACAATTTGCGGCGCAAAACCAATCATGTTCTGGTAACAGCGCTCATAACGGCTGATCAAGTACATTAGCTCTTATTTGGTAACAACTACATCAAACTACAGTGATATGAATGCCTGCCGCCAAAGACACTATCATCAGTATGGACAGTTGTTTGATGAGAAGTATGACGAGAATTGTATCGAATGTTGACTGAAAATATACGTCATAACCTCTAAAGTGACCTAGATTATTAGCTGAATGCATTTGGGAAATAATGCACGATCTCTTTGCATAGAGTAAGACCGTCCAAAATCTGTTTGTTCATATGAATATATATAAATCTGAAAAACTAGAAACTTTCTAAATCTTCCAATTTATTTAGACTACAACACCCACATTGGTTTTTAAAATATGGGCAATGTTTTCGAAATAACTATATTTCACTTTAATCTGTATTTTTCTTCCAAGCAGAGGTTTGGATGTTGATAAACGTACCACACTGTGTTTGTGGTGTTTTCTTTCTCGTTGTAATTGGCCTATTCTTGTTGGACTGTTTATTACGCTTGCTCTGTGTCTAGTCAGGCCTTCTACCCTATTACTATATAACCCTGGAAGTTTTATGAAATAAGTATAGGATTTAAATAGTTAACCAAATAATGTAAAGAACAAATAGTTTAGTATTAAATAAATAATTAATTAATTGTAATCATGAGTGATTCTATAACTTTGGCGATACCACTTCAAAGATGGCATCTGCCGCTTCTACAACAGGCCTAGCCTACTGTGGCTACACACCTGCCAAAAATAGTTTTTGAGTTCGGATTTGAATTTCTTTTTAATCGAGTTAAAAGTTAGCAGACAGCATAAAAAATAAACTAAAAAATCTGCTTGTCCAAAAGTAAAAACACTTTATTGGGCAATTTAACATAATAACATAAACAATTCTGTAAGTATAGTTTAGGGTGGGGGGGGAGCGGGGTGTTGGGACGCCGTACCTCAAATCTGGGTCAGCAGGTGTAGGGCCTACCGTTCCGCCACTGCAAAAATTGCCATGACACCACTGATCGTTAAAGCTAAAAGTTAAGGTTATTTTCAAAGACAATTTGCAAAAAGTAATATATAAATAAATTAAATTATTTATTGGCAGATCCTTAAAAACTACTTAGTAAGCAGGTTTGATGCCTGGTACTTTTAATATATTATTCAGTTAAAGTGAAAAATCTTACCTCTCTAGTTCCTGCCTGTGAATCTCCCGTAGAGCGGTGGCTTCCATCCGAGCACGCTCCAACATCCTCTTCCGGGCTTCTTGGATAACTATCCAATTGATGTCGGGTTCGTGGTCATGTTCTCTTGTAACTCTTAAACTACCTGCTACCCTCAGTGCAGGATCGGCCGGCATGCTGGCTCTCCCAGGGCAACGACAGTTTACCGCGCATTTCATGTGTGCTCTATGAAAGCTAATTTTATTTATTCTATAGAAATAGCCGTCATTTTGATGAAAAGCGTTTCTATTATTACTAAGTCCACGCACTTCTTCTATCATTTCGTCCATTCAAATCAAACGTAAAACAAAAAAATTCAATTATTTACAACACAATTTTTAAAACGTATTTACAGTTCACTTAGCACTAACTTATATGTTAAATAATTAAATTAAAATTACTTATTAACAATTTACAAATTAAGAAGAATTAAAGCACAAAAGAAACTATATGCACCACCACTAAAATGACAGTTGCATGAAAATACGCACAAGCACTGTGATCCACTAAGAGAACGATGATAGATGCAAACACGGGTGTAGTTGAAAGAGATCATTTAAACACGAGCGAGAACTAAACCTGCAAAGTGATCTACGTTACCCAAACGGTGCGGTTCTACGCTCACACAAATGAACTACGTTACCGACTAATCTATATTTTTTACCTTTTTTTATATATTAAAAGTGAAAATTGCTAGTTTTTAGAATCTTTTATGAATGTTAATCATGTAAGCTAAGAGGATGCCAAATCTCAAGTCCCTATAGCTTGAACGGTTTTGTCAGAACTTTTATATACATCAGTCAGTCAGTTACACATGGGGCTGTATCCTATACTATAATACGAGGAATCTCTGAAGGGATGTGTGTTCCACGATCTCGAAATCTAGCGGTTAGATTTAGCTTAAACTTTGCATTAAAGAGTGTTTCTGCCAAAAAATAAGTTTAGAAACAGTCTCAATCCCAGGAAAAATTATATTTTATCTAAATTTAAGTTTCAAAATTCTAATTTTTAACATTGGTCTTATGGGTTGCTATTTTTATAACGAAATAACAACAACATGTAAAGAAAAATAAAGGAACATTAATGTTAAGCAGACCTTTTGAAACAGCTGTTAACTGTGAAGAGGTATAGTTGGTTGTTGGTGAAAATATTAAAATTGAATCAAAACAAACGAGCAAGGCTCGGTTAACCTGGTACTATACAATAAATCTCCGGTAATTGAGAAATTTTAACCACTTTCAGAAGACCTCGACTATCGAAGAAACTACTCAACAGCACCCTTACTCTTCACGAAGCACAAAGCGACTGATGACTGACTGCTGTATGGCGATTTGATGATTAAACCTCAGTCTATTTTTAAAATTAGAACTTTTAATGTGTATTATGAATAGTCTATTTTTATAACGCATAACCGTCAATTCTCAGAAGAAGTCTGTCAGGAGTTTCCAGTCCACGTGAAGGTACAGTAGCTTCACCGGATGTCGAGAGCAATACCAAGAACTATTAAACACCCACTGATTTGCGTGTGCGTGCGAGAGACCTTTTCAGTCCCAGAATGGATATCAATATAAATGCCTATCAATTTCAAATATTATGTATGGTATATAAATTGATACTTACCTTAATTTTACACCTTACATGCAAGGCTTGAAGTCAAAGTAGCCTATATGTTAATGATTTACATTTAGTTAAATTTACGTAAATGTTTTTGTTTTCCCAATGGACTGATAAGGACTTTTCGCGCATCCTCACACAATCCTCACTTTTTTCAAAGAAGCCAATGCGAGGTACAAATGTTTATTTTTCCCTTGAATGTTATTTTTCGAATAAACCATATGTCTTATTTGGAAATAAGAACAAATAATCTTTCATTAACCCTCTATCTGTCAAAGGCCTTCGTACGGACAACTATTTTTTAACTGTGAGCTGGCATGGTCACTTTGACGTGTCTCCAGACATTAACAGATTTAAGCCATAAAACAAAACGGTTGCAAAGCGTAATACAAGGCTACAATACTTATACCATTAGAAAGCTGGAATTCTGAGGATTCATTTTCATGTATAAAACATTACATAGCGACTATTATTTCGTCACAAACGTTATTATAAAAACAAATAATTTGAAATAGTACTCTGGAGGGAGACAGAATTGAGGAGTTTGTTGAAAACACCTGTTTCTTTGGACGTGTTGAAAAATGACTAAGAACTTATAACTAAGGACTATACAGGGAAAAAGTTATTCATGCAAAGTTTTTAAGCAAACCGTTGGAACCGTTTTTTAGACCAGTGTGCAAACATAGGTTCGTACGGTACATACATTTATACATATAAAAATACCTTATTCGTATTAGAGTATAGGATAGGATTTATGTTGTGTAGGCAGTGACAGACGATCTATTTTTGTTTACAACCTGAATTGAATAACATTTATTCGGAAGGTAATCAGCTGTTACATTACAATTTAAATTTAAAAACCTTATATAGGCCTTATATAAAAAAACCTTTATATAAACCTTATATAAAAAAAATTAAAAAATGCATTTAAGGGCCTAGAAAGAAAGCAATTAAACGGGTGGTGGAGGCTAACGGATTTGTATGAATCCTAAATGATAACAAAAATATGGTATCCCTTGGAATATAGAGAGTTTTTGCACATAATGAATCCGGTAAACGCCAAACGCTATTTAAACATAATGGCGGATTTAGGTACTTTTGCTGCTTGAAGGTACAAAAGCTCCATTGAAAAGTGATCAATAGTAACCATTAGACAAAATTCATATTTGAACTATCCTGTGTAACGTTATATGCGTAAATTTGTTAACTTAAAAATAGCGTTCAGCGTTTACCGTAAAATTTAACGTATGTTGCAAAAACTCTCTATAATGTCATTTTACGCCAAAATGTCTTTTTAAAGTGACATGGAGTTTTTCTCTTGGCCGGAAAAATGCCCCCAATTTATAAATATATTATTATTTAATTCGGTTGCTATTTAATTATGGCAAACCAAACACCATAAATTAACTGTTAATATTAAAGGAAAAATCAATGTATTACAGTTTCAAATAACTCATACCAGAGTGCAGCACCAGCCTACATTATAACATTCTATATGAGCGAAGCGAAAGAGAACTTCGTGGAGCCGAGTGAGCGGAGCGATTGAGCTCGTCTCATGAAAGAACAAAGCCTTTTGGGCTTAATATTTTTGCGCATGCCTACAGTCTGTGACAAAGAATTGTTTAAGTTTACCGAGCAACGCCAAAACACAAGTTTACCAAAAAAACATAAACATTAAAAACATAAAGTAATTGCATAACTAAACATGTATTAATTCGCAATCATAAATTGAATTCTACATTATTTGGATTTTTATGTGTAAACAACCTTACTTTAGATTAAACTTCCTTTTTTTAAAAAGACTCTTAGGGCAGATATTATTCATAAAACATTCTGCACCGGTTCCTTGAAGTATTATTTGAGATATGAATTGACAGAGACGATATGCAGGGGCGATACAGGGGCGATCGGGACAATTTAATGCCCGCGGCTGGCACCCTGCTATGTGTTCTATGAGTACGAGTATTTCGTTCGATGCTGGTGGCAACAGTGTTTACAAAAGTCACGTGACGTCCCTCCCTACCGGTCCCCTCCAGGTCTCCACCTGAAATCCCGCCATGACACCCGGCGATTACAGTGTCCAATCACAAAAATATACAACTGTATTTAAATGTATTTTCTTCGGAAAACGCCTACTTTTCTGTTATTGGTTATTCTTCTATGTATTCTAATGTATTTGTACGCAAAATATGGAGGATTTATATTAAAATGAAACCCCCGGAGGATACAAGCCCCGGCGTATAATATGGCACGCGGGATAGGCCTTGGAGTTTTAGTAATTATAAGTCTACAAAGTATTTTAAATTGTAAACTAATGAAACAAGATTCCAATAAATTTAGTATTTAAAATTAATTTCAATAGTTATAAGAAGGAGTATTTTTTAGTTAAAGAGGCAATTTGATATCTTATTAAGTTGAGTTAGCTTTCTATAAAATAAAACTTCTTTAGACCTATTACAATTTTTTTTAACACATTTTTATTTCCTGGACAGCGTCCAGGCTGCAGGGTATACGATAACTACCGTGCTGCACAACCTGGTGTGGAAACTATCAATGGCAGTTTGGAACTAGATCCGACCGAGCAACATACTGCAGCTATACCACTATTTTACTTGACCATCTTTCGCTGTATGTAGTTTATTGGCTGCATCATTGGCAAACGTCCAACTGATAGTAGTAGACCAAAGCTGCAAATTGCAAAGACAAGGACTAAAGAAAATTAACAGATTTTGTTTACTTAAACTGGGCATGTTTAAAAAACAGATAAACATTTCTATGGTAACTACTCAGGCAGTTTTCAATGCAGTAATTCATTTGTAATGAAGAGTTTGCAGAATTCAACCAGACATACGTAACCAATGACTGTTTTAGTAGTATACATAAAATATTACTATGTATATTTTATATGAAGAATATTATACTTATGTGCTATGCTAACTTGAACTTAGCTAGCAAAATTGTGTAGATTAGTACTTTTTTAAATGAACTCAAAATAATAAAATTATGTTTTACAATAAAAACTGTTGAACATTTTAACGAAATCAATTTAATTAATATAGGTTTCCTTTAAAACTAACTTTGGCTAATAGTTAGTCCTCCTCTGGATTTATCATTAAGCATTCAGTATTGATTCACTATTACATGAAACTACTGCCCTTTATGCTACACAGAAAACATTTTAACAACTTGTTTATTACAATTTTCAAATAAAATTATTTATTTAAAATTGTTGTATCCAAGAAGGATGCATCTTTAGTTTTGTAATATTAAGTTATTAATTTTTTTATTAGCGTAATAGCTCCAACACTTGTTATTCTAATCGAAAGGTTATAGAAGTTGACCTCTTGCTTCCCATATAATATTACCATCAACATTAATTTCTAAATATAATTTTTTCAGTGCATTGCATTTTGTGCAGTTGAGAGTTGTATTCATATTTTTTTAATGTACAATAACCATGAGTACCCTCTTTGAAATCTCAATTTTTATGGCACTGACATGGTTCGACTTCATCATGACAAGAAGTCATTTTCAAAACACTTTTTGTACTAACTAATAATTTATAATTCAATAACAAAATTTATATTATACATACGTTACATTAACTTTAGTGGTAAAACTCTTTTTGTCTTTTAAATCCAATATCTATTTTGAATATGGGATTTTTGCAAGGATTGGATTGCATTAAGTAGGTTATCTCTCTTTCTGGTAGCTTTGAAAAATGTTTATCCATCTTCTTACCTTTTTCCACAAAATATAGAATGGTCATGTTATCTTTTTAGTTTTTATACATATGGTCTGTGTTAAGTAAGTGGCCTGCAAAGGCGGTTTCTGAATAGTTTTTATTTGACTTCATAGCTTGAATGTTCTCGTTAAACCTTATTCAAAAGCTCCTACTTGTTTGACATGTGTAGTATTTTGAGCACTCATTAAAATTTATTTCATAGATGCCGGATTTTTCATACCAGGTTGAATCATCGCGTTTCTTTCTTTGTTTAGTAGTATGCTTATCGGGTGGAACGAGTTGTTTCTGGTTCTATAGGAAAGTTTGTAATTTGAATGTATGAACATTTTTTAATTATTGCTTCATTGAGAGCTGAGTTGTATGATACGCATAAATACTACTACATAAATAGTACTATTTATACAGTTTATATTTATTTTAACAGTTGTATTTTTTTAAGTGTTATAGGTGTCTCGGAAATAAAAATATCCATTCATTAATTTATTCGTTCACTCAGATTTTTATTTCTTTAAATGTTTAGTGGACTTTTTCTTTTTGTAACTTTTTCAGTGAATTACCTGTAAGTTAAGTTTGATGACCATTACTTTTAGCAATAGGCCTACTTTTGATTGTATTTTCTTTTTTTAACATTGTTTGTTTATCGGAATTTGTATCAAAGGGTTAGTCAGTGTTTGAAAACTCACCATTTTGTGCTGCCACGGATGATTTGATTTTATTGATATGATGAGGTCTTTATGGGTTGGTTTTCTTTATATTTAGAAAGCAAGTTCGTTTTTCCTTTCCGAATTGTTAATTCCAAATAATTTATTTTAGTGTTTTGAAATTCTATAGCAAATTTTATGATGTCCGAAATGCTATTCAAGTAAGTCAGTAGATCATCATATTTATGGTCATCATCATTAAAAAAATACAAAAAAACGTTATCTACATATGTTCATTAAAAGCTAATTTTACTCTTTAAAGAATTTTAATTATTTATTGTTTTTATTGATTCTAAATTTTGCATGTTCAGGTTAGCCATTATAAAAGATAAGGATGAGCTACAGTGGAAAATCCTCCTTTTTTTAAAAGTATGAATTGTATTTGAAATAGTTGTTATTCATAGTTACTTTTGACAATGATGTGATGTATTTGATATTTTCAGGGCCTATTTTGGGTTCTTCGATTAATTATCTCTAATTATGGTTGTGGTTTCATTAACAGGAATATTGGAAAATATCAAAAGAAGGAGAATAACGCGTTTTCTGGTAAATCTAAATCTTTAATATGGTCTATTAGTTCTAAGCTGTTAAAGAGGCTATAACTGTTTTCTATGTGCACATTATATTTTATCTTATAATTGAAATGTTTGAAACACTATAAAAAATGGAGCATTACGATAATTTACGATGGTTTTGGTGGATACATTCATTTTATGGGTTTTGGGTTGTCCCCTAAGTAGAGGAGCTAAAGGTTTAGTCATCGTCAGCTTATGTTTTTATTTATCTGGTATTATTTTACTCTTTGATATAGCAATGTATACTCTATTTACTCTATTATATGCTGTTAATAAATATATATATAAACAAGTTTTGTTATTTTACTGTATATTTGAAAAAATCATCATTTATGAAACTTAAACGTGACATTTTCCTGAATCATATCAATCGAACTGTCGCCTGAATGCCCATTGATATGAACACGAATCACTAATAGATCATGTCAAAGCCTATTGACGTCCTAATAAGGTGCCAGTCACGTTCGCCCACCTCCAGGCATATCGATTCCGGGACTCCTCTGGTAATATCAGATATTATTGCGTTGATTGTGTCCTCATATATTGTCAAATCTCTCAATTATTTATTTCTTTTTTAATTTTCTATTATCAGTCCAATATACATTTTATTGAAACTTTTGTGACTTCATAGTGTTTTAATGAATGTTAAGCTACATTTAATCTTGATTTCAATTAATAATAAGATGAGTTCTTAGCATTTTTACCAACTTTTATAGAATTGCAATAGAAAATTAAATAATGTATACAAAAGTTATAAGTTAAAGTGAAATCATTGTTAATTCATTCATAGGCAAAATAAAACTCTGCATATTTTTACGTCAGTTCTTTGTATTAAACTAGAATATCAATCTAGAAATTATGATAGTAAAATGTATAACTATAATATTTCTGATGATATTTACCTTTTATTAACAGGGAGAGAGAGAGAGAGAGAGAGAGAGAGAGAGAGAGAGAGAGAGAGAGAGAGAGAGAGAGAGAGAGAGAGAGAGAGAGAGAGAGATTTTACAATTTTCAAGATTGAAAATGGGTCAATATAAAAATATAATACTAAGGACATGTTTAACAAATGGCAAAACGGAAGGTGGTCTTTCTTGGTTCATGCAGTGCGTCAGGTTAGGAATTCGTCCAAGCTGTAGAATGGATATTCGATAAGCCAGTTGTTGAGAGCCGTCTTCAGATGTTGTGGACTGGAACTCTTGATTTCATCAGGCAGGCAGTTGTAAAGCTTGACCCCAACATAGGATGGTTTGCACTCAAATCTATTACTGCGATGTGCAGGAAGATTAAAGTCATGGGCACGAGGAGTGTTATGACTGTGGATGTCAACGTTACGGGGTGGGCTGATTTTCCAAGCTATAGTTACAACTTCTAGAATGTATGTAGGTGTGGATGACAGTGAGCAATTTCAATCGCAAAACTGCCTGTCTACAACTCTCTTTCCATTCCAGTCCAGTCATCATATTTATAGCCCGCTTTGAATGACTATTGCACGATTAATATTTAGTTGAGCAGTAGAGCCCCAGAGTACTATTCCATACCTAATGTGATCAGAG
The DNA here is from genome assembly GCA_030545055.2 of Neoaliturus tenellus. NCBI lineage: Eukaryota > Metazoa > Arthropoda > Insecta > Hemiptera > Cicadellidae > Neoaliturus > Neoaliturus tenellus. Next base: position 74,850,258 of record CM061536.1, on the reverse strand, counting down.
CAAAGTAAGCTGGTATCAGTTTTGATACGTCTAGGAGCATAAATGCCACTGCTTAATTTCTTGTATTTGTCTAAATACAGTAGAAGAGCAAATGCTCAAGAAGGATTTGGTTTATTATGGCTAGTACCTAAAAACGTATACAACGTATTGTTCTTTTAATGCAAATCAATAATAATACAGTTTTATAATATTTAAACGACTTAATCTTATAGTTGGTGGATTAAAAATAAATAATTTTTTTATTTTTAAATTGTTTAAAGTTACTTATCAAAAGCAGCTGATTAAAAGTGATTAAAAGTTGATTAAAACCTGATTAAGCAAAAGTTACTTATCAATTGAAAGGAAATAGAAATTAAGAACAGTAAATCTTATACATGTTTCACGTCTGCCCAGAACTCCACTCACAAAAACTGGAACTCTATCCGTCGATTATCAACGGGCAACGACTTATAATTTTCATTAAAAGTAATTTTACTTTGTTTTTAATTAATTACAATACATGTTTTTACAATGTAACTTAGCCATTAATAGTTAGCACTGTATAATGAAAGACACCTACATGAGTTAAGTTAGATAATACCCAGTATACACCCAGCATAACTGGTAGGCTACTCGTTTCTTATTTAAATTTCGCTAAACACGGCATTATGCTAATATACCCATTCTGTGCTAAGCTTGACCTGCTATAACGTGCTCTGTGTCTTTTACCACCTCAACAGTGTTAACTTTTATTACTATAGTACTTGTAAAGCATTCATGTGCTCAAACAATAGTTATTCTAACCAAGTAAAGTAAAGCTAACTTACAAAATATTTACCTTTCATATTATACCTTCGCACTTAAAAATCTTTCACATTTTGTAATTAAAATCAGTTACATTAAAAAATATCAAAATAATATTAATAATTACTTTTTTTGTAATAATGGTATTTTAAGTTCAAGTTCATAACATATTAAATTTAATATATTAAATTATAAACATCATTTGTGAATCAGTTTAAGAAATTTTTTAGCTCTTTGTATTTGGATGCTTTAATAGCTTTAATTTTTAATAGCTATGATAAAAAGGCACATAATTTTAAAGAAAATATGTTTTTAAAGGTTCGGATACATAATGAGAATAGCTTGGATTTGTTTTGTTATGATCCTTAAAAAAATTTGATTATTTTGACCAATTTATTTATTTTTGTACCAAGATATTATTGAGTTAATTGGAAGAAGGAGAAATGCCGAGTAACTGAACAGTTGTAATTCAGCCAAATACCTTTTAACAAAGGAATAAACTTGAGTCTGTTGAGACCAAAAGCTTTGTTGAGATCTAATCTAATATAAATTTATTTAAAACCAAGTAATATTATCATTACTTATATTAAATTTAATTTCGATCGGATACCATTTATTTGTTTAATATTTGGAAATTAAGTTTTATTTTTATATTATCGAATTATTTTTCATATGTGGTATAAAACATTGGGGTATAAAACGTGTGCACATGATTGATGTAGGTGAAGTAAATTTTAAAACACTGAAACTGGTTATTGCTGTCACACCCACAAGGAAACATTACATGAACTTTGTAGGTACAATAACATTATAATTCTTTTAAGTGTTGTTCTAGATACTTTTTTCTGTACGTTGTAAATTCTACGTTCTAAATAATTTTTTAAAACTTGTTATTAACTATAAATTAAGACAAAATTATAATTTCTCTATCATATATTTTATACTATAGAAAATAGACAGTTATGCTCATTATTAACTGAAATATTGAATGGATTTTTACATAAACTTTTAATTTACAGTACATATTTTTAGCGTAAATATTTTCAGCAATTCATAAGTGAATCAGAACTAAATTTAATATACCGGGTAGTTATAAATTATTGTACACATTTTAAGATTGGATAAATAAATAACCAATCAACTTAAAAACATGGAAATTGTTTTATTATATAGCAAATTTAAAACAGTTTTATTACCAATGAGGGACAAAAAGATTGCTGTTACTCATACTTTTACAAGGAAACTAAACTAATTCCACATGCTCTCCGAGGTTTGCACGCAAAGTTTGTAGTCTAAATTCAACCTCACACCACGTTTTTCTGAGCATTGCTGGAGTGATGCTTCCAATAACCTCTCAAACTCTATTCTTGAGTTCCTCAAAATCTTGAACTTTTTTTGCGAAGACTCTGTCCTTGACATGGCCCCACAAAAAAAGTCTAAGGGTGTAATGTCTGGGGAACGTGGAGACCAAGGAATTGGACCATCCCGTCCAATCCAACGACCAGGAAACTTGTTATTTACGTAGTCACGTACTATCTTTTCCCAGTGTGGGGGGGCACCATCTTGCTGCCAGTTAACATTTGGTTGTCTATGCTCAATATGCGGTATTGCAAAAAGTTCAAGCATGTCAAGGTATACCTCTTTAGTGACTGTCGGTTCTGCGAAGAAAAAGGGTCCTATCACTTCATCTATAGCCAATGCACACCAAACGTTTAATTTAGGGCTGTCTCTTTCTTGTTCTCGAACATTATGAGGATTTTCAGTACCCCAAAATCCTACAATTGTGTCTATTCACTTTACCAGAAACATGAAAGGTGGCTTCATCAGAAAAAATTACTTTTTTTCAAGAAATTGCCTTCTCCATTGTTTACTGTTTGTTCTTCGATGTCAAGTAATCTAACAGCAAACTCGTAGCGTCGAGGTTTATCGTCAGGTTTTAGTTCATGTAATAACTGAATTTTGTATGCATGGAGCTTAATGTATTTGTGCAAAATTTTTAAGACTGTTGAACGAGGTAATCCTAATTCCAAACTTGCACGCCGAGTAGACTTACCAGGGCTCCTCGTAAACAATTCTCTTACTTGATCAACAATAGCTTCAGAAACTGGAGGTCTACCAGCACCTTTTCTATGTTGGACACTTCATGTCTATTCAAACTGTCTATACCAGCGTTTTATAGAATTGTTACTCGGAGGATTGTGGCCATGCTCTAAACGAAACCTTCTTTGAACAGTTATTACAGATCTGCTTTCATGAAACCAAAGAACACACCTTGCTTTTTCTTGCACACTAGTCATTTTGATACTGAGGTTTTTTAGTGTTTTTTTAGTCAACAATTAATTAACAGCTGGTGTGGAAAGATCCATTGTTGACCAGCTGACTATGTTACAACACAAGTCATTAAGAAGAATCATACCTTACACCCACAGTTTAAGTGACATTTTTACTTTCTTTCTATAACTACTTTTTATAATTATTGTAATGTGTATAATTATAAATTTTCAGTCAGTATATAAAACTGTTTTAAATTTGCAATTTAAAAAAATCCCATGTTTTTAAGTTGATTGGTTATTTATTTATTCAATCTTAAAATGTATTTATAACCACAATGTATAGCTACCAATAATTTAATGTTTTAAAAGAGTTTCTAAGCTTATTTACGGACGTTTTGTCCGAGCCATTTCTGCTAAACCCACGCCTTTTCTATGCTTAATGCTCCCAGCACTGGTTATCACATTACTTTAGGCGGAGGCCTTTGTTTTAGACCTTTGGGGCTGGGACCAAGAATTGAATAAAATAAAGTCAAACGTGTTGAAACACGTTGAAACACGTTGTTGAAACACTACATGATGTTCCTATTGTTTTATTCAAATAAAAAGCACTGTTACTATAATGTAGTTGGTGTAAATTTTTTATTGCTGTTTTCTAGTATAACGCCTATTCTACCATTAAAAATTTTTTTTGAAACAATAAATTTCTCTTTCTAAGCTGGACAGAATTTAATTCCTAAATGGTTTAATAAACATCTTACAAAGTGCCAAAATGTACATGATGCAAATCACTCGCTGTTGATAACTCATATTTTATTTAAGGAATGACATAATATATTTTTTATAGTTATATAAACGTATACCACCAACTATACTTAGGTATGTAAGGAGTATCATTGTTTCTGGTTGATCTTTGGATTTTTTATGTAAGGAACATCAGAACCATCCAAGTTTTCTACCTTTAAATACTTCAAAGTTCTTTATGTTCTTTATCATCCAAGTATCTATAAAGGTAATTTAAAATCGAGTAATTTAGGATTGATACGTCTCAAAAGGCTCTAACAAGAGTGACATTTTAAATAGTGAAAAGTCCTTTACATTGTTCCCTCTTAACTAGACATCATAATGTTCTTACCCTTGTTGTCAGCCTCATCGAAATATATTTCGAAAAAATAAGAAAGAGTTTTGTTAATGTCATTAATGAATAGAATGAAAATTACACGTTATAATAATTAACTTATAGTTGAACATATAGTTTGTGCATTATTTTTAAATTTCGATAAATTGAACTAACATATTGTTTGGACGTTTGTTTATATTAAGATTGAGTTATAAAGTTTTTTTTAGACATTTTACACAACTTTCTATACATGTGATTATTTTTAAAATTAATTGTATATTTTATGGTTCTATATATTATTTTACTAATGCCAAATATATGGCAATCTTTCAATTTTCTTATTCATATGTTTTTAATCTCATATTACTAAGTTATTATTTGTGTTTATAGGATCTTATGTAAGAAATGTTATTCGGAATAATTTAATTTAGATAAATAATGTGGCAGTAAAGGTTACAATATTCCACTCTACAAGCTATTTAGTGGCTCGAAGATTTGCAAAACACGAAATTATGCAAGTTCACGATTACATGCTAAGCATTACAGTCTTTTTAGTGGAGGGTTCTTCAACAGTTATGGGGATTAGGTAAATGTTTTGGGTCTCATTGTTGCATTTTTTATACTAACCAACCCGTTCTATTATATTAAAATAAAAATGTTTTAAAAATAACATCGTTTGCCAGTTTAACCAGGGTGACATTTACTTAGACGTTACATATATGACACATACTTTTTATTAAACTTTAATTTAATACTCATTCTCATTCATATTATTTGTGTTATTACTGTATTAAATCGTCTCTCCCTTAAGTTTTTCCAAAAGTTACTATCCAGGTACTGAGTTTATGTTTATAGTTAAAACTAAAGTCTAATTCTCTCATTGTGTATTTACATTTTATATTTCAATGCTCAAAAATTATTAAGAAACGTGTTTTGGCGTTTCGAAAATGCCGAAATTCATATATAGACAAATATAAAAGCTACAATACATGTATTTTACATGCAATCCTCTTATCTATAAATTGAACAGCAAAGTGTCTCTCTTTCACTAAATAAAAACGTTAAGTTTATCTTAATATTAAACTTGATTTCAATAATAGATGCAATGAAAAAATGGACAGTTTTCAGATAATAAATCACAACGATTTGTAATATATTAGGACATAATAAAGAAAAATTTTAAAATCAATACAAAACTATACACATAAAAAATTAAAATAATAAAAATTAAAAAATTATTTGGTACCAAAATTTTTATTTTTGAAAACTCCTAATAATAGAGGTGAATAAGCCTATGTTTGCATTCGTAAATATAAAATACTGTATATCATATAAATTTTTATTTTTCTTTATGCTCAGTCATTTACGTTTTTTTAATAATGACAAAATATATCATACTCGTAAAACTTTTCTTTTAATAAAAAAATCAAATAAAATAAAAAACTTCATTTGACTACAAATGCAATTCTAAAAATTTAAAAATAGTTAAATGTAAAAATTCACAGTAAGTGTGGATGCTATTTTCATATATAATATTTATTTTCAAATACTATTCTCCAAAATAAAATACTGTATTTTAAGTGATGAAACTTGCAATATATGTCTTTGACTTTAATTGAAAAGACACGCATTAGCAATAAAACACAGTGGGTAAATTTGGTCTGGTATAACATATTGTTTCCAATATAACCTTTTACAGTCAGAATGAATGTAATTTAGCCATTCTATTCTGTCTGCCGTTTACTATTACTTCAGCACATATCAGGTATAGCTTTCTATCAGTGGTTTTGTAATAAGGTTGGTAAATTTGATATAAGTAGATCGACTGAGTTAAGATAAAACGATAGATGTAGTTCTGAAAAATACAACTATTTAATTATTTAATAGCATAAAAATGTAAGTATACAATTCTTCCTTTTTTATTGCTCACATTTAAAAAGTTAAGGCTGTGGTAGCTACACATTTGCATTGAGTATGAAATTTTGACGTTGTAAAGGCACGTCATGAATATGGATGTAAAAGATGTAGTGTAACAAAATATGAATGATTATAATCCTTTTATTAATACTAAATATTGTATGGTAATGTTAAACTGTAGAAAATATAATAGTTCTATCTGCATCAAAGTTGTAACAGAAATAAATGAAAAATCAATAAAATCGTGGTATATTATTTCTATCAATTACAATTGTTCATGTTATAGGAGTTTCATAGCCCCTGATGAATCGTATATAACAGGTTATTGTAAAATTATGATCATTTAATATATCCCCCCCTCCCCGTAGCAGCAGACCTGTGTAGTGTACTCAGTGATTTTCCAAATTAGTAATATTAATTTTGACCAGATGAACCTGTAAACATAATTCAATTATGTGATCAAAAATAGGTGAAATAAATGTACGTAGGGAAATACTATGCAGGTATGCTGCCATGTTGAACACTGAAAGTAGATTTTGAGCTTAAAAAGCTATTTGGACTATACGAATCCATATACTAAGTTTCATCAATATCTTTTCATAAATAAAAGAGTATGCCTATTGTCAATATGATTACATGGGAAAATAGTATGCAGGTTTGCTGGCAATAAATACAAAAACCAAAATTTTTTTAACATAAATGGATGAATCTCAACCAAATGAAGATAAATACCAAGTTTCATCCAAAAGTATTGGTTAATAAGTGACATATAAACACATCCTTAAGCTACATAAGATTAACATTAGAGCCCCAAAATACGAGTACAATGTAATGTCTTAATACTTTTTAATATCTCGATAACCAATGGAGATATAGCAAAGCTTCAAAACACTGAACTGAGTGTGTGTTTTTTAGCTAAATCCAGTGGTAAAAATAAAAATTTTAAATAAATTACATGTGAAAAATGTAAAAAATTCATTTTTAGGGTACAATACCCCCCAAAACTACCCTTTCCGGTAGATTGATATATCTGGTTTACGAACTCGTCCAAATCAAGGTAACAACACATATTTAGCAAATTTGTTAGAGAGTTATCGTGTCTAGGGACACGATAGGGGGGTGTTTAGGGACACATACCTTTTAATGACTATTATTTTTGGTCTCTGTGCACCTAAAACTAAAATTATGTAGCATGGTCCAGGGCTTAGGTCTTACCATGAGACCTACGGTAATAGCTTATTCCCTATGAGAAATTCGCTAATAAATCAACCTAACTTAGATTTGACAATTGAATTCGTTCAATATTATTGCTGCTCTTAGATAAACTGAACTAATTATCAGGTTAGTTTATCCAATATCGTGGGCTATTCAAGCTGTATATGATTAGAAATAATGTAATTATAACATGGAATATCTCACTCGCACTGTTAATACACAATTTGTTACCTTATTTCGAATGATTTTTTGTTAACAAACACACAATAATCTCGTATCGTCGTTCACTAGATGTATATCTTTTTTAATATTACTATCCTGTTATTTTTTTCATACATTGAAACCTAAATACATTATTATAACCCTATTAAGGTATTATATTAAAAAACAATGGCCACATCGAAAATTATTACTATAAAACCTTATTCTTTTAGAATTATAAAGCTATAGGTATTAAAAGTAAAGGAATACTTCCACATCTTTTTTTCATGTAATTGTATCTTAACATGGATAAAATCCGTACAATTCTTAATGTTGTGAAATATGACTTGCTTTTCAAATGTCTACAATTTGTCTAAACGCTTTTGAAATGTCCACATGCTTTTTTTTATTTTCTAAATGATATCATTCTAATAGAGTAACAAATAAATAGCATTTTAAAAACACTGCTACATTTGTAAAGTACGAGTTTTTGTGGGTTTTAAACAGTTTAGCAAAAATATGTTGCATGTTGTGTAGCTAATTTTTTTAGATTTTAAAACTATGGAAATGCAAAGTTTTCACCCAACGTCCACATTTGTTGATGTGATCACCTTTTTTTCTTATTTTATCACTTATTTTTTATTACCGAAATGTCTGGTGTGGTCTTCAGCATTAGGTAGGCTATTTAAGTTGAATATTTATATGGCTTTAAAATATTGGCTTTGGGGTTTTGCTCAAAAAGATTTAGTTTATTATGTTTTAGGTTTTTATAATCTAATTTGAAATTTCCATAAAATTAATATTCAACGAACAATGAAGTTTATATCTTATAAATAAATATGAACTATAAAAAAATACAAAACAGAAATCCTAGTAATATTAATTAAAAAGTTAGTTATTTGTTTGAATAAAATTTTTTATGCGTTCACAGCAACAGTTCGCAGTTATAGATTACAACCTGTAATGGGACCTTTTTTATTCATAGTGTTATTTTAAAGAGGCAAAAAACAGGTTACAGTATGAAATAATTTATTTGCTTATAGGAATAAAAAATACTAAAATATAATAGCCTTCAAAAAGTTGATTGACTATCGTAAATGTATATTTGACTATGTATAAAACAGTGATTATTATTTAACCAACAAGCCTACAAGAATACTGCCAATTATATCCTTAAAAAAATAGATAAAACAATCCAATCTCATTAACTTCTATTGCTCCAACAAAAGATGACATCTCTTGGTTATTGTTCTTTTAAAGTCAATTTACTAAAATATGCTTAGTTAATTAATTCATGTTGTTCAATCAAACAAGTTGTAAGAAAAAAATTACTTTTAAATCACTGTACTTGAATTTAACATTTATAATAAATTCATCACTATAGTATTAAATGTAGTTTTATTGCTTTTTAAGTCAACTGATATAGTGTGTGATAACTGTCCAATTATTTGTGTTATGAATAATGATATATTATAGATAAGTAGAAATTACATTATAGTTGATCATGTCATATATTTATAATACTTTTTAGACCCCACTCCGCATAAGAGTGTAAGGGGCGCAAATACTAAGAGTATTTTTAAAGGTTGTTGATTCTATTTTTAATTTTTTCTTACGGTCTCCTCCAAATGGGAGGAAAAATAATATAAAAACATTGCTTGGATTATTTTACGTTTTACAATACCAAATAATACAGACTATAACCCTGCACCATGCTCTCTGTACACCTTCACAACCTTTCTTTGAACTTTTATTCAATAATAGCCTATTAATTACATTTAGAATATGTGTTAAGCGTGTCTATTAAGACCGAACCTAGTACATTCTACTCACACAAGAACAATATTTTACAGAAAATTTTGTGTTTACAATAATTTATTGAAAAACATTCTTTAGGCTTAACATTTTGATATCAGTATAATTAAACTTTGAATGTTTCTTCGTGATGACTTCAGCAGAAAATAATACTGAAGTCCGCGACAAATTATGTTGGTCGTAACGAGTCATCCAAAATAATCTGCCCTACTCAACTGCTACCTATCTGCCCGACCATAAAATTGTTGCAGCCTAGAGTGACACTTTACTTGGCTGTAGTAGAAATGTGTTAGATGATTTATTTCTGATGTCAGTTCATAATATAGGCATCGTAGTATAAGCCATCTTTCTTTATTGATAAGTTTAATTAGAAATTTTATGAAATTCGAATCAGATTCTAATTGTTGGAGCACCAGATACCTGTCAAGCGACACCTACTGCATTTGATTGCTTGATTGCTTAAAAGGGCGATATTCTACTATATTAGGGATAAGCATTATCATTTTAACTATAAATCTAGAACTATTTTTATTTTATTTTATTTTTAGGTAAAGTACTGTAATAAATAAGTTGTGAGAGAAACAAATTTAAAATCCTGATTTGATAGGAAGTTCTGCTGTAATTATTAGTCAAATTAATACAGTAGATACTTATTTTTTGTGCCCAATTGTTTTCATAATGTATGCTAGAAAAAATTTTCTCACATTGTATCTGTCAAGTTCAGTTTTCCTAATGATATTAATTAAAATTTCAAACAGTTTTATAAAATTAATAATTAAATATCATATTTTTAACGGAATAAAAAAATTAATTAGACTTGATAGTGTTTTGAGAGATAAGGTACCAAATAAAGTTTGCTTTCAAGATGGGATTTTTTAATTGGCGGCGCATCTTACAAATAGATACAAAATAAAAGTGAAGAACATGCAACATTTCCTCTTTTGCTTTTCAACCATTTTGATGTGCTGTTAGGGTATCAACCTCTCACCACCTTGACAAGTTCTAACTCACATGCGGCATGGTCATATTTGTAACAGCAAAATTCCTTTCACGAGTAGGCTGTTTTCTTTATGATTCTATTTAGTTTGGGTTCTTATGGCTTTCTTTGATAACCCTTATTTTTGAAGTTTGAGTGGGTACAGCGGATTGTATGATCCCATATCTTTTATCGTTGTCCTTGTATTGGACTTCTATTCATCCTAACGCATTTTCCTTCAATGAAGACAAATGTTAGTCTTCTTCCTTGTGTTTTTCATCCTTATTTCTAGGGCAAAGATCTCGGTCCTTCTCTGCCATTTCCTCAATTTCATCACCAGGAAACCTTTTCTTTCTCAAAAGAACACCTCCGCATTTTGTTCCGGCATTTTCAGCTCTAGGAAACTTTTTAATAGTATTGGTACCTCCCTGTCTATTATTGGGTTTTTCATCATCAGGAAACCTCTTCCTTGTTCCGGCACTTACTTTTCTTGTACTGGCTTTTGAGCATTGGGAAACCTGTTATTTCTTGTACCAGCTTCTTTCTTTTTTTGGTTTCCCACTCCCGGCTTCGCTCGCCTACCCTGCCGACTGCGGCAGAGCCGAGGAGGGTTTGGCATCCTGCCCTGCCCGTTTGGAGCCCTCCAGGCAAACCATAAGGCTGCCTACCGGAGTGTAGGGAGACATGGGGCACCCCCCATGCTCCCCACCGCCGGACGGACCCCTCCCGAGCAGAAACAGGGCAGCCGCCCCCAACCCCAACCCCACCAACAGCCGACGACGAGACATCTCCTTACTGCATGAAACTGAAACTCTGGAAACTGCAACTGTTTGTTGGTAACTTACTTTGAAGTAGGGTTTGACTTACCCAAGTTCAAGTTTTCAATCTATTTTTTGAAAATTAGAAAACAAAATTCAGTTCAGTAGGTTGGTTATTTAGATCTTTACCAACTCAACTAAAAGTTTCCATAGAAACAAAATAAGCCTATTGTTTTACTAAGTAAATTTAATTATTGGTTAAATAGTCAATAATCACTGTTCATTTCCAATTTAAACATTACAAGCAGTCGTGTGGTTAGTAAATTTCTTGAAAAAATATTCTAATTGTTATTTATTAATAATAAGCCAAGGGCAATATTATGAAAAGCAATAATGTTATAGTTTTAAATTGAGTATGAATTTCCCTAATGAAATATAAGTGACTACCAAATCCCAAAATAATAGTTAGTATGCCTTATAGTAAATTTATCTTATTTTATCACCAGCTTTATGACTCTTTGAAAGTTATAAAAATGTTAAAACATGTTGAATAAAGAACAGCTTTAACAGTTCTCGATTACAATTAAGAATTAAAAAGAAACAGGGGTGACTCTTAAAACGTCATGAAACTATAGTTCCCATGGTCTGATCACTGTGTTTGACTCGTCACAGTGATTGTCTTCATAAATTCCCAACAGACCTGCAGCATAAAAGAACCAGGAGAATTAAATTTCTACAGTATGAATGTTTAGTGTGATGGTATTTTCCTTCGATTAAGTTTTTGTGTAGCCAACAATTTGACAAAGGCGAATTAACCCAGACAACACGTAAGCTTAAACTATACTTGGTTTTAGACGATTTCTATCTTTATTCTCAAGTGTGGCGAATCGTGTGTAGATATAATAATATAAACAATGACACATCAATAATGATAATGATAACATCAGCTGTCCAGCAGGCCTACGTCACAGCTCCAGTGATAACCAAGTTCCGGTCCGTAGTCGGTCGCCTGTCGTCTACAGCCGTGCACGTGCTCCATGTATTGTTCGTGTCGTGTTAATTGTAATATGTGTTTTGTGTTTATTTTTATTCGAACTGACGCAGCGAAAGCTAAGACAATTTTAAATAATGACATAGTTTAGTGTGCTGCGACGTGTACCCGTCGATGGAGTAATCTCCGAAACGGCCGTCGTACAAGGTCATAATTTGGATCGTGTTTGACGGTAAGCAGTAAGATTATATTATTATTTCTATCTTATTATAGCAAGCTCATTGATTGGAGTTCACTCTTAACTTAAAATAAACTTGGTGTAATGAACTTGTGTTACAACATTAAACCTAATCTATTGCTAATTGCCTAATTTTTATTGCTGTTAATTTTGTTTTTTAAATTTTTTATTGTTGTTCTTGTTGTTATTGTTATTACAGTTTTTGTTATCTATATTTTTGTGTAGCTATATCACTGTTATATATACACTGCAAGATTACTATTTTTTGTGGTTATTGTGTTTTGTTATAATTTATTCATATTTTATCTTACATATTCAGTTAACAGTATTTTGATATGTTCTACAATGGTTGTTGTTCTGTTTTTTGTGTAAGTTTTCTAGCTTTAAAGGGTAAGGATATATCTACTACTGACTCTATGTTATATAAGTTATAAATATTCTGAAATTTTTTGAGCTGCAGACAAGCCTAAAGAGGCTTTTGCAGCAATGCTAAAATACACATGTTTGTAACCGTTCTGAATTATCTCCAAATAAATAAAATAAAAATAAAAATCTCCGTTGGAGCCAATTTTAAACCCGGTTTGCCAAGTTTGTTTTTGGGCCATAAACTAGGCTCACAACAAGCTCACGAAATTGAGTTTAAAATAAGCTGCGTGATGACTTCACGCAGAAATATTAACTAGTCTTAGCGAAATCTTAACTATTTTATAGTTAAGATCCTATATATAATTAAATTTTCATTCATACAATTAAAATTTATTTTTTCTTGCTAGCCTTAACTAATAAACTTTGTGCCCCTACTTTGAATAGACATGAAGCTTGAAATCTAAAATTAATCACTTTTTGAGACTAAAATAATTAAAAATTAAAGTTAATGATACAGTGTGAAAGTTAATTTTGATTGTTAGTTGATGATAGACTGTATGTGTTACATATGAAAGTATCTCTGCAAAACATATTTGTAATTTGAAATCATATCCGACCACTAATAATGCTTTTTTAGTAGCCAAACATTTTACTTCTTACATTTTTTACACTCATTTGTACACTTAATCACTTAACGACGCAGATTTTTACCTTTTAATATAAATTTTTATAAATGTAACATTTTTCATGTTAGAATACATAATATACACTCAACTTTATTGTAAATTAAAAATACTCGTTCAGAATAAAATTAGGTCCGTTTTGTCAAATTCCGAAGATAAAAAATTTATTTTTATTTGGAATTTTTACTTAAATATAATTTTTTATGTTTCCTGCGTACTATTAATTGAACGGGACTCTTCATCAGATTATGTTCAAAAGCAACATTTTAAACGAAATTTACTACCGCGGTAATGACGTCACGTTCCACGACCAGCTTTGCCGACTAAAGACCTCGTACTGCAATTACCTCAAATCCTCGTTTTGTTGTAAATTTCATTTTCATTAGAAAGTATAAATATTATGCCAATAAATATTAGTAAATGTTGGAGATCATATTAAGTTAAAACTAATTTAAATTGGAAGAGGGACAGTATTCTTAAACTGAGCATAGTCCTTTCCCAGAAGCCACGAAAAGAAAAAACTGAATATATGTGTTTTTTATCATTTTTTCGTATCAGTTAAAAAAATATGAAGACAATATATTTTTTTAATCTATACTACTATTGTCCTTTAAAATATTTTATTTTCCTTATCGCATACGGTACATTTTAGTTCGCTTCGTTCAATACATTCAAGTTTACAGAATCCAAAACCAGCACAACAGTGGAATATAAATATAACAGTTGACTTTTTGTTGATTGAAAAGTTCATAACAAAAGGTTCTCTACATAAAATCGCCAACAGCTGATGAATAGGACAAAGCTCAGTAAACAATATATTTGACCACGAGTCCAAACCGGGGTTTCATTGAAGCTTTAATCCATATAGGAAAGTTTTGAATTATTCCTCGTCGCAATGACTTTATATAAGGTATTAAATATTCATGAATACCATGAATCGTGTTCATCCGAAAGCAAGGTTTATAATATTTATTTCATGAGGCCAGACAATATTTAATTCTATATTGAACTTTTCAAAATAATACAGTGTAAGCCACGGATTTCACATTGGCAAACAATCATATTTAAGTTAAGAATATGTTCTTAACCTGGTGGATTATGATGAATGGTGTGATATGTAAAAATATGAATGATTTATTTCGACATAGTTGTAATAAATTAATTACAACATAACTAATTAAGTTACCACTTATTTACGGCAGTTATAAACACGTAAATTTCGCAAAAAAATTTATCAGATAATTTATTGTTTTATTTAATTTTATTTTAATTTAGTTGATTAAACTAATCTTCCACTGAAATTAAGACTAGAAGCGAAATAAAATTACAGTAAATACCAAATTCAATTAACTGGCTTAGAACATATGTAAACCCGAAAATGGCTTAAATTCGTTAAATTAAATTAATTATTTTTTTATAAACTTTTCGGAATTTACTATCACAATTTACAACATTTTGATTCCAATATTGTGTAGAGACAAAACGTATGCAAGAATTTACACGATACTCTGCATTGTAAGCAAACCTTCCCTCGATTTCTAAAACTTCGATGACTCATAACTGATAACTAATATATTTTCTCACATTGTCGACAAAAAAGGTGTTTGGTGCTTTCAATCAGGTTTTCTTAGCTCAATTATTTGTTTAGGGCGTTTGCCTGATGATTAAACAAATCTTTTTTACTCGGGCGATGTACATTATTGAGAAAATTTGGAAAATATATTCATATATTAGCACTTTTTCGCTATGTCTACCATAGGGGCTGGTTTAAAGAAAAAATGTTCACAGCATGTTTTTTACAGTTAGCAGTATTGTACAGAATGAAATTCTCAACAATTTAAGAACACATATTTATAGACCTTATCGTTGTTTGTACAGTGAATTCACCAAAATTTATTTCAAACTTTTCATTAATACATTTCTTTAATGGGTTTTAAAAGTATCTTATGCCTTACGTAAATTCTAAGTTTAGTACTGTAATTGTTTACGTATTTAAGGATAACGTGAGCGGTTTAATTAAGGCGGTTTTGAATTAAGGGCTTTAAGTAATGAAACTTTGTACATATATAAAAACAATTAAAATCTATTTTTTCTGGCAATTATAAAAATTTTTACGCTCCACGTCTAGGGAATATGAGAAAAATTTAAGCATATAAACATATATATATATATATATATATATATATATATATATATATATAATGTTTTATAAATATAAATATATATATATATATATATATATATATATATATATATATATAACATTAAAGGTCAATAGAGAACAGTGCTAAATACGCGGCCTTAAATGGAAGGAAGATCGAGTCAAAATGGTAATCGATCAAACTTTGTATTAAAATTATACTGTAAAAAACGCAATAAAACCCAATAAAATAGACCTTTTCAGGTCGGGTTTGTTGCAAATTGCTCCGAGTAGAAAGCCCTCAAACGGACTAAAGAAAATCGGGATTTATTGCAATTTTTTATTTAGTTTTCGAAAATATGATTTTCAAATTAATCGTTTGGATTTGTACTCGATCCTTCTAAAGGCCACGTTTGAGGCTTTTTTTTAGTCAAAGCGATCAAGTAAAACGAGAACCAAAGACTTCATATATTTCCTGTCGCAAAAATCAATCAGTAATATTCACTATGGTACACCGTAGAATGTCAAAGTTGCCAATACTGCAGAAAGCAATACGGCAATTCAAGTAAAATCAGTAATAAAACCTGAATTTCAACTCAGTGCCCAGGCTAGTTCGTACTTCCGCAACCCTAAAGTAAAATACCTGCTTGTTCAATACTGATGTTAATCCCGCATACTGGTATAGCCTGGCCGTCCGCCAATGTTGCAGCTAAAAGTGCGGACCCAGACCACCTTATTTATACACAAGTTTTGTAGCCTAAAAACGTTACTTTTTGATTCGGCACCCTGGTTAAATTAAAGTTTTGACAATTATAAAATTATATTAGAGCAACAATGTTTTAGAACTGCTTCGGTAGTGTATATCAATAACAATAATGGACTTTTATTAATGGACTAAACAGAATGCATACGTTACACAAATCACTCAACTTAAAAATAAAAATATTTATTTTCTCGTTTATTTTTATTGCAAGAACATGGTCCAACATTTTGGGTTTCATGCTACGTATTATTACGCAGTTTAATCTAACTACTCATAAATTATAATTTAATTTGAAATGATATTGAACAATGAGTCAAACAGTTACAAATAGAAACGCTCGATAAATAAATATGTTTGTGCATTATTAATCTTCAATTAGATACCCATAACCATACAACAATTAACCACTCGACACTCTGTACTGAAAACCACTATTGCAATATTTCCTTCTCCATTAGTTTCCAATTTGGAACCATGGTAACCGTTAAATCAAAACCATACCTCAGTCAAAACATTATTTATATTTAATTTGTATTGCCACTACACACTATATATTTTTCATTAATGAAATTTATATTTATTTAATACGCTAAGGGGTTTTTTTGTGTTTAGAACTCCTTCTAAAATTTTCAACCAATTTTTAAATTGTTGATTGTGTTGTCTGTAGTTGTTTCTGCCAAAAATTAATGAGAATTTGATTGAAAATAAAGGCACTATCCAACACTGAAATCTCAAAATTTCTTATTAAAATAACATTGGGATTGGATAAAGCATTTTAAAAATCTGTTAATGTAGGCTACAACTGTAAACCTGTAGTTTAAGTAAGCTTAGTATCGGTGTAAGTTTAGTAAAACTGTAAACCTGTAGTTTTTTGGCGGGAACTGATATTTAAAATATTGGATTTGTTTGGATGTCATTAATTTAGAACTAAATGTAACTTTTGTCTTGCATAGAAATAAATTGCTCTATTTCGAGCAACAAGTACACAGTACACGAGTAATTTCAAATGGAAGATTTAATTTAAATTAAACTAGTTTTTTGTTCAGAGACGATAAAATTTCAATTCTAGTTTGCTTGTTTAAAAGGTTTTAAGACACGTATATTTATTTTCCATTTTTTACTGTCGTTCAAGTTATTTATAAAACTATCATAAAACTATGAAATGAAAAATTGGAATAGAAAAGAAAGTATTAAATAATTATAAAAATGAAAATATTAAATAAAATTATTATGTCAGTGTGGTAAAAATATCAGTATCATTTAAATATTAAAATAAGTTTTAGAGACCTTTTGTTTTACCATGTTTATTTTATTCAAATTGTTAAGCAGAATTAAGAACAAATTTATAGTTCAAAACTCTGAAGGGAACCTCATGAACGATAGTTCATGAAACAATCACTTAACTTACAGTTTTTATCAATGCTTCCTCAGTCATTTATACACGATGCCTCCACAGTCCTATTAAACTTTGGTGGTTTATTTTAGAACTGTCAGAAACAGCTCGACGGTACTAAATTCATTTCCCTGCCAAGATAGCCGTAAGTGGTTTAACCGTAATAACCAAATAAAGCAATAACAAATATTTAATGGTACTAAACAGTATACATATACTTATTTAAGTTTTTAATTTGTGAAAACCCGGCTAAACTGCCTTTCCACCCTTCAAAAGTTGATTTTAATGAAATAAATATAGTTTGTTTTTACCTTCTACCAACCATAAAATCATTACGACGGTGTATAGATACTTTCTTATAAAAATTTAAGTTTATATAGTACATTAAATT
The DNA here is from genome assembly GCA_030545055.2 of Neoaliturus tenellus. Lineage (NCBI taxonomy): Eukaryota > Metazoa > Arthropoda > Insecta > Hemiptera > Cicadellidae > Neoaliturus > Neoaliturus tenellus. The sequence goes on along the minus strand of CM061536.1, from coordinate 74,832,238 downwards.
TACGGAGTTGTCTTTAATTATAATGATTTTTCTTTTGTCTTTTACTAAGCTGAATGAAAATTACTTAAGTCTACACGTCACGTCACTGTTTTTAATTCAAAATAAACTTCTTAAAGTTTTTTTAATTTATTTATTTATTTTTTTTATTAATCTGATGTAAAATGTTTGGTTGTGAATTTAATTACTTACAAAAATTGCATTTGAGGTATTGCTTTATCTTTTACTGTTTTCGCAAAAATTCACTTTAAAGTTGAAAGTTCGGTTTTGAATGTCGGATGTAACAAAAGTTAGCACAAAAAGCCCTTGCGGCTGACGCGCCTTGGTATCAGGTCCGCCCCTCTAAATGAATGAATAAGGTTGTTTTTTTATGTTTTTTTTATTTATTTATTTTTTTTTTTTATTTCCAGACGTACAACCATCTACTTGATTTAAAGCTCTTGACGAGAAACTACTGAAAAATTGACGATAGCCCAGTCTTTATAGGGCTCCGCCCCAGAGTTATCATGTTGCCACGTTCTTCAAAGTTACCATGTTACTCTTGTGGAAGCATCATTTTAGTTTTGAACACATGATTAAATTTCAATATTAATTTATATACATCTGTTCTTATTTAAAGTATTAAGGGATAATTAGTTACAAGATACAGTAACATATTACAAACTTGAGGCGAGTAAACGCAGCTGAACGTGACGGCGGGAGAGCGTAGTAAACATCACCTGAACTACTCTCATTTAAAGTATTGGGGGAAGATTGGTAATACAATTCTAAAGGCTTGCAAGCTTGAAGCAAGTGAGCTCAGCTTACGAGATATATCTGACGTCGAGTGAGGGCAGCGAACGAGCTGAACCTAGCCGTGAGTGAGCGTAGCAAACAAGCTCCAATGCATATATTTACTACAATGTTGTGAAACAAATATAAGAATAAAAAATCATCCCTTAGCCTACTCAGAAATTTATAATAAATTACTTAATTAAAGTGTAGTAAGCATCTCTTTCACAACATTTATTATAATGCATAAATAAATAAATAAATCTTTATTTTTCTCATCATATCATTACACAGTACATCTTAAAAACAATTAGCTAAATAACTTTTTTTAATATACATATGTACACACACACCCTCACGCATACATATATTCATATATACATATACACATATATACATATTTACACACATATATACATATTTACACACATATACATACATATAAACCCTAGCTGAAATTCACCAAGATTGTATTGTGTTTGTTTTTGCTTTGTGAGAAAATGCATCCAAGGCAAGGACCCTAAATTATTAGATTAAATCCTTTTCTCTTTTCATCTTTAAAGAAAAAAAAATATGCTTCTAAATCTTATACAACATAATATAGTGGATGGTTTGCAGAATTAATATACAATATTTATAAAGCGTATTTTAAAATGCATGGTGTATTTCGGAATGAACTTTATTTTTTCTAACCATTCGACTTTATATTTTTTGCACAGCAGTCTATCGAAAAAATTAAAATATCTATATCGGGTATAAGCAATGAATCTAAAATAAATCATTGGTTATGTTCAAGACATGCAACAACTTCTAAGCACCAAGTGTTCTCTTGCACCTATGACTTCCCCATTTACTTATAATTTTAATAATAATGATGATGTCACAGAAGCAAAAGAACATCTCGTGCATAGAAGGGATTGCATGTCTTGGCCCTACATTGTCTTTATTTATTTTAGATTCATTGGGTATTAAGTAAGTTCATAAGCTCCAAGTCCTGCTGTCTATAGGAACTTGTTTCAACTAAAATGAATGTGTCCGACATTTGCCACCAGGTGCCAAGCAAGTGCTTCGATCTAACGGGAAACTGTGGAACTACCAGCCGTGGTGGGAGGTGGGAGGAATCGAGCGCTGGACAGTGCTGCACCCTGGCGGAAAACGGTTGTACTATTGTTGGTAAGAGATTCAATTGCAAATGTAGAGTGAATTTTAAAAAAATAGTACTTTTATTCTCTATTTTGCAACGGCTATAATTATTCTAACAAGCTTCCACGCACGTCACTTCGCAATCCGTTCAAAACCAGGAGAAGATCGAACTTTTTATTAAAATCATTGGGTTGTCAAAATTGCATTCCTTCCAATTTAAATTAGAAAACCTAGGTACTTTTTAAATATAACATGTGTATAATATATTCTTATCATTTCGTTAGTGTAGGATATTTATTAAAATGGCCCCTATTATATACATTGTAAACATAGTGAGTAAGTCCCTTCCCCTATTTTTTTGATACGGTATAAGTTAGAAGGCTTAAACTCTGCACATCTACTGTATGTTAGACAGAAATATCTTGTTGTTCATGGATTTCTTGACTCTCTACCTCCAATGGGGGACGGCCCACGAGGAGTAAGAAGAAATTCTTAATGTTAAGTAATGTTATTAATGTTAAAGTTAGATTGACATGTACATCAAATTCAAGGTCTCTGTTAGTAGAATTCAATGCCGAAAACCGAACCTCAAAAGGACGACCGAGTCAAAAATGGTACTCCATAAAACTTTGCATTCAAATCATATTGATGAAAACAAAAAAAAATGCAATAACTAACGATACACACCACCTTTTGAGGTCATATTGCTTGGAATACAAAGCCCTTTAAAACAGGAAGTCTTGGGAAAAACTTCATTGATGGCATGCCAGTTTTTACTTTTATCTTTTTAATGTCCGGTCTTCGGCATTGTATTTTACTATCAGAGACCTTTGACTTGATGTACATATTAACCTATGCTTATATTTAAGAATATCGCTTTACTCCTCTTGGACCGTCCTCTATAGACAATTCCTATAAACTAGAACACTTCTTGTATTTTTCCTTATTTAGGTCGAGGAAGGCACTTAAAACTCACCCTGTATAGCCTACATAATTCACTTTGAAGTTGCTCTAGTTGAAGTCGCATTGAAAATTAATGGTGTGAAATCAATGAGGGTTAAAATTAATTTTGTCGCTGAAATGATCAAATAACACTGGTTTTCTAAAACAATTGTTTTCTGTTTGTAATCCTTTTTTTAGATGATCATGAAACCGTGAGTGATATTAAGATATCTGAAACTAACTACTAACATTTATATCATAAACAATAATACCCATTGAACTATGTTATACCAACAATATATTACTTTGCAGTATTTTTTATTATTTTTTAGAGCTGCTTTACTGTGATGAGCAAAAACTGGCGGCATGTTTTATATTGATAATTGTATTACTTGTCGCTAGGTTATAACTAATGATCAAAGTTCCTGGCCCCGCCACACATGACGATCCCGACATGGCAGATGGTGATCGCAAGTTACAGATTCTTTAGATACCGTATATAAATCATTAATGGAAAAATCATACTAAAAGATGAAATTGGTAATTATAATAATTCTTATATTAAAGTCATACATCCACTAGGCTATTGATTCAATGGAATATTTAGAACACGTCTTTAAATTTACCTGAGAATAGTAAATAGAAAATGTTTAACTGTAAAGTCTTCGAAACGAAGTTAGAAAAGAATTAGAAGATAAGACTACTGAAGAAGATTCTAGTTTTTACATTTTATAATTTACTTGGCATAGGTAATGTAATGAAAAATAAATAAATAATAAAAAATCATTAATTTATTAACTTTACTGTACATGGATGTCTATTGTCTATGTCTGCCACAAAACTTTATCTACATATTAATAGCCAATAGAGACTTATTTTAAAAGAAAAATATTGTCGCATAAGAATGAAACAATTCAACACACACACCTGAATAGGAAAACTTTGAAGTTATTTTGGAGTTCATTTATTGGTTATATACTTCCTAAGACTAACTATTGGTTTTTTTTATCACTCAACTCAGATATATATTAAATCAGTGCTACCAAAACGCATAACTATGAACGAATGTCCATGCACATTTGTATTTCGCTTGACATATAACCATATAAATAATCCAAACGGCCAAAGTTTCGAGTGCAGACATCGTCAGCAAAGTTGTGAAGTTGTTACTACGGTTTTAGGCATCCACCACCAAGTAAATACAGTTTTCAGTATAGCTGTTTTCTTGAATTTGTATGAACTAATAATACTATTTACATGTTCCATATCTTTTCCTGTTACGGTACAGAAAACTATAATTGGTGTTTATAAAAAACATTTCATATAGCTTTCTCATATTCGTACAGAATATGTTACTAGTATTACTAATGTTAAAACACGTTGTTCGGAAATGTGTAAACAAATTATAATTTGTATATTTATTTATTTATTTACGGAAAATCTCCATTTTACATAAAGTGATCATGCATTACAAAGAATAACTTCACTTTGACCCAAGAGTTCATATAGCACTAAATAGGACATGATATTGAACCAGGTGAAAAATGCAGGCACTAAATTTTAATTAGTGGGAAAATAAATAAATTACATTATTGTATAGAATGAAATGCTACAAAAGAAAACAATGTAAAATAATTTACAGCGATAACAAACGATCGTCACTGTAACTTTATTTTGAAATAAAGTTGTAACTTAAAACCATGGTGGTAGTAGTTGTCAATCAATAACTATGTTGCTCTATTTTATTATGTCATATCATTTACAAAACACAATTTTTCAAGTTATAATATTTAACATTAATAACTTTAATATATGATTCTTGTGTCATCTTTATTTACAAACCATTAAAAAATAGTTTAAATGCATATTTGTAGAATTACGTGATAGTAAAAGCATATTTAAAAAATTTAACTATCACACTTTTTGTAGTCTGCTGTGTTGTACACTTTATGAGAGATGGAAAAGTCATTTCTACGACACAATTCTGGATAGCCTATCTAAAAGGAAACATAGTTATGACAAATTTTAAGATGTATGATATCTATATATTGAATAAATATTTCATTAATCACTTTGTTAATTGTATCACCGACCAAAGCAATGACCTTGGAATTTGCAAGACCACATGTGCTAAATCCTAAGTTGGAGCAAGATTCAAATGTAACTAAACGTCATTGTGATTAATATAAACATTCATGCACCATTTCATATCAAACTTATTATTTTAAAACAAGTCGTAAGACTCAAAATATACAAACCGCACATAAATACATATGCCTTTATAGTTTTTGGGATATTTATTTAACACATTTACTATGATCGTAAAATGTGTTTATGTGCCTTAGCTATACTATACTTCTGTTTGAAATAGGTGATTTTGAGTTATTACGTCAGCTATGTATAAATAAATTATATTAATTACAAGGTAATGTCTATTATAATAAACATATTTCAAAATTGTATAAATAATGTTTTCGTATGAAAAACGCAATGTTAAAAGCTCAAGATAACGAAATAATTTTAGAAATTCCTTACAAGTATGGATCAAGTAGTACGGATAGCTACAATTTAACTGTAGATTAAGTATACGTATATTTTTGTGGCCAATAGGCAAACATAGAAAATGGATTGAATGGAAAAGACGATAGAATTGTTTCTTAAAACACTTGGGTTTATTTAAAAAGTCGAAGTTCTTTATTTGCCATACAATTTTTACAATCACGGGCAAGTGTTATATACCAAAAAATAACTAAAACAAAAAAATAAAATTTTAAGTAATCAACAGTAAAAGTGTTGATTGTCAAAGCACCAAAAAACAGGTTGTTAAAGTGTACAGGAGAATGTCAGAAGGCATCATTTTCACAATTATCTGACACATCTGGATTTGACAGCTTTCAACTTTCAAAATACATTTTCAGAGATGCAAACTAATAAAGCAATCAATTGAAACCACAGTATTTGTTGGTGACATATTTTAAACTTTCATACGATTTGTAATTAAAAAAGAAAAATATAAATAAACATAACATAGAACATGTTTATAGTTCTATCCAAAATTGTTTATTTAGTAAAATGAATTTCATTACAAATAAAACATCATTTATATGAAGTTTATCTTCTAAATTTAAAATTCATTACACCAATATTTTAGATTTATACTCTTATAATTTTAAATTTAGAAGATTAACTAAGCCAATACTGACGCTCATCAGTTTAAGTTATAGGAAGTTTGTTATTGGCGAAAGATGCTCAAAACACAATGGGTGAAAATAAATTTCAAAGATCAAATTTAAGCATACAATTTTGAATATATTTTGTAATATTCCTTTAGGATGTAAAATAATTTAAAGTATTGTAACATATATATCCATATTAGTTTTTGGTTAATTTAGTGGGAATTCATTTATAGTGATGAAATTTAACAAATTGTGAGTTGTGATGTTGTGATTTCAAATCTTACTCTGACATACTATATCAGTGTATTACAACTTCATTTAAGTGGCTAACGCACTCACTATTATAAATATTTTATAGTTTATCTTGCCCAAAAATCTGAACAATAGTAAAATATAAAGGCTTAAAAATAAAACAATATATTTCTCTTTAAAACTGCACTCACAAGCTAACATTTTTATTATTTAATTTCTAATAAAATGTTTTTGACATAAGGCAAAAGTTACAATTTGAAAAATTCTAAATCGCAGTCCCAAAACAACGTTCCTGTTAGTTTTGCCTTTTAAACTATGAGAAGCTTAGCAAGAAATATGTAGAGAACTACTAACATCCAAGGAATGTTTAATGCAAAATATATGAACTGTCTGTAACAACACACTGTCTCTCAGTGACTTATGACACTTTACTCTGTTGAATAAACATGACTTAATAAAGCTGTGTTTCTTTATTGTACTGTAAAGTTCAACTAACTCTTCATTTACTTATTTACTTTATTTACTCTTAAATTACTTTTGAGAATAATTTGGCTATTAGATATAAAATCCAAATTTTTTGTTTAAAATTCCTAATAAAAAAATGAATATCTAATTAATGTATTTTTTATTTATAAACATACAATATAACTAAATTTTGATAAAATTTAAGATAAACATGGTAAAAAAGCAAGATAGAATATTTATCGTGTGTATTAGGAAACTAACAACTAAGATCCTGTTTGAACGTGATTCACCCGTTATGAAACGTCATCTATCACTGTTATGACGTCACCATTATGATCTTACTGTTTCTATTGGTATTCAACTAATGGTTGAACTAAAATCCATGTAAACATTTCATTGTTATACTTAATTTGTTATTTATGTTATTCCTTAAAAACATTTGTTTACAAAAATTTAAATTTTCTATTGCTAATTGATTTTATGATGCAAAGTACGTAGTCACGTACTCTTTCTTTGTATAAATAATGTGAAAACCAGTCTAATTTCAAGTTAATTAGTTGGTTTTTTTACAAATATGGAAGAAAAATTGTAAGCTCTGTAATACTTTGTATATAAATATGACGGGTGTCCAAACAGTCTTTCCTGCTTTCATAGCGTTCCTGTGTGGACATCATCATAGCCACATGCATCTTAGATATTTAGTTTTAAGAGAATTTGATCTAGTTTTTGAGAATTAATTTGTCAACACCTAAGCTTCAGCTGATGGACCACAATGCATCTTTCCTATAATGCACTACAAAAAAAACGTGTTAGCCATACTAAAAAGCTTGTTCACAACACTTGAAATCTCTGGATATATTTATGTAGCTGTTTGTCAAAGATTTCGTTTTATTCTTTGGCAGTTCCAAATTTAGAAACTCTAAAAGTAAGAATAATAAACGTAGTGACACTCATTATTTCGAAAATGTTTACTAAATAAAAAACTGTTGTTAATAACAAATAATTAAAAATAAACTAACAAAGTCAGGTAGAGATTTGAAAGGCAACCCATGCGCACATAGCAGTGAACTGATTTTGTGCATAGTTATAAAAAACCTAAGTGGTCACTTGTTAAAACTGGATATAAAATGTCATTTTACCACCATTACCACCATTTTTCATACTTTTCGGGTTCTTTATCAGGGCAAGACTAGACTTTATGGACACCTGATATATTTTTGCTTACGTTACAAAACACCATTTTACCCACAAAACGAACATTTGGTCGAAATGCTAAGTCATTTAGACGAGTTTGCAATAAGGCTAGAACCACAAAAATCGTCTTAGAAGTTTCTGAGAAAACGAAAGAGACTTGTTAATCCTCTAACAAAGTTTGAAACAAATTACATAATTACAGATTAAAGATGATAAGCCGATTTTACTGATAGATTCAATGAATAATTCCTACACTTATCATAATTGAATTGATATAAAAAGTCCTATTTGTATATTATTTGGTATACTGCACTTAGTTTTTTACAATTTATTATTAAAAATGAAATCTTTTTTACTTTAAGAAACCCTGAAAAATAATTGTATTGAAATATTTTTCCATGTATTTAAGTTATTTAAATTCATAAATGGACTTACAAATTATTATAATTAAAGTTTAGTAATGAAATTTAAACGAAAAGCCATTTTATAAGTTTAAAGAACATTTTATGTAAAATTAAAAATAACACTCAATAACTCTTAAGATAAAAGCACCAAAAACAAACAGCCTTAATCGATTTGAGTTGTATGTGAATTTGTATTTAAAAACAAATTCACTTACAAGTAGTGATTAAATAGGTATATCTGTAATAAACTTAATTGTAATGTTTTTGTTCTAATAATGTTTCAAATGGAACTCAAATTCGGGAAAACCTAAGATACTTTTCATAATTTATGTAAGTATTTATGTCATACTAATGAATGAAATTAAAACTGAATTACAAATACAGTTTCATTTGGAATATTTTGAAATTTTTCTAATTTATACTATGCTAGCCTAAGTTTGTGGTGCAATAGCTTTAGTTTATTGAGGTAAAACTCTACAGTTTTATAAAAATTTTAAAACTATATTTTACATTATTGCTTATAGGACGAGGCCAAAATTCTGAATAATACCAAAAGCATACTATTTAGTGAAATATTTAGTAAATATCGCAATATACTTAATAATTAAAGGTAGAGGCTAAAAAAAACTTGCAATCCATGAATTTATACACTGTCATTTGTTTATTTCTTTAGTAACTATAATTATGTCTTCTTTTTGTGCCAATTATGAATTTGATTTAAAGAAAATTATTCTTAATTACAGCCAACAGCTTTAAATGACGGAATTTAAAATGTAAAGCTTGGCGTCTTCAGCTGAGGATATTTACAAGGATTGCGTGGTATCTCTTGAGTGTGGTAGGATTATCTTCTTACTTAGTAAAACACACTTGATACAACGAATTGTGTTTTGAATAATAATTTATTTTTATTTAAAAGACATTTCATGTATAACGTTTATAGATAGAAATTAATTGGATTTTTATATTTAATTTTTACGTTGGTTACTTAAAGCTATGATATTGTATTGTTCTTTATAATCCAAACTGTATGATCATTTATGCTATTTTATAATCAAAACCTACCAGAATATATATAATATGTTATTTTTGTATGGTTTGTACTCACCTCTTCGATTAATTTCTGGGATTATTAAAGAAAAACAGCCTGGTTCTATATCATGCATGGTGTTATAGGTTTAAGTATTTCGATAAAGACCTCATTTTATATTAAAACATAGAGTGAAATTTATCAGAAGTGAGAGACAAACACATCACGTTTAATGAGGTAGTTTATGGCATGATAACATTAAAAAAATAATAGTAATGATAATACATAAAATAATAGGGGTACCATAAGAGTATAAATATAAGCCTACTTATAATATTAGAACCCACTTAATGTTTTCTCCTATATACAGGGTGTCCAGCTTCCACCTTTACAAACTTTTCCAGGTTATTAAGCATGCCTAAACAAACAGAAAAAAAAAATTATAAACATATTTCCTCAAATGCTTCGTTAAGCCGCTAGCCGCCATTTTGTTTTTTTACACTAAATAGTTTTTATTTCCGTAACAGATCATTGTATTAAGTTGATATTTGGCATGAACCTTCACTATAACAATACCCATTTTCAGTAAAAAAATTATTTTTTCCCAATGTGTATTTTCAAAATGGCAGCCATTTTAAACTCAAATATCTCAAAAACAATAAATTTTATACAAATGTTACAACATACAAAAAAGTTGACAAATTAAATTGTTTAAGCCTTGACACCAAGTGTGTAAGGATCCGACAACAAACAACGGAGTTATTGTGGTTTTCCTGCAGAAAAACACTGATTTTGCACTATGATTAATGCAAATTTAGGTGTTTTTCAGTGAAAAAACTCAATAACTCCTTTATTTATTGTCTGATCCTTACAAACTTGGTATCAATGTTTAGACAATTTAATCCGTCAACTTTTTGTCTTTTGTAACATTTTTATAAAATTTACCGTTTTTAAGATATTTGAGCTTAAAATTTTTAAATGGCCGCCATTTTGAAAATACACATTGGAAAAAATAATTTTTTATTGAAAATAGGTATTGTTATAGTGAAGGTTTATGCCAAATATTAACTTAATACAATGATCCGTTACGGAAATAAAAACTATTTAGTGTAAAAAACAAAATGGCGGCTAGCGGGTTAACGAAGCATTTCAGGACATATGTTTATAGGAACTTTTTTGCTTATTTTGACGTGGGCAATAACCTGGAAATGTTTGTAAAAGTTGAAGCTGGACACCCTGTATAATTCATTGTATTTGACTGAAATCACTCAAGAACTCTTCTCCTATCATCTTTGAAAAAGTATTATAAACAGTAATACTGAACATATGGATATTTTATTTAATGGTTTTTGTCAAACCATAGCCTAAATATAAGACAATATTTGTATTGTTAGACCTCTTTAGTGTCACCTTAGTTACAATGTTTTTATCTTTAAAAGGTAAACAATATCTAGCTATTTGCAAATGTTTTATATTATTATCTTTCTAATAACGGATAACAGTGCCTGGCAGAGCTGTGACAACAATCTATTTCATTAAGATTTCCAATACAACGGCATTACACAATGTTCAATATGCCAGGAACTGTTTATGTAAAGCATAACTTTAATCTGGATAAAACATGGGACATTGGGGTCGATAAAAGTATATAAATGTAGTATAGTGTTTAATTCCCATTTATTCAATCATACAATTTCAAGATCTAATATTTTTAATACGTAATCATTTTACTTCTTAAATTTATTTATTGATAATATAAATAACATAATTAAATTTGACCTTTACTGTTACGCTACAATTCTGAACTCTTATAAGGTACATTAAACAATTATTATACAATAGTTTCTTTATTAAAGCTCTTAGTTTGTGAAAAAATAAATCAATAAACGTTGTAATTTTTTACTTTTGTCAATTTTCTTTTCTTTGTAATTTTGTCAGTAGGTAATACTGTATAATAATGATTTCGCTGTGTCGTCTTATTGATTTTTGTGTCATCAAAGATTGTAAAATAATATAATCTGACATAACCCATAACGATTTACACATCGAGATCAGGTTCTGAGATTGTGAAATTTTTCTTTGGGAGGGCATTGACTATTTTTATCTATAATACAAATTTACGTTTCCTCAAATTAGTGATTTTAAACACACTGATTTGATGTTCTGTTTTCTAATTAGATCCAGTTGTAAAACGAATAAGAACACTCGGGGATTAAAATATTGTCGTATCAATGAGACCAAAATAATATCGGTATAATTTTAAAATAATATTCACGATAATGAAATTATTCTTTAAAAACTTTTCCGTATATAGACTTAAACATATAATTGAATGTAAATTCCATAAGGGCCTTTCAGTTTAATCCCATAAGAGGATCAACTATGATCAGACAACTCCATGTGGAACCCACAAACTGTGATATTTCTATCTTTGCTGTAAATGTATCCCTCTCTAAATTATATTAAAAAAAGAAATTTATTATTTAAACTACATATATTATAAATGTTATATTTCCAATATGATATTGAAGCTCTGTTATAATATTAAAAAAACCATCTTAATATAATAAGCTACTTAATATAACAAAATAACTTATATCACCAAACATAAATGTGATCAAGTGAATCATTCGAATATATATAAATATATATAAATATAGTCAAATTGATTTATTTGCATGATTTCATTTTTTACAAAGGAGTAAAATTTAATAGATGACTTTGTTTATCCATTAAAATTTGTGTTATTTAGCACTTTAATAATGTCATTTAAATTTGAACGTAAAAATATATACATATATATTGAAAAAAAGTGTAATATGATATTTAATGCAATGAATTAGTTTACGCGTATTATTCAAGAATAGTTCTACCCCAAGGTAGTGAAGGAGTATAATCGTTTAAAAGCTCAATACTATTTTTTAATATACTATTACTATTTTTCAATACTATTTATTTTTTACTAAAGAAACCATACAAAATAAAAAAAAACATTTTATGATTTATAATCTAAGGACAGTTAAAATTTTTAAAGTAAATAAAACTATGAATAAAAAAGATAAGTAGTATATATATATATATATATATATATATATATATATTTAAAAATCAGGGTAACTCAATTATAAAAAATACAATTTTGTAATCTGGGTGTCCTAAAAATTCATTCACTTAACTAAATAACTTGTCCTTGCTCTAAACTGAAAGCCCTATTGTCACAGATAATGAATCTAATTGCTAGTAAATTACAGCTGAGAATAGTTTCACATCTTATCTTCTAATTAAACTCAAGCTACTTCCTTTCATAAATTCTCCTAAATACACATGTAACGTAAGCAAAGAGTTTGTTTGAAATAGAAAAATCAACCAGAGTTTCCTTATTTAGCTTTGAATTTAACAAAAGGGCTTTTCTATTTATTATAAAATTAACTTCAATAGGCGAAGAGAAAAATAATTTTCACTACACCAAGAGCTCAGGTTGATGAAAAATTTGGTTCTTGTGATTGCCCTTAAACACATTAAATTTGCCAACAGGCCTTCGGTCCTTAAAATAATTAACTGCTGAGTTTTCTCATAGAAAATATTTCACTATAAATATATTTGAATACTAAAAACAATGAAAAATATTGGTTAGCTACTTTGTTTTGTTTTATTTAATGCTTGTTTGAGTAAGCATATCCAACAAGTATTACGCCTCAATAAATTAATTGCACCGTCCAGAATATTTATTGGTATATTTGATTTCCTAAATCGTTTTAACAAGTAATTATATTATTTTGTGTTGTATTATTGGCCTACATTTTTTGGTCGACATGTCTTAAGTGGATCATGGCCTTAAGGTATTCACTAAGTTTTATCTAATAAGTATGGAATAAAAAAATTCTCAATGGGTGTTTGGCAAACGAATGTTATATTCCAACAAGCATTTTACATGATTTACAATCATTCCGTTTACACAATGATTTTACTTAGTGTAGTAATGTTAGTGTCCTTGACATTTTAGATAGTAGATAATGCCTTAGAAATTAGTTTTTATTTATTAAAATACATCAGTGTTTGGATTAATAATTGATTTGAGAGCTTAGGTGTGTATCAATCAATCTGCATCGAAAGTCTATAGGGGCCGCAGGTGCATGAGTCTGTAGCAATATTGCTGAATCGGAAATTTCTTAGCACTTTACACATCGTTTTCTCCACGCTACGATGCTTTAACAGCTTAAATTTACTTAACATAATTCAAGCGTTTAGCACTTTTTTATACTCATCCCCATTATATTAAAACATCAGATATTTAAAAAATGTTTTTTAATAATGAAATATTAAAAACTTTTCATTGAAAGGGTTTAAAAAGGGGAATAATATTAATTCTCAAGGCATTTAATTGATGCAATAATTAATCACTAATTTGAAGAACCTATGAAAACCCCATAAGTGTGGTAGTTTAATTCCATAATATAATATATTGAATGTCCATTTATTATTTTAATTTGCAGTTCGTGTTAAATTCCAAAGATGCAATTTAGGGCCTATATCCTGTCAATAGGACTTATTTTATTAATATTAATATCAATTGTTTTCAATATTAATAGTTATTAGTAATGTCAAAAAATAGTCTTTAAAAACTCCATATGATCTTTCACAAATCGAATAATAAATTCAGTAAAATTATCTTATTTCGAAATAATACCTTTGTTCAAATTTAGAAGGCAAATACAAACAAATAACTCTAAGTTTATTCCAAAGGTTTCCTTTAATTTTAAACTAATTATAAAGTAGAATGGACGAACTTTACATATTTTCAATATATTATACGTCCCTATATGCCTGTATATGACACCAAAAATAAATATTAAATTACCCCATTTAGCCTTTAAACTGAATATTAAGATTTGTAACAGAAAATGCTTATTAAAATATTTTACTATTAATGCAATATTGATAATATTTTTTTAACCAATCACATTACTGTTTTTACTACATGTTAATAATAAATAAAAGAAATATTCCTCATTGATAAAACATTAAGGCAAATCATAACCAATGCCGAAAACATAAGACCAATATAAGATCAAGGTACCCTGGGGAAGTCCCTCGGGCGTAAGTGGTGTGTGCCCCTAGATTGCTTTCACAATTAATACCATTCTAAAGAAACCAAAAATAATCGTCCTGTTTCTAGATAATTATTTTTAAACTCTCAAGTGTGATTGATATGTATAATTTGAGCTAATAGATTTTTCAGTTTAAAAAACATTATTACAACTGCTTCTTATGGTAGTCTTACTCAGTATTAAAGGGACGTTGTTCCCAGTATATATTTATAGAACTAACTTTCTAAATAATTTTCAAAAATTAACTGGATTTAATATTTTGGCTATTATTAAATAATAATTGAACATTTTATTCATCGGTTACATTCAAACATCTTGAAAATAATGTTTTTCATTATTTTCAAATGAACAATAATAAATATATAGGTTATTATATAAATAACCTATATATTTATTTAAACCTATATAGTTTAAATAAATATATAGGTGGAAGTCAGAGATATTATAGGTTTAATTTGAATTTTCACACCTGGTATTCTATAAATGGGGTCTCGTTTTCATCAGTAATCGCTCTTCGAAATAAATTGTGTTTTGTTGTTGAATGAGGTATAAGAAAAATTTTAGCACTTTAAATAATAACAGACAAAATGTTCACTAATGAACTAAATAACAAAAAAAAAAAAAAAAAATAATAAATCTCTGGTCTTTAAATTGATCTACGTGATATTCATGTATATTAAATTTAATGATCTTTAATTAAAACTAATTTAGGATTAAGGAATATAAAATAAAACTAGAACAATATATTTCTTTTATATTCCTTAATATAAATAGTAGCCCTGATAAATGAACAGAATCTTACAACTATTAAAACATTAAACGACGCATAAGGAAAATTAAAATTCAAAGATTTGCATAAACTATATGTTATATTGTATATATCTTATAGGTTAATTTCTATCAAACACATTGTGTATATTTTTATTTTATTTCTTGCTCTGGAGATTTTAATAGAAATTTCAACTGGATTGTTATTAAAACGAAATCTGTATACATCTAAAGTCTGTTTACAATATTTTTACATGGCATAACAAACTTAAAAAAGATGTATAACATTGAAACATATTGTTACAAACCTACATAACCAACCCCTTAGTGAATTCAAAGATAAACTAATATATAACTAACCCTAAAATTTGATTTATTTCAGAAATCAGTTGCTCATTAGCTTATAAACTTGAAACATTCGAACGGAACAAATCGACATTTTATAGTGTTTCAACAACAAAATCTATTTTTAAACAGTTTAGAGCGAAAAATAACTCATCAAAATAAAAAAAAAGGCTAAGAATCTCACTGACAAAAAATGATTATTTAACTGTATTAAATCTTTCATTGAATTTCACATAGATCAATCATCAACAATCATTAACAATCAAATATTCTGTGACACCAACAATCATCCTATAATCAACATACTCTCTATAATGTCGCATCGACTTTATTTAAACTATAGTTTTCAGATTAAAAGTCGTTAAAAATATTTGCAGCAACAAACCACACCGATTCATTAGTAGAATTATTCAAACAAACAAAAAATAATAATAAATAAATTGAAGAATCAAGAGGTAACAAGGAATAACAAGTTGTAAGTTTGTTTGCTTATAAAGTTTATCAAGTTAGTTATCAAAGATTCTTTTTATAGTTCTTAAGGAGCACATTATGTAGTAGACTATAGTTAGGATACTGATGTTGTATAAAAACCATTATTATCTCAACTGCAAGGGTCTATAATTTTCAATATTATCGAATACGCATAGTAAAATACGTAATACATGACAGTGTTCATTTTAGATAAAAAATTTAAATATATTATCTAGAGCTATTTTATATTTCTTTCTAGCAGTTAATAGTTAAAAAATAAAAAAGATGTAATCATAGTGATGTTTATTTGTATATTTATTTCTTAAATTTCTTCTGGGTTTATATATATAAATATAACAATAAAATATTTTTTTAATTACATGGTTTATTCTTAAAATAAGATTTATAATGTTTTCAAATTTATCAGAATCATCT
Organism: Neoaliturus tenellus; assembly: GCA_030545055.2. Taxonomy (NCBI): domain Eukaryota; kingdom Metazoa; phylum Arthropoda; class Insecta; order Hemiptera; family Cicadellidae; genus Neoaliturus; species Neoaliturus tenellus. The sequence continues at coordinate 74,815,740 of CM061536.1, read as the reverse complement.
ATTTCTTACCCATATACATAATTTTAGAGCTTAAAACTTGACGTGCTGTTGTTTCAAACTCTTTTGCATCGGTGGTCCATTGTTGTACCTTTTTTTAAAATTCTGGGTAAAACAACTTCATCAATGATTAAACTATAGAATGTTCACTTTAAGTTGTTGGTAAGGCAACTTTGGTGTGCTCATTTCAGTTACATCTAACTATAAAAACTTATAAATTTAAAACAGAATACCGTTCATAAAAATCCTTCACCATATATAGCCCAGGCCATAAACCGGTTAAGCATGCTCTTATAGTCTAAGGAAATTTAACTATTCATTATTGTTGGGTACATTTAGTAGATGTAAAAAATCTATGCTGCACATTTCCAGAGGCGACACAACACGGGGGACGCACGCTATATGAAGTTGTAGAGGAAACTGTATTGGCTTATGTCATGTTGTACATCATTTTAAAAGTATTTGAATTAAAATCTTAACGCCACAAACCCGTTCTCAAAAGGTTGAATATAACACGATTTATTGCATTTAGAAATTTCGGTAAAATAATTTTATGCAAAGTTTGACTGCCCACAATTTCTGGCTGGAACGTTCATTTGAGGAATTGTCGGCATTGTTTTAAATTTTATATAAATTATAAATATAATTTATATAAAATTATATAAATAATTATAAATATTAAATAAATTAAATAATAAAAAATAAAAATTATAAATAATAATAATAAATAATTATATATATAAATAAGCACGATCCTAAAAATTAAGTTAAAGGTTTTATTTTAAGTCTTGTTTTGCGGTCTTCAATAATTGCTGTCCTGAATATTATGATTACATTATCGACTTCAGCTCGGTTTGGGGTAGCCCATGGCACATTTATAGAAATATTTAACGTAAGCTTTATTATCCTGTTTAACAGAAGGAAATGCCGAAAATCCAACCTCAAATGAATTTTGCGAAAAATGGTAGGCAGTCAAACTTTGCATAAAAGCATTTTACAAAAATTTCTAAAAGCAATAAATCGTGTTATATTTGACCTTTTGAGATCACGTTGGTGGCGTTGTGATGTTCATTCCTTTAAACTGATATACAACATGACATAGGCCAATACAGTTTCCTCTACGAATTAATATATCGGGTGTCCCCCGTGTTGTGCCCACTCTGGAAATTTGGCAGCATAGATTTTTTTACATCTACTAAATGTCCCCAACAATAATCGAAAGTAAAATTTCATTAGAATTTCAGTGCATGATAAACATGTTTAGGGCCTGGACTGATTTCCAAAATCCTACAACCACGAACAAAATTGAAAATCAATTGTCGCTTATTTTCGGCCGATACCATCACAATCGTATACACTGGAATGTGTGCAGATAAGTTCGAAGTTGACTGACATAGCAGATCGTCTCGTATGTCAGTTTAATGCCAGGTACGTGGACCACAGTATTGGTTACATATCATCAGACTTCCATGTGGATTGTTGACCAACAGTTAATCGAGGGAATAAAAAAATAATTAAATCTAAAGTATGCAGTTTACGTAAAACACTCCTGTATATACATTACAAAACGTTTATGCAATGAAAAGATATTAAGTAGTTTTAAAATTTATTTAGATTCTCGTGAACATTTTAATTTATTTTTCAGTTATTTTTGGGTATATATTTCGAGAATTTTGAATGTTAATTGCCAGTATAACTAAATCTACCCAAACCCTATCATGTTTATTTAAATTGTACATTTTTACTATCCCTGGTATTATTCTTGAGCCTACATTTTAACTCTGGTATTTTACTTTCGTAACATATACCTCCTCCTCCACATCGGTTATTATTTTATATAGGGTTTTTAAAAATATTTTCAAAATTTTTTGAAAATGTCTTTTACTGATAAGTTATATCTATACTTTATTCAACTTTTGATGTTTTTTATTGAATTGCTTACATTAAATGTAGATAAAATAATTATAAATATACAAAATATTCTTAACCCAAAAAACTTTTTTTGGTACAGTAAAATTTGTTGTAGGCCTATTATATATTTAACGTATGTTTAATACGTTGCAAGTATAAAACGGAATCAGATCAAATTGATTTCCTTCACTAAGATGAACACAATTACTCTCAGGCCCAATAAGAGCCAAAGATGTTGAAACTGTGCTGAAGATCAATTTAGTGAGAGAGGGTTTCATTATCTGCTACCCAGAACCTTTTCAAGTAGTTGAAGAACTTTCAAACTTCATTAGCGAATTTCCCATAGGGAATAAGCTATTACCGTAGGTCTCATGGTAAGACCTAAGCCCGGGACCATGTTACTTTTTCGTTTTGAGGTGCCCAGAGACCAAAAATAATAGTCATTAAAATTTATATATATATATATATGTATATATGTATATATGTATATATATATATATATATATATATATATATATATATGTGTGTGTGTGTCCCTAGACACGATAACTCTCGTAAAAATGGTCCGATTGACACCAAATTTGGTAGAGATGTGTAATCCTACGTTTACTCGGATGAGTTCGAAAACCAGACATATCGATCCACCGAAAGGGGTAGTTTTGGGGGGTTTTGTACCCCAAAAATGGGTTTTTCGCATTTTTCATATGTAAATTTAAAAAAATTTTTATTTTTATTTTGACCATTGGATTTAGCTCAAAAAAACACACAACTTAGTATTTTGAAGCTTTGCTCTATCTCCATTGGTTACCGAGATATTACAAAGTCTAAAGACAGTACATTGTCTTTTGGGGCTCAAATGTTAATCTTATGGAGAATAAGGATGTGTTAATATTTCACTTATTAAAAAATATTTTTGGATGAAACTTGGTATTTAGCTTCATTTGGTTGAGATTCATCCATTTAAGGTAAAAAATCTTAGTTTTTGTACTTATCATGGCAGCAAACCTGCATACTCTATTCCCATGTTAATCATATGGAGAATAGGCAAACTCTTTTATTTATGGACAGATATTGATGAAACTTAATATACGGCTTTATATGGTCGAAATAAATTTTTTCTATGCTAAAAACCTACTTTTAGTGTCCCCCATGGCAGCATACCTGCATACTCTTTCCCTATATTTATCTTAAGGAGAATAGACATTTATTTCCCTATTTATGAGCACGTGATGGAATTGTGTTTACAAGTTTAGCTGGTCAAATTTAATATTACTAATTTGGAAATTCGCTGAGTACGCAGGTCTGCTGCGACGGGGGGGTATTTAATAGTACAACTGGAGAGAAGATGATAAAGATTAACTTATACCTTACTACAAGAACTGGTCAAGAATTTGCCAGGCATCGAGAAAGTAACTTCTTACTCTAAATACTCTACTGTACTATTTTTAATTAGTTTTCTATGTATATAATATTGCATATATACTTTCCATTTTATATATATATATATATATATATATATATATATAAATATATATATTCAATTCAATTTTTAAACCTTCTTTTATCATTAAAATATGTGGAATGATCTATCTCCATCATTTTAAATTATGCCAAATTAATAGAATGAAATTAATGAAAAACAATTTTTCTGCGTGTTTCATTGTTGGTTAAAAAGTATAAAAAAATCATCTAAGTGGTTACTTACTTACTCGTAAAATGGGAGTGTATGAGTACATTTTTGTTTAAATGAATTAGGTAGACTATTTCAATATTTCGATTAGATTTTTTGGTGGTTTCTTCTTAAACATTTTTTTACTATTAATCTTAAATAAAAATCTTCCCTGCAAAATATATTGAAATATTGTGAAACTGTCTTTACTTATACATCTGTTTAGAACAATAATTGTATCAATTTAAACTAAACATGCTACTGTGGTTTCTACCTGTAGTTAACAACACAAATTGACACTCATAATTATCAACCGTTTCAATAATTACATGGCTTATTTACCTACATGTCCATTTAGCGTTTATTAAACAATTCCGTCAGAAGATGGTTTTTATGTATAAATTTTGTTCCATATGCCAGTATTAAATTGTGAAACACGAAGCATCATATTTGGTAGTTTACTTCATAATTACAAAACATTTTTATTACTTATTTGTGTTATCATTAAACTGAAAATTTATACAGTTATAGTTTTATGTGGTTGAGTTTTTCCTTTTTTTAATTCCTCACTGTTTCACCATAAGTAATTCCCCTAAAAAGTAAAATTGTAGTAAACTACATAGCTTGCAAAATTCAAATGTTTTTAACACGTGGATTGGTATTGTCTTAAAGTTGCAAGATATGCAAACAAAATATTAAGAAAATCACTTAATTCAAAAAAGAAATTGCACACATCAAGAAAGCGAAGAAAAGTCAAATACAATTTACCACACATTAGGCTAATGAACAACGATCAGTACCTGTAACATTAAATACCCCCGTCGCAGCAGACCTGCATACTCAGCGAATTTCCAATGAAATTTCAGATTACTTACTTTCCCCATAAAAAACACCATAGGATCGAGTATGTAGGTTTTTGCCATTGGGTGTTGTTAGAAAATCTAAGTTAATCAATAATTGGTGAATGTAAACACAAAATTGTATCAAGGTCTGGCAATTTTTTATTTTCCCCATAAACCCCATGGGGGTGAGTATGTAGGTTTGCCGCCATATGGGTTTTGTAAGCAAGTATAAGTTAAACCTTATATAGATAATGTTCATACCAAATTTGATTAAGTTATGTCAATAAATAAACAAGATATAGGGTTTTCTTGATTTCCCATAAGAATAACATGGAAAACACATTTTTGGATTTGCCCCGTAACCAGTTATGCTATGATAAAAATTCAAAATACCAAATTGTTTGTTTTTTAAGCTCTTTTAAATGGTTTCAGTTAAAATTGATGAATTTTAAAAATTAAGGTCGAAAAATGCCAAAAACCCATTTTTGACCCCTTTGAAACCCCATAAAACCCTGTTCCCATAACCCGACAATGCTGGTTCGCGAACTCATGAAAATAGACCTAGTCTTACACCTCCATACCAAATTTCATCAAAATCGGAGGTCCCCTTTAAAATTTATCGGTACCACGGACACATAGATAGATAGATAGATAGATAGATAGATAGATAGATAGATAGATAGATAGATAGATAGATAGATATATACATATATATGAAAATGAACGAATGGTGTTTTTGGCTTCTGGGGACCTCAAAATGAAAAAGTAAAGTGGTCCCGGGCTTAGGTCTTACCATGGCTACTACCGTAATAGCGTATTCCCTATAGGGAAATTCGCTAAAATTTATTGGAAAACATGTTGTAAATAAGAGAATATACGAAATTGTTCTACTAGTTGTATGTTTTAACTGGTTTATAGGGATTTTCCATATACATATTAATTACTAATTTACCTACTTAATTTCACCTTTTCTTTATAAACTTTGATTATTTTAAATAAGTTAGATCACATTAAAAAACACAAAAATACAATAAAATAATTTGTAGGTTGTATGGAAATGTAGCACATTAGACACTGGTATATTTATTGGATATATTAAAGTATATACGGTAACAACGAGCAATGTATTATAACCGTTTCCAATAGAATAGCAATATACAATGTTGAATATTGCATCCACTGGCAGTGCAATATCTCACTTATTAGTGTGCCAAACTACGACGTCATTTAGGTTTCAACATGAGTTAACTTGATTCTAACGGATATTATAACTTATAGTTCTACAAATCGTTAGTAACAATGAAGGTACAGTTCAATAAATCGTATAGTACATTTTATTTTGTTAAAAAATTTACAGCTGTAGCATTTATTTTCACACTGTCTATGAAGTACGGACCATGAACGAAGGCTTACGCCATAACTTAGAGGGTTAAATTACCATGCTGAAGGAAATATCGAGGCAATTCATGTCTGATGATGGCCGGCCACTGTGATATACGGGGTGAGAGTCTCCAGGGTGCAGTTATTGTGGGACACCAGTGTTCATCCGAAACTACTCTCCTTGTGATTATAGTAGTACAATGTTCGTTAGGCAAGTGAAATAAGAAATATATTTTTTAAATACATTTCAATATGTTTCATTCTCTTTCGTGATTTGAAGGGCATTTACGTATGGTAAGATGGTTTTTTCATACATTACATAAACATTTGGGCGTATGGAATTTAAGACAATGCACATCTTTTACTTAATTTTGCGGTTTAATAAGCAAAAAACTGTATTCTATATGTTAACTTCGATTTGTATTCGATACGCTATAAGTAAACTTACTTTAATCGCTAAAATAAATGAAAACGCGAAAAAAATTAGTATAACATAAATAGAGATATTAGTTGGAAAGGGTGCAGATTTTTTAAATCAATTATTAAATGTCATTTGTTTACAGTTTTCATTGAGTATAAAAATATATAATTTGAAAATAACTGTAGTATAGTTAAAGATTAAAATCAGAATATAACTTTTTTATAATCATTATTGCTTTGTCAGTCAACATATTTCTGTGTATTTACGCCTTGATCTTGCATAATGTATTTCAGATGATAAAATTAATTTAATGATTACTTTTTTTCTGGTATCTATGCCGGCATTTTACTTGAAGGAAAGTACAGAATACCTTTGACATGTACTTTTGTATGGAAACAAAAATAATCATATGTAAAAGTAGGCCTACTTAAAACTCCGCTTACGTTGTCAAATAAGACATAAAAATATGAGACGGGCGAAAACAAGTAAAAATCTTAATTCTTCATACAAAATATTTCTCTGGTTTCAATAGTTGAGGAGTTATAGTTGCATAATACATTGCATACTCTTGTTTCTGTGTTTAAGAAATTCAGCAACAGAAGGATATAGATGAAACATTCAGCTGAAATCGGTTATTTCAGACATGCATAGTCCCCACAATGGAATATTAGCTACCAACCAAAGATCAAATTGTCCTCTTTGTCGTGGCTACTCTTTGATCGATCACCTTTCATCAACACTGTTTGTTTTTTCATCGAATTAAACATTAAAGTGAAGTTATTTTATTTATTTATATATTTTTAAATGAATGCAGGTGTTGATAGATATTTTATTACGGTATTTGATAGCTATTGTAGACTATGTATATATATATGGTTCGTTTACATGAGTAATAACTACCGTTAGGATGTAATTCTAATCTTTGCGTACCTAAACACAAAACGTAATTTTTATAATATAGCTACATTTTTTAACCGGGTTCAGCATTGTTTCTATACTTAAACCCATTGCTTCAAAGATACCAGTGAATTTTTATACATAATATGATATTGAATCACATATATTACAGAATATTTTACATCATTATTTTAACGATTATTTACAAAGCAAACATACGGAGAATAGTTCGTTTTGCATGTGATGGACAACAATTAAACCTCAATAACCATGAATTATTTTTGTATACATTTAAACGCTCATTAATGGTAATACTTTTTGAAAAAAAAAAACTAAAATGACTAAGGATACCTAAACCAACGCTTTCATCCATAGTTGGACTTCACTTGATACATTACCTCATAAATAATACAAACGGCCAAAGTTTCGAGTCGCTAACGTAGTCACTCGGCTTTGAAGGAATGTTATTAGGTTTTTATGCAACAACCCACACTAGTTAAAAAAAACTTTCATTGCATAAACAATAGGGTTTTTGGTTTTTATATTATGTATGGATCCATTATCTTTGTGTGATGCAAAAGGAAATATGTTTACTCGTTCAGGATTACATATAATATTATGGCAAAGCTATTATCAAAATATACAAAAAATGTTCAAGATAATATACAATCAAACCCATTTTGAATGTTTAAACATATTATAATTAATTTTTTTAAGCTAAAATAATTTTGCACATGGCACAGAGTATCACACCTCTCACTAATATCATTAAATTACTCTTATGTACTAGAAAGCTGGAGTATAAAATTTTCATTCTTATCACTTTACTTAAAAACAGGGACCACGACACAATAAAATCTTTCTATATCACTAATGGATTTATTAATATAGTCATATTTCAATAATAATGTGTTAAAGCTATGGTTCTACTCCAATTATCTCGACTGAACAAGTTTCTCAAGCAGTGGCGTATTCAGTGTTAAGTGCAATAATATAGAGAATAACATTTTAATAAATTTAACATAGAATAGAATATAATAATGATTAATTTATCCAAAAAAAGTATATACAGCAATTTTTAGTACAATAAAGGATATCTCATAATCAACAGAAATCAAATTAACCCACCACAATTTAACTTAACTCAACATAAACTATAGTTAACTAAACAACAATTTTAGTTTTATAGAGTTATATACAAAATGAAGAAATAAATTTAGGGCCCCTAAGGCATAGCCTGTTTAGGGGTCACCGCTTAATATATTTTAATTAAAAAAGCGATCAGAACAAAGTTATTCACAAACAAATTTATCCCTGCTGCAACAATAACACCTGCTTATTCTAAATTTAAGATAATGAAATGAGAATATGTAAAAATGTGCATAATTCATTTTTTAAATAGGTATTTGCGACAACTGAGTGAATACTTTTTTTTAACTGAGCAAGTAAAAATAACACATGAAATCCAACAAACAAAATTAAACCTATTTAATTATTTGAAACAATTTTTCGAAATCTGTAAGATTTAAAAGCCAATTTCTCAATTTAACCAAAAAAAACTGCCTAACGATTTTGATACCCTTATGTCAATAGGAAAATTCGATTGAAAACTTTTGGAGCGATGAAGCTATATGGTTTTGTAAAAAATGTACTGTGTGGTCTGGGTACACTGGCATTTCTAGCAGTTCTAAGTTTGTGACGATAGTGATCCAAATCAATTTGTAATATATTGCCGTTTGTTATATAAAATTGTTTACATTCATTATTAAGACGTTTAGTAGCGAAATAATTTATATTTAGTAACAGTTTGGTTCCTAGTATGAAATTTAAGTAAATCAAATTGAAAATAATAAAAAAATTCTCTTTATATCTTTGTGCATCATAACGAAGTCGCAAGACGGATATACAGGGTGTCCCGGAACTCTCTGGAACAATTTTGTATATTTGTTCCTTGCATCGAGACAAGAAAAAAACATCATACAAATAGGGGTCTAAAATCCATCGTTCAGCCGCTAGCCACCATTTTGTTTTTTTTTTCAAATAATAATTTTTATTTCCGTAACGGATTGTTGTATTCAGTTCATATTTGGTATAAATATTTATCATACTAATGTACATTTTCAGGAAAAAAAAAATAATTTTTTCCACTGTGTATTTTCAAAATGGCGGCCATTTTTAATTTTCAAACTAAAATATCACAAATTCGGTAAATTTCAAAAAAATTTTACTCTGTACAAAAAAGTTGCTAAATTAAATTATCTAACCAACGGTACCAAGTTTGTAAGGATCTGATATCAAATAACGGAGTTATTGTGATTTTTCTGTGAAAATGGCCATAATTTGCATTAATTATAATGCAAAATCAATGTTTTGTTGGAGAAAAATCGCAACAACTCCGTTATTTGTTATCAGATCCTAATAAACTAGGTACCGTTGGTTAGATAATTAAATTTGGCAACTTTTTTGTAAAAAGTAACAAATTTTTGAAATTTATCGAATTTGAGATATTTTAGTTTGAAAATTAAAAATGGCCGCCATTTTGAAAATACACAATGGAAAAAATTAATTTTTTCCCTGAAAATGTACATTAGTATGATAAAGATTCATACCAAATAATATGATTCGAATACAACCATCCGTTACGGAAATAAAAATTATCACGCGAAAAAAACAAAATGGCGGCCAGCGGCTAAACGATGGATTTTAGACCCCTATTTGTATGATGTTTTTTTCTTGTCTCGATGCAAGGAACAAATATACAAAAGGGTTCCAGAGAGTTCCGGGACACCCTGTATTTTATCATCAGGTCCATGAATTATTAGCAAGATATGACTATGGTCTAATAAACACCGAAACCCGGGTCATTCAAATAATGGAATTAGAGTGGACTGTGACAGAAACAAAGTATGTAATACATCTTTACCATGACCGAAAGTTGTTATTAATTTTTAAAAGCCAATGTAAGCCATTTAGCTCAAAATACACCAACCAATATAATATTGCCATTAACAAAATATAGTATATTTCATAACAAGAGTGGAAAGTGTCTTTTCCGGGCCGAGATCGAGTTTACGCGCGAGGCTTTAGCCGAGCGCGGAATTTCGAACAAGGCACGGAATAACACTTTCTACTCGAGTTATGAACGATATTTTTCATCACACTGTAGATAATTAATAATAGTAATTAATTAATGCAAGTTTAAGAAACCACCTATGGATGCTCAATTGATTTCCGCAGTACAATGAAAACAGTGATTCTGTTTTACACAGCTGATTACATTATTGAGAACAGCTGATTTAGGGAATAATATACTCTTAGCACTGCTAGCGCTACTTGCGTCAGTAATCATAACTAATTACTAGTGTGGGAAAATCAACAGCTGATTTTCCCTCTCTAGAGAGGGAAAACGGTTTTTCTACACTCTCAGCTGGTGATGAATATAGCTGTTTCCCGTACAGTGTGATGAAAAATAGTTTTAAACGCATGTTTTTGAGAAGATAAGCAGGATGTTTCATGATTAAAACCTGTTTCCAATTTGCCAGATTATCGTCTGTTGCAAGTACTGTAATTGTCTTGCACAAATCAGATCTACCAAGTGTTTAAGTTCACATAAGGAATCATAATTAATCTGTGTTGTTCTAGTAAAAACGTTGACAGTACATTTGAGACTTCTTATTTAAATACACCACTGGCTTACTGTATTGTGTGGTTTATAATTAAAACTAATTATTTCAAAAACTCATTTTTAATGAGCAGAATTATGTCCTATCTAACACTATGATTTGTCGATTAATATAATACAGTTTAGGTTAATTAATTTTAAATATAGGTATTAAATATCTTTGACAGCATGTATTAAATACTATATTCGTTAATTTGTACATGAAATAAATGTAAATTATAAACATGCAATTTAGTATAATAGTTTTTACTGTAATAAGAGAGTGCAGAGGAAACTATAATTATTGTGAATTACGATAGCAGGTTATTACCAAAATATTCAATGAAACCAACTGATTTGGCACACATTTGGGACGCAGTTACATGTTAGATACATGTTGTAAGTATCTTACTCTAGAGATACTTACACCAGGGTTTGATACAGGTCCATTATGGGTTTGCCTATGGGTTGGCTTTAACTCATGTGGTAAAAAAAAAACATTCTTATAATATATGTTTAAATAGTTTTAGTAAAAAAAATATGACACAAATTTAATCTAATTTTCACATTACAAATACCTAACACAGTTATAAATACCAAAAAACTTAATAAGGATTAAATGTTGCAAACACAATCTTGTTGTTAAAGAATATTTATACTTCCAGCTTGTGTATTTGGAGGAACATAGAATGTTATCCGTATTTGAAAAGAGTCAAAGATATTGAACAACCCCTACAGATCACTTTATTAAGAGACAAAGAGAGTGTTTCATTATCTAAGATGGGGGACGTTTCCAAGTATTAAAATGATGAATATTCAAAACATAATTTTATTGAAAGGTAATACTTCTCTTTAGTTATTCCTTAGAATATTTTATGTTAAATTTGTATAAATAGAAAGGTTAATCGATTTAATATAGTTAAATAAATTTATCCTCTCCGAGATTATTTATAGGTACATCTTAATAACATAACATGTAATCCATCTTTATATTAGAAAACCATTAATTACCTTGGTCATACGTACAAAGTAATAAATGTTACAGTGTTTATGTAACATCTTTAAAGTATTGAAAAAGTATAACTCCCGTCTCAAAGCATCTATTAAAAAAAAAAGATGTGAACATATTACAATTGCAACAGTTCACAAATTATGTTGGAAAATAACAAATAAACAATCCAACCCGGATCCACATGTAAATATTTATTATAAAAATCCCAGGTAGCCTATATATTGTATTTAAACTTACCTGTCATAGATATTAATTAGGCCTAATTCAATAATTATATTAGATATTCATATTAATCAATTCATCACTCACCTAAGAATAATAATAGCCTAATCCCAGTCAATATTTATTTAAACATAGCCTAATATAATATATTTATAATGAAAACAAAACTACTTCAAACACATACCAAATTTAATAATTTAAATAAACATGGTCATTCTAATTTTATATAGTGTGTGATTCAAAATAGTGAATTAAACTCAGTGAAGTGTCAAGTGTTTCCAAAGCAAGAATCAAAACCTGAAGAATAAACATGTGATCACTACATTGTTGCTGAGCATCAACTACAATTTCTCTCTCTTGCATTTATGGCCTCATTGTGTTAACTTCATTTTAAACAGGGTCCCAACCCCAAGTGTAAATAAACCCATAAAATAGTATTTGGGTCAATTTAATCCCAAATTTTATATAGGAAGAAGAGCCAATACCACTAATAATAATCCCTTTATAATCTGCCAAAGAAGAAGTGGTTATTGGTGAAGAACAAATATTGGTAATCTCCATCCATCTCCAATAGACTAATTTTATCCAGTGATCCTAGAAGCTCAAAGAAATCAAGTCGAACTTTATCAAGAGACTAAATTTATCCATCAACAAACTTTTCAATTTTACAAGAAGATTCAATTATAATTAACATTCAAACAGATATAGCCTACAACTGAACCTAGATTGAATGACCATATTTTATCCATTTTAATCTCTTCAAAGAATAATCAAATCTTAATTTTTACATAACTGCAAATCTCAATAAATATCAAGAATCATTATTTTACAGTCAATAAATTGGAAATTTTACAAGAGAATGTCCCCACGATCCAACACCCCTGAGTCAGAGCCATCATTTCTACCACTGTAGCTAAGCCGGAGCACAAAGACATTAAAGACTATATCAATCAATTAAATTAAATATTCCCCCAGTAATTGTAAGCTATCGTTTGTTAGTCCTTCATTTTTTTTTAATCAGAATTTATTTGTTTGTGACCTAGAGTTAAATGAAAAATTGTTTGTTGATTGTACCAAGATTATTTATTCAGATACTATAATTTATAAATAAAAAAATAGTTTGTAAGAGAGTGTGGGTGTGTAGCAAAATGGCGACCAACCTTTGGGGCATTCTCTAAAAAATTTCCAATCGTGTTTGAAGTAGTAAGCTAGGCTAGCCTAAGTCAAGTATAACCTAGATAGACATCATAGCCTAGATTAGACATAACCTAAGTTAGACTAAAATAAAACACTGTTAGAAATAAGTCATTTTATTTATCCACCATATTATCTTAATTTCCCACTCAATTTTGTACTTGCCATTAATTGCATTCCAATATGACGACCCCATACAACTTACGTCCCAACCCCAAACCATCCCAGAAATTACGTGAAGTTAGCGGGGATAACGAAAACGAACACGAAACAGATGATAGGGCGGAATTGGAAAACGAACATGAAGCCGACAATTCCACTACACTAACAGCTGATTCCATCCCGGAACAAGACATCGACAATCAGACACAACACATGGACACATCAACAACAGAAACAAGGACACTCAGCCATCTTGATATGTCTAACGTCAACGTAGCAACGGCATCATCGTCGTCCGACCCAGCTGATCACGCTGCGCGCGCATCTATAGCCTCGAACCCAATATCTTCACAGCTGACTATGACGTCACCCGGCCGGCAAAACACCGCCCAATCAGAGACCGCCAACAACGGGAGCCAATCGCCGCCGCGTAACGATGACACACCTCCTCCCGCCTCACCTCAAACAGCTGACTTGATCACGCAAATCCAACACATGTTCCTATCCTTAAAAACGGACATTAAATCTGACATTAAATCTAACATTGATTCGGTGAAATCCGAGATTCATTCAGTAAAATCCGACCTCAAATTGGAAATTAAAAACCACTGTGACATCTTGAATGAGAAAATTGAAACTTTAACCAATGCACAGAATGGATTAAAATCCGAAATAATGAAATACGGAAATCCAACACACACAATCCTCTGAAATAAAACAAATTGAAACCAAACTGACCTCTCAAATCACGGAAAATGCTTACAACCTCAAAGTTGATTTTAAAGCCAGTTTAGACAATCACAAGACGGAGGTTAATGATGTAATTAACTCACAACATGATCACATCAAAGACCACATTAACTCCACCTTAGCCTCTCAATTGAACCAAATTCAAGATCAAATGCGAGCAAATAACGACACCCAGCAGAAAAAAACGGATAAAATTATCAAAGAAAGTGCCAAACAAATTCACAACACATTTGACCCCTTAATCAAAGAAAATTCTGCCAAAATCGAACAATATCAAAAGACGATTCAAGACCTAACCACCACCATAACTGAGCATAGCGAAAAAATTGAAACACTACAAAACGATGTCAATAACAAACAATTTAGTACACCCACTGTATATGTTACATGCAATAATGGACAATTCCCAGACAACCCCTTACCCAAATTCTCAGGAAGAGAACACGGACCCCCAGAATTCCTCCGAAAATTACACAAATATTACCTCAAGAGCATGCAGAGACAAACACATAAGACAAATACTAGAGATCACTTAATTGACGTAATCGAGGCTAGTCTTGAAAGAAATGCATCCCGATGGTTTTCGCTAATTAAAGACGACATAAAGGAATGGCAAGACTTTGAAAACGCATTCCTAACAAAATTCTGGAGTCGAGAAATCCAACGTGGAATTAAACAGAGGATGGAGAACGAAAAATACAGACCAGGAGGTATACTGACCCGATCCGAGTATTTAATTGAGAGAGTACTCACACTAAAATCCATGACACCCCCACTATTCGAGGATGAGATAATAAATATCATGAGTGACCACTTCAGCGAACTTATCCAAGATGCCCGTATCGTACAGAACGCAAACACAATCTCCGCCTTTGAATCCTTGCTACAGCGGGAAGACATCAAGGACAGCCACCGCAGACCCAAAAATCACCAAACACAACATCATAATCACTCCAGATCCCCCTCCCCACACCATCGAAACAACCAACCAAACAACAATCAACCACAAAATAATTACCGTCAACCCAGAGACCAACACAACGCAAACTATAACAATTACCAGCCGAGATACAATCAGAACAACCAATCCGCTAATTATCAGAACCCACAATACCCCAGACGAAATCCACCGCACTGGCAGACTCAAACACGCTATGACAGAAACCCACCTCAAGGACACAGGTATCCTACAAATGAACAAAAACAAATATGTACCACCATCGCCGAGGGAACACAACAAAACCACCGACCACCTGCGTCACCGCCATCCCAATCTGAATCTAAACTAGAATGCACTGGGAACAATACTGGCCTGCAAGATACACCTTTAAACAAACCTCCCATTGTCTCTTCAGTGCTAAATAACAAAGTCGGAAACCGTAGGCCAAATAATGATAATAATTACACTATACCGTATCCTTTAGAAACCGATATAGTTTGTTGTGATAGAGAATTTTTATTATCCGAAGAATCAAACCCTAATAATTTTGTAAATGACATTAAACACGTAAACCTCCCAGAAATAAATGTAAAAATAAATCAAATACCAATTACAGCATTAATCGACACAGGCTCAAATATAACATGTATGTCTGAACAATGGTTTCAAGAGAATAAATCTAATTTAGGTCGTTTCGAAGAGTTACCCATTACGAAAATCCACATAAAAACTGCTACCGGAGAGAAGTCCAAGCGCATAAATAGAATAATAATGATACCAATAAATATTGAGAATATTCACACACAACTTCAAGTTTTGCTCGTGCCAAACCTAGTCAGGAGTTTAATAATTGGGAACGACACGTTAGAATTATGGCAGTTTGAAATGAACTTTAAAGATAAGTTAATTAAAATAAATATAAATAATAATAACATAACTTTGAAATTCGGAGAGGTTGATATTGATTGTGTCACGTGTAACTTTGTATTTGAAGAAAGCCTAAGGCAACCAACTAATATTAATGAATACAATGATGATGATTACTATGAATATAATAATAATGATATACATGCGAACGACGATAATCCTGATCCCAGTACGAGTAAAACTACTACAAGTCTCTCCCCTGAAACAGTTCACAAGTCCCTTGAAGATAATCCACTACTAAATGAACAACAACGAAACGAGTTAAGTGACTTAATTCTCAAGTATAACCATACATTTTCGGATAAGCCCAGAGTCTGCAATTACTTTAGATGAAACTCAAACATTTGGCCCATACCATATTTCCGCCCTGAAGAGATACATACTCCCTCAACAACCACACTCCCAAAATTAAGCACAACCTCATCACCAAGAATCAAATAGTTTTAAGTAGTTTAAGTTTCCCACAGTTTAAATGTGTACAGTGCAGAGACCTTATACAGTGCAAAACCAACAACAGACGCTCAGTGAAGTGATAAACAATTTAGTGAAATACAAACTGTGAAAATAGACAATAATGTAGACCAAGTGTGATTGCAAGGACATTAAATAATGTAATCATATAATCCATTACACAAATCAAGATGTTAGTATTTGTAGTTATAAGTTGTTCTGTTAATCATTATTTGTTAGTTAAGTAAAAGTTCATTAATAGCTCTATATGAATGTGTTCGAACATAATTTATTCACTGTTTATCGAAATGCCATACTACATTTCATTTCATATGTCATTTCTGCGGGGATATTGCAACAGTTCACAAATTATGTTGGTAAATAAACAAATAAACAATCCAACCCGGATCCACATGTAAATATTTATTATAAAAATCCCAGGTAGCCCTTCCCAGGACAACTTTAAAACTGGTTTATACTAGTTGCGAAGTTGACATTGGGTACAGCAAACGAAGTTGTCATAACACTGTGGTAAGTCTTTTGGCTGTCCACTATGACAATTTCCCTTCCTTCATAATCCATTCATGTTCAAGACAGTGGGGGGTTAATGCGAACTGCATGTAAGCCCCTAGCTGGAACATATGTAGACAGCAGGGGGTGAGGAGAAATGCTATGGGCATCGAAACCCCTAGCTGGAACATATGTTCAAGACAGCAGGGGGTGAGGAATGCGACGGGCATAGAAACCCCTAACTTGAACATGAGTGGACAGTCCCGTGTCTCACCCTTTCCCTTCCTTCAATATCCCATCCTCCCGGGGGCTTGCGCAAAATGCCCATTAGAGGCAGACGTGCTCAACGGTTCGGCCGGGGTCTCCTTATCCACCAATAACAACAACAACAACAACCCAGGTAGCCTATATATTGTATTTAAACTTACCTGTCATAGATATTAATTAGGCCTAATTCAATAATTATATTAGATATTCATATTAATCAATTCATCACTCACCTAAGAATAATAATAGCCTAATCCCAGTCAATATTTATTTAAACATAGCCTAATATAATATATTTATAATGAAAACAAAACTACTTCAAACACATACCAAATTTAATAATTTATTTAAATAAACATGGTCATTCTAATTTTATATAGTGTGTGATTCAAAATAGTGAATTAAATTCAGTGAAGTGTCAAGTGTTTCCAAAGCAAGAATCAAAACCTGAAGAATAAACATGTGATCACTACATTGTTGCTGAGCATCAACTACAATTTCTCTCTCTTGCATTTATGGCCTCATTGTGTTAACTTCATTTTAAACAGGGTCCCAACCCCAAGTGTAAAATAAACCCATAAAATAGTATTTGGGTCAATTTAATCCCAAATTTTATATAGGAAGAAGAGCCAATACCACTAATAATAATCCCTTTATAATCTGGCCAAAGAAGAAGTGGTTATTGGTGAAGAACAAATATTGGTAATCTCCATCCATCTCCAATAGACTAATTTTATCCAGTGATCCTAGAAGCTCAAAGAAATCAAGTCGAACTTTATCAAGAGACTAAATTTATCCATCAACAAACTTTTTCAATTTTACAAGAAGATTCAATTATAATTAACATTCAAACAGATATAGCCTACAACTGAACCTAGATTGAATGACCATATTTTATCCATTTTAATCTCTTCAAAGAATAATCAAATCTTAATTTTTACATAACTGCAAATCTCAATAAATATCAAGAATCATTATTTTACAGTCAATAAATTGGAAATTTTACAAGAGAATGTCCCCACGATCCAACACCCCCTGAGTCAGAGCCATCATTTCTACCACTGTAGCTAAGCCGGAGCACAAAGACATTAAAGACTATATCAATCAATTAAATTAAATATTCCCCCCAGTAATTGTAAGCTATCGTTTGTTAGTCCCTTCATTTTTTTTAATCAGAATTTATTTGTTTGTGACCTAGAGTTAAATAAAAAATTGTTTGTTGATTGTACCAAGATTATTTATTCAGATACTATAATTTATAAATACAAAAATAGTTTGTAAGAGAGTGTGGGTGTGTAGCACAATCAACAGCATAGTGCAAGTCTAGAGCCTAAATAAGCAAAATAACTTAGTTAATCCCAATCTACTGATCATTGACTTAGGTTTTTATGTTTTCCTTCCGCACAACTAATAATTATAAACATAGAGGCTTTAAGAAAAATATCCTTTTGGCGATATTTTAAACCTATAGGTACTCGGGATTCCCAGGGTGCTGCGTGTTTCTCAGAGATTTATGTGACGTTTGAGAACATAACTAGTGGCCATTGTCACCGCCAGCGCACTCCTGAGGGTAGTTAATACTACTAACATACTCAGCCTGCGAGGAATTTTACTTTGGTTTTTAATTAATCTTTGTGTTAAGATAACAAAGTTTTGTATTAATATCGTGATGTATACAGAAATTTTATAACAGTAGGACAAAATATTATAATTTTTGTTGTGTGAAATTATATAATTAAATTGCATACTAGGCATAGTTCCTCCCAAATAGTTTACAATATTATCTATGATGGATGTTTATTGTTGTATAATGTATATAAAATAACATCGTATAAAATTATTTCATCACAACGTATAGTATTCTAAAACAAAAAATTAACCCAAGAGTTAGAGCGATGTTATTATTATACATTAGTATACTTGTGATTTAGTGGAATTTATAAATTATAACATATTCCAATAACACTTATTTTAAGCATTCCAAAATTCAATACCCTTAAGTATTACATCTTGATAATTCTAAATGGAGCAAAGAAATAATAACCACCATAGGTTCAACTACTTGATAATTTTACTGTTTATAAGATTATCAACTGCAGTATTCTTGTATGTACATCCCACTAACCGGTATGATGGAGCCCTAATCCCCATACCGTGTCCGTATATGTCAGTCAACACGTTTAGACATGACGCTTGTCACTGTGATGATGACGTCACTGTTTGCCGGTCTCTGAGCCGTTTCACTTCCGTTCCTGTCATTGTGACGTCATAACCTGTCACACGAACTGTCGGTAGCTTTCATTGTTGTACGATAATTGATAATATTTGTCCAACTTTTTGCAACATTTTTTTCTCTCTCCGTGACAAGAACCATAAAAAAGATCATGACAACACAACAATGTATGACCAATTGTGAAATTTATGCACTTAGCACAGTTTTAGTATTTTATTGGAATAAACGTATTATTACTATCCAACCTCAAAATGTTCTAAATGCTGACAAATGGCAACTGTATCACACAAGAATTTGAAACTATTTTTTCCCAGTACTAATAATATGTAAAACTATTTTAACAGTAAACAACTAAATATACTCGTAGTTAATAATGTTTTACTCAAATACTCAAATAGTTCTAAAATATGTTGTAGAAATACATTTTAAATTATAGTTTATTACTTTAATAGATTTTAAAAGCATTTTAGCTTTATTATTTAGCTATTTCCAACAACACAAGAGAGTTTATTAACCAAAATCTCGTATACGACATGAAACATTATCCAATAATGTAATATGCGATGTTCAATATAACATTAAGTGACAAACTAATAACTAACAACAGATTAACATATAAACTAATATCCTGTTTATAACAGAATAAAACACTAGAATATTAGTAACACAGATTATCTTAATCGAAAATATTACTCTTATATGAAAATACAACGATGAAAATGCTTTGACATAAAATTCATGCAAATGTTTATATTAACTTTGTTAAAGTGCTAATACACATTATACCGTGTGTCCCAAAAGTCCAATCCCCCTCTCAAATTTTTGCATTTGTTAAGATAAACAAATATCGTTTGGGGGAGGGGGTTTAGAACTTAACACAAAGTACCTTTTGACATTGTCAAAAATGTTTAGTCAATTGAGGGGGACGGCCTACCAGGAGTCAAAAGAAAAGAATTTAATGTAAGCATAGAATAACGTAAGCATGCACATCAAATTAAAGGTGTCACTTGGCAAAGTATAATGCTGCAAACTAGACTTAAAATGGATGAACCAGACGGAAATCGTAGGTATTTAAAGTTTCCATTAAAATAAAAATGGCAAAACTTAAAAATGCAATAACTTTCTTAGTACTCAACCTATTGACGTTAGGTTTGTGGCTAATTACTCCAAATGCAAATACATTTAATATGTAAATTATAAATTACTAAGAAAGGTGTTGCATTTTAAAATTTTACCGTCTGGATAATAGATTTAAGCCTAGTTTGCAGCATTGTACTCTTCTAAGCGAGACCTTTAATTTGATGTAGGCCTACATATCAACCTATGCTTACGCTTTAGATTTTCTTCTGACTCCTGGAGGACTGACCCCTTAATATGACTTAAAATGTTTGATAACGTCAAAAGGTACTTTGTCTTAAGCTACTATCAACCCCCAAATGATATTTTTTATCTTAATAAAAAAAAAAAAAAAAAAAAAAAAAAATAGAGGAAGGAAGGGACTTTTTTAACACACGGTATTTCAATTAAATTCAATTAAAAATCCATTATTTTAATATTGTTTTACCAATATATTTCAGTCTCCAAAGTGCAAAAAACGCACGAGGTGGTTGTAAACAAGTCCTTATAATTTTGAACTGGAACGTATTCACAAACACTACTTTAATGTTTATTTTAAAGAACTTTTAAGTATTGTTAATCTCTTTATGAAAGATATATAATACCGTCTGATACATAGAAGATACAAAATAAAGGCATTCAGTCAAACAGGTCATTGATGTGTAGAAACGACAGAGCTAAGCGAGTTTAATTTTGATAGATCTGTAACGGTAGGATCAGCCGTTTATATGTAAAGGTCATTCTGAGGAAGTTTAAAAAAACCCTATCAAGCAACCACATGAGCTTCAGGGAAATGAGCTTAAATAAAAATTAAGATGGAAGTAAACATCTTTTAATCTCTGTTAAAACCTTTGTGGCAATTTTTCACATGAAAATTTAAAAGCTTGTAGGATAAATTGTGTATCTATGAAGAAAAAACTATGTAAAATATAATTTTCCTTTTTAGAGTAAGCACAACACGGGGATGCCCCCTAGAGGAAGTCGTAGAGGAAACTGTATTGGTCTATATCATGTTACATATCATTAGAAAGGTCTTTGAATGAAGATCACAACTCCACATACCCGACATGAAAAGTATATAACACGAGTAATTGCATTTTGAAATTTCGGAAATTGCTATTATGCAAAGTTTTACTGCCCACAATTTCTGGCTGGAACGTTCATTTGAGGAGTTGGTGTCATCGTTTTAATTATATTTATCTCTTATTTTGGAGGATAAACACGATCCTAAAAATTAAGTTAAAGGGTTTCTTTCAAGTCTTCTTTTGCAGTCTTCAATAATTGCAGTCCGAAATATTATGATCGCATTATGATTTTCAGTTCGGTTTAAGGCAGCCCACGGAACATTTATAGAAATATTTAACGCAAGCTTTAGCATCCTGTTTAACAGAGAGAAATGCGACAAAGCCACCTCAAATGAACTTTGCGAGAAATAGTAGGCAGTCAAACTTTGCATAAAAGGATTTTACTAAAATTTCTAAAAGCAATAAATCGAGTTATATTTGACCTTTTGAGATCAGGTTTGTGGCGTTGTGATGTTCATTCAGATACCTTTAAAATTATATATAACATGACATAGGCCAATACAGTTTAATCTACGACTTCCTATTGCGGGCGTCTCCCGTGTTGTGGCCACTCTGGAAATTTGGCAGCATAGATTTTTTTACATCTACTACCCAACAATAATCAAAAGTCGAATTTCACTATAATTTCAGTGCGTTATAAACCTGTTAGGGCCTGGACTAATTTCCAAAATCCTACAACCACGAACAAAATTGAACATCAGTAATTGTCGCTTATTTCGGCCGATACCATCACAATTGTATACACTGGAATGTGTGCAGATAAGTTCGAAGTTGACTGACAGTGCAGCGCGTCTCGTATGTCAGTTGAATGCCAGGTGCGTGTACCACAGTATTGGTCACATATCACCAGACTTCCATGTGGACTGTTAACAAATAGTAAATTGAGGAAATAAAACTATAAGTAAATCTAAGGCATGCAATTTACGTAAAACGCTTATGCATATAGAGCATTACAAAATGTTTATGCAATGAAAAGATATTAATTAGTTTTAAAATTTATTTAGATTCTATTAAACATTGTATTTTTCAGCGATATTTGGGTATATTTTTCTAAAATTTTGAATGTGAATTGCCAATATAAATAGCTCTACCCAAGCATTATCATTTTACTCTAATTGTAAATTCGTATTATCTTTGGTCTTATTCTCGAGCCTAACTTCTACCCTTTGTACTTTACTTTCGTGACAAAAAATCCATCTCTGTAATTATTTTACAAAGGCTTTCTTAAAAATATTTTCAATATTTATTGAACATGTCTTCTTTCATAAATTATATCTAAACTTTGTGCAACTTTTGAAGTATTATAATTGATTTGCCTGCATTAAATTTACATTAGAAATATAAATATACAAAATACACATATTCTTAGCTCACCAATTTTTTTTTTTTTAGTGTAATCAAAATTGTTATAATATCTATTTAACGGATATTGAATACGTTGAAAGTGTAAAACGGAATCAGATCAAATTGATTTGAGCTGAACACAATTACTCTCAGGCCCAATAAGAGCCAAAGACGTTGAAACTGTACTTAAGATCAATTTAGTGAGAGAGGATTTCATTATCTGCCACCCAGAACCTTTTCAAGTTGTTGAAGAATCTTCAAACTTTATTTCATAGTACAACTGGAATGTAGTTGGAAAGATTAACTTATACCTTATTACGATTGGAGTATCTTAGAAGGGTTGTAGATCTTTAGATTAATATCTCAGCACTGTAAATGACTGGGTCAAGAATTTGCCAGGCAATAATTCAATATTTAAACCCTCTTATATCATTGAAAAATGTGAAATGATCAATCTCCAACTTAACCATTTTAAATTATGCCAAATTAATAGAATGAAATTGATGAAAAACGATTTTTTGCGTGTTTCATTGTTGGTTAAAAAGTGTAAAAAATCGTTCTAAGTGGTTACTTACTTACTCATAAAATGGGAATGCATGAGTACATTTTTGTTCAAATAATTATTAGACTATTTCAATATTTCTATCACTTTTTTAGGGGTTTCTTAATAAATATTTTTTTACTATAATGTATAACAACTTTCTTAAATAAAAATCTTTTCTGCAAAATATATTGAAATATTGTGAAACTGTCATTACTTATACATCTGTTTAGAACAATAATTTTATTAAATTAATCTTAACATGCCAAACATTTCTACCTGTTGTTCACTACGTAAATTGACACTCATAATTATAAACTGTTTCAATAATTACATGGCTTGATGACCTACATGTCCATTTAGCGTTTATTAAACAATCAAGTCAGAAGATGGTTTTTATATAAAAGTGTTTTTCCATATGCCAGTATTAAATTGTGAAATACGAAGAATCAAATTTGGTCGCTAACTTATTACTTACAAAACGTTTCTATTACATATTTGTTGTTATTATTAAACTTAGATTGTATACAAGTAATTATAGGTTTCTGTGGTCAAGTTTTTCCTTTTTTATTCCTTACTATTTCACCATAACTAATTTCCATAAAAAGTAGAATTGTAATAAATTACATTGCTTGTAACTTGTAGCTTGTACATAGCATTTAAATGCATTTAACACTTGAATCGGCATTGTCTTAAAGGTGTAAGATATGCAAACAAAGTATTAAGAAAATCACGTAATTAAAAAAATTGAAAGATCGCATATTAATTTCTTTTTAAACCTCTAGTTTGAAAAATACTTATATATTTTTATACATAAATTTCGTTTTTATTCTCTTCTATTTTCTTCTCTCAAGAAAATTCAAATACAACTTACCACACATTAATGAACTATGATCAGTACCTGTAACATAAAAAAATTTATAGAAAACATGTTTCATATAAGGAATCATACGAAATCGTTCTATTTGTTCTACTTTATAACTGGCTTACATAAATTTTTCATATACATATTAAAGAAAATTACTAATTTACTTAATTTATCCTTATAAGTAGACTATAATCTTTTATTATTTCAAATAAATTAGTTCACATAACAGTAAAACAAACAAAAAATAATTTGAAGGTTTTATGGAAATTTAGCATATATGACGCTAGTTACCGTACATCGAGAATTCTGTGATAACAGTTTCTGTACAATAGCAATATACAATGTTCAATATTGCAGGGTCTGGCAATGCAATATCTCACTTATTAGTGTGCCAAATTAAGACGTCATTTAGGTTTCAACACGAATTAAATTGATTCTAACGGATATTATAAAACTTGATTCTAACAGATATTATAACTTTTAGATCTATAAATCATTAGTAACAATGAAGATATAGTTCAATAAATCGTATAGTAAATTTTATTTTGTTAAATAATCTGCAGCTTTATGCATTTATTTTCACACTAAATATGAGGTACGGACAATGAACGAAGGCTTACACTATAACTTTGAGGGTTAAATTACCATGCTGAAGGAAATATCGAGGCAATTCATGTCTGATGATGGCCGGCCACTGTGATATACGGGGTAGGTCGTCTCCAGGGTGCAGTTATTGTGGGACACCAGTGTTCATCCGAAACTACTCTCCTTGTGATTATAGTAGTACAATGTTCGTTAGGCAAGTGAAATAAGAAATTTATTTTTTAAATATATTTCAATATGTTTCATTCTCTTTCATGATTTGAAGGGCATCTACGTATGGTAAGATGTTTTTTTTCAAACATTACATAAACATTTAGGCGTATGAAATTTAAGACAATGCACAACTTTTACTTAATTTAACGGATTAATAAGAAAGATATTGTATTAGAAATATAACAATAAGCTAGAAGTAAACTTAATTTAATAGCTAAATTAAATGAAAATACAAAATGTAAGGACAAAGTAAAGTAAAATAAAAAATTAGATATAGCATAAATAAAGAGGTATTAGTTGGAAAGGGTGCAGATTGTTTTTCAATTATTAAATATAATTTGTTTGTAGTATTAATTAACACGTTCGCGGCGGCGAGGTTTTTGCTCGAACCTCATCGCCATCCTGAATGTAAAAATTGTAAAACCCACCGTAGCAGCAGCACTGCCCAGTAAAAACCCACGTGGTCCCAAAATACATTGTACTATTGAGCAGTGCTGTGCAAAGCTTCAGATTTCTAGCTCAGATCCTGGCTTAAAAATAAATCATTTTGTAAAGCAGTGCAGCTTGGGAGCGATCGCACCCATCAGGGTGGCATTAGGGCTCCGCGTGGTAGCGATCGCTCCCATGCCGCCGCGAACGTGTTAAGAATAAAAAAGTCTAATTTGAAAATAATTGTAGTATAGTTAAAATAAAAATCATAATATAAAGTTTTTATAATCATTATTGCTTTGTTAGTCAACATATTTCGGTGTATTTAAGCCTTGATCTTGCATGATGTATTTTAAGATCATAAAATTTATTTTTTGATTACTTGTTTTCTTGTATTTATGCCTTAGGCATTTTACTTGAAGGAATGTACGGAATACCTTTGACATGTACTTTTGTATGGAAACAAAAATAATCATATGTAAAAGTAGGCATACTTATAACTCCGCTTGCGTTGTCAAATAAGACATAAAAATATAAGAAGGGCAAAACAAAGTAAAAATGTTGCTTCTTTATACAAAACATTGATATGGAATTAATAGATGAGGAGTTATAGTTGCATAATACATTACATACTCCTGTTTCTGGGTTCAAGAAATTCAGCGACAGACGATTATAGATTAAACATTCAGCTGCAATCAGTGGTTTCAGACAGGCATAATCTCCACAATAAACTATCAGCTACAGACCAAAGATCAAATAATGTACCTCTTTGTCGTGGCTTCTCTGTGATCGATCAACACTCTTTGGTTTTCATCGGATTAAACATTAAAGTGAATTTCTTTTATTTATTTATATATTTTTAAATGAATTCAGGTGTTGTTATTTATGTTATTATTGTATCTCATATATATTGTAGACTATATAAACATGGTTGGTTTACATGAGTAATAACTATCGTTAAGATGTAATTCTAATATTTGAGTATCTAAACACAAAACATAATTTTTTTAATATACATTTTTAACCGGGTGCAGCATTATTCTTTGTGTAAAATAATTGTTTGTAAAATATTTAGTTTGAACATAATATACATAACATACTACCATGAGCTCACTATTGTTGTTGTTTCAATGTTTTCATGGGTTCTTCGAATGAGTTATATGGAATTTAATTCTTAATATTTTTTTGTTAAAAATAACCACTTTTCTTTCTTAATATATACTGCATTCAATTTACAATTTTCACGTATATTTAAATTATAGTCTTATTATAAAAAAAACAAAAGATTTAGTTTCTATTTTGGCCAAAGTTTGGTTTAATGGTTGCAGGGCACCATGTGTATTGTGTTAAAACATCCATGAAGGCAACATACGTATTACCGGATGTAGACTAAAGGAAACGAAAGAAAGACATAATGTTAAATATAAATCAAGTCCAAAGTAAGTTTCACTTCTGTTTTGTCATGCCTTTGGCAACAGAAGTATAAGGGAGGATGGTCTGCATTTGAATGGGACATATTCTACGTATGTTGTTGAGTCATTGTTTGCTTTTGTAGCCTTAAAGTTACATTTGGAGTACCTTACATAAAAAAAAAAATTAATAACAACCGGTTAGAAGATACAATGCGTTTGAAATAAACATCCTATTTTTAATACTGGAATAATTACGCTTTAGCGTCGAAATTTATTGCTTAGTTTCAAATTAAAATACATCTAAAATATTGTTAAATACGTTTTTAAAGATTAATTTTTAAGAAAAAGTATGTTTTTATCTTTATTATAAAACAACCAGATTGTTATGTTTTGCAAACCTTGCGATTGAATGTTAACATTAGATTAAACTGACTTACAAACATAAACCATAAGGTAAATAAAGTCATTTAACAAAATTAATTTGTAAAAAAACTTTCGACTGTAAGTCTATGTAGAAAGTTTTACATGGTTATAATATGTAATAATAATCAAACCAATGTATACTTCTTTTATATGTTGCTGTTTTATTATGTTCTATGCTGTTTGCTTATACAGTACTTTGTATTGATATTTCGTAAAAGAATTACATTTATGAAAATTCATGTATATTTTTGCCATAATGATAAGTAATAGCATGATTATTTTAAAAGAGGTTTTTATTATTTCTACAATGCAGGATGGCTGATCGAAAAATAAAGTTTCCAAATTGTCAGCATAGTTTATTTTCTATGGCATACTTATACACAATTTAAAGCACAAAACTTAGAGAACTTTACTACGCAATCATACTTTCTTTCGCAACACTTTTGGTATAACACTCTTTCTTTGTTTCGGTTGATTGTTAACTGGCATTTTAGTTACAAAGTAACAAAAAACAAGAAATAAAAAAAAATATAAAGACAGACAGGAGAAAACCAACATAAGGGGTTTAATAACTGGATTGAATCCAAGTCAAAGCTGGCCAAATGGCGAGGTAACACAAAATGTTGTATAGAACAGTCTCTTTTATGTAGGACTAAATTACTTTAAATGTTCAGACAATTATATAAAACGAGCGTTTTTAGTGTCAGTGAGTAATATATTAAAATTCATTTTTTCAACCCCTAAACTGCACATCTTAAGACTTAAATTATGCACCTAACATTTGCTTTCGTCATTCAACATGGTGTAATAATCCTTAAGGATTTTAACTCAAACTTAGACAAAATCCCATTTCACCCCCGGTCTAAACAGTTCAAAAGTGAAACCCTCCAAAAGGTGAGAATTAAACTTTTGAACTGTTTGGACAAAGGCAAGAAATATGTCCTTATGCATTTTTAAAATTTTATTTCTGAACAAAAAAAATTAGTTTTAAGTATATTGAGTCCCATTGTAATGACATATAAGGAATTGTGTTTACCTAAAAATAAAAATAAAACGAATAATATTTGTGAATAAGTGAGCTTTTTGTTTAATTTGTTATGACTCACTTCAGTAACATGTGGTTTTTAATATTAGTTTTGCATAGGTCAATGGTCTTTTCTCGTATTATATTATGTGAAAGTGTATTTAAATCTAAAGTAACCTATTGAGATTTGTTCTGAAACGTTCCGTTAAAAGTATTCCATTCACTTATGAGCAGTCTTAGGAGGATTATACGTGTAAAAAGGTGTATTTTAGAAACTCGCCTATGGCTCGATGGGGGCTCCGCCCCCATGCCCCCTTAGGGGTTGCCCTAAATTTGTAGAATAATTAAAAGTCAAGTATGTAATAAGTTAGTTCCACGGAAGAGCTATACCTTGAAGACAGTAACAAACCGGTTTAATACATAAAATTCACAATCAATAGTAAAAAAAGCTTTGAAAACTCCTATGAATCGGTTTTAGTACCCCTTCGTATTTAAAATTCGCTAACAAGATTTTAACTGCGAAATGATAATAATTTATATAATATATGTAAATATTCTAGGTAAATATTTCTAGGTTATGCTGGATGTAGGGTCCACCCCCTAATTGGTTACCCCAATTCCGTAATTACCATAAAAAATACTATAAAACTCTCATGCAATGAGGCTAGTTGAGGGCTCCACTCCAATACCACTCATTGTGTTCGCTGAATAACCCACGGCTCTTCGTTAGCATCCCCTTCTTAGTTCCCCTCATTTCAATATAAAAATAAAAATAAAAAAAATTGAGAGTTGAGAAATAATACTTAATTATGTATTATTCTAGGTATTACGATCAGAATTGTATGTGTAAAAAAAAAAATGGAGATACTATTATGATAACTTATGACTGGAGTGTATTTCAGAAAGAATGGAAGTGGGGAAAAATATCTGTTTTGATGGAAGTAGGTTGTACCACAAAACAGGAAGGCAAAAGAACGATATTTGTAGTTTAATAAATATATTGGCAATCATTACAATTCCTTCATTTCAGTTTTTAATGGTGTAAAACTTTAAAATTTACCTAATTTCCTAAAATATTACTGTCAAGGCAAATAAAAAAAAAACAAAAAACTTCAAGCTTCTAAATACAATAATACAGTAGTTACTAACAAAAGTATGTTAAATAATGGTTAAAATATTAAAATTACCATACACATCAAAGGACGTATGTTTTAGCCGTAGGACCAGGTCAGTAAATAACAATCAAAGTAAAACAATCAGTTGCTTGATATAGCAATTCGTTCCGACTCACAGTCAAAAGAAGAATACGTGATATTGAAAATCATCATGATAATTTTTAAGTTTGATAATTTAATTGATATTGGTACTGTGCAAGATATTTCTATTGTGCAAAGTGAAAGTTCTGAGTAAAATACATAGTAGTTGTAAAATTACATCTACATGTGATAAAATTCCCCGCAAAAATAAATAAACATTTAATTATGTTCAATTGTGTGGACTGGGGGGGCAAAAATTCAAAGATGTTCGCGAAGATTGCCTCAGATGTTATAATTTGGCCGCTAGAGTAGAAAAAAATAATGTCATATTTATTTTGGGTAAAAATGTTTGGTCGCTAAATTTTGAAATCAGATAGTTTTCTGTTGGCAGGAAGTAAAAAAGATTTTTTATTTTAAATGGAAATACTGTACTGCAACCTTTTTAAATTAAACATTAACTTAGTACGCACTAAAAGATAAATCAATTGTGTAATCTGCTATTTTAGTTAAATTTTTTTTTAATTGTAAAATTTAAATTAGCATGCTATCAGGTAAAGTCAATGATGTACTTCCTAATGAGTTCGTTAATAATTAAGTGCCATCCCAAATAAAGAACCAATTTTTGGGAGGACTATCGTGCAAATATGATACTGTCTTACCGGGTGTCCCATACCAACCTTGCACCTCTTTTAAAATTGTACAAAAAAAAAAAACAAAAAACAAATAGTGCCGTTGTAGGTAAACATATGTTGCTCTGTTGATTGACACTGATTTCAATACAGGGGGGACCAGACGTTATTTTGAAGCAACTTGAAAATTTAATATTTAAAAACCCTAATCATACTGATTTAGAATAATAAATAGCATGACATTATTTTTTTTTTAACTGGGGGAAATTTAACATATATTATGTCTCAACATTTTACATATAACAGAACTTACCAAACATGTAAATGTCTTAGAACCTCATTTAAAATAATATGCCATCATAAAACATCAATTATCACGTGATTAGTTTTACTAAACATTTAAATACATGTTTATTAATCTCCGTCATGTTGTAAATTTAATAAAAAACATTTTTGACCAAACTGACAATTTTGTTGGAAACGTATTTAAAA
This sequence comes from Neoaliturus tenellus, assembly GCA_030545055.2. Classification (NCBI taxonomy): domain Eukaryota; kingdom Metazoa; phylum Arthropoda; class Insecta; order Hemiptera; family Cicadellidae; genus Neoaliturus; species Neoaliturus tenellus. The sequence goes on along the minus strand of CM061536.1, from coordinate 74,784,860 downwards.
GAGTCTAAGACATTTTTGTGCCGAGATATTTTTTCTTAAAATTCAAATTTCAACCTCAAATATTCAATAAACTACTAAAATTACGCGTACAAGATCAAATTGTAAAGTTTTCTTAAAAACCGTGTAAAACTAAAAAAAATTATTTAAAGTGAGAGTTTGTATTTGACATCAGTGACTTCCGGTCTGGAGAGGTAATTTCAGATACACCCTGTACATTGAAATTACTCTCGGTGAATAGACCGCTTTTCCTATAAAGGCACAATTGGTTAATGTTATAAAATTTCTTAAAAAGGGTGTTTCGGTAATCCGCGACTTCCAGTATGTTGGAAATTTTCTCAGCAATACAGGTCGGTAAGTTTAGTTCTCGCTTGGGAATCACTCTGTAGTAAGTGATATATAGGAGATCTACTTTACCGACATTTGACGAATTTCTGATACCCCGATGAGTGAGTGAGTGAGTGAATGAGTGAGTGAGTTACACATTCGGGAGTATATAATTTAGATACAATCCTTGCCAAACTAATTTGTATAGTTAAATGATGCTCAGAAACGTAGACTTGTTATTAGTTTTTTCCGGACATTTAACTTTTGTTGTTTTCAAGTTATTAAAAATAAATTTTATATTTCAATAAAAATTCCTCACAATCTCTTACAGTTTTTATACTTAAACCCACTACTTCAAAACTATCAGTGAATTTTTATGCATACTATAATATTTAATCACATATATTACGGAACAATTCACACCTTTATTCTAACAATAATTAACAAAGAGGACAAATGGAGAATTGTTCGTTTTGCATGTGATGGACAACAATTAAACCTCAATAACCATTAATTATTTTTGTATACATTTAAACACTCATCAATGGTAAAACTTTTTGAAAAACTAAAATGACTAAGGGTACCTAAACGAACGCTTTCATCCATAGTTGGACTTTACTTGATACATTACCTCATAAATAATACAAACGGCCAAAGTTTCGAGTCGCTAACGTAGTCACTCGGCTTTGAAGGAATGTTATTTGGTTTTTATGCAACAACCCACACTAGTTTAAAAAAACTTTCATTGCATAAACAATAGGGGTTTTGGTTTTTATATTATTTATGGATCCATTATCTTTGTATGATGCAAAAGCAAATATGTGTACTCGTTCAGGATTACATATGATATTATGGCAAAGCTATTATCAAAACATACAAAAAATGTTAAAGATAATTTACAATCAAAACCATTTTGAATGTTTAAACATAGTATAGTTAAAGTTTTAAAAGCTAAAAATAATTTTGCACATGGCACAGAGTATCACACCTCTCACTAATATCATTAAATTGGTCTAATGTACTAGAAAGCTGGAGTATAACATGTTTATTCTTATCACTTTACTTAAAAACAGGGACCACGACACAATAAAATCTTTCTATATCGCTAATGGATTTATTAATATAGTCATATTTCAATAATAATGTGTTAAAGCTATGGTTATACTCCAATTATCTCGACTCAAGGAGTGGCGTATTCTGTGTTGCAATAATATAGAGGATAATAACATTTTAGTAAATTTAATATTCATTATTAAGACGTTTAGTAACGAAAAAATTTATATTTAGTAACTGTTTGGTCCCTAGTATGAAATTTAAATCAAATTGAAAAAATACAAAAATTTCTCCTTATATCTTTGTGCATCATAACGAAGTCGCAAGACGGATATATTTTATCATCAGGTACATGAATTATTAGCAAGATATGACTATGGTCTAATAAAGACCGAAACCCGGGCCATTCAAATAATGGAATTAGAGTGGACTGTGACGGTAACAAAGTATGTAATACATCTTTACTATGACCGAAAGTTGTAATTAATTTTTAGAAGCCAATGAAAGACATTTTACTCAAAATATACCAACCAATATAGTATTACCATTAACAAAATAGTATTAAACGCATGTCTATAAGAAGATAAGCAGGATGTTTCATGATTAAAACTTCTTTCTTATTTTTCAACTTATCGTCTGTTGCAAGTACTGTAATTGCCTTGCACAAATCAAGTCTACAAAGTGTGGAAGTTTATTTATAAGGAACCTGTTTTGTGCTAGTAAAAACATTGACAGTACATTCAAGACTTCTAATTTAAATACACCACTTATTTATCTGTGTTGTATGGTTTATTATTAAAACCAATTATTTCAAAAACTCATTTTTCTGAGCAGAAATACGACCTATTTAGCACTCTGCTTTGTCGATTAATAAAATTCAGTTTAGATTATTTAATATTTTTAATTTTAATTACACGTATCTTTGACTGCAAATATTTTTTACTATATTCGTTGTAATTTGTACACATAAGAAATGTAAACTATGAACATGTAATTTAGTATAATAGTTTTCGATTGTAATTAAAGTGTGCAGTGGAAACTATAATTATTGTGAATGATGATAGCAGGTTTATTACCAAAATATTCAATGAAACCAACTATATTGCCACACATTTTGGACGCAGTTACACGTTAGATACATGGTGTGAGTATCTTACTCTGAAGATACTTACACCATGGTTGGATAAAGGTCCATTATGGGTTTGCCTATTGAGTTGGCATTTAACTTATGTGTTCAAAAAACATTTTTATAATATATGTTTAAATGGTTTTGATAAAAAAAGATGACATAAATTTTATCTAATTTTCACTATTACAAATAACACAGTTATAAATACCAAAAAACTTAATAAGGATTAAATGTTGCAAACGCAATATTGGTGTTAAGGAGTAGTTATACTTCCAGCATGTGTATTTAGGTGGAACATAGAATGTTATCAGTATTTGAAAATAGCCAAAGATATTTAAAATTCCCTAAAGATCACTTTTTTATAAGACAAAGAGAGTGTTTCATTATCTAAGACGGGGAACATTTTCAAGTATTAAAATGATGAACCTTCAAATATAATTGGAAGGTAATCCTTCTCTTAAGTTATTCCTGAGAATATTTTATGTTAAATTTGTATAAATAGAAAGGTAAATCAATTGAAAATAGTTTAATAAATTTATTATCTAAAGGATTATTTAGGCTATACATCTTAATAACATAATATGTAATCCATCTTTATATTAAAAAACTATTAATTACCTTGGGCACACGTACAAAGTAATATTTTTACAGCTTTTATGTATTATCTATGAAGTATTGAATAAGGATAACTCTCATCTCAAAGCACTTATTTGAAAATATGATATGAACATATTACAATCAACAGCATATAGTGCAAGTCTAGGGTCTAAATAAGCATAGTAATTTAATTAATCCGAATCTACTGATCACTTAGATTTTTATCTTTTCCTTCAGCACAAGTAATAATTATAAATATAGAGGCTTTAAGTAAAATATCCTTTTGATGATAGCTTAAAACCTGTAGGTACTCGGGATTCCCAGGGTGCTGCGTGTTTCTCAGAGATTTATGTGACGTTTGAGAACATAACTAGTGGCCATTGTCACCGCCAGCGCACTCCTGAGGGTAGTTAATACTACTAACATACTCAGCCTGCGAGGAATTTTACTTTGGTTTTTAATTAATCTTTGTGTTAAGATAACAAAGTTTTGTATTAATATCGTGATGTATACAAGAATTTTATAACAGTAGGACAAAATATTATAATTTTTGTTGTGTGAAATTATATAATTAAATTGCATATTGAGCCTCCCCAATATTAAATATTCCTCCCTAATCGTTTACAATATAAGCTATGATGGATGGTTATTGTTGTATAATGTATATTAAATAACATAGTATAAAATTAATTCATCACAACGTATAGTAGGCCTATTACATAACAAATAATTAACCCAAGCGTTATAGCAATGTTATTACTATACATTAGTATCAAACTTGTGATTTAGTGTAATTTGAAAATTATAACGTATTCCCATAACACTTGTTTTAAGTATTACAAAATTCAATACCCTTAAGTATTTCATCTTGATAATGCTAAATTAAATGAAGCAAAGGAATAATAACTACGAGAGGTTCAACTGCTTGATAATGTTACTGTTTATCAGATTATCAACTGCAGTATTCTTGTATGTACATCCCACTAACCGGTATGATGGAGCCCTAATCCCCATACCGTGTCCGTATATGTCAGTCCACACGTTTAGACATGACGCTTGTCACTGTGATGATGACGTCACTGTTTGCCGGTCTCTGAGCCGTTTCACTTCCGTTCGTGTCATTGTGACGTCATAACCTGTCACACAAACTGTCGGTAGCTTTCATTGTTGGGACGATAATTGATAATATTTGTCCAACTTTTTGCAAAATTTTTTCTCTCTCCGTGACAAGAACCATAAAAAAAGATCATGACAACACAACAATGTATGACCAATTGTGAAATTTATGCACTTAGCACAGTTTTAGTATTTATTGGAATAAACTTATTATTACTATCCAACCTCAAAATGTTCTAAATGCTGACAAATGGCAACTGTATCACACAAGAATTTGAAACTATTTTTTCCCAGTACTAATAATATGTAAAACTATTTTAACAGTAAACAACTAAATATACTCGTAGTTAATAACGTTTTACTCAAATACTCAAATAGTTCTAAATCATGTTGTAGAAATACATTGTAAATTATATTTTATTACTTTAATAGATTTTAAAAGCATTTTAGCTTTATTCTTTAGCTATTTCCAACAACACAAGAGAGTTTAGTTTATTAACCAAAATCTCGTATACGACATGAAACATTATCCAATAATGTAATATGCTATGTTCAATATAACATTAAGTGACAAACTAATAACTAACAACTGATTAACATATAAACTAATATCCTGTTATAACAGAATAAAACACTAGAATATTAGTAACACAGATTATCTTAATTGAAAATATTACTCTTATATGAAAATACAACGATGAAAATACTTTGACATAAAATTCATGCAAATGTTTATATTAACTTTGTTAAAGTGCTAATACACATTATACCGTGTGTCCCAAAAGTCCAATCCCCCTGTCTCTAATTTTTGTATTTGTTAAGATAAATAATTATTGTTTTTTTTTTTGGGGGGGGGACGTTAGTAACGTCCCTTAAGTTACTAACGTTAAGTTAGTAACTTAACGTTAGTAACTTAAGTTACTAACGTAACGTTAAGTTACGTTAGTAACTTAACGCAAAGTACCTTTTGACATTGTCAAACATTGTTAGTCATTTTAGGAGGATGGCCTACCAGGAGTAAGAAAAAATTTAAAAGTAAGCATAACATAACATAAGCATGCACATAAAATTGGAGGTCTCACTTGGCAAAGTATAATGCTGCAAACTAGACTTAAAATGGATGATCCAGACGGAAATGGTAGGTATTTAAAGTTTCCATTAAAATCATATGGTCCTTCTTAGTACTGAAACTTTTGACGTTAGGTTTGTGGCTAATTACTCAAAATGTAAAGACGATTAAAATCGTATACTATAATACGAGCAATGTGTGAAGGGATGTGTGTTCAACGATCTCGAAATATAGCTGGTAGATTTTGCTTAAACTTCGCATTTAAGAGTGTTTTTGCCCAAAAATAAGCTTAGAAACAACCTCAATCCAAGGAAAAATCTAATTCGTTCTAAATTTAAGTTTAAAATAGTAATTTTTATCATTGGTCTTATGGGTTATGGTTATTTAGGTAATGAACTAACAAAAAATGGTATACATTAATAAAGGAACATTAATGTTAAGCAGTCTTTTTTAAACAGCTGTTAACTATGAAGAGGTATGTTTGGTTGTAGGTGTAAATAGCTTTATTACCCTGACAATATATCAAAAGTGAATTAAAACCAACGAGCAAGGCTTGGTTAACCTGGTACTGATGTATGTTGACGTACAACTATGATGTATGATGTATGTGACAAAAGCCTAAGCATATTTCTGTTAGTTTTTACTGGCTGGTGCATGAATACAAACTTCTTTAGCCTCTTTTAGATCTTTTATAATTTTAAACATCTTTGCACTTTTATTAATTAGCCACAAAACTGACGTCAAAAGGTTAAGTATTAAGAAAGGTGTTGGATTTTTTATGTTAACAAAATGGTTTTAATGGAAATTTTTAATGTCTACTATTTCCGTCTGGGTGATCCATTTAGTCTTGTTTGCAGCATTGTACTCTGCTAAGTGAGACCTTTAATTTAATGAAGGCCTACATATCAAACTATACTTACGCTTAAGATTTTCTTCCGACTCCTGGTGGACCGTCCAGCTAAACATGACTTAAAATGTTTGATACCGTCAAAAGGTCCTTTTTCTTAAGCTAATATCAACCCCCCAAACAATATTTGTTTATCTTAACAAATAAAAAAGGGGGGAAAGTAGTTAGATTTGGTCACTTCTGGGACAGGTCAGCTGCCCCGGAAGCCACGTGCCGGGGCACATAGCTTCCGGTCGTATATTAAATGAGGGGGAGGTATGCATAAATTAAAAGTTAGTTCAAAACTGAAATTCAACTTGATAATTGGGTTACGGAAAGTATGTCAAGGTCATCCCGAGTAAGTTTTAAAAAAGCCTATCCCGCTAGCACAGGAAATAGTTCTGAGAGTTGAACTACCCGGTGATAGCGGGATAGGTAGATTTAAGTTTTGAACTTTATTCGTAAAAACAAATACAATCAATGTGCAAAAACAAATACAATCAATGTGCAATACAAGTTGAATTTTTGTGATGAAACACGGAGTTGTAAAAGCAAACGCCGACGACGAGGATAAGGTAAAGGCAGAGTCCCCAGATGACGTATTTGACAAGTTTGAAGAAACGTAATATCTCGAGTTGGTTTTCCCGTTCCAATTGCAAACGTTTAATTTCCAATTTCAATTTTTCTTCTTTCATCTTTTCCTCTTCCATCCTTGTGACAAAGGAAACTTCATCCATCATATCCATCATTAGTGTTGTTTTTTGGTGTTTGAAATTTTGAAACAAGTGATGTTGATAGTTCAAATGTTGGAGACGGAATGAGAAGTGAAAGCGAGGAACGTTAGTTAAACGAAGAAGTGGTGGGGGGAAGTTGAATTACAAAGAGGTGGTGGGGGAAGTTGAATCACAATGAAGTGGTGGGGGAAGGAGGTTGCTCACCATTTGATTCCGTACTTGTTGTTGTCGTGTCTGATTGTAGAGGTGTAAGTGGAGTAAGATTCAGCAAACTATCTTCATCAGAACTTTCAACCTTATCACAAATAGGACAGGCGTAAGTTATTTCCAGATTCATTTTAACAGTGTTAAATTTACTAACAATTTCGTGTAAAGTATTAAATATTTCTTGCAAATCTTCTTTGGAATTTACTTCGAAACTAGAATTCATTCGTGCCAACGGAGAGTTGTTCATCGTGCGAGAGTCGGTGATTGAATGAAGATCGGCGCTTAGGAAGGACGCTTATTTGTCGGTGAGCATGAGCTTGTGACCAAGTAAATAGCTAAGTTCCTCTTCTTCGTCTTTCAATTCAAATATTTTAGCTGAAGTAGTAGGCGTTGTTTCGTCTTCACTCGATGATGAAGAAAATTGAAATATCCTAGCTGAAGTAGTAGTCGTTGTTTCGTCTTCACTCGATGATGAAGAATCACGAGGACGTAAATAGTGAACATCAAGTCTGATCCATCTCATAGGATATCTATCCATGACAGAAAGCAAATTTTGAAATATTTCCTCCAATTCTTCTCTGTCAGTTATTATATGTTGAAACTTGACGAAAGGCGATCCCATGTTGTTAGTTAGAGTGTTGGAAGTGAAATAATTCAAAGGTGGATTCAATAAGATACAAAACTTAAACTAATGGTGGGGGAAATCTAAAAGACTTATGGTGGGGGGAAGTCAAAAAAACCAATGGTGGGGGGAAATCTCAAGGTCATCCAATTGAAGTTTTAAAAAAGAGTGTAAAACTGAAATTACACATTCGATGGTTCTACAGGATCGGAATACCAATCTGATCTGTATTTACATCTTTTTATCATATGTGTACAAAAATCATCTTGATGAGACTTGGTGCGTTGACAATGAGCTAGATCGAGAGGATGAAATTTGAAACATCTTTGAGGACAGCATGTATGAAAATATCTTGATTTGTAAAATTTGAAAGTTCGCAATTCCGGTGGCGGTAGTTGTTTTGTTTTGCACTTGCAGTAACAAGATCCAAAAAATTCACATTAAGTGCAAGCTAACCCGTCCACCATCATTGGTCCTAAATCTGTACACTGTTGTTCACAACAGTAACGAGGTTCGTACTTGTACTTTTGTTCTTCCATGTTGACGCTGCTGAGTCCAGTGAAAGAATAAGAGTGTATAGTGTTGAATAGTCAGTTTTATGTACTACAAAAAGTGGTGGAGGTAATTTCAAGGTCATCCAAACGAAGTTTTAAAAAAATATACCTTACTAATGTAAGGAATGTTTATACTTAAGAAGTTTATTTCTGTTTATCTTCTTCAGACTTTGTCTGTTTCTGTTTGTTTTCTTCAGCCTTTTTCTCTCTCTCCGCTTTAGCCATAGCGATAATTTCTTCAGTCGATAGTGGATGTACTTCAGGAAATTTTAAAATTAATTTAGCTTGATATCCTTCTTTAGTTAATATATTTAAATCTTCAGTCATTTGTTCAACGGTGTTGTAATCTTTTCCATAGATTTTTCCATCAAGTTCGATCATCATTCTGTATAACATCTTTAAAATTAGGTGTTGACGCAGCGAGAGTCGGGAAGCGAATGATTAGTTATACAAGTATCATTCCCTTTTTATCAACTTGACATTGATCACGTGATTCCTTAGTTTTATTTGTTAAAAGTTATTTAACATTGGTAATACTAGTGGAACTTGATGTTATGTTGACCAGTCGGTGATGAAGATGTTGTAGGTTGTGTTGAAAGAAATACTTCATCATCACAGTATTTTGTTTTAGTAAACATCCTTACATTAGTAGCACTAACATCAACAGTTAAGTGATAACCACCGGTAAGTAAAACTCGCATTTCGTTGGTTAAATCTTCAAGTTGTTCAAAACTCGTAATGGTGTTGGTATCGTAAGATGCACACTTGACCTTTAGGGACATGTTGAAGTTTTGTATTTAGTTATAGAGAGCGAGATGTGTACGGTACGAAAGGTAGTCGTAGACTGATGAATTTCACAAGTTGATTTTCACTTTTATTATCACACAAAATTGGGTCAAGGCCATCCCGTGGAATTTTTAAAAAAAGCAACATATTGCTATGTACAAAGACATAACAATATGTTGCTTCTTTTATTTTTTTTTGTTTTATATCATCTTTATTGAGAAACCATTACAAACATATATATTTACAAAGTTATGTACAAACTAGTTAGTAGTAGGTGTTACATGAATAGTTAGTTCAGTTGAGTTGTTTCCACTCGGTCCGTGTGAAACTAAATAGAGTGCGCCAGGTTGAATAACTCGAAGATCTTCATTTTGTAGAAGTTGTACAAACCGTCTCGGTAGGAAGATTTGAAACTTCGGTTCGTCACCAACTGTATACGGCGCCTCGCTCAATGTGCAATTAATAGCATCACCAACTGAAGTGTCCATCTTCTTGATTGTATGTATGATGTAATGTTTTTCTTCTTTTAGTTCAGAACATCTCTTCGTCGGTAAGATTGTTGATTTTGAATGAGCGTTGAATTGATCAACCAAATTTTGAAGAAAGTTCTGCGATGCCATCTTGATGTTATTGTTAATCTTCTTGTTAATAATAATGTCCGTCGGAGATGTTGTCTCTTCGGAGGTTCGAGTAATACTCATGCTGCGTCATGGTAGCGCTCTCACTTTTATTACCGACATTACCCCCACCATTCTGTTGAAGGAAATTATTCAAGCGGTAGGCATTCTTCAAAGCGCACTGTGACCTTCGATGTTTAAAACTCTTTGATGAAATACAAAGTTCATTGAAATAGCATTGGAAATCTCTATCTATTATTGCATTTGTCACTTCGTTGCTTGTAAATGATTGTATCCAATTAGCTTTTTCCAATCCTCTTGTGTAGATAGTTTTGAACTCTTTGCAGTAATGATTCATAATGTGCGGCATCATGTTATAATTAATAAAACCTTCATCCCATCTTAAGTTGTGAAAATGTTTGTACAACCATTTGTTTGTAACTTTTGCTTTAGTTGTTAGTCTATTGAATGGTAATGGAGGTTTGAATAAGTAATGATAAACTACAGATGTGTTCATATCCAAAATTACTAATTCTTTTATAATAAAATTTCCATCATTTCCTCGAAAAGCTTGAAATTCAATTATACCTTTTTTAACTTCCATTATATGTGGCGCATTAGAAAACGAAACCCGTTTGTCCATGATGAAGTCTCGTCAGCAACTGACTTGTATTACAAACACGATTGTTCTTCTTTAACTTCTTGCGCTTCTTCGTCGATATTAAAGTTGGTGTGATAGTTGTTCAATTGTCTCCACATATCCACTTCTTGAGGTATTCGATTAAAAATTGAAGTATCCACGGGACCGTATAGAATTGGAACGAAAGGTTGTCTGTCCAATGTATCGATTAGATAGTCTTTGATTATTGCACTTGAAAATATTAGTTGTTTCAAATATCTGGTGACGGGACCGGTAGTACAACTTAAAGTGTAAAATTCTTCTTTAGTCAAATGTAATTTTACATCATGTCTAGTTAAATCTCTGAAGCGAACCATTTGTCCCCCACAATGTTTCACTATATCAACTTCAATATTTGATTCCAATAAACTTAATCTTGTTCTTCTTCCAAATGTGTTGTTACTCAAATAACATTCCAAAAGATGTAAATGTTTCATAAATGATTCCCAAGAAGTTTCAGTGAATGTAACCATTTTATTTCCATGATTTAAAATAACAATCGGTGAATAATCCAATGATTTTAAAATTACAACTGAAATACTTTTCGTCATGCATGATGAAATGGGGTAGAAAATCCGAAGAAATACTTCTGTTAAAATATTAGTTGTAATGTTAACTTCAACCTTTTTTCTTTTTACTTCTTTTTCAGCTTCTCCTTCTTCTTTTTCTTCTTCTCTCTTCTTATGTTTGTTAAACTTGAGGAACTCGTCCATTTCTCGTTCAACTTGTTTTTCTATATCTGAACTATTCTCATCCATTAGAGGTGTATTTTCTTCTCCGTTAGTAGAACTCATCTTGCGAACGATGTTTCCCATACGACGGTCGAATATAAAATGAACTTTCCACTGATGATTTTCTCGCTTTTATGTTTTTCGTGAAATCCTTGAAATTTATAAAATCACATAAATGTTTGTTTTCAACTTGTTTTTCACAAACGAAATTCTAACCTCAAAAAGTGAAGCAGATAATTCTAACCTCAAAAATCTGCAGTCGTTGTACTAATTCTTTTTAAAGTACATTCTTCACAATTCCGGTCAGCGGTGTGTAAGTAACTATTTTATCATGTAGAATTAGACAGTATGCTGAAGTTCCATCCGCTACTGGTTGTTCAAATTCCATTTCAATTTTTATATCCACACTTGATGATTTTACCGATTCATTTTGTTTTGAACAATCGATTACAATTATCGGAGCCTTGGAATAATACTGGTCAGGCGATAATAGTGGTGTATTAGTCTTTCCATAATATGACGATTGAAATCTTGCATACATATCGTATAAAATGGAAAAACGTTTTTTGCTGAACATGACATTCAAATTGTCATACGGAAAGAATTGAGAGTTTAAGAAAACTTTACAATTCTTTATTTTACAGTGATCAAATTGACCGGCATTTGCAGTGATAACATCTTTTCGCTTAGTTTGAAAACCAAGTATTATGTACCTTGCCCGTTCCAAATAAGTTGATGTCTTGACGGTCCATGTTTGTCGTTCTGTCTGAGGTAGTGTAGGATATTCATGGAATTCCCAACTTCGGAATGGCATCACAATATCACGGTCAGACTTTAACTTTCTCAATAATACGATTCTATGTTCATCGGCCAATCTTACATGAGGTACTCTCCAAACAACTTTATCCAATTGTAGTTGCCATTCCAGTTTATCTTCCGTAGTTGCAGGGTCTGCAAGTATCAAGTCCTTGTTAGTTGAAGATCTGAGTAATACCAATTCTTGTTTGACATTTATTATTATTCGTTTGTAATCTTCAGCGAATCCCAAAAGCAATCGTAAGGGTACATGAAAATCAAAGTGACCGTTGGAATCCGGTGTTATAGTGTCTTTATCAGGGGCAACCCATCCGGCGGTGACTATTGAATTCTTCTCATGCGGTGTTAATGATGTTAATCCTTTCAATGTCGTTGTTATACCAACCTTTTTTGTCGAATCAACTGTCACCCCTGATATCTCATATCTTATTTCATCAAAAAGATATGCCATCGGGTTATTTATAAAAGGAACTGTTGAAGCAGTTTTTCCATCCAATTTTAATACCCGTCCTTCAATGTACAAATAACTTTCACACGGCAATGTGTAAATATCTTGTTGTTGAATGGAATCCTTATTTCATCGTTATTGTTTAATTTTGATGAAGTGTAAGGGTTGTGCGTGTGATATTCCTTCTCCCATAGTGTTTCGTCGAATGTCGGTCCTTGAGATATATCCAGGATATCCATCGTTGTTAAGTTTCAATCCAATCTTCTGTAGAAAACGAATGTTGTCCGATGTTAACTCTTCCAATGTCGAGGAGCTACTGAGCTCCCGACTCTTCCGTTGCGGTTTAAATGATAATCCCATGTTGACCTTTATGTTGCCGCTCTGATGTGTATCCGTATAGTTATCGTTTCTCCTCTAAAGTCAACACTAACACCGTCTTGATCCAATATGTTCAGTACGATGTCTGAAATGAAACTGGTGTTTAACGGTAGGTATATCAAGTTTTGTGGCTTCTCAACAATTTTAAAACCAGGAGCCACTTTTGGATAAAATGTATGTAAAATATGCTGATTCACTCCTTCTCTATACGATCCGTGTATAATATTACACGTTACATCGATACTATTGACTTTCAATATTGTAACAGTTGTATCACCTGAATGAGTAGTTCCAGGAGTTAATATATTCTTTTTTGTATCTGTAAATCCAAGTAAACTGCCAATGGAGTTTTTCAAGCTGACATCGATATAATATTTTGAAGTTATTTCTGCTTTTAAAGTATTATTGTTTCCTTTAACGGTGATATTTTCTTCTCCGAGTTGTTTTTGTAGTAATTGGTTTATATCATCGATTTCATAAGCTCCAGTAGGAAATGTAATTATTTTCAATTCTGAGTATTTTCCTGAAGCATCCTTAGTTTCATAATAATGTAGTAAATTGTTCTTTCCTTCCGTAACATTGGGAATTGAGTTGTAGGTAGTTAAATCAAGTAATGCCGCTTCCCATAATCTTTCCTTGGATAGACGCAATGCTGGGAACAGCGTACTTTTCAATGTGGATGAATTTCCACTCAGTGACACTGTATACGATGACATCTTAAAGCTGACTGACACTCTTCGCTAGAAACTCCAAACATAAATGCCCACATATTTCAGTATTGTTAGGTTGTTCTCTTTTGTAATTGTAAAAAATGTTTTTGGAGTTTCGAAAATAATGTTGCAGTTCTTTCGGCGGTGGTAGATTGCCAAAACTGTCAAAGTAGTAAATGGTTTGTCCGAGCTTTTTATAGCATCCCCAATGAGTGCCTGGACCATAGGTGGAATCCAAATTTACTATTCCAGTTTCATTTTCCCATATTTTAGTTGGTAATGCATCTTTCATAAAAACTCCTCGAAAAAACGGTATTTTTAAACATTTTACATAATCATTTAACTGATGATTTGTTAAGGCTTTATTTGGAATTATCAATTGATTCTTCTTATTTAGTACACACGGTACGGTCTTAGGTATAAACCTGCTCCGTTTTTTACCATTGACCAAATAGAAGCTTTCTTTACTATTGCTTTACGAGTTCTACGACGTCTCTTCTTAATGTTTCCACCTCTTTTGGGAGCTCTTCTCTTTGCAGGTCTTCCTCTGCGACGACGTCTTCCAGCACCAAATTTAGCTTTCGTCTTCATGGCTGTAGTTACTGCCCAAGCCGCTGCTTTTTCTGCAATACTTGCGTCACTTGATTTTACTCTTTGCCAAGCTTTTTCCGCTAGAATTTTATCCGCTATTGATCTATTTGTTGAATCTTTATACTTTGAATATGCTATATCGTGTTCTTTACAAGCTTGATCTAATTTATTAATTCCAGGATCTCCTCTTGCTAAACGTTTTGACAACTTAGTTCCAGGTCCACAATATTGATAACCTCCGGGCAGATGTAATTCGTATGGTAAAGCGTCTATCGCTCGATTCACAACAGCACCAATTGGAATCCGTCTGAGCAGGGATAATGCAGCTGATGTTAAACCACGTCCTCTCTTGCCGCTGTCTTGACGACGACTGAGCGATACGGTCTTCATTATGCTGTTTTATGTAACCAACGTCTTCACTCTATGAAATACTTTATGATAATGAATCCTTTTTTTTGTGTATTCTATACTTAAATATTCATAAGTTTTACTAGTATCTATCAATGATTTCATCTTTAATCCATTGGTTTCTTTGAGAATCTTCGATTTTATTGTGTTTCATCGATGCATTAATCAAATGATTATGCATATCAATAACTACATTACCTACAAGATTCATTACATACTCTACATTAGTAGCATCTTTGTTACGTGTAGGATTATCAAGATTTGTGATACGTTTACCATTACATGTATACACAGATGGATCGTTATTAGAGGTTGCTATAACTTGATTAATAGTAGCAACATCATTCGGAGCTATTCCTGCTGATATGTTAGATATTCTTCTATTTTTTCCATCATATAAGTTATTTATTTTATCTAAAACTATAGTTTGTTTCACAACAACACAATCATTATCATCTTTACCAGATTTTACATGGGTTAATCGTCTACCTCCACATATAAAGTTAACACCAGTAGCTGATAGTTGTGGCACTTGCGTTAAAATAACAGCATCATGTTCTTCCGTGCCTAAACTTATATTTGACAATCTTTTATTTTTTCCATCCCACTTGTTATTTTGTAGTTGTAGTAAGGTAAACTTTTCACTTCCTTGCATAAACTCATCACCTTTCTTTGACACCACCTGATTTTGTTTAACAAAAGCGGATGTTCCTTTCTTCAAGCTTTCATTCATTTGTCTCACGGTAGCAGCATCCGATGGAGTTGAACCATCTTTCAGATTGGACAACACTTTTCCATGACAATCAATAACAGCACCATTATATAAAATACAATTATCTTTAACGTATTTAATATTAACACCATCACTTTCTTCTTTAGGATATCCAATATCGTTTATAGTATATTTATAGAAGGAAAATCCATCTTTTTTCTTTTCTGGTATTACAGAATGCAAATAACGCTTATTGATTGTATCTGTATCCTCGGTTGGATCTGCCACATTAGTTATTTTATAATTTAAAGCATTGTACTTTTTTCCACTTTTAGTCTTTTCCAACAGTAAAGCGTATTCCATCGCAGATAGAAAATAGCCTTTATTAACAACATCTCCATTGTTGACTGGTTTTGCAACATTAATAACCCTGTGAGATTTTGCATCATACAGTTGGTTGTTGTCGAGTTTTAAACTTGTAGATGTTTCCTCCTTTACTGTTTTTAAATTTGTTGCATCTCCATCTTCTTCTGGATCCTTAACAAACTTTAAACGTTTATTATTTATGTTATAGTCACCTTCGGGTGTTTGCGGTAATCCACTTCTTTTTCTGTTTTCTCCAACTTGCACTCCTAACGCGGAGTATCGTCCGAACTTGTCGACGCTCATGTTAGAACTGACACATTATACGCCTGCAACTCTTATATATCCGCGGACAATTATACGATTATGCCGCGATTCCTGAGTTCGTCAATCAGAGCTACCCATTCATTATTTAAACCTGTATGACCGGCTTCCATGGCTTCATGCAATAGTCTCATTCTATCAACCAATTTATTGATGTCGTTGTAGTAAATCACATTCGTATTGTATAGATTTTTCATCAATCCTTTGCCAGATGTTGAAGTATCTCCTTTACTCTTTTTACCATGTTGTTCAAGAAGTGATAAATCCATAAGTGATAAAGATTTTCTTTTCAGTGGTTGTCTCGCCGCTGGTGCAGTACGTAATGTTGGCAATTTTCGTGGAGGAAACAACTTTTTTATAACAATGTTATATTTTGTTGCACGTGAACGATTAATCATTGCATCCTTTAAGTAGTTTCTTTTATGAGCGTTAGTATTTTGTAGAATTTCCTTAAAAACACTTAAATCTTTGGATGAATATTTTAGTGGTATGTTTTTAAAAATTAATTCATAAAGTCCTTTTGTTCCTTTATATTTATGCTCACCAATAATGATGTAATCGTCTTGTGTTATTTCAAGCTTTGAATCGCCGATCTTTAATTCATTCCCATCAATTCTTGCTCCGTATACGTGTGATCTACTCAAATTCGGGTTTGATTTCATGTCATGTAGCATTTTCATTATATATTTTCTTCCAAGAGGTCCATGTTGTAATATATCGCTACTCAATTGAGTTAAATTTGGAATAGATTGTTCAGCTTCAGGTATTGGCTGTTCTTCTTCCTTTTCAACAATTGGTTCTTCTTCTTCTTTTGTTTCTTCTTGCTCACTAGCACTTGTATATGAATCATCATCTTCTTCTTTTTTTAATGCTTGTACTTCTTGTTTAGAAACTGGTAGTAAAACATCTCCTTCATAACGAGGTTTACCAATAGTTTCTGATATCTGTTTTAAAGGTTCCGTAATAGGTTTAAATGTAGTCTCTAGAAATTCTTCTCTTTCACTTAAACCCATCCTCAATGCACGATTCTTCATCCTAATAGAATCACTGAGTGATTTTATTTCTTTTGATAGTTTTTCTTGATTCACCATGTTTACACTGTGAAGTTCAACGTGTAACTAGATGTAGCATCGGTAGTTCAACGCATAAATACAAATTTATCCAACCCTATACGATATCTACCATTTTTAATATCTTCTTCTTCATAATAACGAGAAAGCCATATTTCTCATTCCATGCTTTGCCACACATTTCTTTAAATTTCTCAAATGGCATATCCGCATTTACATGATCATTGTATATATGCTTTAAATTTGTTTCATCTTGCTTGAAGATGATCAACATATTTGCATTGTCTCTTATGAGTTGTTTTGGAATCTTACTGTATGTTTGACCAATATAAATGCTATCGATATTATGATGTCTTCCCATAGCGAAGTAATTCCTTATAGTGTCGTGATTTTCACAAGACACATCGTCAAAAATAAAAATAGAAAATGGTTTTGCTTCATTTGGTTGCATAATTGTTTCACTGGCATTAAACTTGTAGAAATGCACTTCAGGTACACTTGCAAGTACTTTATCGCATAATTAATATTTTGGTTGTTGCAATGATTTTGAAAAAATATTTATATTGTTAAAGCGCAATCCTTTAGGATTAGTTATAAGGTTAAAAACAACATTTGTTTTTCCACAATTTGAAGGACCAGTTATTAAACATCTTATTGTATTTGGTAGTAATTCACCATGTTTACCATGATTTAACTTATCATTGTCAACCGTCAATTCATCAATATTATTGATATTAAATCGATCTTTTTGTTGTACAATCTCCATCTTGTGTCAAGGTTAAACACACAATGAGCTATTAAGTTACTATACCTGGTCTTTTGAAGGAATCCAAGAGTCTTCACTTTTATCGAATCCTAACCACCGGACTTTAACCATATCCTTTTTCCTTTGTAAAACCTTCTCAACAAGATATACATCACCGACTGTTGATTTCAACAATTCATGTCCGTAGAATCCACCTTGAAGTAATTCACCCTTGTTATCCTTTAATAAGTAGGTTTCAGGTATAGTTGGTTGCACTTTATAAACTGTAAATACTTCATTAGTCCAATTTGGTAGATATCTTTTACTAAATACACCTTTGTATTTGCTTATACGAACTTTATCGTTGACTTTAAACTTTTTTGGTTGTAACTTTTCCAATTTAGGTGTTGTATTATTTCTGATGCGTTGTAATACAACCTTAGCATTAGCGCTGTTTACCTGGATAGGTTTCATTCCGATGGTACGATGATATTTGTTGTTATACTCTTTTATAAGTTGTGGTAATATGTCATACCACACGTATGATCCTCGTTTTGAAAATTGTTTGTACATCGCTCCTTTTAATGTTCTATTGAATCTTTCAATTATTGAAGCTTTAACTTCAGAATTTGTAGAATAATGATTTATTTGATATTTCTTCATTAAAGCTCCAAAGTCTTTATTAAAATATTCTTTTCCATCATCGGTCTGTAGATGTTTGATTTTGAATTTATTTCTTTGTATCGTTGTTTCCATAGCTTTTGTAACACTTTTACCAGTCTTATCCTTCAATGGTAAAGCGTCAGCTATTTTAGTAAAACAGTCTATAATTGTTAAAATATATTTGAAACCTTTGTTTAATTTACTGTGCGGTATCATTTCAATGAGATCAGCTTGATACAGATCATTCATTCCCTTAATAATTGTACTTCTTCTTGGAAATCTTCTTCTTGCTGGTTTATGTAGTTCATTTACAATCTTGTCCTTCACACTTTCCATCTTCAGGTGTTGCTTGCACATCGCTTGTAAAAATAGTGATCCGTACAACAGTTCATTCTCTTTTATATAGTTTGAATATAGGTCAAGGCCATTTCATATTAGTGTAAAAAAGAGGGAACATGGCATTAGGCTTGCCATGTCCCCTCTTCTTTACGGAAAGGAAAAAAGGAAGAAGGTAGAGGACGAAGAATAGGTTTACTGGTCGATAGGGTTTAGAGAGTAATGTCCAAATGGCAGAGTTCTTATGTTGTCTTCAAGGATGTATCTCTTGTCATCCTTATAGCTCAATGCCGATTTGGTTTGCTTCACACTGAAAAGACGATGGTTGAAGCTTCTTATGGTGTTAAATGTTGCAGTTGTTTCAACATTTTCAAACAAACATCTTTTATAATGTTCAAACTGTACGTTCTTCTTCAGGAAAGAGGTTTTTATTCCTTTGGCTTTCTTCGTGACTTGATGTTCGTTCCTTTCGCTTATGTACAGTTGAAATGAATATAGTTTGGACATTAATGCTACAATTTCCATCATCGGCACACCATTTGTTTCATCTTTAAATTTTCCCAATACTTTCTTGTTTCTGTCGTAGTCGTAATTTGGATGGTCCTTGGGATAATCGGAAAAGTCGAAATCATCTTTATACATAAAAGTGCGTAGATCTTCGTACATGTCATTTGTTTTAATCCAGTAAATTAGTGCATCCGTATCCATATATGCAATACCAATGTTCTCTCTTGCATAATAGTTAACCATCTTCTTATAATGAAACTCGTACATGTGTGTTTTGGAAATATCCAAGATTGACATTCCTAGATACAAAGGACGATCCATTAGAACTGACTTCTTGTTCATGGAAATAACAACTAGATTTTCATTAATAATTACAGATGAACCAAAGTTTGGTTGTTGCACTAATTTCTGTAGTTTTACTGGATCAGTTACCAATTTGATATCCTTATGTTTCCTTTTGTTTTCCAAAGTCTTGCCAAATATTGCGTTGTTCATTAGTTTGAAGAAATCTTTTTGAAAACTTGATGTAGCGGCGGCTCTTCTTCTTGTGTTGTTGTCAATGTACGGTTTTAACCAACAAGATTGAGAGAATTGTAGTACTCGATTAATTTTTGTAATTTTCAATCCCAAGTCTAAGGCCTGTTGTATCATCCAGTAGTGTCCAACATACCGAGACTTGTTGGTTAAAGTCATCAATAATTTCGGCCATCTTCCAGTTGGAGAAATTTCAGTCTTCGGAAGAAGTGGTAAATCATAATGTTCGTCGTGAAGATGTTCGGGATATTCAAAATCGACGTCAAATATGTAACCAGTTTCTCCATATTTCGGTATATCCATTATGTTTCCAATTGATTCTGGGTCTATCCATTTGAAATTATCATATGGAAGGGGATTCGACATTGCCCATCCGTATAAGTTATTTGCATCAAAATAACCCAGGAATGTTGTTGGTTTTGATGCATCATAATCGGGCAAATACTTATTGTTCGCCTTGACATGACGTGTTACACTTTGCGTCAATCCTCCTCGGACTCCTGATTCTAACATCAACACCATATCTATATCTGTAAGAAGTTGTATTTTACAATTTGTTTCTTTTAACATGGCTTGCCACGCTAGTCCAGGCGAAGTGTACGAATGAAGAGGGTCTAATCCATATGACGCAAAACACGTATTTCTAAATTCTTCCATCACATCACATAATAAAGTCACATCTAATTTAACATAGAAATCTGAATATTCCCCCAATGTTCTAAATCCTAATTCGTTCCATACTTTGCATGCATGATCATAATCATCTTGAGATATATCCATGTCGTACAGTTTACTTTTAAATTCTTCTTTTGGA
Source organism: Neoaliturus tenellus (assembly GCA_030545055.2). NCBI lineage: Eukaryota > Metazoa > Arthropoda > Insecta > Hemiptera > Cicadellidae > Neoaliturus > Neoaliturus tenellus. Next base: position 74,764,337 of record CM061536.1, on the reverse strand, counting down.
GGTAGTGATGTTTCATTAAATCTTTCTAAACTGTCTATGTAATCATATGGGAAAACACCTTTTCGAAGTACCAGATCCAGTTTGTCGCTATTTACAATCTTCTTCGTTTCGATTAAATCTTGTTTCCTTAGATTTTCAGAAAGTTTGGACAAACTCGACGGCAAAAATCGGTAGGAGTCCAAGAATCTTAGTTTGACGTTTCCAACTTCTTTGGAAAAACTTATAAACTTCTCTGAAGTTTCAGCTAACACATCGATTTTACCGTCGTCTCTTCCTAATTCAGGTATTATAAAATGAGCGTCGTACCCACTGAGATTATGCAGAACCACAGGGATAAATAGTGGTAAACGATAGCTCAAGTTGCATTTATTACAAGCAGCACCCCTGTAATAACCTGTAAGGTGGTCGTGATCTTTAACTTTATAATTCTCAATAGTAAAATCATTTTTGCACAAGAAACAGTGAGTCGCATTTTCATGTTGAATTTCTTCTCCTTCGTCCATCGGTTTCATTGGTACAATATTTGTATATAATCTTTGTGTATTTCCAGCTATTGAATATAGGTGATCAAGAAATATTTTTTCCGCATTTTCACCACGATATACTAGAGGTTCTGAAGTTAATCCATATCTGTTTAAATGTTCTTCTGATAATGTTGATTTGACCATTAAACAAAAACTGTTTGGTTTGTGCATTTGATACTTTACACTTTTTCTTGCTTCACAATTTTCATCTTCAACTGGAACAAGTGTTGATTCAAAATCCGCATACACAACTAAAGGGATACGGTATTGATGATGAACCTTTTCAAATGTAACGAATGCTCTGTTTTCCGAAGGTAAATTAATCTTTGCTTCATAATTATTGTTACATAATCTTTTGTGCTCTTGTAACCATTCTCTTCCTTGTCTTCCTTCTCGTTGAAAATTAAAACATCTCTTGCAAATTATCTTTCTGTGTCGAGCTTTAGAAAGTTGCTTGTTAACAAGACGATCGAATTGCTTTATGTACACATAGTGAGACACATCTCCTCGCGTTAGTAGTAGTAAATCCGTATGATCTGGTAGCTCTTCTTTTGCAATTCGTAAAGGATACACTTTGTTTGAACTATCTAAAGCAAAAACATTAATAGACGTGCCGGGATTTTTCTTTTCAAATTTCGATATATCTTTCGTAGAAACGGGATATGTCATTCCTTGAAAATTGTACCTGTGTCTTGCGTCTTCATATTCTTGGTTGGGTCTATGTGGAGTTCGTAATACAAACTTTGTCGTCATAGCATAGCGAAAACATTCATTATCTTCATTTTGAACATTAATACAAGATTTTGTATTTTCAATTATTTTTGGCAAAGGAATGTAACTAGATCCCATTAGTCCATATCCATGTTTGTGAACTCTTATATCTAATACTTCAATACTTGTAAGACTCCATCCGGATCCTCTTCCTTCGTGTTCCTGAAGTTTGGTTAATATTTGTTCTATACAATTCTCTACTATTGAATCAATGTTTGAACTTTCCATGATGGTTCGGTTTTTTGTTATGAATCCTCTTGGTGATAATTCTTCTTGCGCATTTATAAACATAGCTTCTAGTAGTAAACCAAATTTAAGAAAGTTTAATCTTTTCAATTCTTCTTTTAAAGTTTTACTTACGATTGGTTTTGCTTCTCTAATAAATTCTTCTAAGTTCAAGTTTTCATTTTGAATCTTATGATGCATTACTACCTTACCGGGTAAAGCAAATACTTGTAGATTCGGTAAAGTAGTTGAAGATGTTGCTGTTATTTCTTCTTGTTCTTCTTGTTCTTCATGTTCTTCTTGTTCTTCTTGTTCTTCTTGTTGTTCTTGATCTTCTTCTGTGTTGTTGTGAATTAGTTCTTTATGTATATCTAGTAGAATTTCATCGTGAAACGATTCCGAACATTTGTCGCAATGATACATGTTGACGATGTTTACTCTTCGAAATTTCGCCGAGAAATGAAATGGGCTCTGACAGTCCCGCTTTTATAACGGTTCCCCCACCACTATTTCACCATCATCCTCTTCTTCTTCTTCACTATCCGAGGAAAACAAACGTCTTGGACGAAACATTAATCTTCTACTAACTGATTGTTCATTTGTGTTCTCTATTCCAGTTGGAGTTTCAGTATGTACTTCTTCATATTCAAACGATGATGAAGATTCTGATATTACTACATCCATATCCAAATTTTCATTCTCCACATCATTTACACTTCCTACTTCTGATGTTGTTAGATCTACATCCATATCATTTACACTTTCTACTTCTGATGTTTCACTGTTATTATCATCTTCTTCCATATTAAAATTGTCTAGTTGAATTTTATACAATATTTCAATAAGAGGTTTCCTTGGATAATCGGTGTTGTCCACAGGAGCCATTTCAAGTAAATGAGGAATAACTCTTTACGATTCGGCTTATATGATATTTTGATAAGTATGTCAAGGTCATTTTGTGTAAGTGCAAGTCTTGGAAGAAGCCGAAACCAGAGTTGAAGACATTCCATGTGTACCAGATGAGAGGGCATAAGTACACTTGTTGCCCTGAACGTTGCATTGAATTCACACTAAAACAGCTAACTGGCTGCAAATTGTGCAACAATCATTTTGCAGGTTTTTGCAAACATTATTTAGGAGCCTGTCAGTACAGATCAACTTGGCATACAGAAGCACTCACTATCAATGAAATCGCTATAGATACACAAGAGTAGTCTTTCTACTCTTTTCTTTTTTTAAAACTCCATTTGGATGACCTTGACCTTTCCCCCTCCACTCACCTTAGTTTATATAAACCCCATTCCCACTGACCACAGCATCACTTCATCGTGCTCCCTCGTCAAAGCAACATCAACTATGGAAAGTAAGCGCATCTCATGTTGCGAGCATAGGTGTTTGGAGATACAAGGCGTCACATATTGTGCAAAGAAGCGTTGGGAGGAAGAGACGGGGACAACCTATTGCTGTGAGGATAAGTGTTTCCTCTTACCAAAGTGGCAAGTGGATGGGCTGGCCTGCCGGCAATGTGAATGCTTCGGATGTTGCAGGTGTAGATGCAAGAACCAACACCTGCCACCACCGGTACTACAAACTTTCAAAATCTACAAATCCAAATACTTTTATACTTGTTGTCCGCAGCGGTGTATTAAATTTCACTTCTCCAATCTTACCAATTGTCGGAAGTGCTACGGACAACCTGATGGGTGGTGCACCTGTTTTCTGGACTCCTGCCGCTACAGATCGGATTGGTTTACAGATCCGTTGGAGATTGATGAAGTCGCCCAGGAAGCACAAGAGTAGTCTTTCTACTCTTCAACTTTTTTAAAACTCCATTTGGATGACCTTGAGATTTCCCCCTCCACTTCCCCATATACCTAGAGTACACGGAGCCTGACAGTCAGTCACTCGGTGGCTGTCGTGGGGTGCGCGTCGGTGTCGGCGCTCCATTGTTAGGTTTTCAGGGTCACAGTAATATCAAATTGTTGGTGTTGTGCTGGTTCAAGGTCACCTGAGGGATAACCGATTGCCCATTTAGGCAGGGTCATGTCAGAAACTCGAGTTTAACTTGGCACTTTTGCCGTTTCTCGTCGAAAATTCGCTCCAAGTGGTCAAGGTCACGGGGACTCTGACTGAAACTCGGAGCGTAGTGCGAGAAACGGCAAAAGTGCCAAAAAATTTTAAGTTTCGGCGTGACCTTGACCTCAGTGGCGTCGGTGACGTCATTTTGATGACGTAAGGGGTGATGACGTCATCAGCACGTCATTTCTGTGACGTCATGGGTGTGACGTCATAGAAATGACGTCATTGGTGATGACGTCATCGATGACGCAATCGATGACGTCATCGATGACGTCATCGGTGAGGTCATTGACCTCGATGACGTCATCCCTCAGGTGACCTTGAACTGAGCCAGCACCAACAATTTGACACTACTCACCTCACATGTTTCGAAGACCTGTGCGTGGGGTGAGCTTAAGTCCATAGCTGCGTCAATAACCGTTCATTAAGAAAAAAAATAATAATGGTAAAAGTAAAATTAAAACCACACGAAGTTGTTAAATAATTAACAACTAATTCCAAAATAGAATGCTTAAGGTACGTTCTTTTTATCAGCTGCTATTATGGTAGTTTTAAAGTTTAAATTTGTAATCCACGGAAAAAAAGCATACAAGAAAAAAAAATAAGAGAAAATATCAAATATGAAAAATTGAAACTTATGAGAGGCAAGGGTGTGCAGAGGGGAAAGTATTTTAAGTCAAAGTCAAGGTGACGTAGTACAGGGTGTACCAAAAAGAATCATCCGATTTTATAGGTTTATAATTTCAAAACTAATTACCATATGGACATAGGGTTATTTTTATACTTTTATATTTTTGATAACAAATAAAGTTTTTTTTACATGCCATTTACAGGTGCTCAATATGGTTCCCTTTAGATGCAAAGCACAAGTCTATGCGATACTCAAATTCGTCTTAGACCTTTAACAAGCTTGTCTTGAGTGATGGATTCGATAGTTGCTCTGATTTGGTTCTTCAGTTCAACCAACGTTGTTAGAAACAGTCTTTTACAAATCCCCACAAAAAGAAATAACAAACAGTCTGATAACCTTGGCGGCCGGGCCAGTGATTAACGAGGAATCGGTAGGTCCAGTATGGCCGATCCAATTTTGAGGGACCATTTAAAAACTCACATGATTTCTTTTTGTGTGGGTTTGTAAAAGACACTGTTTATATCCGTACCCTTTCAACAACATTGGTTAAACTGAAGAACCGCAGCAAAGCAGCCATAAAACCCACCCCCCCCCCCCAAGCTGTTAACTAGCTAGCTGGGGGACCAATTTGAGTATTTCCTAGACATGTGCTGTGCATGTAAAGGGGGCCATATTGATCACCTGTTAATGGTACTAGCTGTGTACCCGTTCTACGCACGGGTTTATTTGCATTTTATTAACAGAAATATAAAAATCCTTTCATAAATTCAATATGTCACCTTCATTTGGTTTATTCCATTGTATCTAGATATCATAACTTATCTTATGCTTCATAGCTTCTTTGAAAATTTGTCAAAATCTTGTTATATTGATTTTCCATTTGGGTTAGAACTTAGAAGTTATGTCTGTGTCTTCAATGTTTTTGTTGCAGATTTACTAAACATTAATATTCGTGATTAATTTTATAGTTCTAAAATATACCTTACCATTATACTCATAGACGATTAAAGAAAACTCAGACTTGTCAAGAATATTAAAAGCTTCTGACAATAGCTGTACTAAATACAATGTACCCCTGTACCCCACCTCTGTATTTCTTGCTCTATACCCTTAAAGACATGTACAAATTTGAATCAAAATATATATATATAATCCAAATTAAAAATTAACTAAAATTTGAATACCCAACCCAAGTAAAACAACGCATCGCCTGTCAGTAATTTAACTAACTTGCCATAGAAACAATTCGTTCTAAACATTTCAGCCTGAGCAATTACAGTAATACAATCCTCACCAACCATTGAAAGTAAAATAAGTAAACACTCGATGTATTACAAAAAGGTTTATACATTACAAACTTAAATTATTCATGAATGGAAAAAATAATTCGTGAAATTATTCGGGTTTGAAAAAAAATCTACTATAATAGGTTAACTTGTTTATTTGCCGGCGTCAATATGTGTGGCGGACGACTGTTTACGAATTGTTGTCGACAGGCTGAGGCTACCTGGACGGGAGAGTGCGCAAATGATGCAAGGGGATTTAGGTGACCCTTCGAAATATTTGACAGAAGGATTAAAAAGTGTGCAAATGATGAACGACCGAATGATAGAGGTGGTGGTCCCCCAAGAAGACAGAGCAACGAACATGAGTTTTCAATAAATTTTTAAATAAAAATAATGCCGCTTTCACCACCCTGGTGTGCGCAAACGATGCATATACCTGAGAGCCCCCTGGAGCTCGAAGCGCAAAACAAGCATCCCTTCTACCTGTCTCTCCGCATGATGCGCAAATGATGCACGCCCTATCATTCTATTTCCTGGTCGTTGGGCATTTTCTGAGTCGCCAGGCTCCACTGTTTTTTGTCTCGTGAACAGGATATTTATTTGCATTCATTTTTTACAAGAAATTAAGAGAAAAACTAGTGCTTATAAACTTTTAAGCTTTTTTTGAGATTGTGGTAGAAACACTCTGTAACTGAAACCTTGCAATCTCCAAACAGCATAGCTCTGAATGCATTACAGCAAGCATTGCATCAAAACGCACGAAATCTGGGGCCTACGAACAACGTCCAAATCCCACCGAACCAGCCAGACCACAATTAAAAATTTCAAACCAGGTTAAAATTAAAAATTGTTGCGTTTTTATGTGTTGTAACAAAAAATGTAATATTATTATTAAGAGAAATTTTTGTACTTGTTAAAAAAACCGCAAATAACAATATTTTTTTACATCTTTAGGCTGACTATAAGTAAAGCTTTACTTTGAAATATCAGGTGTCAACGCTGTAGTCAACAAATAATTACTTCTTATTGCCAAGTGAATCGCTCTTTCTACCTTCTAAATGTCCAAATGAGCATATTTGTTTACAAAATTAAAAATAATAACAAACATCTGCAAAATTGTTCTAGTCATCTAATTCCATTTAACCAATCAGCATGATCCTTGAATGAAAATTATCAGTGTTTCGTAAGCAGCGTCCTCACAAGGACCCTACTCAGTTCTTTTACATTAGTACTATCCCATCCATATTATTTGGAAGATTGAGCAATTTATTACCCTTGTTGGTTTTAACTACATCATTTGATTTATGAAATACACCTCTTTTTGTCAGAACGTGTCATGAAAGCTAAATTGGGAACTAAAATTAGTTTGCAATGATAATAAGAACTATTTTAAGATTTAAGGAACAAAATTCGTTCTGTAATACAAAGTATAAATTATTTTAATATTCATATTAAGAACCTAGAACTTAGTTGATTTACTCGCTGTATTTTGGCTAGTAAAACTTAAAAGGGTTAGACATGAATGAGTCTGTATTTAAAATATTAAGTGTTGCAATCTGTGGTGAAAATGTCAAACTGTCTAATCCAGCTGATTAAAAAGCATAGATAAGATGATAGAATTAAATATTCCCATAAGTTTAATATCGAATATTTCTTTTAATATGAGTCAGAGCCTTTTTGACGAACGTTGGTTTAGAGCAGATATTTTTTTTCTAATTGCACCATTTAACACTGATAACAATTTCCATATCATTTACTATAGCCCTTGTCGTGTGAAAAGAGATCAAAGATTGGTATTTTAGCACAACTTGTCTACTTTGACGTACCATGGGGCAAAGCCTTAGGGTCGCTGAGGCAATTTAAGTTGTAATGAACCTTCACACCACTTTTGTCTATAACAGGAAAAAAATTTAGACCATCAGGTAAAGTTGTTGTCCCGTGAAAGAGGACAAAATAGAGCCCATGAGCGTTACAGACACAGTGAAAGACAGACAGAGAGAGAGAAAGAAAGAGAGAAAGACAGAGAGAAAGAAATTTAGATGATGCCGATTTTGGATTCTGTGGTACATAAAAAGTAAAAATAACCAAAAATTTCAAGATTTTAAGCAATGTACAGGCAAAACTCTAATTTTATTAATATAGATGTACAAAACTTAATTAGTTATCGTTTGATATAAAAATAACTCCATGTCCATATATGATCATTAGTTTTGAAATTATAAACCTTTAAAATGGGATGATTCTTTTTAAAACACCCTGTATATTCTGGGCCGATAAGCGACTCAGAGGTAACCGGGCTTATCTCCGCTGGCCAGGCCGATAACATCCTCTTGTAGACGGCAGACAAAATATGCAGGTTACGGGTTTCTGAAAGTAATTTACGTAATAACAAATTTGCGATATGAAATGAATTAATCAAGTTAATCGACTTCACAACTCGATTAACATGCAGGCCCACGCCCACCGCACGACGAGTACGGTAAGTGTGCGTCACTGGAGCCACTATTAGATTTATATTTTTGTAACAAAATATTAATACATTTTTAGTACAAGTAGTGTGTTTTGGTTACTTCTGCGCCGGAAGTCGTGCCATCTGCCCGAGCAGCTGCTCGAGCAGATGGCGTCAGATGCTGGGGTGCAGATGGCGAGAGCATATGCCCTGAATTTGAAGTAGAATTGGGCATGAATTAAGAGTTAGTTGAAAACTAAAATTCAACTGTGTTAACTAAACTCTAAAAGTTGAACAAAAATTAAGAGTAAGATCAAAACTGAAATTCAACAGTTATAACTGGGGGCCTGGAAAGTATGTCAAGGTCATCCAGAGTAAGTTTTAAAAAAGCCTACCCAACTACCACCAGAAATAGTTTAAAGTTGAACTAGTTGGTGATAGTGGGATAATTCATTCGTGCCATGGGAGAGGTGTTTATTGTTTGAAAGTTGGCGACCGAATGAGAAGCGCCGCCTAGGGAGAGGGTTTATAAAACGGCAACCTTCCCCCACCACCCCTTCCCCCACTCCTTTAGACCAATAACCGGTCGCCGACTGTATGTGGTGAAACTGAATTAAACATGGCGGCCGCCATGGATAATTCTAACCTCAAACTTTAGCTCAGCTGAAGAGAATAGAGGAGCATGAAGTAGGAATTGTGGTGACAGCGCTTATATGAGGAATAGTAGGGGTAAAATAAAAAAACTTGTTGAACACAGTCGATAGGTGTAACAAGTTCAAAGTTGTTGAATTGTAACATAGAATGCAAAATGTTGTAAATAACACTATCATCAACATTAACCTGCGAAGTCTTTGAAGAGTATAATGGGTTAAAACTGTACTTCTTCCTAACTCTATTTAAATTAGTTCTACACTTTGAAATTGAAGGTTTAGAAATACTTTGTAATATGTGTTGTGTTCGCAAAAGCTTTAATTTTAAACATTGTGCAGTCATCATAACCGATGTGTTAAGTTCAGAAGTTAAAAGAAGACTGAGATATAAAATGAAGTGTAAAAGAAATTGAAACAGAAAGCCAGAGTAGTAATTTTATAGGTTAGAATTTACGAAGGCTATTCCATGGATAATTCTAACCTCAAACCTAGTAAGTGAAGTAGTCATAACATAAAACTAACGAGAGATGATGACCGAGCGGATGCGAGGAAATGAATGTTTGTAGCGCGATAAACTACCCACCTTTATAGAGGCAATAACTCCAGCCAGATGGCGGCAGATGGCAAGCAAATGACTAGTTGACCGACTTTCACCTGAGTAGGAAGAGAAGTAGGGTTCTGTGTCTATCCCTACTCCTTGGGGTCAATGACCGACCGGAAAGGTCAATGACCCCCCCGTCCCCCCCCTCCCCCCCTCCCCCCCCTCCCCCCCTCCCCCCCCCGAAAAAATGGAGCCCCCCCCCCTCCGAAAAAATGGAGCCCCCCCCCTCCGAAAAAATGGAGTCCCCCCCCCCCTTCCCCCTTCCCCCACTCCTTCCCCCACTCCTTCAGGTTAATGGCCGGTCACCACCGGTTGTTGACTTTATGTGGTGAAACCAGACTAAATATGGCAGCTGCCATGGATAATTCTAACCTCAAACCTGCTGCGCATGCAACGAGTTCTCCGGATAGGAATGAGTCTATGCTATGCGCATGCGCCTAGTCCTGTATTACTCACTTTAGCGCTACTGCACATGGATAATTCTAACCTCAAACCTTGGTTTTGTGTTGTTGCGCATGCGCCGCTTCCCACTCCTTTACCTTCCTTTTACACCGCTGTGAATTGGACTGGATTGAACACTGTACTGGAGTGAAACAACTTCCCCCACTCCTTGAAAACCCGAGGAGCGATAGGAGCTATATCTTTGCTTCAGTCGCCAACAAACTTTCATAGCGAAAGGTTGTTGGCGACTCAGCAAGAGGTTTTAAATATATAGTAGGCCTATATATATTTGAACTTCTTATACTATGTTGCGTTTTTTAATGCAATGTGGTATGTGTGTGTGTGTGTTTAGTTGTAAGTTGTATTTAATTTAAGAAATAATTTGCGCATTGCGATGTTAGTTATAAGTTGGGTTTAGCATTAAGGTGTATTAATTTTAAGAGGTGTTTAGCATTAAGGTGTATTAATTTTAAGAATAATGATGGTATTTGGTTGTGTTGAATTATTTGGTTTTTAATAATGATGTGTTGTTAGTTTTAAGTGTTGATATTAATAATTTATGTTGTTGTTTTGCCTTTCAGCTAGATGTTAGGGGGTAGATTAACTGTAAATTCAGAAGTTCAGTTGAACTTCACTTAGAAGGGGTGGGACATCTGCAAATTGCGGACTAGGTTTTTTGCATTTTGTTTAGGAATATGATGGGTGGGATTAGTTTGGGTGGGTGTTAGAGTTGCGTTTCTGCATTAGCTGTTCCAGTTTCCCTGAAATTAATGGTTACGCTTTGATGCGGACGGGACGTTACGCTTTGATGCGGACGGACCAGGGCCTCCCTGCTGTTCCAGTTTCCCTGAAATTAATGGTTACGCTTTGATGCGGACGGGACGTTACGCTTTGATGCGGACGGCCCAGGGACCTCCCTTGCAGAACGTAACTAGTGGGAACCGCTAGGCAAACAGGGTGGTGGGAACAGTATTACTGTTCCCATCACCTTGGATCATTATAAATCTTGAATGACCTTGACCCACTTTCGGAAGGGTCAATGACCCCCCCCCCGGAAAAAATGGAGTCGATTCCCCCCCCCTCCCCCCCCTCCCCCCCCCCCCCGAAAAAATGGAGTCGATCCCCCCCCCTCCCCTTCCCCCACTCCTACCCCCACTCCTTCCCCCACTACGGGTGAACGACCGGTCATGACCTGAAAAATTAAAATGGCTATAACTTGATAACGGATTGACGGATTTGGACAAGCGATACATCATTGAAAAGGTCTATGTAAGACAAACATTTTGGTAAAAGAAGAATTTGGTTATCTTATTTTAGTCAAAAGTTATGCGAATTATTTTAAATAAATACCTTCTCTTTCCCCTTTTCCCCCACCTCCCAGGTCAATAATCAGTCTCGGCCAGCTGCTACCCCTCTCATTTGCATATTGTTATAAAAGACGCACCGACTGCGGCTAACATTTCATTCTGATTCCAGACGTTACGCTGCGAACTTGGAGCCACAACCATGTTATCTCTGCCAACTACAACTTCTACTTTAACTTCTACTTCGACTTCTATTTCTACTACGGCTGTTCCTGCACCTAAGAAAACTCTTCGCCTCAAAAACCTTCCTGATTGCTACAAGAATCGACTTGCATCTCAACCTTCAACTTCTGGAGCTATTCTTCCGCCAACTAACACTTCTAGACTTTGTAGTATTTTTTCACCGCCTTCGCCTTCAAAGGACTCCGCACCACCATCAACTACTATGCCGCCACCGCAGAAGCCAGTTCACCACCATCCTAATACCCCTTCCGTTGAAACCATTGTTCATCGTCTTAGCACACCCATTATCCCACTATCACCATTGCCTCCTACCCCACCACTTAGTACACCTGAAGATCATACCTATCACAAAACTGAATCCTCTCAACCTGCTACTAAATCATCTCCTAAATCAGCTCCTAAACCAGCTTCTAAACCAGCTCCTAAACTTACTCCTAAACCTACTCCTAAACCCGCTCCTTCAGAGCAATTTCAATTATTACAAGAACAGCGTCGTAGGGCATTTAGCCGTCCCACTACTTGCCCTGAAATGCTTACTAGGGGAATTAAGAAAGGATCACCTTGTGGGAGGAAATGTGTAAAAAACGAAAGTTTTTGCCGTGTACATGTCGTAAAACACATTTCTGAACTACAAGTGACAGAAACCCCCACTGTTGAATACCAATCCAAAATTATTGGTGTGAAAGGAAATACACTTAAGAGAGGTTGTGTCTATTTTTTTGAAAGTGTTATTGACAACGAACACATTTTGGCAACTTGTAACGGCGTAAGATATAATATTAAAGTAATTGAATCCTTGCGCAAAGAGAAATCCGTTTATGAGTTAGACTCTAAAGACTATCTCCTCAGACACAAACTGGATGGTATTACAAGGTGGGGGCGTAGCAAGTAAATTCACATAGCTTTTTCCAAATTATTGCTTAAAAAATACTGGGGGAGAAACACAACGCGTTATAGCGTTGTGTTTCTCCCCCATTATTTTTTAACACTCTAAGTCTCGTGACCTACTAACCTACTTCCATCCAAGTAGTAAGAAAAGTACTTCCCCCACTCCTTTGGGTCGATGACTGGTCATGGTCAGCACCTACCCCTCATTTGCATACTATTATAAAAGCGGAGCGAGCGTTGGTCACCCCTTCATTTTTCTTCTACACGCCGCTCTTGTCGTTTCGTCTCTGCTGTTTATAATATTTCTTGCTTCAAAATGCCTCCTCATCTGAATGAAAATTTTAATTTTTCTGAAATTTCTGATGTTTTTGAACAATCTGAAGACACTTTAAGTAACGACAGTGAAAGTGAAGATGATGAGGACGATGATGATTATACTGTTGAACTTAGTGAAGAACGTAAAGTCATAGCAATTGATCCACAATTTCCATTTGATACAATAGAAAAGTTTATGGCTGAAGCTAATAAATGGTTGGACTCAGGATGTTATGTACGAATTGACTCTTTTATATTGTATGGTGATAGTCATTCTTTCCTTGTCACACCAAATGACAGAGACCGCATGTTGCAGTGGGCACAATCTATGATGGAGTGCTACGAACAAGGTGTGGACACTGGCGGCTATTTTCTTGCACAACTAGTGTAATAACAAATTAACCTTCCCCCACGTAGTGAAGAAGGAAAAGAAATATTAGGAATCTAATTATAATACTTCCTTCCACATATAAAGAAGAAGGGGAAAGGAGTGGGGATTATAAAGTGGTGGGGGAATGTGTATAAATGCAGGTTGTTTCAAGAGACTTTTATTATTATTGTGGCTTTAGCAGAAACAACATGGAGTTTAAATCTTCAGCAAAAATAAGGAATAATATAATAAAGAAAGAAATTCGCAAGAAAGAAAAGATTGAACTTATAAAATTACAACTTATAATACCTTCCATTGAAATTGGATGTAGCAAACTAAAGACTTTGGTGAAAACTAACGAATATTTGTTACAATTGCTAAAAACAATCGAAGAGTTGAAGAGAAAGAATGGACATTCTACATAGTAAAATTTGAACATTTTAATATAAATAAGTAAACTGAAAAAAGTAGATGTAGAATAGAGAGCGAGGAATAGATCACTTTGTGGTAATGGACTAACATGCCACTTAGTGCTCTATTCCTCGTTCTCGCGTTAAATTGGATTACCTTGACCTATTTGTTTGACTGTTAGAATTTGGTTAACACTGTTGAATTTCAGTTTTGAACTAATGTTTATTTTTATTCAACTGTTAGAGTTTTTTAACACTGTCGAATTTTAGTTTTGAACTAACTTTTAATTTATGCGAATTTTCAGTTCAACTCTAGTTAATTTATGCGCAAATTTAGTTCAACCAAGTGCCTGTGCTCTAGCCATTTCCACTCCAACATTTGTTCTTTTAACATCTGTCCCATAACATCTGTCCTAACAGATGTTAAAAGAAAGTTTGTTAAAGTTTAAATATAAAGAAGTATATACTAAAACTCCAATGGGAATAAAGAACACGAATGAACAATTAGTTTGTAGAAGGTTAATATTTTGTTGAAAATGTTTGATTTCCTAGGATAGTGAAGAGGATGAAATAGTGGTGGGGGAACCATTATAATAGGAGGAACGTGAGAGCCCACTTCATTTCTTGGTGAAATTTCGAAGAGTAAACATCTCAACATGTATCGTTGCGATAAATGTTCGGAATCGTTTCACGATGAAATTCTATTAGACTGTCATAAAGAACTAATTCACAACAACCCAGAAGAAAAACAAGAACAACAAGAACAACAAGAAGAACAAGAACAACAAGAAGAACAAGAAGAACAAGAAGAACAATATGAAATAACAGCAACATCTTCAACTACTTTACCAAATCTACAAGTATTTGCATTACCTGGTAAAGTAGTAATGCATCATAAGATTCAAAATGAAAACTTGAAGCTAGAAGAATTTATTAGAGAAGCAAAACCAATTGTAAGTAAAACTTTAAAAGAAGAATTAAAAAGATTGAACTTTCTTAAATTTGGTTTACTACTAGAAGCTATGTTTATAAATGTACAAGAAGAATTATCACCAAGAGGATTCATAACAAAAAACCGAACCATTATGGAAAGTTCAAACATTGATTCAATAGTAGAGAACTGTATAGAAGAAATATTAACAAAAATTCAGGAACACGAAGGAAGAGGATCCGGATGGAGTCTTACAAGTATTGAAGTATTAGATATAAGAGTTCACAAACATGGATATGGACTAATGGGATCAAGTTACATTCCTCTGCCAAAAAGAATTGAAGATACAAAATCTTGTATTAATGTTAAAAATGAAGACAATGAATGTTTTCGTTATGCAATGACAACTAAATTTGTAACACATCATGTGAATAGACCTGACCAAGAATATGAAAATCAAAGATTTAGATACAATTTTCAAGGAATCACTTATCCTGTATCACTGAAAGATATATCAAAATTTGAGAAGAAAAATCCCGGTACGTCTATCAATGTTTTTGCATTAGATAGTTCAAACAAAGTGTATCCTTTACGTATTGCAAAAGAAGAGCTACCAGATCATACGGATTTACTACTACTAACGCGAGGAGATGTGTCTCACTATGTGTACATAAAGCAATTTTATCGTCTTGTTAACAAGCAACTTTCAAAAAATAGAAACAAAAAGATAATTTGCAAGAGATGTTTTAATTTTCAACGAGAAGGAAGAGAAGGAAGAGAATGGTTACAAGAGCACAAAAGACTATGTAACAATAATTATGAAGCAAAGATTAATTTACCTGCGGAAAACAGAGCATTCGTTAAATTTGAAAAGGTTCATCATCAATACCGTATCCCTATAGTTGTATATGCGGACTTTGAATCAACACTAATTCCTATAGAAGATGAAAATTGTGAAGCTAGAAAAAGTGTCAAATATCAAATGCACAAACCAAATAGTTTTTGTTTAATGGTTAAATCAACATTATCAGAAGAACATTTAAACAGATATGGATTAACTTCAGAACCTCTAGTATATCGTGGTAAAAATGTAGAAAAAATATTTCTTGATCACTTATATTCAATAGCTGGAAATGCACAAAGATTATATACAAATATTGAACCAATGAAACCGATGGAGGAAGAAGAAGAAATTCAACATGAAAATGCAACTCTATGTTTCTTATGCAAAAATGATTTTACTATTGAGAATTATAAAGTTAAAGATCACGATCACCTCACAGGTTATTACAGGGGTGCTGCTTGTAATAAATGCAACTTGAGCTATCGTTTACCACTATATATTCCTGTGGTTCTGCATAACCTCAGTGGGTACGATGCTCATTTTATAATACCTGAACTAGGAAGAGACGATGGTAAAATCGATGTGTTAGCTGAAACTTCAGAGAAGTTTATAAGTTTTTCCAAAGAAGTTGGAAACATAAAACTAAGATTCTTGGACTCCTACAGATTTATGCCGTCGAGTTTGTCCAAACTTTCAGAAAATTTAAGGAAACAAGATTTCATCGAAACAAAGAAGATTGTAAATAACGACAAACTGGATTTGGTACTTCGGAAAGGTGTGTTTCCATATGATTACATAGACAGTTTAGAAAGATTTAATGAAACATCACTTCCGGCTAAAGAAGAATTCAAAAGTAAACTTTATGACATGGACATATCTCAAGAGGACTATGATCATGCATGTAAAGTATGGAACGATTTAGGATTTAGAACATTGGGAGAATATTCAGATTTTTATGTTAAATTGGATGTAACTTTACTATGTGATATAATGGAAGAATTTAGAAATACATGTTTTGCGGCATATGGATTGGACCCTCTTCATTCGTACACTTCACCTGGATTAGCATGGCAAGCTATGTTGAAAGAAACAAATTGTAAAATACAACTTCTTACTGATATAGATATGGTTATGATGTTAGAGTCAGGAGTTCGAGGGGGATTGACGCAAAGCGTTACACGACATTTCAAGGCGAACAACAAGTATCTGCCCGATTATGATGTATCAAAACCAACAACATTCCTGGGTTATTTTGATGCAAATAACTTATACGGATGGGCAATGTCGAATCCCCTTCCATATGATAATTTTAAATGGATAGATCCAGAATCGATTGGAAACATAATGGATATACCGAAGCATGGTGAAACTGGTTACATTTTTGATGTTAATTTTGAATATCCTGAACATCTTCATGATCAACATTATGATTTACCACTTCTTCCGAAGACTGAAATTTCCCCTACTGGAAGATGGCCAAAATTAATGATGACTTTAACCGACAAGTCTCGATATGTTGGACACTACTGGATGATACAACAAGCTTTAGACTTAGGATTGAGAATTACAAAAATTAATCGAGTACTACAATTTTCTCAATCTTGTTGGTTAAAACCTTACATCGACAACAACACAAGAAGAAGAGCCACCGCTACATCAAGTTTTCAAAAAGATTTTTTCAAATTAATGAATAACGCAATATTTGGCAAGACTTTGGAAAACAAAAGGAAACATAAGGATATCAAATTGGTAACTGATCCAGTAAAATTACAGAAATTGGTGCAACAACCAAACTTTGGTTCATCTATAATTATTAATGAAAATCTAGTTGTTATTTCCATGAACAAGAAGTCAGTTACAATGGATCGTCCTTTGTATCTTGGAATGTCAATCTTGGATATTTCAAAAACACATATGTACGAGTTTCATTATAAGAAGATGGTTAACTATTATGGAAGAGAGAACATTGGTATTGCATATATGGACACGGATGCACTAATTTACTGGATTAAAACAAATGATATGTATGAAGATCTACGCACCTTTATATATAAAGATGATTTCGACTTTTCCGATTATCCTAAGGATCATCCAAATTACGACTATGACAGAAATAAGAAAGTATTGGGAAAATTTAAAGATGAAACAAATGGTGTGCCGATGATGGAAATTGTAGCATTAATGTCCAAACTGTATTCATTTCAACTGTACATAAACGAGAGGAACGAACATCAAGTCACGAAGAAGGCCAAAGGAATAAAAACTTCTTTCCTGAAGAAGAACGTACAGTTTGAACATTATAAAAGATGTTTGTTTGAAAATGTTGAAACAACTGCAACGTTCAACACTATTAGAAGTTATAATCATCAACTTTTTAGTGTCAAACAAACAAAGTGGGCATTAAGCTACAAAGATGACAAGCGTCATATTTTAGAAGATAAAATTAATACTTTACCATTCGGCCACTACTCTCTAAACCCTATCGACCAGTAAACCTATTCTTCGTCCTCATCCTTCTTCTTTTTTCCTTTCCGTAAAGAAGAGGGGACATGGCAAGCCCAATGCCATGTTCCCTCTTTTTTACACTAATATGAAATGGCCTTGACCTATATTCAAACTATATAAATGAGAATAAACTATTCTATGGATCAGTATTTTTACATGCAGTGTACAAGCAACATCTGAAGATGGAAAGTGTGAAGGACAAGATTGTAAATGAACTACATAAACCAGCAAGAAGAAGATTTCCAAGAAGAAGTACAATCATTAAAGGAATGAATGATCTTTATCAAGCTGATCTCATTGAAATGATACCGCACAGTAAATTAAATAAAGGATTTAAATATATTTTAACAATTATAGACTGTTTTACTAAAATAGCTGACGCTTTACCAATGAAGGATAAGACTGGTAAAAGTGTTACAAAAGCTATGGAAACCACAATACAAAGAAATAAATTTAATATTAAACATCTACAGACCGATGATGGAAAAGAATATTTTAATAAAGACTTTGGAGCTTTGATGAAGAAATATCAAATAAATCATTATTCTACAAATTCTGAAGTTAAAGCTTCAATAATTGAAAGATTCAATAGAACATTAAAAGGTGCGATGTATAAACAATTTTCAAAAAGAGGATCATACGTGTGGTATGACATATTACCACAACTTATAAAAGAGTATAACAACAAATATCATCGTACCATTGGAATGAAACCTATCCAGGTAAATAGTGCTAATGCCAAAATTGTATTACAACGCATTAAAAATAATACAACACCGAAATTGGAAAAATTGCAACCAAAGAAGTTCAAGGTCAACGATAAAGTTCGTATAAGCAAATACAAAGGTGTATTTAGTAAAAGATATCTACCAAATTGGACTAATGAAGTATTTACAATTTATAAAGTGCAACCAACTATACCTGAAACCTATTTATTAAAGGATAACAAGGGTGAATTACTTCAAGGTGGATTCTACGGACACGAATTGTTGAAATCAACAGTTGGTGATGTATATCTTGTCGAGAAGATTTTACAAAGGAAAAAGGATATGGTTAAAGTCCGGTGGTTAGGGTTTGATAAAAGTGAAGACTCTTGGATTCCTTCAAAAGACTTAGTATAGTTGTTTAATAGCTCATTGTGTGTTTAACCTTTATACAAGATGGAGATTGTACAACAAAAAGATCGATTTAATATCAATAACATTGATGAATTGACAGTTGACAATGATAAGTTAAATCATGAAAAACATGGTGAATTACTACCAAATACGATAAGATGTCTAATAACTGGTCCTTCAAATTGTGGAAAAACTAATTTTGTTTTTAACCTTATAACTAATCCTAAAGGATTGCGTTTTAACAATATATATATTTTTTCAAAATCATTGCAACAACCAAAATATCAATTATTGGATAAAGTACTTGCAAGTGTACCTGAAGTAAATTTTTACAAGTTTAATGCCAGTGAAACAATTATGCAACCAAATGAAGCAAAACCATTTTCTATTTTTATATTTGACGATGTTTCTTGTGAAAATCATGACACAATAAGGAATTATTTTGCTATGGGAAGACATCATAATATTGATAGCATTTACATTGGTCAAACATACAGTAAAATTCCAAAACAACTTATAAGAGACAATGCAAATATGTTGATCATCTTCAAGCAAGATGAAACAAATTTAAAGCATATATATAATGATCATGTAAATGCAGATATGCCATTTGAAAAATTTAAAGAGATGTGTGGCAAAGCATGGAATGAGAAATATAGCTTTCTTGTTATTATGAAGGAAGAAGATATTAAAAATGGTAGATATCGTATAGGGTTGGATAAATTTGTATTTATGCGTTGAACTACCGATGCTACATCTAGTTACATGTTGAACTTCACAGTGTAAACATGGTGAATCAAGAAAAACTATTGAAAGAAATAAAATCACTGAGTGATTCTATTAGGATGAAGAATCGTGCATTGAGGATGGGTTTAAGTGAAAGAGAAGAATTTTTAGAGACTACATTTAAACCTATTACGGAACCTTTAAAACAGATATCAGAAACTATTGGTAAACCTCGTTATGAAGGAGATGTTTTACTACCAGTTTCTAAACAAGAAGTACAAGCATTAAAAAAAGAAGAAGATGATGATTCATATACAAGTGCTAGTGAGCAAGAAGAAACAAAAGAAGAAGAAGAACCAATTGTTGAAAAGGAAGAAGAACAGCCAATACCTGAAGCTGAACAATCTATTCCAAATTTAACTCAATTGAGTAGCGATATATTACAACATGGACCTCTTGGAAGAAAATATATAATGAAAATGCTACATGATATGAAATCAAACCCGAATTTGAGTAGATCACACGTATACGGAGCAAGAATTGATGGGAATGAATTGAAGATTGGCGATTCAAAGCTTGAAATAACACAAGACGATTACATCATTATTGGTGAGCATAGATATAAAGGAACAAAAGGATTATATGAATTAATTTTTAAAAACATACCACTAAGATATTCATCCAAAGATTTAAGTGTTTTTAAGGAGATTCTCCAAAATACTAACGCTCATAAAAGAAACTATGTAAAGGATGCAATGATTAATCGTTCACGTGCAACAAAATATAACATCGTTATAAAAAAGTTGTTTCCTCCACGAAAATTGCCAACATTACGTACTGCACCAGCGGTGAGACAACCACTGAAAAGAAAATCTTTATCACTTATGGATTTATCACTTCTTGAACAACATGGTAAAAAGAGTAAAGGAGATACTTCAACATCTGGTAAAGGATTGATGAAAAATCTATACAATACGAATGTGATTTACTACAACGATATCAATAAATTGGTTGATAGAATGAGACTATTGCATGAAGCCATGGAAGCCGGTCATACAGGTTTGAATAATGAATGGGTGGCTCTAGTTGATGAACTTAGGAATCGCGGTATAGTCGTATAATTGTCCGTGGATATAAAAGAGGTGCAAGCATAAGACGTATCAGTTCTAACATGAGCGTCGACAAGTTCGGACGGTACTCCGCTTTAGGAGTGCAAGTTGGAGAAGACAGAAAAAGAAGTGGATTACCGCAAACACCTGAAGGTGACTATAGCATAAGTAATAAACGTTTAAAACTAGTTAAAGATCCAGAAGAAGATACTGATGGAGCAAATTTGAAGACAGTAAAAGAAGCTACTTCAACATCATTAAAATTACATAAGAATACTTACGATGTTAAATCACATAGATTAATTAATGTTGGTAAACCAACTGAAGGTTCTGATGCAATTACTAAAGAGTACTTATCATCTGAACTTTTAAATACTTTAAAATTGCAATGGGGTAATAACTTAAAAGATGGACAAACGTATAATGCTGGAAATTATAGAATAACCAACGTGGGAAATCCCAAAAATGATAAAGATTCAGTTAATAAAGAATATTTACATTCTATAATACCTGAAAAAACTGAACATGGATTTTCTTTTTATAAATTTATTATAAATGACATTGGATACCCAAAATAAGACGGTGATGCTGTAAACCTAAAATACATCAAGGACAACTGTATTTTACAAGATGCTGATGGAATCGATTGTCATGGAAAAACATTGACAAATGTAAAGTTTGGTTCTCAACCAAAAGATGCTGTTACTATGGAGCAATTATCCAAAGAATTAAAAAAAGAAACATCAAATTTTGTAAAACATGAAGATGCCGTGTTAAAGCGGGGAGATAAATTTATACATGGAAATAAAAAGTTTGATTTAATGCAAGGGAATAATGATGAATGGGATGCAGGACATAAAACAATAACAAATGGAAGATTTGGTATAAAAGATTCAGATGTACCTCTTATGGTGCAAACATTAATTGCAAGTGGTGGTAGATTAGATACATACGATGGTCGTAATAGAAGAATAAAAAATATTTATCCTGGTTATGGAGATGATGATTGTGTTACATTGAGACAAACAATAACTTGGGATAAACACTTTGGGACCAAATATGATGCAAAGATGAAGAAAATAATTAATATTTTACCAGGTGAAGATTCAAATGATGCTGCTACTATTGGACAAGTCATAACAACATCAAAAAGTGATTTAACCGCTTACACGTGTAATGATAAACGTATTATGCAGTTACAAGATCCTCAACATCCGAAAGATGCTGTAACTTTAGATTGTTTAATAAGAATAGTGGGTAATTTACTTATTGATACCCACAATCATATAGCTAGTACAACGAATCATGTGGTGATTCAACCCGATGAACGAGAAGCTTGGATTAAAAATAGAATCATAAATCAGTATATAATTAATTTGAATAACTAAGTCTTTAAATATAAAAGATTTTGCACAAGTTATTCATTTATGTAAAGTATCTCGTGGAGTAAACACACCAGTTATATAAGACAACATAATGAAGACCATATCGCTCAGTCATCGTCAAGACAGCGGCAAGAGAGGACGTGGTATAACATCAGCTGCATTATCCCTGCTCAGACGGATTCCAGTTGGTGCTGTTGTAAATCGAACGATAGACGCTTTACCATACGAATTACATCTGCCCGGAGGTTATCAATATTGTGGACCTGGAACTAAGTTGGCAAAACGTTTAGCAAGAGGAGATCCTGGAATTAATAAATTAGATCAAGCTTGCAAAGAACACGATATAGCATATTCAAAGTATAAAGATTCAACAAATAGATCAATAGCAGATAAAATTCTAGCGGAAAAAGCTTGGCAAAGAGTAAAATCAAGTGACGCAAATATTGCAGAAAAAGCAGCAGCTTGGGCAGTAACTACAGCCATGAAGACAAAAGCAAAGTTAGGTGGTGGAAGACGTCGCAGAGGAAGACCTGCAAAGAGAGGCGCTCCCAAAAGAGGTGGAAACATTAAAAAAGGACGTCGTAGAACTCATAAGGCAAGTGTAAAGAAGACTTCTGTTTGGCAAATGGTAAAAAACGGAGCAGGTTTATACCTAAGACCATACCGTGTGTACTAAATAAGAAGAATCAATTGATAATTCCAAATAAAGCCTTAACAAATCATCAGTTAAATGATTATGTAAAATGTTTGAAAATACCATTCTTTCGAGGAGTTTTTATGAAAGATGCATTACCAACTAAAATATGGAAAAATGAAACTGGAATAGTAAATTTGGATTCCACCTATGGTCCAGGCACTCATTGGGTATGCTATAAAAAACTCGGACAAACCATTTACTACTTTGACAGTTTTGGCAATCTACCACCGCCAAAAGAACTGCAACATTATTTTCGAAACTCCAAAAACATTTTTTACAATTACAAAAGAGAACAACCTAACAATACTGAAATATGTGGGCATTTATGTTTGGAGTTTCTAGCGAAGAGTGTCAGTCAGCTTTAAGATGTCATCGTATACAGTGTCACTGAGTGGAAATTCATCCACATTGAAAAGTACGCTGTTCCCAGCATTGCGTCTATCCAAGGAAAGATTATGGGAAGCGGCATTACTTGATTTGACTACCTACAATTCAATTCCTAATGTTACAGAAGGAAAAAACAATTTACTACATTATTATGAAACTAAGGATGCTGCAGGAAAATACTCAGAATTGAAAATAATTACATTTCCTACTGGAGCATATGAAATTGATGACATAAACCAATTATTACAGAAACAACTCGGAGAAGACAATATCACCGTTAAAGGAAACAATAATACTTTAAAAGCAGAAATAACTTCGAAATATTATATTGATGTCAGCTTGGAACAGTCGATTGGCAGTTTACTTGGATTTACAGATACAAAAAAGAAAATCTTAACTCCTGGAACTACTCATTCAGGTGATTCAACTGTAACAATATTGAAAGTAAATAGTATTGATGTCACGTGCAACATTATACACGGATCGTATAGAGATGGAGTTAATCAACATATTTTACATACATTTTATCCAACAGTGGCTCCCGGTTTTAAAATTGTTGAGAAGCCACAAAACTTGATATACCTACCGTTAAACACCAGTTTCATTTCAGACATCGTACTGAACATATTGGATCAAGACGGTCATAGTGTTGACTTTAGAGGAGAAACAATTACTATACGGATACACATCAGAGCAGCAACATAAAAGTCAACATGGGATTATCATTTAAACCGCAACGGAAGAGTCGGGAGCTCAGTAGCTCCTCGACATTGGAAGAGTTAACATCGGAAAACATTCGTTTTCTACAGAAGATTGGATTGAAACTTAACAGCGATGGATATCCTGGATATATCTCAAGGACCAACGTTCGACGAAACACTATGGGAGAAGGAATATCACACGCACAACCCTTACACTTCATCAAAATTAAACAATAACGATGAAATAAGGATCCCCATTCAACAACAAGATATTTACACTTTACCGTGTGAAAGTTACTTGTACATCGAAGGACGGGTATTAAAATTGGATGGAAAAACTGCTTCAACAGTTCCTTTTATAAATAACCCGATGGCATATCTTTTTGATGAAATAAGATATGAAATATCAGGGGTGACGGTTGATTCAACAAAAAAGGTTGGTTTAACAACGACATTGAAAGGATTAACATCATTAACACCGCATGAGAAGAATTCAATAGTCACTGCCGGATGGGTTGCCCCCGATAAAGACACTATAACACCAGCTTCCAACGGTCACTTTGATTTTCATGTACCTTTACGATTGCTTTTGGGATTCGCTGAAGATTACAAACGGGTAATAATAAATGTCAAACAAGAATTAGTATTACTCAGATCTTCAACTAATAAGGACTTAATACTTGCAGACCCTGCAACTACGGAAGATAAACTGGAATGGCAACTACAGTTGGATAAAGTTGTTTGGAGAGTACCTCATGTAAGATTGGCCGATGAACATAGAATCCTATTATTGAGAAAGTTAAAATCTGACCGTGATATTGTGATGCCATTCCGAAGTTGGGAATTTCATGAATACCCTACACTACCTCAGACAGAAAGACAAACATGGACCGTCAAGACATCAACTTACTTGGAACGAGCAAGGTACATAATACTCGGTTTTCAAACTAAGCGAAAAGATGTTATCACTGCAAATGCTGGTTAATTTGATCACTGTAAAATAAAGAATTGTAAAGTTTTCCTAAACTCTCAATTCTTTCCCTATGACAATTTGAATGTCATGTTCAGCAAAAAACGTTTTTCCATTTTATACGATATGTATGCAAGATTTCAATCGTCATATTATGGAAAGACTAATACACCACTATTATCACCTGACCAGTATTATTCCAAGGCTCCAATAATTGTAATCGATTGTTCAAAACAAAATGAATCGGTAAAATCATCAAGTGTGGATATAAAAATTGAAATGGAATTTGAAGAACCAGTAGCGGATGGAACTTCGGCATACTGTCTAATTCTACATGATAAAATAGTTACTTACACACCGCTGACCGGAATTGTGAAGAATGTACTTTAAGAAGAATTGTATAACAACTGCAAATTTTTGAGGTTAGAATTATCTACTTTAATTTTTGAGGTTAGAATTTCATTTGTGAAAGACAAGTTGAAAACAAACAATTATGTAATTGTATAAATTTCAAGGATTTTACGAAAAATATAAAAGCGAGAAAATAATTAGTAGAAACTTCATTCTATCTTCAACCGTCGTATGGGAAACATCATTCGCAAGATGAATTCTACTAACGGAGAAGAAAATACACCTCTAATGGATGATAATAGTTCAGATATAGAAAAACAAGTTGAACGAGAAATGGACGAGTTCCTAAAATTCAACAAACATAAGAAGAGAGAAGAAGAAAAAGCTGAAAAAGAAGTAAAAAGGAAGAAGGTTGAAGTTAACATTACAACCAATATTTTAACAGAAGTATTTCTTCGAATTATCTACCCAATTTCTTCATGCATGACAAAAAGTATATCAGTTGGAATTTTAAAATCAATGGATTATTCACCAATTGTTATTTTAAATCATGGAAACAAAATGGTTACTTTCAGTGAAACTACTTGGGAATCTCTCATGAAACATTTACATCTTTTGGAGTGCTATTTAAGTAACAACACATTTGGAAGAAGAACAAGATTAAGTTTATTGGAATCAAATATTGAAGTTGATATAGTAAAACATCGTGGAGGACAAATTGTTCGCTTCAGAGATTTAACTACACATAATGTTAAATTATATTTCACTAAAGAAGAATTTTACACTTTAAGTTGTACTACCGGTCCCGTCACCAGATATTTGAAACAACTAATATTTTCAAGTGCAATAATTAAAGACTATCTAATTGATACATTGGACAAAAAACCTTTTGTTCCAATTTTATACGGTCCCGTGGATACTTCAATCTTTAATAGAATACCTCAAGAAGTTGAAATGTGGAGACAATTAAACAACTATCACACCAATTTTAATATTGATGAAGTGGCACAAGAAGTGTAAGAAGAAGAACAATCCTGTCTGTTATAAACATCGGCTCATTCAATTTTTAAGTCAGTTGTTAGTAAGACTTCATCATGAATAAACGGGTTTCGTTTTCTAATGCGCCACATATAATGGAAGTTAAAAGAGGTATAATTGAATTTCAAGCTTTCCGAGGAAATGATGGTAATTTTATTATTAAAGAATTAGTAATCTTGGACATGAACACATCAGTAGTTTATCATTATTTGTTCAAACCTCCAGTACCATTTAATAGACTAACAACTAAAGCGAAAGTTACAAACAAATGGTTGAACAAACATTTTCACAACTTAAGATGGGATGAAGGTTTCATTAATTATAACATGATGCCGCACATTATGAATCATTATTGCAAAGAGTTTAAAATTATCTACACAAGGGGATTGGAAAAAGCAAATTGGATACAATCATTTACAAGCAACGAAGTGATTAATGCAATAATTGATAAAGATTTCCAATGCTACTTCAACGAACTTTGTATTTCATCAAAAAGTTTTAAACATCGAAGGTCGCAGTGCGCTTTAAAGAATGCCTACCGCTTGAACAATTTCCTTCAACAAAGTGGTGGGTGTAGTGTCAGTAGTGGGGGTAGTGTCGATTATAAAAGCGAGAGCGCTACCATGACGCAGCATGAGTATTACTCTAACCTCCGAAGAGACAACATCTCCGACGGACATTCTTATTAACAAGAAGATTAACAACAACATCAAGATGGCATCACAGAACTTACTTCAAAGTTTAGTTGATCAGTTCAACGCTCATTCTAAATCATCAATTCTACCTACAAAGAAATGTTCTGAACTAAAAGAAGAAAAACACTACATCATTCATACGATTAAGAAAATGGAAACTTCAGTAGGTGATGCTATTAATTGCACATTGAGCGAGGCTCCATATACAGTTGGTGATGAACCAAAATTTCAGATCTTCCTACCAAGACGCTTTGTACAACTTCTTCAAAATGAAGATCTTCGTGTAGTTCAACCCGGCGCACTCTATTTGGTTTCGCACGGACCAAGTGGAAACAACTCAACTGAACTAACTATTCATGTAACACCTACTACTGATTAGTTTGTACATAACATTGTAACTATTTGTTTGTAATTGTTTTTCAATAAATATGATATAAAGAAAAAACAAAAAAAATTAAAAGAAGCAACATATTGTAATGTCTTTGTACATTACAATATGTTGCTTTTTTTTAAAAATTCCACTGGATGACCTTGACCCACTTTTGTGTGATTATAAAAGCGAAAATCTACTTGTAAAATTCATCAGTCTACGACTACCTTTCGTACCGTACACATCTCGCTCACTCTATCGCTTAATATAAAAACTAAAAGATGTCTCTCAAAGTCAAGTGTGCATCTTATGATACCAACACCATTACAACTTTTGAACAACTCGAAGATTTAACCAACGAAATGCGAGTTTTACTTACCGGTGGTTATCACTTAACTGTTGATGTTAGTGCTACTAATACAAGGATGTTCACTAAAACAAAATATTGCGATGATGAAATATTTATTTCTACACAACCTACAACTTCTTCATCGCCAAGTGGTCAACATAACATCAAGTTCCAAAAGTATTACCAATGTTGAATAACTTTTGACAGACAAAACTACAACTAAAGAATCACATGATCAATATGAGTTAATAAAAAGGATGTGATACTTGTATAAATAATCATTTGCTTCTCAGCTCTCACCACGACAAGACCTATTTAAGAAAATGTTGTACAGAATGATGATTCAACTTGATGGAAAAATCTATGGAAAAGACTACAACACCGTTGAACAAATGACCCAAGATTTAGATGTATTAACTAAAGAAGGATATCAAGCTAAATTAATTTTAAAATTTCCTGAAGTACATCCATTATCAACAGAAGAACTTGTTGCTATGGCTAAGGCGGAGAGAGAGAAAAAGTCTGAAGAAAACAAAGAGAAACAAACTTCCTAAATTTTAATAATCCTTACACTTGTAAGGTATAATTTTTTAAAACTCCATTTGGATGACCTTGAAATTACCCCCACCACTTTTCACAGTACATAAAACTCACTATTCAACACTATACACTCTTATTCTTTCACTGGACTCCGCAGCGTCAACATGGAAGAGCAAAAATACAAGTACAAACCTCGTTACTGTTGTGAACAACAGTGTACAGATTTAGGACCAATGATGGTGGATGGGTTAGCTTGTACTAAATGTGAATTCTTCGGATCTTGTTATTGCAAATGCAAAACAAAACAACTACCACCACCGGAATTGTGAACTTTCAAATTTTACAAATCAAGATATTTTCATACATGTTGTCCTCAAAGATGTTTCAAATTTCACCCTCTAGATCTTGCTCATTGTCAACGCACCAATTCTCATCAAGATGATTTTTGTACACATATGATAAAAAGATGTAAATACAGATCAGATTGGTATTCCGATCCTGTAGAACCATCAAATGTGTAATTTCAGTTTTACACTCTTTTTTAAAACTTCATTTGGATGACCTTGAGATTTCCCCCACCACTAGTTCTAATTTTTATATAATATTAAATCATTCCACTTCCAACACTCTAACTAACAACATGGAAAACAAATTTATCAAGTTTGAACATATAATAACTGACAGGGAAGAGATGGAAGAATTGTTTCAAAACTTACTTTCTATCATTGACGAATATCCTATAAGATGGTTCAGAATTGTAGTTCAATATTTAAATCCTGGTGAATTGTTTTCTTCATCGAGTGAAGAGGATGAAACAACTACTTCGGTTCAAATAATTGAATTAAAAGACGAAGAAGAAGAACTAAACATTTTATTCAATCATAAGCTCAAGGTTCCCTATATAAAAGCCCCCTCCCTAGACAGCCCCCCTCCCTAGACGCCTGCTCAAGGTCGCCATTATATAAGCCCCCTCCCTATGCGCCGATCCTCATTCCATCACCGACTCTCCAATAATGAACAACTCTCCATTGGCCCGAATGAATTCTAGTTTTGAAATAAACTCTAAAGAAGAGTTACAAGACATTTTTAATATTTTACAAGAACTTGTAGATAATTTTACAACCATCAAAATGAATTTGGAAATAACATACGATTGTCCTATTTGTGATAAGGTTGAAAGTTTGGACGAAGACAGTTTACTAAATCTAACTCCTGCACCATCTGACACTACTGATGGTAATAATGAAGAGCAACGTCTTTCCCCCACCACTTCTTTGTAATTCATCCTTCCCCCCACCACTTCTTTATTTAACTAACATTTCTCCCTTTCACTTCTCATTCCGTCTTCGACTTCTGAACTATCAACATCACTTGTTTTAAAATTTCAAACACTAACACAATCATGATGGATATGATGGATGAAGTTCCCTTCATAACTAGAATGGAAGAGGATAAATTGAAATTGGAAATTAAACGATTGGAAATGGAACGGGAAAACCAATTCGAAATGTTACGTTTGTTCAAGCTTTTCAAATACATCATCTGGGGACTCTGCGTTTACCTTCTCATCGTCGTTGGTGTTTGCATTTACAACTCTGTAGTTCATCACAAAAGTTCAACTTGTTTAAACTCTGCTGTTGCACATTAATTGTATGTTCACAAATAAAATTCAAAAGTTACTTCAACCTATCCCACTATCACCAACTAGTTCAACTTTCAACTATTTCTGGTGGTAGTTGGATAGGCTTTTTTAAAACTTACTCTGGATGACCTTGACATACTTTCCAAGCCCCAGTTATAACTGTTAAATTTCAGTTTTAAATTAACTCTTAATTCATGCCCAATTCTACTTCAAATTCAGGGCATATGCTCTCGCCATCTGCACCCCAGCATCTGACGCCATCTGCTCGAGCAGCTGCTCGGGCAGATGGCACGACTTCCGGCGCAGAAGTAACCAAAGCACACTACTAGTACATATCTATGCCAGGAGTGCTAAATGTTAAGTTCAAGGCTAAAATCGCTGCTATAGTTTTACCATCGTTTTTATACAAAGATATTGGAGTTGTAAAAACTGTATAAACCCACATTTTTTAGCCATAACAATTACTTTTATTTTAATTTTTTAAAGCTATGAAACAGAAGGATCGTTGCACACGTGCAAAGAAACCTAGCTTGAAAGTTGAGTGAAAAGTACATCCAGCATATGGTTATAAACCCACTGAAATATGATAAAATCCTCGTTTACTGTAACGCTCAAAATGCCAAGGTTAAATAACGTTTTTTTTTATTTTTTTTATTTTTACGTTCAAAATGTTAAAGTCAAATGAAATGAAAATTTTTTGCTTATTTAACATTCAATTGAAATTCATTTAATACTTTTTTTAGGTACAAAGTGGCAAGGAAACTTCATATTTAATTGAAATAAAATCAAGATTTTTAGTTCAATACATAATTTACGTTGAAGAAAAAATTTATTAAATTTATTCAAGGTAATGAACGCATAAGTTTATTTCATATTCTTGTTATGTAAAAAATTTAATATTCTTATTACAATAAGCCTTTTATAGTCTATCACTTTTTAAATTTAAATAACAACTGAAAGTGTTCAGTTCGTAAGTTATTATAAAATATGGGCCAGCTTTTTGACTTACCAAGTTCTGAATTGCACCAGCGAAGGCCGAGCTGCGATGTCTGATTAGTAAATAAGAACACATTTATCATAGCTCAGAGGGCTCTAAAGTTTAGAGCGCTAAAGTCTAGGGCACTAGTCTTTAAATTCTAGAGTGCAAAAATAGATGGGTGAAGGGAAAATCCTGATATGGGTAGGAATTTGTTGCTTAGTTTTATTTGCATTTTTTGAATCCGTTGGTTAGCAGAAATGCAAATGTTGATATATAAAATATCTATTTGCAATTTTCGCACTACTGTTTTTGTAGTAAAAAAATTGTTGAGGTCCTAGATATTTATTGTGTATTTTGATATTTATTCCGTGACATTTAATGACGTTTGAATCTGAAATTAACTTTACGTCAAATTTAGGTTCGCGAATATTAATTTGATATTCAAATATCGAAAGTTTTACACTTATTTTACAAATAGATGTTCTGTTCTTCGTTGGAACAAGGAATAGCAAACATTTGGAAGACAATAAGTACAATTTAAAAATGAACGAAAACAATGTTTGTAACACACAAATGAAGAATAAACACTAACACTTCTTTGGCATCATTTTTTACTACATCTGGTATTCAATAAAAACCTGGCAATTGCACGAGTATTTTACTCATTCTCAAGCAAGTAACCGTCCTGGCAACATGGTCCGAAGCATTCTTCTCTTCACCGTCGTGGCTATCTTGTTATTAGGTAATAATTTGTAATTTATAAACTTAACCACCAGATTACAATGTAAGTTATTCGTGTTATTTTTATGACGATTGGAGTACCCAACTTATACAGTTTATATTTTTCATAATAAATCAATATAGTAATGTTCATAGTGGAGGAAAATCAGCAATTAAC